>JAANYP010002693.1:0-733303 GCA_020465985.1 Centrapalus pauciflorus
GATTCTTTGTAGGATAGCTCACTCCAACATCAAGCCTATAGAGTATTTTTCCAACGTGTGTCTAAAACAATGAAGAAAGTGCCAATGTTTGAATTTATGAAATACGCTTTATATCAAGCACTGTGTCCTGTTGTGTTTGTTTTGATTTATATTTCACTAACACATTCTTCGAGACTTTGGTTGAGTCTAACTGCCAGAATCTGATGCAACAGGGTGAAAGCTGCCTATGACAATTCGCATGCTGTCAATACAATTGCTCAAGCTGTTGGCACCAAATTTCAGACTGCTGCAGATATCAACAAGTTGGGGATGATTCACCACTCTACCACTTCTGTCATGTGATCACTCCAGGGGTCCTGAATTCCCAACAATGAATCAATCGCAGAGACTCAACTGCACTTTCCAAAGTCCTGATAGGAAACAGCTCCAACACAAGGGACCAACAGTCCATATTCAAGACTACAGCTGTTCCTTAGCTGATCCGTGTTAGCTAGTTCTGAGTGGAGATGAACAAAATCTTGGAACTTCCCTTTTCAACAAGAGAAGCAACACTAAGGGTTCACAAGTATCACCTATCAGCCTCTCCTCATCAAATATTGGTGATCCAAGCACTCCGGTTTCAAACAAGGAAATGTTCAACAATTAGACTGCTGCTGCTTAACAAGCAGTGCCCCTGAAATTCTGTTAGCTAGCGGCTTTGAACATGCCTGTTTCATGTCTCAAACTGAACCCAAAAAGGATCATAAGCATTAAAAAGTCATCCCTGGATTTAAGCTATCAAGAAGAGCTTTTACAGTTCAAAATAAAATTCAGAATGTATGGACGCTTGTGAATCTTCCTAGGTAAGAGAGCAATTGGGAAACAGATGGGTGTTCAGAAACAAGAAGGATGAGAGAGGGAGAGTCATCAAGACAAAGCAAGACGAAGTAGCAACAGGGTACACGCAAGAGAAGGCATTGATTATGATGATGTAATTTGCTCCAGTAGCAAGAATTGAAGCACATCAGACTATTTCTAGCCTATGCAAGCTCAAAGGATGTAAAGTGTATCAAAGGATGTCAAGTCTGCTTTCCTGTATGGGACAAGTGAAGAGGGAAGTAGATGTGTGTCAATCCCTCATGGTTTTTGAAGATTACACTTCTTCAGCTTTACTTTCAAACTTTCCTAAGTGAGTTTTAGTGTGAAGAATAGTACATGGGCATCCAAAAGGCTTGAAGAAAGCAATTAGGGGACTTCTGTTATGGAATAAATCATAGGGAGTTTTCCCTTTTGATTGAACAACTTGAAAACCCTATTTAGAACATAACAGGCTGTATTAACAGCTTCTGCCCAGAAAGTCATTGGCAGATTTGAATCAGCTAACATTGTTCTAGCAGCCTCAATTAATGTTATGTTCTTTCTTTCAGCTACACCGTTTTGTTGTGGTGTTCTTGGTGCACTATATTGTCTAGCAATGCCTTTGGACTCACAGAAACTGTTTAGAATGTGATTTTTAAATTCAGTTCCATTGTCTGATCTTATCACCCTAACTTTGGAATTTGATTGGTTTTCTATCTTAAGGATAAAAGACTTAACTAGCTCAGCAGTTTCATCTTTGGACCTAAGAAAGTAAACCCAAGTAAATTTGGTGAAATCATCAACAATGACTAAACAGTATGCCCTTTTATTCAAACTCAAAACAGATGTTGGACCAAATAGATCCATATGTAGCAACTGAAGGACAGATGAGATTGAATTTACTTCTTTGGTCTTATGAGAAGTTTTGTGTTGCTTACCTTTAAGGCATGCTACACAATGATCATCACAAATGAACTCCTTTTGTGGTAAGCCTCTTACCAGATTCTTTTTAACTAAAGCATTCATGGACTTGAAGTTCATGTGACACATCCTTCTATGCCAAAGAGCAGACTCATTTGATAATGCTTTGGATATTAAACAGCTTAAAGTATTTGATTTAGATAAGAGATCTGTGTCCAGGCAGTAAACATTGTCCTTTCTTGGTGTTCTTAGTAAAACAAGATTTTCAGGAACTTTGAAATCTTTTGAAAGAACAATGCACTCAGAATCTGTGAACAGAACAATGTTTTGTTTGTCACAGATTTGAGAGACACTTAATAAATTGTACTTAAGCTGTTCAACATACAAAACATCATGGAATGTCATGTTGCCTGCATTAACAGTACCTTTACCTGTAACCTTACCTCCTTTTGAGTTGCCTCCAAATGCAACAAAACCTCCATCAAAACCTTTGAAATTTGACAAGCATTCAGAGTTGCCTGTCATGTGCCTAGAGCATCCACTGTCCAGATGCCCAGATGCCATCTTGTTCTATGAGGAGACCTGTGGTTGCCCTGCACAAATAACAGCTTAGTTAGTAGTGGAGTAAACCCAAACCAAATTGGTTTTGGGTTGGCCTTGTACATTGACATAACTAAATACTGTTTTTGACTTCTTATATTTAGTGAGATCTACTGATAGAGTCTTTGGAGAGTATTTGGTGATTATATGAGGTATCCAACTATTTTGATCATCTTTTCTTCTAACAGTCTCAGATGGTTCACTAGCAGCTCCAGATTGATGCTCAGCAGTTTGAGCTGTGTTTGTAGTGCTAACAGTTTCAGTTTTTGCACTAACAGCATCAGATTTTGACTTAACAGTCTGATCTTGTGCATTAGCAGTTTGAGCATCAGATTTGTCCTTGACACACCATATTTGTTTAAAACTTGATTTAGGCTTTGCCAAAACTTGTTTTTGATGTGTTGACTGTTTTTTATTAACTTTGTAAAACCTGTGATCAACTGTTTTCTTTGGAACTGCTGTGGAAGGTTTCACTTTTGAGTGTTTTGCCAGAATAAGATTTGATTTTGTGTGAGACACAGTCTGTTTTGCAACAGCTGGTTTGTAAAAACAATCTTTGGCTAAGTGATTCTTCCTTCCACAGTGAAAACATCTTTTGACAGTTTGAATTGGAGAACCAGACTTTTCTGCCAATTTCTGGTTCTTGTTTCTCTGATTTCCTCTTACCTCCTGTTGTTTAGGAAACTTTTGAACACCATGCTTTTGGCATGTGCAGACAGAAGCAATTTTACCTCTTTTATTTCCTTTTGATGAAGATGCAGTGTTACAGTTAGAATGTACAGAAACTTGTGGAGTAGCATTGCATACACTCATCTTCTCTTTTCCTTTCTTACTGGGGGCTTGGACCTCTATGGGTGCACTCATTGTGTCACAGTCTCTATTTTGACTCTTATCTTCCTTTAATTCAGGACTGTTATCAAGAATAGGATCTACAATAGTCATAGACTCATCTAGTGGTTCATTGACAAGTCTATCAGCAACCTCACTCATTGGATGAATGTACTTGTTATTGTATGGAGGTGGAGTAGCTCTGTATCCTATTCCTTCTTTGGGATTGACATGAGATTTCACTCTATCTTTAAATTGGACTTCCATTAGGTGTTCCAGCTTTTGATTTGCTAACTTGAAGTTTCCTAGATCTATGTTAACAGATTCTAGTTTCTTATTAGCCTCAAACACCTTTTGTTCAGTCTCTTCTACCTTTTTATTCAGAGATTCTATTTTCTTATTTAGCTCCTTTTTCTCCAACTCATGATAGGTTCTATCATACCCCATTTAAATGTCATTATCCTTATAATCATTGATCTGTTTCTCCAGATCTTCTATGGCTTGCATGTATTCATATCTCCTTTCTTCAATATTAGCTAGAGTTTTGCACATGCTCTCATTATGATCTCTGTATTTTTAACCATATTTTTGCATGATTGAGAGAAGAGTTTAGAATTCACCTCAGAGGGCAGTTCAGTGGAGGAGACATTTGATGTTTCTGCCATAAGTGCTTGATTTTGAAATTCTTCCTCTGTCTGATCACTCCAGTCAAACACATTGTCTTCTTGAGAGACAAGTGCTGTTGATGATGATGTTTGAATGGGCTGTGAAGTCCTTGATGGCTGTTGACCTTGAGATCTACATTCTCTAGCAAAGTGACCAAGCTTATGGCATTTATAGCATTCCACTTTTGATTTATCAAAAGATGTTTTGCCTTCTGTCTTGGCTTGAAAGTTGGTCCTTCCAGTTTTTTTCAGAAATCTTTTGGCCCTCATGGTCAGCATTGCATGTTGCCACTTTAGATCCATCTCTTCAAGATCATCTGGATGAATTTGTTCCAAGTCTTCAACATTTAGAGCAAATAATCCATCATTGGCAACAAAAGCCTCATAGTGAGTTTCAGCAGAATTGCCATCAGCACCTGAAAAAGAATCACAGTTATTAGATTTTTCAGAAGACAGAAGAGCAGTATTGTGATTATAAGAAAAGGATTTCTTTTTAGCATCAATCTCAGTCTCAAACACTCTTAAACTGTTATACAGATCATCCAATTCTATCTCATCAAGAGTGTCTTTTGTTCTCCATTGTGCAGCATAGACTGTCCATTCTTCTCCAAGAGATCTGAGAAACTTTCTGTTGACTTCATCTTGATCCAGATTGACCTTTGCACTTTCCAGTTCACTTATCAGTTTGTTGAACCTGTCAAAAATTTGAGTAAGGTTTTCATTCTTGCTACCAGAAAAGTTTTCATACTGCTGTTTCAAGAGGTCCTTTTGGTTTCTCTTGGTACTGGCATTACCAGCAAACCTCTTCTCTAAGGCATTCCAAAGAGAATGAGCAGTATAAAACTTTTTGAACTGATGTTGATAAGCATTAGGAATGGCTATTTGTAACAGTGTAAGTGCTTTTACTTCATTCATTCTAGCCTTCCTTTCAAGTTCAGTTTTTGGAGGAGTTTTGACTGGTTTTCCCTCTTCATCAAGTTCTGGATCAACTACAGGAGGAAATTCAACAGCTTCCCATATGACATAATCAATGAATTGAATATGCTGTTGAATCCTGAGTTTCCACATCTCAAACTCAGTGGGCTTGAGCATAGGCACTTTGAGTCCTTGCCCAGATCCACTGCTGCTGTTTTCAAATTCCATTGCAAAACAATTAAAAATTTAAAAAAAAGTTTTTGACTTTGAAAAACAAAGAGTAACCTGGTTTGAAAAACCTGATTTGAACAATCTGGTTTGACAAACCTGTCTCTGATACCACTTGTCAGGATCTAAATATGAATTACCAAGACTAACTGATTTGAATTTATCAGAGTATAAATCAATAATCTTGCTTTGAATCAAAGTTTAATCAAGAAGTTTGCGGAACAACACTTAATTATTTTAACAAAAACTTTCAGAATCAATAATGAATAAACACACAAGAAGTAATCAAGACTGTTTGTATTGCTGAATTCAATGATTACAATCACCTCTAATCTGTTTGATTAGACGAAGAACACAGACTGTTCTTAGGGTTTTACAACCTTAGAGGCTTATGAAAACTTAATCAACAAAGCAATTACAGACTCAAAAAAATGCAGAAAAAAAAACTCCTATACAATAGAAAGACCTATTCTATGTATTTATATTGCTTCTTGATATGTTTCCTTGACGAATAATGACTTCTCTGATAGTAGATATGCTGGAATCTTCACATAGATATCGTTTCCTGAAAATCAGCACTTTCTGTTTCTGAAACTGTTGAGCAGCTTGAATCTCTTGACAGCATGAGCAGAGCAGCTTGAGTTGTTTTGCTCTGGCAGCTTGAACTTTTACACTAGCAGCTCGAGTTTCTTCAACTAGCAGCATGAACTTTGTATTTACATTTAAAAACTACTAACAGTCTAAGAAGTTTAACTAACAGCTTGAATATACTTAAACTATTTCCCAACAAAAGAACTTGAGCAGTGTGAGACATATAGGTCTTAGAACATTAAGGACACTTAGTCACATTTGTTTAACATGCTCAGCTTGCTGACAAGGTAATTAAACCTGTTTTCATCAAGAGGTTTGGTGAAAATGTCTGCAAGCTGTTCATCAGTGGAAATAAAACTTACCTCCACACTACCTTTCTGAATGTGATCTCTGATAAAGTGATGTCTGACTTCGATATGCTTTGTTCTGGAGTGAAACACTGGATAGTTGGATATAGCTATGGCACTTGTATTATCACACAGAATAGGAGTTTTCCTATAGACTAGTCCATAGTCTTCAAGCTGATGCTGCATCCACAGAATCTGCCCACAGCAGCTTCCGAGAGCAATGTACTCAGCTTCAGCAGTAGAAGCAGACACTGAGTTCTGCTTCTTGCTACACCAACTTATCAACTTACCACCAAGGAGTTGACATCCACCTGTTGTTCTTTTCCTAGCTAGCCTGCAACCTGCAAAATTAGAATCTGAATAACCTGTCAGTTCAAGGCTTGAGTCTTTGGGATACCAAAGACCCAAACCTGGTGTACCCTTATGGTATCTGAAGATTCTTTTTACAGCAGCTAGATGTGATTCTTTTGGATCAGCTTGGAACCTAGCACATAAACAGGTAGCAAACATAATATCAGGTCTACTAGCAGTTAAGTACAGCAAGCTCCCAATCATGCCTCTGTAAGCTGTTACTGAAACAGCTTTGCCACTGGCATCTGCATCCAATTCTACATTGGTTGCCATTGGGATTTTAATGGGAGAACTTTGATCAAATTTAAACTTTTTCAATAGATCTAAAGTATACTTTCTTTGATTTATAACAATTCCAGTTGAGGTTTATTTAACCTGTAATCCTAAAAAGAAAGTAAGTTTTCCCAACATACTCATTTCATACTTGGATTTCATGAGTAATGAAAAATTCTTGCATAATTGTTCATTAGTAGAACCAAATATTATGTCATCCACATATATTTGAACAAGCATAATATCAGACTTCACCTTCTTTATGAACAGTGTGGTATCCACTTTACCTCTGGAATACCCATTGCTCATAAGGAAATCAGCAAGAGTGTCATACCAGGCTCTAGGGGCTTGTTTTAGACCATAGAGAGATTTGTCCAACTTATAGACAAAACCTGGATGATGTTCATTTTCAAAACCTTGAGGCTGCTTGACATAAACTTCCTCTTGCAATTTAAAAATGCACTCTTCACATCCATCTGAAATACCTTCATGCTCTTATGAGCAGCGTAGGCTAAAAACAAACAAATTGCCTCTAGCCTGGCCACAGGAGCAAATGTTTCATCATAGTCAATTCCTTCCTCCTGTCTATAGCCCTGAGCAACAAGTCTTGCCTTATTTCTAGTGACATGACCTTGCTCATCCATCTTGTTCCTGTAAACCCATTTTGTGCCAATTATAGTTTTACCGTTAGGAGCAGGGACCAGCTTCCATACCTTGTTTCTCTCAAATTGATTGAATTCTTCTTGCATGGCAGTGATCCAATTGGCATCTTTGAGTGCTTCATCCACTTTCTTTTTCTCCATGAGGGACACAAAACTAGAGAACATACAAAAGTTCCCTAACCTGTCCCATCTCATTTGTACCCCTTTGTTGATGTTGTTGGGTTTCCTATACCCTTGCTAGGTTAAATTATAACTTTGCAGAAAATTAAATAACCTAACTATGCAAGAATATAAAACCTTAAGGATCTAACCAAACAAGCTAAGCAACTAATTATAAAATAAAGAGATGAATAAGAAAAACTAACCTTGAGAAAATTCACAATTTTCTCCATGAAGAACGGTTGCACGAACAGTCTCTGAATCGAGCAACAAGCGTCTAAAGCAAGATCGCCTCTAGTTGTTCACACCCAATGAACAAAAAAAAAAGATAATTATAACTTTTCTAAGCTCAGATCTCAGAGTTCCAAAAACTGGTATCCCTTGTGATCGTTAGAGAACTTAGAATTGAATGAGCGATGAATGAAGCAGGCAGGGGCTGCCTATTTATAGGTTTTAGAAACCTACAATTTTTTGATCCCAAATCCATGTGGGATGGATTGGTGGCCGGCCCCCGTATTAGGGTTTAGGGGGTGCCCTGTTGACTATCAACTAATTGCAGTTTAGCCCCTGTACTTCCTCAATTAATTCTATTAGCTTCCGGTTAATTTATTAACTATTAATAAATTAACAAACTAACCCATTAATCAAATATAATCAATTATTTAGTTTCTAATTAATTTATTAAACATAATAAATTAACAAACTAATTAACATTATATATTTAAGTTAATCATCTTCTCTTTACAATTCATTGCATGCACCCAAAAAGGATCCAGCCTGATAACAATATGTTTACAAATAATTGTGACTGGGACACTAATTCCAACAGTCTCCCACTTGGACAAGTTGGCAACTATTTGTCTAAACACATTCTATTACCAGCCTTCCTAGATACTCGATACAGCTGTCGAACTCTGAATCATATCAGATATAATCCTTTAGATAAGGGATCAACTATTCCTTCGTTCTCTGATATCGTATGAAACTAAGACATGGATTATAATCAATCTTTGGTTTCAAAATTATGTTTCTGATTTCCGATTAATATGACTATATGAGACTTATTAATTGAACACTTCAATTTTGTCTCGGTCGGGCCCGACACTCTAGAGTCAACGTTTAATCATCAGAGGGCCCATAGATATCGCTTTTCCATATAGGAAAAAGGAACGAATAAACTTCGCATACACAGCGCTAGCTAACTAATAACATCGTAACTAGATACATCCGTTATAACTGGCAGTTACACACAGCGTTTGAATGCACTAAGGTATGACGGACTAGAAAACCGCAACTTCAATGTATCTCCGTCGAATAGAGGATATTATCATATTGGAAATACTTATGATTTGATCCATTAAGTATCTTTCCAAGTGCGAGTTCCCTATACTTAAATCTCCATTAAGTACCCATGAAAGTTGCAGCAATCTCTATGCTATGTCAAACTCTTGACAGTCTACTAACATTCCATGACAGTCTTTATTCAATACTAACTCCCGGTAGTACGAACGACTGAGGTATTTGAATAAAATTAATTACTCTGGGAGTTGGTTCTAAACATGCAAAAGGAAACACAACGATAAATTAATAGAAGATGGCAGCACTTTGCTAACAGCATGACTACAGTGTTTCGGTTGAGAAAGTGGCTTTGTGAACGGATCAGCTGGATTCTCCTCTGATCACATTCTTTTCACGATCACATGTCTTTCTTCAACCTTGCTACGAACAAAGTGGTACTTCTGATCAATATGCTTGGACTTTCCATGATCCTTGGGTTCTTTAGTCAACGAAACAGCACTTTCGTTGTCGCAGAATATTTCGATGGGGTCTTGAACCGTTGGGACAACTCCAAGATCTCCAATGAAATTCTTCAACCAGATGGCTTCCTTTGAGGCTTCTGAGGCCACAATATATTCTGACTCGCAGGTAGAGTCTACCACGGTTTCCTGCTTTGAACTCTTCCACGTCACGGCTCCCCCGTTCAATAAGAACACCCAACCAGATTGTGACCGACAGTCATCTCTATCTGTTTGGAATCTCGCATCGCAATAACCGGTTACTTTGAGTTCATCCTGTCCACCGTAAACCAAGAACCTGTCTTTAGTATTTCTTAAATACTTAAGAATATTCTTGACCGCTGTCTAATGACCTTCACCAGGGTCTTGCTGATGTCGACTCACCATGCTTAAAGCAAATGAGACATCAGGCCTCGTACATGTCATGGCATACATTATAGATCCTATGGCCGAAGCATATGGAACTCGACTCATTCTGTCTCGTTCCTCCTGTGTCTTCGGGCTCATGTCTTTACTAATCTTTATGCCATGAGCAAAGGGAAGGTTCCCCTTCTTAGACTTCTCCATACTGAACCTTTTCAGTATTTTGTCCAAGTACGTATCCTGGCTTAGTCCTATTAGACATCTCGTTCTATCTCTATAAATCTTTATACCCAGAATAAAAGCCGCATCTCCTAGATCCTTCATAGCGAAACATCTTCCCAACCAATCTTTTACACTCTGTAATGTTGGGATGTCGTTTCCTATAAGTAATATGTCATCGACATATAATACCAGGAAGACTACAGTGCTCCCACTGACCTTGACATATATGCAGGACTCATCTTTGCTTCTAGAAAATCCAAACTCTGTGATTTTCTCATGAAAGCAAAGATTCCAGCTTCGAGAAGCTTGCTTAAGTCCATAAATGGACTTCTGTCAACAAAACCTTCAGGTTGTGTCATAAACACATCCTCTGTCAATTTCCCGTTAAGAAAAGCGGTTTTGACATCCATCTGCCAGATTTCATAGTCATGAAACGCAGCTATGGCCAGAACTATCCTTATGGATTTAATCTTAGCTACCGGTGAAAAGGTTTCCTCATAGTCAATCCCGTAGGTTTGAGTAAGCCATTTGCCACCAGCCTAGCTTTGTAAGTGTGTACTTTCCCGTTCATATCCGTTTTCTTCTTGAATATCCACTTACAACCCACCGTCTTTAGACCGGGTGTGGGATCAACCAAGTTCCAAACTTGGTTGCCATACATGGATTCAATCTCGCTATCCATAGCTTCCTTCCATTTGGCTGCCTCAGGGCCTGCCAGCGCTTCCCGGTAGTTAGCTGGTTCATCTAAGTCGACTAGTGTACTATCACTAATCATATCATCCTGTTCAATATGGAAACCATAGTAGAACTCAGGAGGATTGCTAACTCTACCGGATCTGCGCAAAGGTAAGGATATGTCATTGGGTTCAACAAGCATCTCAGCCTCATGTTGATGGTCAGTGTTTGCAGTTGGTTCTTCATCGGTAGTATCTTGAATCTCATCAAGATCGATCTTACTCCCACTGTCCTCTTTAGATATTATCTCCTTCTCGAGGAACAATCCTCTTCGAGATACAAACACTACGTTTTCACGTGGTCTGTAAAATAGATATCCAAATGACTCTTGTGGGTAACCGACGAATAGACACTTTTCAGATCTTTGACTGAGTTTGTCAGAGGTCTCTCGTCCAACGAAGACATCACAACCCCAGATCTTGATGTGACCAAGGGAAGGATGCTTTCCCTTCCACATCTCGTAAGGTGTCTTTGAAACTTTCTTGGTGGGTACTAGATTTAGAATATGTGCCGCAGTTTCTAATGCATAACCCCAGAAACTTACTGGAAGTGTTGCTCGACTCATCATAGATCGGACCATGTCTAACAAGGTCCTGTTTCTCCTCTCCGCAACTCCGTTGAGTTTTGGTGTTCTAGGAGGTGTTAACTGGGAAACTATTCCACAGCTTCTAAGATGATCGAGAAACTCGATACTAAGGTACTCTCCTCCCCTGTCGGAGCGGAGAACCTTTATCATTCTGCCCAGTTGATTCTCTACTTCACTTTGATATCTTTTGAATGTCTCAAAGTGTCGGACTTATGTTTAATTAAATAAACATATGCAAATCTATTATAGTCATCTGTAAAGGTGACATAGTACCGATTTTCCCCTTTTGTAGCACATCGGAATGGCCCACATACATCTGTGTGGACTAAATCCAATAGTCCTTCACCTCTTTCACACGTTCCTGTGAATGGTGATTTTGTCATCTTGCCCAGTCAACAGGATTCGCATACATCATCCGATTTTAGGTCGAATGATTCCAACACTCCATCCTTTTGGAGTTGGGCGATGTGTTTCTTGTTAATGTGCCCAAGGCGACAGTGCCACAATTTGGACTTATCAATTTCGTTAGAATCAATATTAAATAATAGGTTGTTACCACTCTCAACAGTTTCATATATGCCATTATAAGGACAAGCTTTGAATATAAAAACATCATTCAAATAAACCAAAATACTTCCATTATTATTATCAAAGCTGAAATTGTATCCATCCTTATACAAGGCAAACAAAGAAATGATGCATATCGGGTGAATAACAACAATTATTTAAGCTAATCTCTACTCCTGATCTAAGCACGAGCTGGAACCTTCCGACTTTCTTCACAGGCGTGATCTTTCGATTCCCCATGATTAGGTTCAGCTCCCCATGCTTCAAGCTTCTACTTTCCCTTAGTCCCTGCAATACAGAGCAAATGTGAGTACCACATCCTGTTTCAAGAACCCATGAATTAGAGATAGAAGTGTTATGAAGTTCGATCATGAACATACCTGAGGTGCTGGCCTTTTCGACTTTGCCGTCTTTAAGGTCCTTCAGATATGATGAGCAGCTTCGCTTCCAGTGCCCCTTGCCATTGCAGTAAAAGCATACTGCTTCCTTCGGATCTTTAGTAGGCACAATACCGGACTCTTTTCTCCCTTGAGACCCTTTCTTGGACTTTCCTTTTGGGGCCTTCCAGGATAACTTCCGTTTCTTTGAGGCCTTACCGAGTAAGCACAGGGGCCACAGGGGTCTCATCTTTCTTGATGCCCTGTTCAGCGGTTCGGAGCAGATTATGCAGTTCCAAAATTGACGTCTCCTTCTGATTCATGTTCATCTGATAGGAGAGTACGAACTGATTATAGATGGTGGACAGTCCAGAAAGAATGATATTGGTGGAGAACTCAGAGTCAAACACCATATTGAGAGCCTCCAGCCTGTCGAAGTACCCCTTCATCTCAAGGACGAAAGTGCAGATAGATGTTCCAGGTTTTGGTTTGCAGGCCATGAGGGATCTTACCACATCAAGGCGCTCTTTGCTCGCCTTAGCCTCAAACATCTCTCGCAGCTGCTGATTCATCTCAAAGGCCCATGTATTCTCGAAGGCTTTAGCAAGCTCAGGAACCATGGATGACGCCATGATGAAGGACACTTTGTTTGCATCATCGTAATGTTTCTGGTGTGCGTCCATTTCCTCCTGGGTGGGATTCTCATTCAGTGTGGGAATTTGTTCATCGAGAACATACTCCTTGTTCTCGTACCTCAGCGTAAACCTGAGGTTTCTCATCCAGTCCACATAGTTCGGACCGGATAGTTTTTCCCTACCCAGAACGAAAATGAGTGAGAAGTTGGATGCGTGGTTGGGAGCAGGAGTGGGAGTACTAGTAGAAGTAGGCATCTGTGAGATAAAGTTTTAGTCAGTATGAAGTTTTCCTTAAACAATTTACCCAATTTGAATTAAGGCTAGGATCCATATTTTCGATTCGTTTTATGAAAAGGGTCGCCGTAATCACGCCACAAATTTATTTTAGGTGGACAAACTCTTGTCGATTTCAATCTCTATGAAATTCCTAGATCTTTTGAGATTCATTGAATCTTATCAATGGCATGTTAATCTCGGTTATGCTCAACTACTATCCGTGACTGGGTTGCCGAGGATCACGGACAAGATGGTGAATCTAACCATGCAAAACTGCGTAAGACCCGGCACGGATCAGTCCGGGAATCGCGAGTCCTACATCACCTCCTAATACGTCTCTCATTAGTGTGCCGGTCAATACACACGCTCCACTAACAGTGCATATAGGAGATGTGCATTTTTCATGGATTTGCATACTAATTCACTTTTGATATATCTAAAATGGGATTTTTGTTTTAGTACTTTAGATTATACTTTTAATCTGGACACCATCCTATCAAAAGTCCTCGGTAGCTCCATTGAACGCACAGCGAAGCGGAGGAGGTAGGTCAGCGCGAAGCTGTTAAAAACCTACTCCTTTAGGGAAGCAGAGCGACCCACCTTATACCTCGTTTATAGTTTGTTCACTATGGGTGAGCCGATTTATCAATTGATTGACGATGTAATTAGATTTAAATGAGATATATATATATATATATATATATATATATATATATATATATATATAATCAATAATACATATATAAATTTCTTTTAAATCTTAGGGGTTTAATTTTAAACTTTTAAAATTAAAGAGTCTATTTTAAACATTTTAAAATTCAGGGTATATTTTAAACAATTTAAAATATTAGGGTTTAAATTAATATTAATATTTATATATATATATATATATATATATATTTCGGTTTCAATATTTAAATAAAATAAGAAACATTTAATTATTAAATATATATATTAAATCCGAAACCTATATATATAACCATATAAATCTCATAATTTAAACCTAGGATAACACAAGTTTATCCTAATAAATTATGATATTCTAAAACCTTTAGGATAAGCACTTAATTTAAATTAAGGTAATTTCTAGATAAATAGGATTTAGGATAAACCTAGAAAATCAAGCTTATCTCTTTGGCATGTTTATCTAAAACACCAAAAATCAAACCCTTAATTAAATTAATAAAATCCTAAATTAATAAAATAATAATTTATTCAATATTTCAGATTTATCCATTTAAAACCATTTAAAAATCCGAAAATTTGAAAATAAATATGAAAAACAATTTTCAAAATTTAGACAATTAATTTAATATTTAAAAACTATTTTAAAAATTAAATAATTATTAAAAAACGAATTTTACTCCAAAAATTTTGAAAAATTAATTTTTAATTAATTTTTCGAATTAATTTAATATTTAAAAATTAATTTTAAGTTTAAACAATTTAATTTAAAATTAAAAACACCATTAAAATTAAATCAAAATTCCGAAAATTAATCAAAACATATTTCGAAATTTAAGAACAAGATTATCATCTCAAAATTAGAGCAAAGCTCGTTAGGTTAACCTGACTCTGATACCACTGTTGGGTTTCCTATACCCTTGCTAGGTTAAATTAAAACTTTGCGGAAAATTAAATAACCTAACTATGCAAGAATGTAAAACCTTAAGGATCTAACCAAACAAGCTAAGCAACTAGTTATAAAATAAAGAGATGAATAAGAAAAACTAACCTTGAGAAAATTCGCAATTTTCTCCACGAAGAACGATTGCACGAACAGTCTCTGAATCGAGCAACAAGCGTCTAAAGCAAGATCGCCTCTAGTTGTTCACACCCAATGAACAAAAGAAAAGATAATTATAACTTTTCTAAGCTCAGATCTCAGAGTTCCAAAAACTGGTATCCCATGTAATCGTTAGTGAACTTGGAATTGAATGAGCGAGGAATGAAGCTGGCAGGGGCTGCCTATTTATAGGTTTTTGAAACCTACGACTTTTTGATCCCAAATCCATGTGGGATGGATTGGTGGTCGGCCCCCCTATTAGGGTTTAGGGGGTGCCCTGTTGACTATCAACTAATTGCAGTTTAGCCCCTGTAATTCCTCAATTAATTCTATTAGCTTCCGGTTAATTTATTAACTACTAATAAATTAACAAACTAACCCATTAATCAAATATAATTAATTATTTAGTTTCTAATTAATTTATTAAACATAATAAATTAACAAACTAATTAACATTATATATTTAAGTTAATCATCTTCTCTTTACAATTCATTGCATGCACCCAAAAAGGATCCAGCCTGATAACAATATATTTACAAATAATTGTGACTTGGACACTAATTCCAACAGATGTCACCAATTATTTGATCATTGGGGTGACACCTGATCCACTTAGGATCATTTCTCAATGAGGATTCTCTTGAGTTGTTTGCATCTTCAACAGGTCCTGTTGAACAACTTACAAAATTTTCAGACACACTGATGTCTTGAACCTGTTCACTTGTTGAGCATGACTCTCCATTGTTGAACACATCATCAGAAGATCCAGGAAAATCAGCATTGATTGGTTTAGGACATGAGGTTGTAATTAAGTCAGTACACTTATTCACACAGGGTGTATCAACATAATCATCATCATGTCCATCATGGTTTGCAGGTTCCACTCTGGATGTAGTGGAAGATTTTGAGTCCTCTTCACTGTTTGAATGCATGAGATCATCAAAGTTGAATTCTCCTGAAACTGATTCAGGGATAGCTTTGGTGGAGGCATTCCTGGACTCTTCAAAGGTGACATTGATAGATTCATCTATCACCTTTCTTTTGTTGATGTACACTCTGTAGGCTTTGGAGATAGCAAAGTATCCAACAAACACACCTTCATCAGCTTTTGGTTCAAACTTTGCCAGTTGGTCCCTCTGATTTAGAATGAAGTAGGGACATCCAAACACATGGAAGTAGCTAATATTTGGCCTCCTCCCTTTGAGCAGCTCATAGGGAGTCTTGTTGAACCTTTTCACCACTAAGGATCTGTTTTGGGTGAAGCAGGCAGTGTTGACAGCTTCAGCCCAGAATGATGAAGGTAAACCAGATGCACACAGCATGGTTCTAGCAGCTTCAATGAGAGTTCGGTTTCTCCTTTCAGCAACTCCATTTTGTTGTGGAGTTCTTACAGCTGAAAAGTTTTGAGTGATTCCTTTCTCTTCACAGAAGTCTTCAAGAGTACTGTTTCTGAACTCAGTACCATGATCACTTCTAAGCTGCTTCACTTGAGCAGAGTTCAGGATTTCCATCTTTTTGACAAATCCAATGATTTCTCTAGCAGCCTCTCCTTTGCTTTTCAAGAAGATACCCATGTAAACCTGGAGAACTCATCAACCATTACTAGATAGTATCTTCTTCCTCCTAGACTTGGGACATTGACTGGTCCAAACAAGTCCATGTGGATTAAGAAGAAAGGAGTATCAATAGAAAAATTATGCTTGGATTTAAAGATGATTTCCTCTGCTTGCCTTTCTCACAAGTTGTGCAAAGTCTATCCTTAACAAAGGTCATAGAAGGTAAACCTGTTACCAACTCTTTCTTACAGAGTTTGTTGGTATTCTTGAAGTTTAGGTGTGACAGCGCTTTGTGCCATAACCAGTTTAGGTCTGCATTGGTTATTGTGAGAAAGCAGGTTTCAGTTGTGGGATCAGCAGATTTCATGTCCACAACATATACACCTTTCTTCCATTGAGCACACAGCACAACTTTGCCTTGGGGATCCAATATGTAACCCAGGTGCTCATCAAAGTTAACCTTGTAGCCAGCATCACACAGTTGACTTAGGCTAACAAGATTATGTTATAGCCCAACCACATAGGCTACTCTTTTGAACACTGCAGCACCAGCTTTAAGAATTCCATATCCCTCAGTAGATCCCTGTACATTGTCACCAAATGTGACTTTTGGCCCTTTTTCAGGCCTGAGATCATTCAGCAGGTCCTTGCAACCTGTTATGTGCCCTGAGCAGCCACTGTCCAAGTACCAAACCTGGGATGGTTGTTTGTCCTGCAGAATGTCATAGGAAAAGATTAGTTACTTTTAGGGGAACTCATCACAAAGATGAGTTCTCCTACTTCATCAACATGTGTTGATGGGATAGTGATATCCACATTATTATTTCCTATTTGAATGGTATCAGTTTGGTTACCACTCTCATTGACTAAGTTACTTCCAACACTGCTTGTTTTAGCAATGATGGAACTAGCAGAGTCAACAGGCCTCATGTCCTCAGTTTCAGGACAGTCTTTGGCCATGTGTGTCTTCTTCCCACATTTATAGCATTTTCTCTTTTTAGCCTTTTTGGAAGAAGAGCTTTCAGAAACACATTCTGAGTTATTTCTGTTGATTTTATCAGCAGGTTTAGCAAACTTATTACTATTTTTCGATGAATCAACAGCTTGGGTGGACGGCACAATAGCAACAGCTTTGCCTGTTTCTTCTTTCTTCTTTTTGGGAGGACAGATGTCAAAAACAGGAAGCTTGATTGGTTTTTAACCTTCCACAGGTTTGGGAAACTTATTCCCAGATTTCTGAGGCTGAGCAATGGCTTTGCCTTTGCCCTAACTAAGATGTGATTGATGCTGCCTATCAACATAATCACTGTTTCTGGTTTTGAAAGACTTATTTTCATTTATAACCAGTTTTCCACTATGATTTGATAACTTATTTGAAACCACTGCAAATTTGCTTTAAACATGAGACCTACCCTTGTTGAAAGTAGGTTGCTTACCTCTTGAAAACTTATTTTCAAAATGTTTAGCATCAAAAGGATTAACATGTTTCTTACCATTAGCTTTAGACCCAGAGCCTGTTTTGTCAACAGGTTTGGTGTCCACCGCTGCAGCTTGGACATGTTTTCCTTTCCTTTGCTTGTGTGAATCAGCAGAGCACTTAGCAGGCTGATTTGATGGAGAACACATTCCATCATCAGCTTTTGGGCCTTTTTCACACAAGCTGTCAGTATTTTGAGGCTTGACAAACCTGTTTGTTGAGACCAGCTTTCCATTAATTTTCTGGATGAAAGTACTGGGAAGCTCACAAAGAGTGGATAAGTCATCTTTCAGATGATTGATCTCAACAATAGAAGCTGCTGTGTCAAGATCCCCTCCAAGATAGGCTTGGATTTGTGCAGGGATCTGCTGACTTATGCAATGGCTGACTTTTTGTGCAGACTGGCACCAGGAGTCAACTATCTTTTGAAGCTTTGCATGTTTTACATCTGTTTCTCTCTTTTCTTCCAGTAAAATGGAGTTGATATGTTTTAGTTCATCAAGCTCAGTTTCCAACTTATGGAAACTGTCCAGTTTACTGGTTTTAATTTCAAGATCAGTTTTAAGCTTAGAGATTTCAAATAGTAAAACATTATGCTTCTCAACAGCAACTTTTAAATTAACCAGCATATACTCAAACATTTTTACTTTTTCATCAGAATTGTAAGCCATAAAATTTTGTACCTTGTACATCGTTGTAGGATTCCAGTTCTCCAAGCTGATGAAGGCTTCAGCTTCAGCCAAGTCCTGTTTGAAATTTCTAGTTGATGGGACATCAGTATTGGCCATCAGACAATTGTTGTTTTCTTCATCTGAGGATGAATCAGACTCCTCCCAGTTACATGTCTCTGCCATCAGTCCCTTTTGCTTGATGGAAGCCACAGAGTTTTCCAACTTTTTCAGCTTAGCCATGGCCATAAGGTACTTAAGCCTATAGCCATCGTCCCTGTTAGTCTTGTATGGTTTGGAAGACTGTCCAACAGCTTTTGACACACAGTCAGCAGCTATATGGCCAGTTTTGCCACATTTGAAGCACTCAGCTTTAGATTTATCAAATGCCTTCTTCTTGACAACATTTGAGTTCCCCTGCAGCATATTTCTTCCAAACCTCTTCTTGTTGAACCTTTTGACAAGCATGGCTATCATCTGCTCATCATCAAGTTCAGCAAGATCTGCACTGTGTTCCTCATCAGACATTTCCTCTCTTTCATCATCAGCCTATTGATCAGGTTGTGTGAACACATCACATACCTGCCAACAGGTTGTCTCACGCTGGCCACTAAGGCAGCACCTCTCTTGGACATTTCCAAGGCATTTCTCTTCTGCTGCCTTGACTGCTCATCATTTAGTAAGGATCCATATAAGTTTACAAGATCCATACCTTTGATGGTACCTGAATTTCTCAAGATGGTAGAAAAGTAGTTCCACTCTTCAGGCAAGATGTCCAAGAACTTGTTCACCAAGGTTAGGCCGTCCTTTGTGATCCCAACAACTTTGAGATCATTAACAAGAGGAGTAAACCTGGTGTAGGTTTTTGTGAGTGTCTCCTTTGGTTTTGCAAAGAAGAGTTCATACTGTCTAACACGATTGTTAATCCTGTTGTCCAGTGTGATTGTGGGTCCATCGTAGACGGTACACAAAGTATCCCACATCTCCTTTGCAGTCTTCATCTTCTCAACCTGTTTGAACACATCATCAGGCAGAGAGATAACCAGGTTATTCTTGACTTTTGCATCCAGAGCAACCAATCTTTTGTCTTCATCAGACCATTGAGCTTTGGCCTTCTCAAAGGTTCTGATTTCAGGGGCTGCTCCTTCAACAGCAGGAGTTATGGTAGTAACAGAGGTTGGCACATAGGGACCTTCCATTACTATCTCTGGTAGTTGTACATCCAGATTCTCTAAATAGAGCATCATTCTGCACTTCCAGCCAGAGAAGTTCTGATGATTGAACTTTGGGGGTTTGGCCATTGACCCATTGTCATAGTAGGATGAGGAATTTGCAGCACTGTTGTCCATGGAAAATTTGGGAGAATAAGAGATCTAGAGTTGACACACACTCTATCTGCTCTGATACCAGTTGTAGGTCCCAAAAGGTTTCCCAAGGGTATAGTTCTAAGCTGTAGAGGGGGGGTGAATACAGTTATTTAAAACTTAACAATCTTTTTCTCAGTGTTTGTGTATATTATTAACAAGTGTTAATTACAAACAAGCTTGAATGCGGAAAGGTTCAAGCTGAGATGACAGATACAACAGTTGGTTAACTAATCTAAGACACACTCAGACTAGATACAATGACTATGCTCACTTAGATATACTCACTGTTTTTACAAGACTCAGATGGACAGCTTACACAAAGAACAACTTAGACACACTCTACTGTATTATATAAGCAGACTTGCATGCATGGAATAACACACTTCAATGCACGTTCTGATTTCACACTCTTGATATCATATAATCCTCAGAAGCTTCCTTTTATACTCAAAAGGTGAACCTCAGTGAAGCTTCTTCATTGGACAGATGAGATAGTGGAAAGTCTTTCCAAAAAGACAAAACACCTTTCTGCATGTTCTGATAAAGCATCTTTGTCTTCACATGACAGAATCTTTGTCTTTTCCATTTGTCACTATTGCATAAGGCTTTAACCAAAAGAGGAATGTCAACTTTGCATCTTTCTTCTTTTGTTAATGCCATTTTGATATAAGAAAAGGTCTGTCACCCTTTTCAAATATACGTTTGTCTTCATGTAATCAGAACAGCGTGGGCAGGCTGTGCAGTTCTGTTTTCCACTTTGTCTTTGACTTGTAAACTGATCTTGTAGCCAAAATCAATACATGAGGACTTGGAAACATATTCTATAAAGTGTTTAACCTGTTCACAAAGAACAGGTTCTGTTCACAAAGAACAGAACACTTGTAAACTGCCCAAGCTGCTCAAGAGAACAGAGCAGCGTAGACAGTTTACGTCCAGCCTGTTCAGCAGACAGAACAGCTTGGACAAACTGCCTTGGTTGCAACGAATGCAACATGGTAAACAGCTTTGGGCTGATATTGCAAATCACTTTCAGGTTTCAATAAGGCATATAACAGGCCTAAATTCAACCTTCAAGTGCATCAACAGGTTTGATTAAAAATCTCACCCTCAGATGTATAGCAGGTTTGACTGAGGCCTTTTTGTGCCTAACAATTCAGCCTAAAGCTGAGTTTATCAGTAATCACTATATACATTTACGTTACAGTTGCAAAGATGAAACTACAACATAGAAGTAAAGTAAAAGATCAGTTTATATATAATGATACTGACTGAAAACAACAAATGTTTCCAAGGATACAACTAATGTATAAGGAAAAAGTACAACTAATGTACAAAGAAGATGTACAACAAATATACAAAGAAACTTTAATAATTTGGACTGTTGAAGATGGGAGCAGTTAATGGCAAGCCTGACCAACTGATGGACAACTTCCATTCTTTATCTACACTTCACCTGTAGATGGGCCTTGGTGTTCCTCAATTTTCTTTTCCCAATCATCAGCAGCTTTGAGGAGCTTTTCTTGTTCTAGGCCAACTATCAGTTCTTTTCTGGCTTCAACAGCTTCCATCTCAACTTTGAGGAAGTAGAACTCTTGGCCAACTAGGTCTCCACTGTTATAGCACTCTATTAACTGATTCCATATGGCCACTCTCCACTTGGCATGCTTGGCAAAAACTTCTGTGAACCTGAAGGCAATAACATGTTTGAGCCTAGCTTTATGAAGGTCTGAGGCTCTTTGAATGCACAATTTCTTAGTTAGAGGATCCACAAAGAGTACTCCTTCCTCAGGCTCTTCAATATACTTGCCTTCTTTAGGTTCAACTCCTTGGGGCAGGTCGTGATCGATGCCTCTGATCTGAGTGGCATGAAAACCCTGCTCAATTAGCTGAACTATCTCCTCAAGCTCTGAATCATTCTTCTGCCTTCTGGGCTTAATCTTAGGTTCTATTTGTGAGGTACCTTTGATCATTTCCTTTGGGATCAAGCCCAACCTTTCACCTTTTCCAACAATTTTCTTACAAATGCCCTGGCCGTTCTAGGAATTTCATGCTTTGAACTACTCAGGGAAACTGCAAGCTCAACCTATTCCCTGTACCCCATTGTGGCAACACCAACAGCTTCATGTGCTTTCAATTCAGGGCCATCAACACCATGTCTTGTGACTTGAAGCTTCCAGGGCTGATTCTTTCTAGAGATGGGAACAGCTTTGACGATTGTTTCCTTGGCAATCCTTCTTTCAACAACGTCAAAGAACTTTTTCTTTCCAGGTTATCAAAGTGAAATTGGGTTCTTACTGATGAAAGGGCAGAAGACACATGTTTTACCTTGGCCACTTAGACCTTTGAGCTTTTCTACTTTTCTATTTCCTTCTAACTGTCTGACCCTTGGCTTCCTTTAACTTCCTTTGAACTACCAAAGATGGCATTTTAACTTTCTTTGCCTCCTTGGCAGCCAAAGCTTGAGCAGCTTTCACAGAGGCTGCTTCATCTTATTGTCTCTCCAGAATTATAGTTTGCTCTTGTTTCCACTCGTAATAGACATCAAGTGGAATTTTCATTTCTTTAGCTTGAGCCTTATCAAACTTAGGCTGAAGCAGTCTTTGAGCATCTGTGTCCACAACGGCTTTGCCTTTTCCTTTAGCTGCTGTGGAAAGGGTCATCTCAGTCTCTTCCTCTTCTTCTGATGTTTCTAGGACAAGTTGTCTTCGTTTGATGGGCCTGTCCTCAGGAACAGGTGTCTCCCTTTAGATGGTGCAGGGCTTGGAGACCTGGCCTAAGTAGGCTCAACTGTCCTAGAAACATTTGATGTACCTGCAGTTGCTCCAACTGTTAAATGACCTGCTGGATAGCCAAATGAAGTTGACTTCTCTTTAGAGGGAGATAAATGTTTCTCCCTCTTAGGCTTTGTCTTTGTGGTAGATTTCTTCTACCCCTTTGAAGGAGAGGGCACAGTTCTTCAACACCAATGCTACCCAAAGGAACGGATCTAACAGGCTTGGCAGCAACAGGTTTAGTGATAGGTCTAGAACTAACTAAGCTATGCACTAAGAAAGCCAGATTATCCTTGACCTCAGCTAACTGAGTAAGACATGTTTCAAGAGAGGACGATTGAGAAGTGGCTGATGCTGAAAGAATAGAGATAACAGCCCTCTTTGTGTCACTAAACATCAGACTCTTAAGTTGTGCAAGAGTTATATTGATTGATTCTTGCACATCTTCAAAGCCTGTTGCCACATTGTTGGACAGAGATACCACTAAGGTATTCAAAGAGGCTAAAGTGGAGGGCAGTGACAGAACGGCTTTCAGCAACACTTGACAGTTGTTAGGAAACAGCTGCAAAGTTGGACACGAAGTTTTGTTAGTTGGAAAGGAGAGTGGAAAGTGAGGATGAGAGCTGTTGCAACTGTGTAGTGAGTGCAAGCAGTTGAGAGGCATAATCTTGAACAAATTAAGAAATCCTGCAAGCTGTGCAGACACAGAGTCTGTAATGGTAGAAAGAAGGGTGGTCATGGAGTTATTTAAAGAACTAACCTTGTTGGACAGCATATATAGTAAGTCGTTCCTTCAAGGAAAGGTCTTTTGGTGAGGGAGGATTGTGGGTGGATTGTATTGATTGAGTGGGGGGAGATGAAAGTGAAGATGGAGGAGTGGTAGGTTCCCTAGGTGATGGTAAGGGCATAGTGGAAAGAATTTCCATGGCCTGTGCAAAAGTCAAGTGACCCAGCTTAGAGCGATCAAGGATACCTTCAGTAGTGGCTAAACCTGCTTCATGCGGTGAGGTGATGGGGGATGTTTGCCTTTCAGCTGTCACTGGGAATGTGACACCTTCATTAAGGACATAGGTGGTTCCCTCAGTAGTGCCTTGGTTTAGAAACACTTCTTCATGTGGAGAAGAGGTATGCATTTAACATCAGTAGTGGTGAAAACTGGTGATGGAATTTACACTTACGGAAAAGCGTCACCAAAGGGTTGTTCTGTACCCTGAGGATCATCAGCTTGGGGTGTTGGTCCTTTAGCAGGTGTTGAGGATGGAACAACTGTATGATGAGGAGCAGAAGTTGAAGGCTGATCAGCTGGTGGGCTGGAACCAATTGTTTCGTCACCTTGTGCAGACTTAGGTTGTGAAGGAGAGATATGAGTAGGGGATATTGAGGACTAGTGTGGAGTGGAGAGGGATCCTGTCTTTCAATATCCTTCCCTGTTGAGAGGAAAGGATAGTTAATGTGGTTGCCTCCATTTGAACAACTGGTTCCTGTAGGGAGGAACCAGATGGCTCAGGTTGACTTAGGCTAGAGTGAAGCAGGCTCCATAGAGGGTGCACCTTCTCCCAAAATATGAGAAGGGGATGCAGTAGGGGTTGCTTCTTTTTCAACTGACTCCATTTGAGAGGGGTCAGAGGGGCTTCTAGTTTTCTTTCTGGCTAGGGATTTCTTCTTTTGCCTAGAGTAGGAGATGGGAGAGAAAGGAGAAGTGGGAGGTTGTTGTGTTTGGACTGGTGAGGAGACTGGGCTAGAAACAGGTGCTGAAACCTATTCCATAGTCTCAGGTGGCACAGAGCCACTAGCCACAAAGGCTTCAGGTTCAACAAATGAACCTGGGGGAACAGCCTACTCCTCCTCCGGCACGAAGACTGAGGGTGCAGACTTAGTTGTATTGACCTTCTTGGAGACAGGCCCAACTTCAGCAGACTTCAAGGGACGTTTTGCCTTTTTAGTTCTTGATTTGGATTTTCCTGTGGGAGCAGGATTTGGATCCACCTCCTGAGTAGAAGTTCCTTCCACAAAACCCAGTAACCTCCTCATTGGAGTTGAGAGAGGAGGATCATCAGCAGAGACAGGAGCATGAAACACCTTGTTTCCAATTACTAGAAACACCATTGACTTCAAGAATGGCTGGAAGTTCTAGAGATTGTCACCACAAACATGTTTGAATATGAGTCTTAAAAATATGGGGTATCTTACAGCAGAGGGACGCTGTTCGTGTTCCACAAAGGCCCTCAGATTTGAAAATATCCATTTAGCCATGTTCAATGTGGTTCCATCCACGAACTGCAATGCTATTTGGACTTCTTCTCAACTAAGCTGATCAAATGAACCAACTTTACAGCTAAGACTCGTCACTACAGAGGCAAAGAGGAAACTGTAAGTTGGTGCAAGCTCTAGCCTGTCAGAGTAGCACCCAACCTTGGTGCAGAGACACCATAGCAGTGTAGCAGATTTGGCATTTGTTGATCCTCCAGCTGTGGTTTATCATATTTTTCAAGAACAAGAAGATGAAGTACCTCCTGAAGAAGAGCAGCAGTGATCTCAACAACCTGAGTGTTGTTGAGAATGGTTCCTCGGATGGATTTGGTAGTAGAGTCATAAGAACAGGTGTACCAGAACTCATAAACCATTTCTCGATACATGATACCAGGGGTGGCTGTCATGGCATAGTTCAAAGGGTCAGCCTTCAGGAATTCAACAATTTGTTCACAACTTTTCCCAACATAGTTTTATGGAATGGTTAGGTTTGCCACATAATTTGTGGGTTTGATGGTCAGAAGGGTGGTGACTGATGGGTGTTTTACAACATCATCACCAAGGAATGCAGGTACAAGAGGAGTATTGGAAGCCATTTGGAGTGGATGAAAATGCACAACTTTTAGACACTAAGTCGTTTGCACGTGTTTAAGGTTTTGTAGAGGGTATAGGTGTATATATGGTCGTTGTAGGGAAGAAGAAAAAGATGAAACAGTGATAGTGGGTACTTATAGGGTTTGAATGTGAGATAGTGGGAGAGAGAAAAAATGGGCAGTTGATTTGAAATGTGATGACTAACGGGATGGAACGGTTTCAACGTCAGTACGTTTGTTGACCAGCTTGACACTTTATCCCCACTTAAACACATAACACACATTATCCGTAGGTAATTAAGATAAATAAATACATAATTTATATAACTTAAATGTGAAGCAATGTTAATTAAAAGCTGATGTTTAAAACTTTTGTTTAAACCTGTGATGAAAGTATTTCATCCAAAACTGATCAATCTGTAACCTGTCTATGAAACCTGTGCAGTTACATGATAACAGGTTTCAATGTTAAACATGTCCAGTACTGAAAAGATTACAAGGCTTGCCTTGTATGACAGAATGCAGAGTGAGCAGGTTTTAGGTTTACACAACCAAACAGGTTTGAGAGAAAAACTTAGTTTTGAAAAACTTGGTATTTTGTCAAACCTGTTACTTGTCAAACCTGTCCAAATCTTAACAAACTGGCTAAGTGAGCTGCTGAAACCAGTTCTGTCAAAACTGTTTTGTAAGATTTTATCAAATTTGATTAAGTAACCTTAGAACATCAATGACACTTAGTCACTTTTATTTAACATACCCAACTTGCACACAAGGGAATTAAACCTATTTTGGATGTGATCTCTTATGAATTGATGTGTGACCTCAATATGATTTGTTCTAGAGTGGAAGACACGATTGTTGGAGATTTCTATGACACTTGTATTATCACATAAAATAGGAATTTCATATATACAAGACCATAGTCTTCAAGCTGATGTTGCATCCATAGTATCTGCCAATAGCAGCTTCCAACAACAATATGTTCAGCTTCAGCACTAGAAGTAGAAACAAAATTTTTGTTTCTTGCTGCACCAACTGATCAACTTTCCACCAAGGAGTTGACACCCACCTATTGTGCTCTTTCTATGTAGCCTGCAACCTGCAAAACAGAATCTGTGTATCCAATTAAATCAAGGCTGGAGTCTTTGGGATACCAAAGACCCAAACCTGGTGTACCCTCTAGGTATCTGAAGATTCTTTTTACAACAGCTAGATTTGATTCTTTTGGATCAGCTTGAAATCTAGCACATAAACAGGTAGCAAAATTATATATGGTCTACTAGCAGTTGGATATAGCAAGCACCCAATCATATCTCTGTAGGCTGTTACTGAAACAGGGTTGCTGTTGAGAATTACATTTGTTGATGAATATAATAAGTCTAGGGGTCAAATTGTAATTGTTTAATAGTTTCCTTTGTATATATAAATAGAAAAGTGTAGTAGTGTTTATGTACGGGATTGTACAATAGATTTCAAGAATATTCCTTGTGTACGGAAGGTCACCTAGGGTTCAGTGCTGTTCTACAAGTTTCCGTATTGTAAATTCTCATTTTGATCAATTCAATCATTCAGTTAGTTGCGATCTTTTATGTTCTTATTGTTTAATCTTTTTTGTGATTGATAATATCTGAATAACAATTGGTATCAGAGCCTAGTATGGCCGAATTGGATTGATTTTGAATCTGGAATTTTGTTTTTGAAGAACACTGTTACATCAAAGGTTTTCAAAAATTAGAAAATCATCAAAGGGTTTTTATGTTGTGGATGATTTAATGTGATATTTTTATTGAAGGTTAGTCTTTTAAAGATGATCACGCTGATATAAATTTCAGATTCCAACTCTAACCACACAAAAAGTTTTTTGAATTTTTCTGATTTTTTGGTTTTTGTGTGTTCTTGATTGTTTTTTCAAATTTTCGGGGTTTTGATCTGTTTTTAGGCAAAAAGTTCTTTAAAAAAATGTTTGTATTCAAAAACCACATACTCGATTTCATACTGGGATCATTTAAAAGTTTTTGGTTGAAAATTGGAATTTGAACTTGGATTTTTGAAAAACCTGTTTAAACTCGGATAAAACTAAAATTTTAGTTTTAATCGAGTTTGATCAAGAACTATTCGAGTTGGAAAAGTGTTTTTATTGAGTTTGATAAAGTTTAAATCGAGTTGGATAAGTGTATTGTTCGAGTTTGATTAAAGTATTGATCGAGTTTGATCAACCTTTAATCGAGTTTGATTAATGTAATGTTCAAGTTAGAAAACACTTCATTCGAGTTTCACAAAAGTTAATTCGAGTTTGATAAACATGTTTTAGAAAGAAAACAAGTGAGTCGAGTTTGTCAATTTATCATTCTAGTTTGACTACAGTGGCATTCGAGTTTCTTCCAGACCATTCAAGTTCATTCCTTTACAATTCGAGTTGAACAAAGTACTATTCGTGTTCAGTGTAAATCCGTTCGAGTTTGATACTTAACAATTCGAGTTTGATCCTTTTTCAATTGAGTTCACCCTTTCTTAGTTCGAGTTTAATCTTTCTTTGACCGAGTTGTATTCCTCACTGTTCGAGTTTGACTCTTCTTTGACCGAGTTTTACTCTTTGTTGACTGAGTTTGACCATTCAATACCCGAGTTTGGTCTTTCATACTTAGAGTTTGTTTTCAGTGTTCATTTCAAAATCATTCCTTAGTCCATAAAAAGATCTTGGAAGATTCAGTTCTATCAATTCATAATGTTAAAAGATGCACTGGCCATGGATTCGAAAACCAAACCTCCGATTCTTTACAGAGGAGAATATGTGTAGTGGAGGTAACGGTTTTTAGAATTTATAAGCTTTCACGACTTATCTGAGGATATGTTGGCCTCACTGAATGAAGGCTCAGCCAGATTCTTTGTTACTATCCCTGCATTTCGAACTGGAAATCCTCCGATACGTGAGAGAACAGAGGAGGTCACAACAGCAAATATGACTGAGGCTTAGAAGAAAAGAAAGCTGGCTGATAAAACAGCCTGAAAACTCCTACTAATTTCAATTCCGAATGACATCTACATCAGTCTGACCAATACAACCATAGCCAAATCCATCTGGGATGAGGTGTGTAAGCTTATGAGAGGGTCAGACAAGGCAGCCGCCACAAACAGGGCACGTAACAGCTTGATGAAAATCGAGAAATTCCGAGCTAGAGAAGGAGAGCTGTTAGAGAGCACGTATCTGAGATTTGTTAACCTTGTGAGTGAGATGAAGAGAAACAGGGTAACAAAATCTAATCTGGACATCAATGTTAAATTCCTAAAAGTGCTCAATCCAGAGTGGGATAAATACACTATAATTATCCAATAGACAAAAGAGATTGATGATATGGATTTTCATATGGTGTTTGAAAATCTTAACAACTATCAAGAAGTTGTTTTAAGGAAGATGTCTAGTAAAAAGCAAGCTGAAAAAGCAACGGTTGATCCTCTGGCTGTCCTTGTAGATAAGAAGTACAAATACAAGTTCAAAAAGGAGAAGTGTATTGTTATAACCAGCAGTTCATCAAAATCAACCGATTCTCAGATTACTCTGAGATAGAGGAGATGAAAAAGAAGATGGCTCTTCTGACAAAGGCTTTCCAGAAAAAGTTCTATCGCAAACCCACGAATAATAAAATGCGATACAAGACAAGCTCCAGAAAGTTTGAGAAAAGAGACATTATAAAAAATCTGGAGAGAGTAATGGTAAAAAGGCTGATAAATATGAGAAGTCTGATAAGCATGCCAAGAAAGACGCTGAGCAGAAGTGTTACAATTGTGGTAAGACTGGCCACTTTGCAAGGGAATGCAGACTGCCAGTAGTCAAGAACTCAGACTACTATACTCGAAAGGCACTGCTAGCTAAAGAAAAGGAGGCTGGAAAGGCATTAATGGCTGAGGATGACCACTGGCTACAACTGTCTGAGGATGAAGACATTCTGGATGAAGATGCACATATTTGCCTGAAGTCAGAAGTTTTCAAAGAATCTAAGTTGAGTGATTCTGCCATGTTGGCTGAAGATGAAGTCTAGGTAGTTTAACTGATGATGAAGCTGAAGAGACAAAGGATTCTGAATCTGAGAATGAACTGAGAGAGGAAATGGTATTGATGGCCACAGGAGAAGCTGGATGCAGCAAAGACCAAGAAGATGAAGGGTCCGATTCAGATGCCTCAGGCAATTTAAAGACACTAGAGTTACAATCTAATCCTGATTCTGATGATGATAAATCCTGTGAGCTAGAAAAAAAACTTGTTCAGATGGCTTACATGCTAAAACGGTTTGAAAAATCATTAAAAGCCGAGAAAAAGAATGTCCATTCTTTGGAAAACAAATTGAGACTCGAACATGCTTTAGTGTTAGAGTTTTCCAAAGATAAGGCATTTGCATTGTAATCCATATCAAACATAGAAGAAAAATATAATGACATTCAACAGCAAAATTAAAAGCTGAGTAACACAAATTCTTACTTAACAGAAAAACTCAAATTATCAGAATTAGAATCATCAAAGTTTTCTGTAAAGTATAATTCCATGTTTGCTGAAAAGACATAGTTATATGAGAAAATTAAATCCTTAGAAGATGAATTTCATAAAAGAGGACTAACAGATCAGACTATTCATCTGAATCAACCAAAGGACACTGATTTTGATAATTCAAAATTAGGAATTGGATGTGATAATCCTAAGTATCTAGCAAAAGCCATTTCATGTTCCCCAACTTTGTATGATACTAGATACATGAATTTAGGATTACAGATGGTATTTTTAGGGGCTTCAGATGAAATAGAATTAGGCGAAGATCTGAAACGGTTGAGAAAAGATAAAATGCAAAATACTTTGGATTATAATAAGCTTAATGACATTTATCAAAATCCTTGCATATCAGAAGAGTATATTCAGACATATTCTGAAAAAGTTTTGTCTGAAAATACATTTTCTACTCAAAAGCCCTATATTCCGAACTCAACTCTTGAGACGATTAACTCTGATCTTAAATTGAAAACTAAAACTTTTGAGACTGAAAATGAAAAGCTTCAGGCTGGGATTAAAGATTTGGAACTGAAAATTAAAAACCAATCTGAAATCAAAACTCAACCAGATCAAATTTCTTCAATTCAAACTGAAACTATTAATTCTGAAAAAGAGTTTGACCTGTATATGAACTCTGATTTTAATTCATTGGAGGATATATTCGTCAAAATTGATGAGTTTATCAAACCACTTCATGACAAACACGCTGATAAAACCAAAGAACCAGTAAGTATTTTGAAAAGAATACCTACAGATTTTAAGGTTGAATCAGTACCATCACCTATTTTACACATGAAGGAGAAAACAAAAGTTTCTTTTGTTACTCCAATATTTGAAAAAGGTGAATCATCTTCATCTAAGGTAACACTGGCAAAGAAAGCAGATCCTTCAAAATGTAAGAAAGTTTTACAGATTAAAGCTGATACTAAATCAACTAAGTCATGTTCTTCTATTGTGTCAGATAATTCTCTGAAAAGAACATCGAAGCAAAAATGGCGAAAGAAGCAAGTGGCAAAGAAAAAGATGAGTTTTAGAAAGGAGTGGAGAGTGAAAGAAACGAGTGTTACAGATAGGATTAGCTCTATAGAGAAATCTGTCTTTAATAAATCTACTATTAAACATTGTTCTAAATACTTACATGCTGAACTATTTTCATTGAATTCTGCCAAATGCCATGCGTTGAATGTTAAATCTGTGTATGATTCTGATATGTTTGTATGGATGCCAAAGAACAAGGTTCCCAGTCTTAAACAGCAAAGGGATCCAAAGAAACACATTTCAAAATCAGTTACAAAAAGAACTATACAAAAATGCTGTACAAAAATGGATACCCAAAAAGGCTGTTCAAAAGTGGGTTCCAAAAACAAAGAACTTATCTGTTAATCAGCGTGAAGAACTAACGCATGATTTACTGAAATTAAAAGTACCCAACTATAAGTGGGTACCTCACATTTTACTTCATTTTATAGGTAAATCATGTGTGGTACCTTGACTCCGGATGTTCCAAGCACATGAGCGGACAACGAGAAACCCTCACAAAATTTGTAGACAAATTCTGTGGGACGGTAAGATTTGGCAATGATCAATTTTGTCCGATCAAAGGCTATGGGAGTCTGGAATACGGCAAGATTACTATACAGAAGGTATTCTATGTTGATGGTCTTGGCCACAATCTGTTCAACATCGGCTAACTGTGCGATAAAGGGTTAGAAGTCAATTTCAAGGCTAATAGGTGAACTACTAGATCTAAGGAAGGGAAGGATTTCTTAGCCGGGAATAGGAAAACCAATTTGTACTCCATAGACTTAGCCAACATCAAACTGAAGAAAGATGTTTGTCTACTTTCCAAGGCAACATCAAAAGTATCCTGGGTGTGGCATCACCGTCTATCCCATTTGAACTTCAAAGAATTGACCAATCTTGCACAAAGGTGGTTTAGTCAAAGGGCTACCAACTGTCCAATTTCAAAAGGAGCAGTTATGTGCCACATGTGAGAAAGGGAAGATGGTGAGGGCGTCACACAAATTAAAGGTTGAACATTCTTCAACTAGGCCATTGGAGCTTCTACATATGGATTTATGTGGGCCTATGCGAGTACAAAGTATCAACAACAAGAGATATGTGTTGGTCATAGTAGATAATTATCCAAGTCTGAAGCTACTGAAATCCTAATTGACTTCATACGCAAGATTTAAGTTAAGTTGCAGCTTTCGATTCAGACCATTAGATCTAATAATGGTACAGAGTTCAAGAACAAGTCCCTTAAGACATTTCTTACTACTGTTGGGACAACGCATTAATTTTCGACAGCTCGTACCCCACAACAAAACGGAGTAGTTGAAAGACGAAACCGTACGCTTGTGGAAAATAGCTAGGACGATGCTTGCATATTCTAATCTGCCGTTATTCCTATGGGCTGAAGATGGGGCAACTGCGTGCTTTACTCGAAATAGATCCATAATAAACAAAAGATTCGGAAAAACGCCATACGAACTTATTAATAAAAGAGTGCCTAATATAAAATTTTTCCATGTCTTTGGATGCAGGTTTTTTTTTTATCTTGAACGATGAAGACAATTTGGGAAAATTTAATCAGAAAGTTGATGAAGTGTAAGGTCTACCAATGCAAGATCTATCTAGACGCGGATCCGTGAACGAGTGCGGAATCCTCGTTGACGGTTAGACGGACAACTCTCAACCAACGGAACACGGAGACTATTAGACGCTGAACGAACGACACACGAACGATCCTACGTACTAATTCTCTCCGAAACGGCACTCACCTAGCTGATAAACTCGAGATCGCCCCTTGCTTAATTCCTCACGAATTCTGCAAAAAGTCCCTTAATTATTCGAGTCTATCCCTAATTATAGACCCTGATTCGTGTCTGTTGTGGGCCAACCTCGAATCTGGCCCAAGGCCCATTCGAATCTGTCCATCTGACAGTCTCGAATCTAGCCCATTCGAATCTAAGGTCTCGTTCGAATCTATCTCAGATTCGAATGTATTCCCTTAATAATTCGAATCTAGCCTTTTACATAAACAACTAAGTGTTGATCCTTACGTTATTACTTATAATTGAATTTATCTTTGTACTTTATGTTTGAACTTCTTAATACGTTACATCAAGTTCAAACATACAAACACTAATAAATATCAACCATATATAAACATATATATAGCAACACTTGCTAAAATCACAATGTAAGACCACTTAGACTGCTATCGTCACACGGGATGTACCAACAGACTCCCCCTTGACAATAACTTCTAATAATTCACACATTTGATTTAAGAACTTGGTTTATTTATTGATTCAAAACACTACCAGCATACAGACCTTTCTCGACGCATACCTTGACCACATTTTCATACTTACTAGCCTCAGTATCCATATGTGCGTCACTGGAAATTTTACAATTATACAAAATCTGCAGATCTTCTTTAGATAGGTTTACCAGGTGAAGCGGGTCATAGACTCTAAGAATAACATTTTCTTCTAAGTCTTCCATAACCGCTTCCCCCGTTTCCGTGTCAGCATACCACCACTTCAGATTCTTCAGAATATTTTGTGGCATTGGCTTGAGAGGAACCCTTCTAAGACATCTAGCCGGCTTGTAGTGAATCCTCATCCAAGGTCGTCCAGTTAGAGGATCAATACGTGACGGATCCTCAACTCTTCTCCCGACCCTTGGATTCAAACGTTCGAACTTCCTTGATCTCCCTTCCTTTCTTATGATTCTCTCGATTACGCTCGCGTAGGGATCATTGCCAATGTTTATAAGATCTTTCCAAGCTAGCGCAGTGATTTCGATTTTTGGCAGGGAGTTGAACGCTTTTAAAGTTCGCCTCATGTACTGAAGCCCGCCTTTTCTCTTTATTATAAATAGCTGCAGATCTCTGTCAAAGAACCAGCTTAAAATTCGCTCCGACAGCTTCCCAGTACCTGGAACTCTCATTGTCTTTTTAATTGCTGCTTCCTTCTCTTCAGCCCTGAACCATAGCTTTCGTTTTTCTTCATTAGTTAGCTCTCTTGCAGGTTCTTCTGTCAATGGCTGAGGATTTAATGCAACATTAACTATATCTGCGTCGACAATTTTATTTCCATAAATCATGTAAGTATCAGTGATAGGATTCTGCTGCACAACTATCTCGTCAGCTTCATCATCCTCATCAGCAAGTACTTCATCATCCGACTGCCAGTCTACAATCTCCCCTGGCACAAACTCCCCTTCTTCCAGCTCTTCATCTTCATTATCAAAGCCTACATCCAGTGGATCATCTTCAAGATCCATGAGCGCTTCAATCATCTCGCTGATCTCAAAGTCTGTAGGCTGTTCAGATGAACTAGCCTCACCCCTTTCTCCTTCGCCTTGACTAGGCTCCCCCTCAACTTGTGTAACTTGAGCTGCAGGAAAATCTACAGACTCAAACTCTTTATTTGCACCGGGATCATCGCCTTCAGTATCATCTCTTCTCTGCACTTCGAGTCTACTTTGTTTCGAGTCTGTTACTTCACTCGAAAAACGGCTAACACGTTGATTTTTTGACGTTTTACAGATTAAACCACTATTTTTCAAACGAAAAATAATGATTTCGATCAAAAACGTGAAAAACAACAAAGTGTTTCCCGAATATGAATTTGCTACGCTCAAAAACACGTTTTTGAGAGCAAAACCGTCCAACTAGCGTCAAGAAACCTAGAATGTATCTGATGAACACGAAGAACACCAAGAACACTCCGTAGGCTCTGATACCACTTGTAAGGTTTACCAATGCAAGATCTATCTAGACGCGGATCCGTGAACGAGTGCGGAATCCTCGTTGACGGTTAGACGGACAACTCTCAACCAACGGAACACGGAGACTATTAGACGCTGAACGAACGACACACGAACGATCCTACGTACTAATTCTCTCCGAAACGGCACTCACCTAGCTGATAAACTCGAGATCGCCCCTTGCTTAATTCCTCACGAATTCTGCAAAAAGTCCCTTAATTATTCGAGTCTATCCCTAATTATAGACCCTGATTCGTGTCTGTTGTGGGCCAACCTCGAATCTGGCCCAAGGCCCATTCGAATCTGTCCATCTGACAGTCTCGAATCTAGCCTATTTTCGAATCTATGGTTACATTCGAATCTATCACAGATTCGAATGTCAACCCATATATAATTCGAATCTAGCCTTTTACATAAACAACTAAGTGTTGATCCTTACGTTATTACTTATAATTGAATTTATCTTTGTACTTTATGTTTGAACTTCTTGTAATACGTTACATCAAGTTCAAACATACAAACACTAATAAATATCAACCATAAATAAACATATATATCACACACTTGCTAAAATCACAATGTAGGATCACTTAGACTGCTGTCGTCACACAGGATGTACCAACATGAAGGCATATTCATTGGTTACTCAAAAGAATCGGTGGCATTCCGAGTCTACAATAAACGCACGAAGACTGTCAAGGAGAGCGTAAATGTGAAATTTGACGAAGGATTCGTATTGGCTCCTGGACACGCCAGTTCAGGACCCGAGTCTAAATAGTCGACTTTTGTGAAGTCACAAGAGCTCAAAGATGAAATGAATGATTTTATTAAACTGTTTGAAATTTTTTACGAAGACTACTTTGAAAAGACCAAATCTGATGTTCCAATTTTGGTTCCTGACAGGATTACTTAAGATCCGGTCGTAATCTCCGATCAATCACACCAACCACTTTCTGCTGAAAGTGTGCAACCATTTCAAGCTCCAGAATCAAATAATACTCCCTTGAATTTTGAAAATTCAGAAACCCCCATCTCAGTTGTTATTCCATTACCTTTAGAACCAATCCCCCGTATTCCCTACTTGGACTTGAATCCCAATCAAAACCAGCTTCAACCTTATCCTCATACGTTCAAATGGACAACGGACCACCCACCTGAAAATATCATTGGTGATCCCTCTGCTTCTGTTAAAACTCGGAGAGCTACGTTAAATGAATGTCTCTACATAAATTTTTGAGCAAGATCGAGCCAAAAGCGATGAAGGAAGCTCTTCTAGATGCAAACTGGATTGTAGCAATGCAAGAAGAGCTCAATCAGCTTGAAATGTTGAAAGTCTGGAGATTGGTGGAAAGACCAAAAGACAAATCCATCACTGGCACGAAGTGGATCTTCAAGAACAAGAAGGATGAATACGGTGTCATCATTCAGAACAAATACGATGAAACCTTTGCCCTCGTTGCCCGGATAGAGGTTATTCGAATGTTTTTAGCTTTTGCAGCTCATAAGAATTTCACAGTATATCAAATGGATGTAAAAACTGCGTTTTTGAATGGGGAGTTAACTGATGAAGTATATACATATCAGCCCGATGGATTAACCGATCCTTTGAAGCCTGATCATGTATTTATTTTAGACAAGTCATTGTATGGCCTTAAACAAACACCCTAAGCTTGGTATGATGCCCTATCAAATTATCTTTTGAAATGTGGCTTCAACAAAGGTGTAGTGGACACAACCCTATTCATTAAACGATAGGGTCTATATATCATAGTAATTCAAAATACACATAGATGATATAGTATTTGGGTCTACTAGTCATGAATTTTGTAAAATGTTCGCATTTTTAATGTCCCTGAAATTTGAAATGAGCATGATGGGTGAAATAAATTTTTTCTTGGGTTTACAAGTAAAACAGCAGACTATTGTAAATTTCATTAATCAGTCCAAATACATACAAGACATGTTGAAGAAATTTAACATGGTCAACAGTACACCTATGAAAACACCCGTGGCTCCTGATTCTAAATCTAAACTCGATGAGGACATTTCAGGGAAACTTGTTAATGTAACTCATTATCGAGGGATAATTGGGTTATTAATGTACTTAACTGCAACTAGACCTGATATTATGTTTGCTACTTGTGTTTGTGCTAGATATCAGGCACATCAAAAAGAATCACATTTGGTTGCTGCCAAACGAATTTGAAGATATCTAAAGGGAACTCCAAACTTATGTTTGTGGTATCCTAGAGAATCGTCATTTACAGTGACTGCCTTTTCTGATGTCGCTCATGCAGGTGATAAGATGGATCGTATGATCACATCAGGAGCTGTTCAATTCCTTGGTGACAAACCTATCTGCTGGTCATCCAAGAGACAACATTGTGTGTCACTATCAACAGCAGAAGCTGAGTACGTGGCTGTATCATCATGTTGTTCACAACTGCTATGGATGAAGAGCCAACTGAGAGACTACGGGTTTACACCTCATAAGATTCCTATCTATTGTGATTCTCAGAGCGCAAGTGCAATAGAATCAAATCCGGTGCAATACTCTAAAACTAAACACATTGACATTCGGTACCATTTCATAAATGATCATGTTGAAATGGTAATGTAGAATTATATTTTGTACCAACTGAATATCAACTAGCTGTTTGTTTACCAAAGCGTTAGATGAAAAACGTTTTAACTTTTTGGTATACAAATTGGGTATGGTGAATCGCTAGATTTAAACATTCAGTAGTTACACAATATAATTCTATTTTTACAAATTTTACTTGATTTAATTTGTGTTACCCTCATGTGATTTAAATGTTTTTCATCTTTCGGAGATTTAACAGAATCGGATTTTCATGTGCAGGGGGAGCAAACAGAAATTTTTTATCTGATATTTTGTTAGGCACAAAAAGGCCTCAATCAAACCTGTTCTATATCATAGGGGGAGATTTTAAATCAAACCTATTTCATACTCTTAAAGGGTATAATTTAAGGCTTGTTAATGCCTTATTGAAACCTGATAAGTGATTTGCAATATTAGTCAAAGCTGCTCACCAAGTTACATTAGTTGTAACTTAGGCAGATTACCCAAGCTGTCCTATTCTGTTAGACAGGCTGCACATAAACTGTCTACGCTGCTCATACCTGTTGAGCAGCTTGGACCAAAACCAAGTGTTCTGTTCTTTGTGAACAGGTTATACATATTATGGATTTTGTTTCCATGTCATAATGTAAGGTCTTGGACAGAAAGATCAGTTTACAAGATGAATACCAAGAGGAAAATCAGAAGCTGCTTACACTACCCAAGCTGTTCTGAAACATGAAGACAAAGTGGATATTTGAAATGGGTGGCAGACCATTTCTTATATCAAAATAGCTATACAAGAAGAGAAAATGATTAAAGTTGAAATTCCTCTTTAAGGTAAATCAATCTGCAACAGAGACAAAGGAAAAGACAAAGATTCTGCTACATAACGACAAATGTTGTTTTGTCAGAATGTGCAGAAAAGCAGTTTTGTATTTTTGGAAAGGCACTCCACTATCTCTGCATCCAATGAGGGAGTTTCATCAGTATTCTCTGAGAGAGTATAAAAGAAAGCTTCTAAGGAATGTGAGATAACCAAGAGAGATATCCAGAGCATGCAAAGAATTATGTTTTCATGCATGCAAAGTCTGCTTAGAAAAGAATAGTTGAGTGTGTCCAAGTTGTTCTTGTTCAAGCTGTCTATTTGTCTTGTAAAATCAGTAAGTACATCTTAGTGAGTGAACTCATTATTACTAGTCTGAGTGTGTCTTAAATTAGTTGTCTATCTGTTGTTCTGTCATCTTAGTTTGAACCATTCCGCAGTTCAATCTTGTTTGTAATTAACACTTGTTGATATATACATACAAACATTGAGAAAAGTGTGTTGAAATTTTAAATAGTTGTATTCACCCCCCCCCCCCCATCTACAGCTTACAACAACATAATAGGGAAACCTTTTTGGACCTACAACTAGTATCAGAGCAAGTTTAGAGTGTGTGTTAACTCTAAGATCTCTTACATCTCCCTATTTCCCACCATGGACAACAGTTCTGCCAACTCCTCCTCTTACTATGACAATGGGTCAATGGCAAAACCTCCCAAGTTCAATCATCAGAACTTCTCTGGCTTGAAGTGCAGAATGATGCTCTATTTGGTGAATCTGGATGTACAACTACGAGAGATAGTGATGGAAGGTCACTATGTGCCAACTTCTGTCACTACTATAACTCCCGCTGCTGAAGGAGATGTTCCTGAAATCAGGACCATTGCAAAGGCAAAAGCTCAATGATCTGATAAAGACAAACTTCTGGTTACCCTTGATGCAAAGGCCAGGAACAACCTTGTCATCTATCTACCTGATGATGTATTCAAACAGGTTGAGAAGATGAAGACTGCAAAAGAAATGTGGGATACTCTTTGTACCGTCTATGATGGCCCCACGATCACATTGGATAACAGGATCAATAATCTTATTAGACAATATGAATTGTTCTTTGCAAAGCCAAAGGAGACTCTCACTGAAACCTACACCAGGTTTACTGCCTTGATAAATGATCTCAAAGCTGTTGGGATCACTAAAGACGGCTTAACTTTGGTGAACAAGTTTTTAGACATACTGCCTGAGGAATGGAATTACTTCTCTACTATCCTCAGAAACTCAGGTACCATCAGAGGCATGGATATTGTGAATCTTTATGGATCCTTGTTAAATGATAAACAATGAAGGCAACAAAAAATAAATGCCTTGGAGATGTCCAAAAGAGGTGCAGCCTTAGTGGCCAGCGTGAGACAACCTATTAATCAGGTTTGTGATGTGTTCACACAAGCTGATCAACAAGCTGATGATGAAATGGAGGAAATGTCTGAAGAAGAGGACTATTAAGATCTTACTGAGTTTGATGATGAGCAAATGATTGCCATGCTTGTCAAAAAATTCAATAAGAATAGGTTTGGTGGTAGGACGCTGCAAAAGAAATCAGGTGTCATCAAGAAGAAGGCTTTTGACAAAACTAAGGCTGAGTACTTTAAATGTTGCAAATTAGGCCACATAGCGGCTTACTGTGTGTCTAAAGATATTGGCTCTTCCTCCAAACCATACAAGACAAACAAATATGATGGCTACAGGGTTGAGTACCTAATGGCCATGGCGAAGCTGAAAAAGTTAGAAGACTCAGTGGCTTCTAACAAGCAGAAGGGACTTATGGCCGAAACTTGTGACTAGGATGAGTCTGATTCATTATCTGATGAAGAAGACAACAATTGGCTGATGGCTAACACTGATGTCCCCTCAACAAGCAACTTCAAATTGGACCTGGCTGAAGCTGAAGTTGTCAGCACCGTAGAAAACTAGAATCCCACCATGATGTATAAGGTACAAAATTTTAAGGAGTACGACTTTGAGGAAAAAGTTAAAATGTTGCTTATTTACTTGTTGCTTTAAAAGCTGCTGTTGAGAAGCATGGTGCCCTGAAGTCTGAAATCTCTAAGAGAAAATATGATCTTGAAGTAAAAACTAATGAACTAACAGCTTTCATGAGTTGAAAATTGAAGTTGATGAAGTAAAACACATCAACATCATTTTATTAGAAGAAAAGAGAAAAACAGACTCAAAGCATGCTAAGCTTCAAAAGACTGTTGACTCTTGGTGCCATTCAGCTAAGAGAGTCAGTCAATGTGTCAATCAGCAGATTCCTGCTCAAATCCAAGTCTATCTTGGAGGAGATCTTGATACAACAGCTTCTATTGTTGAGATTAATAATCTGGAAAAAGACTTATCCACTCTTGGTGAGCTTCCAAGTACTTTTATCCAAAAAGTAATGGAAAGTTGGTCTCAACAAACAGGTTTGTCAGGCCTCAAAACAATGACAGTTTGTGTGAAAAAGCTACAAAGACTGATGATGGAATGTGTTCTCCATCAAATCAGCCTGCTAAGTGTCTAGCCAGTTCACATAGACAAAAGAAAGAAAAACAAGTTGAAACTACAGCTTTGGGCACTAAACCTATCAACTAGATAGGTTCTGGATCTAAAGCTGATGGGAAGAAACCTGTTAACCCTTTTGATGCTGAACATTTAGAGAAAACGTTTTCAAAAGGAAAGCAGCCTGCTTTCAATAGGGGTAAGTCTCATGTTCGAAGCAAATCTGTTGTGATTTCAAATAAGTTTTTAAATCATAATGGAAAGTTGGGTATAAATGAAGGAAAATAATTTGTTAAAACCAGAATTAATGATTATGTTGATAGGCAACAGTCATCACATCTCAGTAAAGGCAAAGGCAAAGCCATTGCTCGACCTGAGAAAGCTGGGAATAAGTTTCCCAAACCTGTGGAAGGACAAAAGACAATCAAACTACCTGTGTTTGATCTCTACCCTCCCAAAAAGAGGAAAGAGGACACATGCAAAGTTGTTGATGTTGTACTTTCCACCAAAGCTGTTGGTTCTTCTAAAACAAGTGAGACTTTGTTAAAACCTGTTGAGAAAACCAACAAAGATAAACCAGAATGTGTTTCTGGGAGTGCTTCTTCCAAAAGGTCTATAAAAAAAATGTTACAAAGGTGGAAAGAAGACTCGTATGGCCAAAGGCTGTCCTGAAACTGAGGACATAAGGCCTGCTGACATTGCTAGCTCCAACATTACAAAAACCAGCAGTGTTGGAAGTAACAATAACATTGAGGAGAGTATCCAAGTTGATACAATCCAAATTAGGAATATTAGTGTAGATCTTAGTGGTCCATCAACAAATGTTGATGAAGAAGAAGAACTCATCCTTATGATGAGTTCCCCTAAAAACTAATATTTTCCCATGACACTCTGCAGGTTAAACAACCAAGCCAGGTTTGGTACTTGGACAGCGGCTGCTCAGGCCACATGACTGGTTGCAAAGATTTGCTGAGTGATCTCAAGCCTGAAAAAGGCCCAAAGGTCACCTTTGGTGACAATGTTCAGGGATCCATAGAAGGATATGGAACCCTTCAAGCTGGTGCTGCAATATTCAAAGAGTAGCCTATGTGTCTGGGCTAAAACATAACCTTGTTAGCATTAGCCAACTTTATGATGCTGGCTACAAGGTTAATTTTGGTGAGCACCTGGGGTACCTAGTGGATCACCAAGGCAAAGTTGTGCTGTGTGCACAAAGGAAGAAAGGTGTATATGTTGTGGACATGAAATCTGCTGATCCAACAACTGAAACCTATTCCATCTCAAAAAGATACACTCTAGTAATGGATGATGAGTTCTCCAGGTTTACATGGGTGATCTTCCTAAAGACCAAAGGAGAGGCTGCCAGGGAGATTATTAGATTTATCAAAAAGATGGAAGTTCTGAACTCTACCCAAGTCAAGCAGCTTAGAAGTGATCATGGTACTGAATTCAAAAACAGTACTCTTGAGGACTATTGTGAGGAAAGAAGGATCTCTCAAAACTTTTCTGCTGTAAGGACTCCTCATCAAAATGGAGTTGCTGAAAGAAGGAACAGAACCCTCATTGAAGCTGATAGAACCATGTTGTGTGCATCAGGTTTGCCTTCATCATTTTGGGCTGAAGCTTTCAACACCGTCTGCTTCAGTCAAAATAAATCCTTAGTGGTGAAAAGGTTAATATGACTCCATATGAATTAATCAAAAGGAGAAAGCCAAATATAAGCTATTTTCATGTGTTTGGATGTCCCTGTTTCATCCTGAATCAAAGGGACCAGCTGGCCAAATTTGAGCCCAAAGTTGATGAATGTGTATTTGTTGGATACTCATCAGTTTCTAAAGCCTACAAAGTATACAACTACGAAAGAAAGGTGCTAGATGAATCTATCAATGTCACTTTTGAGGAGTCTAAGACTACTTCTACCAAAGCTGTTCCTGAATCAGTTTCTGGAGAGTTCAGCTTTGATGATCTTATGCATTCCATTGATGAAGAAAAGGACTCGAAAGCTTCCACATCACCCAAAGTGGAACCTGTCAACCATAATGGACATGATGATGATTACATTAGTACACCATTGTGTGAATAAGTGTAACTGATATAGCTAATGCACCATGTCTAGAACCAATTAATGCTGATTTTCCTGAATCCTCTGCTGATCTGTTCAACAATAATAATTCATTTTCAATGGGTGTACAGGCTCAAGACATCAGTGTGTCTAAAAATCTTGAAATTTGTTCTGCAAGACCTGATGAAATTGAAACTGATACAGGAGAATCTTCATTGAAACATGATCCTAAATGGATCAGGTTTCACCCCAATGATCAAATAACTGGTGACATTAAAAAAGGGGTGCAAACAAGATGGGACAGCTTAGGAAACTTTTTTATGTTTTCTAGTTTTATGTCCCTAATGGAGCCAAAGAAAGTGGATGATGCACTTAAAGATGCCAATTGGATACTTCTATGCAGGAAGAGCTCAATCAGTTTGAGAGAAACAAAGTATGGAAGTTGGTCCCTGTTCCTAAAGGTAAAACAATAAATGGCACCAAGTGGGTTTTCAGAAATAAAATGGATGAGCAAGGTCAGGTTATTAGAAATAAGGCAAGATTGGTTGCTCAAGGCTATAGGCAAGAAGAAGGCATAGACTATGATGAAACCTTTGCTCCATTGGCCAGGTTAGAGGAAATTCGTTTGTTTCTAGCCTATGCTGCCTATAAGAGCATGAAGGTATTTCAAATGGATGTCAATAGTGCATTTTTGAATGGTAAGCTGCAAGAAGAGGTATATGTCAAGCAGCCTCCAGGTTTTGAAAGTGAACAACGTCCAGGTTTTGTCTATAAGTTGGACAAAACTCTCTATGGTCTGAAACAAGCCCCTAGAGCCTGGTATGACACTCTTACTGATTTCCTTACGAGCAATGGTTATTCCAGAGGTAAAGTGGATACCACATTGTTCATAAAGAAGGTGAAAACGGATATTATGCTTGTTCAAATTTATGTGGATGACATAATTTTTGGTTCTACTAATGAACAGTTATTCAAGAATTTTTCACTGCTCATGAAATCTAAATATGAAATGAGCATGATGGGTGAACTTACTTTCTTCGTAGGATTACAGGTTAAATAAACCTCAAATGGAATTTTCATAAATCAAAGAAAGTATACATTGGATCTTTTGAAAAAGTTTGCATTTGATCAATGTTCTCCTATCAAAACCCCAATGGCAACCAATGTAAAGTTAGATGCTGATGCCTGTGGCAAAGCTGTTTCAATAACAGCTTACAAAGGCATGATTGGGAGCTTGCTATACTTTACAGCTAGTAGACCAGATATTATGTTTGCTACTTGTTTATGTGCCCGGTTTCAAGCTGATCCAAAGGAATCACATCTAGCTGCTGTGAAGAGGATTATTAGATGCCTAAAGGGTACACAAGGTTTGGGTCTTTGGTATCCCAAAGACTCCAGCCTTGAACTAATAGGTTATTCAGATTCTGATTTGTCAAGTTGCAGGCTAGATAGAAAGAGCACAACAGGTGAATGTCATCTCCTTGGTAGAAAGTTGATCAGTTGGTGCAGCAAGAAGCAGAATTCTGTTTCTACTTCTACTGTTGAAGCTGAGTACATTGTTGCTGGAAACTGCTGTGGGCAGATTCTATGGATGCAACATCATCTTGAGGATTATGGCTTTGTATATAGGAAAACTCCTATTCTGTGTGACAATACAAGTGCCATAGCTATCTCTAACAATCCAGTTTTCCACTCTAGAACAAAGCATATTGAGGCCAGACATCACTCCAAAAGGGATCACATCCAAAAAGGTAATGTGGAGGTAGGTTTTGTTTCCAAAAAAGAACAGTTTGCAGACATTTTCACCAATCCTCTTGATGAAAACAGGTTCAATTACCTTGTAAGCAAGCTAGGTATGTTAAATAAAATTGACTAAGTGTCATTGGTGTTCAAAAGTCACTTGTTCAAATCTGTCAAAATTTTACAAAACAGCTTGGAAAGAACATGTTTCACTTGTTCAGTACTCAGCCAGTTTTTGAAAATTTGGACAGCTTGGACATATAACAGGCTTGAAAAACTAAGTTTTAAACTCAAGACTGTTTTGTTGTAAAAACCTGTCAACCTGCTCACTATGTTACTCTGTCATACAAGGCAATGCCCTATAACCTGTTCAACTATTGAACAGGTTTCACAATGAAACCGATTCTCATATAGCTGCACAGGTTTCATGAACAGCTTACAGAATGATCAGTGCTTGATGAAACCTGTTCATCACAGGTTTGGACAATAGCTTAGAACATCAGTTTTTATTTAACATTACTTCACATTTAAGTTACTTAAATAATGTATTTATTTATGTTAATTACCTGCGGATAATGTGTGTTACGTGTGTTAGTGGTTAAAAAGGTCAAGTTGGTCTGACAAACGTGCTGACATGGCAAACTGTTCCGTATTCCGTTAGTAACATTTCAAATCAACCACCCAAACATTTCTCTGTCCTACTCACTCTCATTCAAATCCTATAAATACCCAACTCACTGTTTCCTCTTCTTCTTCTCTATTGCCTCCATAACCACCTGATAAACCCAAAAAAGACTTAGTGTCGAAACTCAAGCATCTATTCTACTCTACTTCATGGCTTCCCAAAATAACCCCTTCTCCCTGTGTTCATTGGTGATGATGTTGAGAAGCACCCCTCTGTCAACACCATGCTCACAATCAAACCCACCAACTACATTGCAAACTTAACCATTCCCAAAAACTATACTGGGAAGGGTTATGAATCTATGGTGGAGTTTCTGCAAGCCCATCCTCTGCGTTATGCTATGACAGCCTCTCCTGGTGTCATGTACCAGGAGATGGTCTATGAGTTTTGGTACACTTTCTCGTATGATCCCTCTACAAAAACCATCAGGGGAACCATTCTCAACGACATTCATATTGTTGAGATCAATACTGCTCTACTCAGGGAAGTACTTCATCTTCCAGTCGCTGACACATATGACAAACCTCAGCCTGAGGACGGACATATGGGCAATCTGCTACGCTTCTGTGGTGTAGCAGAACGAAAGGTGGGTGCAACATTGTTCAGAAAGGATCTCTCCCAAACTTAGAGTTTCCTCTTCGCCTCAGTGGTGATGAGTCTCAGCTACAAAGTTGGTTCATATGACCAACTCACCAGGGATGAGATACCCATAGTCCTACAGCTTGTGGATGGGACTACTCTGAATATGGCAAGGTGGATATTCCTGAATATGAGGAGCCTGGTGCAATAAGAACGACGTCCAGCTGCTGTAAGGTATCCAAGGTTTTTTAGCCTCATCTTCAAGCACATTTGTGGTGAGCATCTTTACAACTCCCAACCTCTATTGACTACTGCTGCATTTCCTATAATTGGAAATAGGGTATTCTATACCCCAGTACTTGAAAATGAACCTCCTCTATCAACACCAATGAGGAAGTTGTTTGGTTTGGTGGAAGGACCTTCTACTCAGAAGGTGAATCCAGTCACTGCTTCCAAAGGAAAATCCAAATCAATGCCTAAAATGGTAAAATGTGCCTTTAAAAAAAGTGAAACTGAGCCTGTCTGCAAGAAGGCTAAAATAGCTAAGTCTGCACCCTCAGCCTCAGTGGCTGACGGGGAGCATGCTAGTCACCCTGGTTCATCCGTTGCACCTGAAGCCTTTGTGGCTGGTGCCTCTGTGTCACCTGAGACTATGGAACAGGAACAACATCTTGTTTCTAGCCCAGTCTCCCCACCAGTCCAAACAGAACCCCACATCACCTCTTCACAATATTCATCCTCTACATCCTCCATCACAACCTATAATAGGCTAAGGAAGAAATCCTTAGCCAAAAAGAAACCATCCGCTCAAACTAGCCCCTCGACCCCTCCCAACAGGAGTCAGTTGAAAAAGAAGCAACCCCTGCTGCCTTTGCTTCTCCTATATTGGGGGTAAGTGCAGCCAATTTAAAGCAGGTTTCACTCCAAACTGAGTCCACCCCAGGTCAGCCTGAACCCTCTGGTTCTTCACAACAGGAACCAGTTGTACAAATGAAGACTACCATATCCACTATCCCAGCCTCCCAACAGGCTGAGGATATTGAAAGACAGGAGTTCACTCCACTCCATACTGAGTCCACACAGTCTCTATCTCATATTTCTTCTACACAACCTAACTCTGCACGAGGTGCCAAAGCTGCTGGAACAGACCATCCAGCAGATCAGCCTTCATCTTCTGTTCCTCATGACACAGCTGTTCAACACCAAACAGCTGTTGAAGGACCAACAACCCAAGCTGATGAACCTCAGGGAATGGAACATTCCTCTGGTGAAGCTGCTCCCCAAATGCAATTTCCATCATCAGCTTTCACCACTGATGATGTTGAAATGCACATCTCATCTCCTCATGAAGAGGTACCTGCAAACCAAGGTACTACTGAGGGAACCACCCAAGGTCTTGATGAAGGTGCTACAATGCCAGTAACATCTGAAAGGCCACTATCCCCCATTGCCTCACCTCATGATGCAGCTACAGCCATTACTGAAGGTCCCCTTGATCCTTCCAAGCTGTGCCACTTAACTTATACCCAGGCTATATAATTGCTTTCTAAAGTATCACTACCATCACCCACTGACCCCCAAACTCCACAATCCTCACCATCTCACTCATCCCCATCCACTCAATCCAAACAGTCAACCCATACCTCCATCCCCTAAAGAACTCTCTTTGAAGGACCAGCTTTCTGTGTTGTCCAACAAAGTTGGGTCTTTGAAATCTTCCATGACCTCCCTTCCATCCATTATTTCAGACTATGTGTCTGCTCAGCTTCAGAGGTTTCTTGATTCGTTCAGGACCTCCTTTCTAGACCCTGCTCCCTAATCTGATCATTCTTCTCAGTTGCTTGCACTCACTGCACAGTCGCAACAACTCTCCTCCTCCTTGTCCTCAATTCTTGCTCTTCAACAGGACTCTGTGTCCAGCCTGTCAGCTGTTTCTCAACAGCTGTCAGGTCTTGCTGAAACTTATTCTACCACCCTACCATCCACACTGGCTTCTCTAAATACCTTGGTGGTATCCTTGTCAAATTCTGTGACAACAAATTTTGATGATATGAATGAGTCCCTTGAACTCACTCTTGCACAGCTTCAGAGTTTGGTGTTCACAGAATCTGATAGGGCTGCTATTTCCCAGCTTACATCTTTTGCCACTTCTCATTCTTCTTCCCTTCAAACTTGTGTTACCTAGCTGGCAGAAGTTAAGGACAGCTTCGCTTTCTTAGTGCATAGCCTCGTTGGTTCAAGATGTGTCACCAAACCTGCTGGTGTCGAGCCTGTTGGATATGTTCCTTCGGGCAGACCTGGTGTTGAAGGCTTTGTGCCATCTCCTTCAAAGGGGGAGAAGTCTAAATCTGCCTCGAAGATGAATTCTAAGGGGGAGAAATCTTCATCTCCCTCTAAGGAGAAATCAGCCTTAGTAACCCAAGCAGCAAGACAATTACAAACTGGTGTTGCTAGAGGTACTTCAACTGTCTCTGCAACCGCTGCTCCGTCTACTCAGGTTGGATCTCCAAGCCCTGCACCATCTAAGTGGGAGAAATCCATTCCTGAGGACAGGCCAAGCAGAAGGAGACATTTGATTATGGAACAAACTGAAGAAGAAGAAGAATAAGAAGAGGAAACTGAAGCTATTCTAGCTAGAGCAGGAAAGGGGAAAGGGAAAGCCTCTGTGGATACTGACTCTCTCAAAGCTGCTCAGTTAAATTTGACAAAACTCAAGCCAAAGACATGGGCATTCCACTAGAGACTTATTATAAATGGAAACAAGAGCAACTTCAGATCCTTGAAAGAGAGAAAAAGGAAGAAGCTTCTACTAAAGCTGCTAAAGCCCTTGCATACAAGGAGGCAAGAAAGATCAAAATGCCCTCATTCAATGTTCAAAGGATGCTGATAGAGGTTGCTAATGAGTCAGTGGTTGGTAAAGAGGGAGAGATGGAACAGAGTGCACAGGTTTTGGTGACCAAATCCAAGCCTGTATCCTCATCAGCTAAAGCCCAAGTCCACTTTGATAATATGGCAAGAAATAAATTCTTTGATGTTGAAAACAGATTACTTGCCAAGGAAACAATTCAAAGTTGTCCCCATATCAAGAAAAGGTAAGCAGTGGAGACTTCAAATTACAAGGCACGGTGCTGATGGTCCTTAATTAGAAGCCTACGAGTTTACTGATGTTGCCTGCATGGGGTATAGGGAATGAGTTGAATTGGTTGTGGCCCTGAGTAGATCAAAATCTGAAATTGCTAAAACTGTCAGGGCATATGTCAAGACACTGATGGAAAAGGTGAAAGACCTGAGCTTGATCCCTGAAGAACAAATAAAGGGTACCTCACTGGTGGAACCCAAGATTAAGCCCAGGAGGAAGAGAATGGATACGGATCTTGAAGAGCTCATTATTATGATTGAACAAGGGATGCACACTGTTGAAGTAAAAGGGGTATATCAAAGTCTGCCAAAGGAGTTGAGCCTGAAGAAGGAAAATTCATAGAAGAGCCTAAGTTAGGGGTGTTCTTTGTGGACCCCTTATCAAAGAAAATGTGATTCCAGAGGGCATCTGATCTTCATAAGGCTGGTCTCAAGCAGGTCGTAGCTTTCAGACTCTCAAATTCTTTTGAACAACATTCAAGATGGGGCGCCATAATCCGGGAACAGCTCAATGGCTTCTATGAAAGGGAAGAACTCCAAAATCCAAACCTCATGTTCCTAAGGAATGAGATATAAGAATTTGATGAGACCATTGAACACTATCAACAACTGGATGTGCAAAGACAACAACAACAAGGTCCATCTAGTGCTGAGTAGATGAAGAATGGAAGTTGTCCATCAGTTGGACATGCTTGACATTATTTGCTCCCAACATCAACAGTCCAAACATGTTGAAACTTCTCTTTGTACATTAGTTGTACGTTTTTACATTTATTGTAATCCTTTTTTAGTACATCAGTTGTACTTCTGTAAAAACATGTGTTGTTTAAATCAATATCAGTATATGTATAAACTGATTTTTTACTTTACTTCAATGTTGTACTTTTATTTCAGCAAATGTATTGTAAATCAAACCAGTTTGATACTCTTAAAGGGTATAATTTAGGGTCTGTTAATGCCTTATTAAAACCTGATAAGTGATTTGCAATATTAGTCAAAGCTGCTCACCCTGTTACATTAGTTGTAACTTTGGCAGATTGCCCAAGCTATCCTATTTTGTTGGACAGACTGGACATAAACTGTCTACGCTGCTCATACCTGTTGAGCAGCTTGGACCAAAACCAAGTGTTTTGTTCTTTGTGAACAAAACCTGTTCTTTGTGAACAGGTTATACATATTATGGATTTTGTTTCCATGTCATCATGTAAGGTCTTGGACATAAAGATCAGTTTACAAGTCGAAGACCAAGTGGAAATCAGAAGCTGCTTACACTGCTCAAGCTGTTCTGATACATGAAGACAAAGTGGATATTTAAAATGGGTGACACACCATTTCTTATATCAAAATGGCTATACAAGAAGAGGAAATGATTAAAGTTGACATTCCTCTTCAAGGTAAAGCAATCTGCAACAGAGACAAAAAGGAAAAGACAATGATTATGCTATGTAGGGACAAATGTTGTTTTGCCAGAATGTGCTGAAAAGCAGTTTTGTCTTTTTAGAAAGGCACTCCACTATCTCTGCATCCAATGAGGGAGTTTCATCAGTATTCTTTGAGAGAGTATAAAAGGAAGCTTCTAAGGAATGTGAGATAACCAAGAGAGCGATATCCAGAACATGCAAAGAATTGTGTTTCCATGCATGCAAAGTCTGCTTAGAAAAGAATAGTTGAGTGTGTCCAAGCTGTTCTTGTTCAAGCTGCATGCCTGTCTTGTAAAATTAGTGAGTAAATTATAGTGAGTGAATATATTGTAACTAGTCTGAGTGTGTCTTATATTAGTTGTCTATCTGTTGTTCTGTCATCTCAGTTTGAACCATTCCGCAGTTCAAACTTGTTCGTAATTAACATTTGTTGATATATATATATATATATATATATATATATATATATATATATATATATATATATATATATATATATATATAATAACATTGAGAAAAGTGTGTTAAAACTTTAAATAGTTGTATTCACCCCCCTATACAGCTTACAACAACATACTAGGAAAACCTTTTGGGACCTACATATTTGTATATCTGATAAATTTTTATCTGATTGATTGCAGGGGAGCAAACTTTAAAGGTGATATTAATCTGAGGGGGAGCATTAGTGCAAAATTCAAGGGGGAGAAAAATTGTTGTTAGTTCATTTTATTTTTGTTTAGTTCATTTTATTTTCATTTTTTTAGTTATATTTTTTAGTTTATTTTATTTTTGTGTTGTTAAATTTTTTTTAGTTGTTCATTTTTTAAGTGTTCAAATTTTTTTAGTGTGTGGTTCATTTTTTTAAATTGGGCTTAAAAGGTTGAAAATGTAAGATTGGGTAAATGTTTTTGTGGGCCAGGTGTAAATTTTCAAAATAGCCTATAAATTTGAATTTTGAAATTCAAATTGAACTTTTTCAAACACTCGTGCACTGTTCACTCATCTTCCAAAATATCTCTCAATTTCTTCATCACAAAGCAATCTATTTCTAGGTGTTGGATTTCAGTTTCAGAAATATAATTAAAAGTATCTTTGTTAGATTGTTACTATTTTGGAATGTTTTTCACTTCTATGTTCGTATGTGTTTTACAGTGTGTATGATTTTGTTCGTATGAACCGATGGATGAAATTTCAAAATCATTCGTTTAGGTTTCAATATTGAAATTGAAAGTATGTAGGTGGGCGAAATGTACATATAAGCTTGAAAATTCAATTTCAAGACTTATAATATTACATACAACATTTAATTTGGATTTAAAGAGTCAAATTTTTCGAGTTTGAACTTGTTGTAAATCGGATTTTTGGGGAATCAAATGTTGTTTTTGAAACAACATCAGTAAAAGAAAGTTGTTTAAAAAAGTGTTTTTGAGTGGGCAAGTGTAAAAGTTTAGGATCAAATGTCCCTGGAATTGAATTTTTGAATTTCCAGAAGTAAAAAGGGACTTAGAAAATATTTTGGTTCAAACTCGATTAAAATGTCATTCGAGTAAAAACTTGTTTTTATCGAGTTTGATCATACAGCTTTCGAGAAAACTTGTGGCTTCAATCAAGTTTGAGAAGTGTTGACACTTAGAATATTTGATTTATAAAACTCGGTTGAAATATCAATCGAGAAAAGGTTGTGTTTAGTCGAGTTTGATAGAGTTTGGACTTAGAAGATTTTAGATCAATCAAACTCGGTTGAAACATTGATCGAGAAAACTCTCAAGTTCAATTCGAGTTGGATCATGACTTGTTCGAGAAAAGTATTTGCTTCATTCGAGTTTGTCATAAAGGACTTGGGGGTTTTTCAAGTAATTTCAACTTGATCCAAAGTCATTCGAGAAACTTTTAATTCCTTTCGATTTTTAGGAAGGGTCATTCGAGAAACACAAAGAGTTATTCGAGTTGGTTTAGACTTCATTCTAGAAAGTTCTTGTATTATCCCAGTTTATCTTATCTTTATCCGAGTTGACTTGTGCTTTATCCGAGTTTACTTATAACTCATTCGAGTTTGTTTTAAGTGTCACCCGAGTATGTTCAAGACTCATTCGAGTTTGTTCTTCCATAGTTCGAGTTTGGAGTCAAATTTTCAAAATTTTTTGTAAGTGTGGGAATTTTAAATTTTCAGAGAAAATTCATATTTTTTGAGAAATTTTTGAAATCTGTGTTTTATTAACATTGGTCTCTTAGCGATTGAATTTGGATTCCAAACAATAATATTTTATTATTATTGTCTGGAATCCAGATGCTTTAAACAATGATACACATATTTTTCTAATTTCTTGTTAAAATGTTTTAGTTCTCTATCTGTAGGATTAAATTTGTTTACCTAACATATCTAAGTTGTTTGCTATTTTTTTAGGTATCAAATGGCATCCCAATTCCCCACCCATAACTCCAATTCTTCAGATTCTCACTCTTCTTCAAACCATACACTTGTGTCAAAACCTGTTAAATCTGCATTTGTCACAAGACCATCACCATCATCCCCAATCCCTGAAACCCAATTGGTCAAATCCAAGCATTGCCTATCCCTACTAGACAACAATCACCGGTTCGATCCAAATGTGATAAAAGTTAGCCCTCCGGTGATTGTGGAGATCCTCAAAGGTCACCCTCTCGGTTACCTGTTGAAATATAAACCTTCCAATCCTCTTGTCTACCTAAATCAATTCTGGAACACGATCAAATTCGTGCTTGCTGAAGGAGACCATCACCTCAAAGTTACAATTGATCAGTTTAAAACCAAAATAACCTAAGCCAGACTGTGTCATAATCTGTTCTTACCTAGATGCATTGACACCGTCAATTTCCCTAAGCTGGCAGATTTTGAAGATTTTGTAACTGATGAACAACGGTGCCATGATCTGATATGTCTGGGTTACTCCAAACCTCTTCCAATAAGTTCAAAGTTCCACAGAAATGGATTAAATTGAGAATGTTATACATTGTTTGGCATCATCAACAGGTGTATGACCTCAAAGCATACCGTTATAGACCGGGGAAGCATTCAATGTTTGAGATTATTTCATCGTATTACTTTTAACAAGCATTATGACTTTGCTCAGTGTATCTGGGAAGACCTGAAAGAGGTAGTGTTGGCAAAGACAATAAATAGAGCAATGAAACTTGTGCCCCTACAAAGGTTCATACAAATTCTGATTAGAGGCATCCTGAGGGCCAACGACAAAATAAAGTTTAGGATGCTCCAAATGCAAATGTCATGCCAATTCCAGAAGCCTTGTTAAAATATGTTGATGCTGAAGCAAAAAGTGTGAGATTATATAGGATAGATCATGCTCCGATTGAAACTCAAGAACCGAGTTTTCATACCCACGGAAACATAGGAGAGCAGGTACATCAACACGGGGTTGATGTACAGGGAAGCCAAACTGAGACTGAGGGTGTTATGGAGGAAGTATGGGGTGGTGAGAGTGGATCAGATTCCGAACGTACTTTAACAAACATTCCAGAAGGTGGAAATGAAGGTGATGAGGATAATGATGATGACGATAACAATGATAATTTGGGAGGTGTTGGTGGAATTGAGATATCTCCCATTGTAAGTTTACCAGAAATAGAGGATGAGGAGATAGTGAATGTGAGGGAGATCCTTACCCAAGAAAGCCAGGAAGCCACATATGCTGTTAGCTCTCCTTTGAGAGTTGACATTGAAGAAACTAGTATCCCACTGGTGATTGCACACCCCACCGGCCACTCATCTCCTTTCCAACAAGGATATGTTTCATTTCTTCACAGGGACTTAGTACATACTCTATCCTTGGATCATTAGGATTCTATGGATATTGAAACGAGTACAATTCTGCCCCATTGTACATTTATTCTTCCACAAGTCATAGAACCTAGACAAGATAGGACACTTGAATCTACTTCATTTGTTGAAGTAAGTATAGAAGGACTACGTGTCCCTGTCGGAACAACCACAGTGTTGGAAGCATTTGTTGCTCCTTCACTTGAAATGGTTGGAAGCCCTATCAGAGCCACAACTTTGCTATCTCTGAGCATAGGCCACACGGAGGTTCTTTTTACAAGTTCAACCATTATGACAAATGGAAGTCTAAGTGACCTAGTAGTTTGTCTATTACCCTTTGTTACTGAATCCAGACTGAATGAAGCAATTAGTGGAGACACAGCTCAAATGATAACTCAATATTCAGAGATGCTGACTCAGATGGCAAATATTCAAAGATTGCTGAAAGGAAAGGCAGCTCCAGAGATTGTAGTAGAAGATGAGCCACAAATTTCAAACAATGAACTAAGAGACTATTGTCTTGAACAATTTGATGAACTGAGAGACAGGATGATGAGATTGGAAAACACCATAGTGAATGCTCTTGGTTCGTTATCAAAAAGACTATCAATAATTGAGCAAACTTGTAAATCTCAAGCTTCAGGTCCAGAGCGTAAGCATGAGGATCATGATGAAGACTCCGATGATGCTCCTCACGAGGGGGAGAAGAGGAGGAAGCTTGGAGATACTGGACTTCAAATGGTTGCTTATACTGGAGAAGAGAAAGAAACAAAAGGTGAAACGGTTGGAGAAGCTGGAAGATCAAAAGACAAACCTTTTGATGCTCAGAGTGAGCTAGGATTGATTCTATATGAAGATGTTTCAGTTCCTGTGAGTGTGAGTGTTCAATCAGGTATATATAATTTTGACGAATATGATGATTCAGACAAAGAAGAAGAAGTAGAAATGTTAAGGATTGAAGGAGCTAAAACAAGAAATTGAAGTATCTGATGATGATGATGTTTTTGATTTATTTATTGAGATGTTGAGGGCAAAGAAGATTGTTAATGAGGAGGAGTTAGTAGCGTAGATTTTGAGAGATGATGTGCCAACACCAACGGTTGAAAAGCCTTCGGTGACGGTAACAGTCAAAGAGAAATATGATCCGTTTCCTATTGAGGATGTGATGCCCCAATCAGTCCAACAGCTGAATGAAGTTGAACTTATGGACAAGTTTTTCAAGAGCTATATTCTGGCAGATGAATCTGATCGACAACATCACTTGAGCTTTGCAGTTTAAGAAGTGGTGCAGAAAGATATTAATGATATGCTGACATTGCTAAATGAAGATGAATTAAGAAAGAAAAAGATTAGAAAGTTGGATCTGTCAAAAAAACAAAATGCGGACTCTATAAGGAAAAGGAATAAACTGCCATTCTTGGAAGATTTTCTAGAGAAGATTTTTTGGAGAAGAAAATCTTCTGCAAGAAAAGGGCTCCTTGTACTTTCTTGAAAGTATTCAAAGTTATTGAGCCAAACATGCCAAATCTGGTGAACTATGCTTACTTTTTACAAATAAAGCTCAACGAATTGAAGAAGTAAGAAGTGAGTTCAAGATAGTTGATCTGGTGAAGATTGAGAAAGATCGGTTTGTCAAAATCTTCTATCCAACGTTCACTGTGACTTGAACTGACGGGAATACTTATGTTTTTAGTGAAGCAGATTTGTTTCATCTAAATTTGGTGGATGTTGAAGACTTGTTTGATGAGCTGTGCTGAAACAAAAGAGAAGAAGTTTGTCATTTTGCATTGAAGTCTCTATTTCACTTTATGCATACCAACTTGGTTCTTATGTCTGTACAAGATCTTCAAATCGGAGTTGAGCGAGAAATGAGGAGAATTAACATCACTGCACCAAATCGTTTTATCAAGTATATGGAAAATCTCAAAGAATATCAAGTTGTTATGGCTAAACATCCGGTGGTGATATATAAAAATAATGATCAAAAGAAGAGAGTCATGCGGAGTGTTGAGTTAAACAAATATTGTGATGGCACTTTGCAGAAGATGATGACTGGACTTAAAGGAAAGCTTGCAGCTGATTCAAAGAGAAAAACAAAGAAAGGAGGTCTGAGTTCATATGATAGAAAACTGATTGTAGAGTTTATTGCAAAGATTGAGTGGAGGCTGATTAATCGAAAAAGCATTAGAAGATTCGAGATGAAGCTGGGGCTAAATGACTAAAGACCTATTCTCATTCATCAAAGGGGGAGATTGTCGGGTATTACTTTTGTTGATGAATATAATAAGTCTAAGGGTCAAATTGTAATTGTTTAATAGTTTCCTTTGTCTATATAAATAGAAAAGTGTAAAACTGTTAAGGTACGGGATTGTACAATAGATTTCAAGAATATTCCTTGTGTACGGAAGGTCACCTAGGGTTCAGTGTTGTTCTACAAGTTTCCGAACTGTAAATTCTCATTTTGATCAATTCAATCATTCGGTTAGTTGCAATCTTTTCTGTTCTTCTTGTTTAATCTTGTTTATGATTAATAATATCTGAATAACACTTGCCACAGGTATCAGCATCCAATTTAACATTAGTTGCCATTGGGGTTTTAATGGGAGAACATTGATCAAATTTAAACTTTTTCAAGAGATCTAATGTATACTTTCTTTGATTTATGAAAATTCTATTTGAGGTTTGTTTAACCTGTAATCCTAGAAAGAAAGTTAGTTCACCCATCATGCTCATTTCATACTTAGATTTCATAAGCAGTGACAAATTCTTGCATAACTGTTCATTAGTAGAACCAAATATAATGTCATCCACATAAATTTAAACAAGCATAATATCAGTTTTCACTTTCTTTATGAACAATGTAGTATCTACTTTACCTCTGGAATATCCATTGCTCATAAGGAAATCAGTAAGAATGTCATACCAGGCTCTTGGGGCTTGTTTCAGTCCATAGAGTGCTTTGTCCAACTTATAGACAAAGCCTGGATGATGTTCGTTTTCAAAACCTAGAGGCTGCTTAACATATACCTCTCCTTGCAGCTTACCATTCAAAAATGCACTCTTTACATTCATTTGAAATACTTTCATGCTCTTGTGAGTAGTATAAGCTTGAAACAAACAAATTGCTTCTATCTTGGCCACTGGAGCAAATGTTTCACATAGTCCATACCTTATTCCTGTTTATACCCTTGAGCAACTAGTCTTGTCTTATTTCTAATGACATGACCTTCGACGATCCGTCGTTGTGACCCGTAGAAATAACCTTAAATCTAACTATTTAGCTCAGAAAATTAAGGGTCGAATCCGCAGGGAGTGCGTATGTAATTAGGATTAATTAGCTAGTTTCTTTAGTTTATTAAAAGAGATTTAAATTATAAAATGATTGAATTGTTTGGAATAATGATTGCACTTAAATTATAAGTAAAATTAACGGCAAATAACTAACGGAATGATTAACAAAGCAAATTTTTGATAACCATTTACGGAATCACTACGGCTTAAGTTATTATCCACTTGAATTTCATGCAACAATCACATAGACGTAATTAATTGCGTGGTTATAATAATCACACATATTTTAATTAATCAATCTCGGCATAACGCATGCAACGTTAATTTACTTGTCTTAATCCCTAAACTAATGGACGCGGCACAAATAATAACACTACTATGAACTATCTTGCTTTTACCAATCAAAACATATAAACATAACAATAACCTAATGCTTATAGTTTTCATTACACATAAAGTATTCAAGCAACACAAGATACATCAAAACATAATAGAAATTCAATAAAGTAAAACTTAGTCGTAGATCCTCTGCAAACGGCTATGATGTTTAGCCGCTTATCATGTGCTCTTCACCGGGAATGGTTGGAGACATCATCGTAGGCTTCAAACGGTTGCAAACACCTTCTTCATACTTAAATCGTGAATCCACTCCGGCAGGGCTTCCCCGCTGCTTTTATCACTACGCGACCTCCCAAAAAACGATTCCCAACGATCTATATTTATAGAGGATGTGAAAATTAGGGTTTTGGGATTAAAAAACGTGTCTGTAGCATTTTTGCACCGCAGGGGCGTAGCCCTGCACCCCCCCCCCCCCTGTGCCCGGGGTACGGCCAGCCTGCGCTGTTACTGATTTTGAACTCAAATTTTACTGTTTTGGGGAGTAGACCTGGGCATAGCCCAACTCCCCAATCTGCTCGGTTCACACTGAATTTCGTCGTGGTGCCTTGAAATGACTTTTGGATCCTGAAACACAAATATGATGTAAAAGTATGAAAGTTACGAAGTATATGTGCATATATGAGCCTTTAAAACTACTGAAAACACGCAATAATACGGTCCTATCAAACCTCCCCAACTTAATTCTTGATCGTCCTTGAGCAAGCCTTGGAATTAGAACTAACTATGTACCGACTGTATTAGCAGTGTGTTCAGTAAGTCTAGGTTAAGTCAGCCTTCGCAATGATGCATTAAAATTTTGAATGTAAGCTAAAGAACATTTTCTGTTAAAACACATTTTCTTTAAGTTATTATGATGTATCTCACTTTTGGAAATTATTCTTTTAGCTCAATGTTACAAGTTTAAAAACACGTTGGTCTTTTGACCATCTTTTCCCTCTATGCATGTATATGATAAATATTACTTTTGATACCATGCTTTAAATATATTTTTTTTTCTTTTTTATTCGAGTTTTTATCATAGCTATTCTAATTGGTCTATGTAGCGGGATTTGGGTCAATCACTCCCAAACCAGATAGTTTTAGGGGATTAGGCATGAATGGTACCCCGTAGGACTTAATTTCCCGAACCAACAAGGCTACACTCATTTATCATCATTTTCCACGGCCTGATCGGCAAACAAGACCCGTTGGGGAAATTCAAAAGACTACATTGATACTAAGCATCTCATTCAACAGGACTCGGCATATGAAAATAAAACACACTTAATTACTAAAAAAAATGAAAAAATTTAAAATTCTAACCCAAACAAGCAAATCTAAATATGAAAAATGTGAAGAGCAATGAACAATGGTACCTGATCACTAGTAAGGAGAATGAGGAGGATCGAAGATACTATTGATAAACTATCAGCCTGAAAATCCTCTTGATGTCGAACCCCCTCTCAATATGCCCAGTTCTGCTATTCATGGTATGTCGTAGCTCTCTGCCCAGATGGTCAAATTTAGTCTAATAATAATTTATTTGTGGAGGCTCATTAGATCATATTAAACATTTCATAGAACCTACCCTCCCCAACTTAGACCATTGTGACGTCCTCGTCACATAAACGCACTTCTAATGAGTAGACAACAAACACAATCACATTCTTAATAAAATACTTTTCTTATTTGGGATACATTAAACTACAATAAAAATTAACATTCATTAAACTAGCACACTCGCCTATTAAAAGTAAACTTAAGTCTAGGAACAACTAAAATTGGGTTGGAAATCCTCCCCAACATAGTTGGTGACACTAAAACTAAGAAATAAATAATCCGACTTTTCGTAGGGAATCACGATTGCACTTAGCGCGTGCAACAAGCCGTTAAACCCGTCGGTATCCCGAGTGGACGAGTGTTGTCTCGTGAGGGTTTCCAAAAACACACCCACAAAGTTCTCTGGGTTGCTTCCCAGGAAGCGCTAAGTTTTACGTCTTCAGCCAGACGTACTGCTCCTATACTAGTCTAAGTATGTTTGAGATCTTTTAACCTGATTAGTTCAGAGACTAGCATATTATTGGTGGCCCATAACTTTAAGCTGTGTCTAATGGAAACCAGGGTATTTTGAAAATTGATAATAATTGTTTATCAGGGAAGGAGTCCCTAATGTGATCAATTAAGTCTAATGGGAGTACTGGGAGCCTTGATAGGTGGTCGGCAACAACATTCTCAGTCCAACCTACTGCCTCTTTATATTTTACTAACACTTGCAGTAGAGCTTCTTCTTGTGGCTTGGTCAGATTAGATGAAATAATGATAGAAAGAGTGTCGTTCTGACCTAAGAAGGCGTATTTTAAATGAACTGGCAAGACTTTTGACTCTAGAATATGTGGTTGTTCTATTGAATGCCTTGTAGATTGAGGCAAAATAATTAGCAGTTTTTCAGTCTTGTGGGTCTACGGTGATTTTTTAGGTTTCAGTGTGGATTCCATGATTGCCTCGAGTTCTGTTGGTACATCCTGTGTGACGATAGCAGTCTAAGTGGATTAGCTTTTTGGGTTTAAGTAATACTGCAAAGCATTGGAGATTAACGAGTATTTGATATAAGTGTTTATATATGTTTGATAGTTATTGATTGTATGGTTGAACTTGATGTAATGAATTACAGGAAGTTCAAACATAAAGATCAAATATAAAATCAAACATAAGTTAAAAACATAAGTTTCAAATATAGGTTAAGTATGTGAAAGTCGAATTTAGGTTAAATTCGAATTCACTAAGTAATTGGGATTCGAATCTAGGATAGATTCGAATTTAAGTCATAAGGCAAATTCGAGATGTCAAGGGGACAAACTCGAATGGGCCTTGGGCCTGATTCGAGTTTGGCCCATGGCAAACTCGAATGGTCTTCTATAATTAGGGATAGACTTGAATTATTAGCAGACTTTTGCAGATTTCGTGTGAGTGATTAGCAAAAGGCGATTTCGAATTTATCAGCTTTGTGAGTGTTCTTTCGGAGAGAATCATCTACTAGGCGCGTTCGTGTTCGTCCGTACAGCTTGTTGATAGTCTCCGTGTTCCGTGTGAGAGTTGTTTCCGTCAACCCATTAACGAGGATTCCGCACTCGTTGACGGTCTCGCGTCTAGATAGATCCGTAGTGCGTAGACCTTACAAGTTCATTGCATTTATTGAAGTTCATCTTAGCAATGTCGTGCTCAACAAAGAATAATTCAGTGGTATCCTTGGCATTTCTTAATGAACTGTGCTGCTTAAGCTCATCCACCGTATCTATCATGTAACATTCTGAATCGATTGAAGCAGTGGTGGAAGCATTGAACACATTTAATCACAGCTAACGATTTTCAAAGGCAATATCTACAGCCCCCGTTCTACAATTGATTTAAGCATTATTAGTGGCTAAGAACGGTCTGCCTAGGATAACGGCCAGCTGATTCTTTCCAAAGGAACTCTCTGTATCCATAACTAAGAAGTCGACTGGATAATAAAAGACTTCTACTTTTACTATCATGTCCGATAAGATACCCATTGGGTATTTTGTTGACCGATCTGCCAGTTGCAGAATTATGTCAGTGGTTTGTAACTGGCCCAGATCATGTTTATCAAACAAATTTCCAGGTAATATGTTTACGCTAGCTCCGAGGTCGAGTAATGTCTTTTTAATTTGCACATTGCCAATTGTCACTGGAATCAAGGGTGATACAGGATCTTTCAGCTTTGGTGACAAGGAATTAAAAATCACTGCACTCACTTGCTCAGTTAAATTAATCTGCTTGGGAAGCGAGACCTTGAACTTTCTTTTCTGCGTGCAGAGATCTTTTAGAAATTTGGCATAGGAGGGTACTTGTTGAATAGCCTTGACCAATGGGATATTGATCTTTACTTCATTAAATAAGTCCCATAAATCCTCAGGTTGTGGACCTCTCTTGCCATAGGGGGAAGATTTTGGATTTTCAAGAGCAGCGGGGTAAGGAGGAGCTGTGGTATCCTGATCCTTAATCCCCTCCCCAACTTTTGGAGTTGGGATATCTGCCTTGGTTGGTTCGTTGAAAGTGACTTTCTTAGAACGTTCCTTCTTTATTAGATCCGTCGTCTCTTCAAACACGACCTCAGTGTCGGTGTCTTCTTCTTCTTCTTCTTTTTCCTTTGGCATCTCGATCTTATTATCCACCTTTCTACCACTTCTCAGGGTAGTCACCTTAGATACTTGATTAACCTCATGCTTCTTCTCTTTGTCGTGTGCGTGCGAAGGGTTTAGAACAGTGTTACTTGGAAGCTTTCCCTTCTCTCGTCTTGTGAGTGATTCGGCTATCTGACCCATTTGGCGACTCAACATCTCGTTAAAAGCCGATTGTTGCTTCATGAATTTCGTGAACTCCGAATATTGTGAAGAATTCAGAGTCGTCTCCACATGAAAGTGAGGTTGATCACGTTGGTTCGGATTGTAATATCGCTCATCCTTAGCAGCAGAAGTCGAACCATATTGATTTCTCCATCCCAGAAGTTAGGATGATTTTTCCATCCCAGATTATAGGTTTCCAAAAATGGGTTATCCCTCTCCCGATGAGATCTAAAACCATATACTACGTTTGCATATTCTCAGTGGATTGCACTGGAGGGCAGGCTTTAGAATGATGAGATGGATCTCCAGAGATTACGCAATTAACTGATGCAGCAGGGTTTTGGCTAAAACCCTTTATCAATTGATCTATCTTCTTTCCGAGTTTTGAGATTTTGCTCTTCACTTCACGTTTCCAGGAATTGTCTATACCCATCACCTGAACTCCAATATTATGCTTAGAACCGACTTGAACTTTGATACCTTTACTGAGTTGATTCAGTAACTCCCAAGCCTCATCATCTTCTTTAGCTAAAAATGTGCCACCAATAGCGGTGGTGATCATGTTCCGACTTTCTTGACTCACACCATCAAAGAAAGTTTTAACGAGCATCCATTTTGGAACTTCATGGTGTGGACAAGCTCTTAGCAATTCGTTCAACCGATCAAATGCCTCGTAAAATTGTTCACCTGGTTTTTGTTTGAAACCGGTGATTTCCTTCCGTTTTTCAGTGGTTTTACTTATGGGGTAATACTCAATGAGAAATTCGCGTTTCATTTGATTCCATGTTATGATGCTATTGGTGGGTAGCGACACAAACCAATTTTGGCTTTTTCTTTTAGTGAGAAAGGAAATAATCGAAGTTTTAAACCGTCGGTGGTTATACCTCGAACATGGTTTGCTTTACAAATAGCCGTTAACTCAGCTAAATGTTCGTAAGGTTCCTCAATTGGCATCCCTCGGAAGATCGGAAGAAATTAAAATAATTGAGGACGAACTTCGGGTTCATTCTCATTTTCAGGGTATCGAATAGGAGAAGGGTCCGGCACATCACCAAGGTGGTAATGTGACTCAACCGTACATCTTATTTGTTCACCCATCCTAGCAACTACTCGCTCAAGTTTTTCTTGTTCACGATTTCTTGGCGTGTGACGTCCTCATATTTTGATAGTATAAACGGAATCACCAGGATCAACAAACAACCCAATGAATAACGTGATAATTAACATTGAATACTTAAATCAGATTTCAGCAGTTCCACACTAAAGCAATAAAAGTATATGTCTACAATGATTAAGTCTAACTATTACATCATCATAATTGTTTTAAAGTCATGTAATCCCAGCCCCAAAGCTATATCGTCCATGTACCAAAGTAGCTTCTAGAACACCGAGATGTGAAATGAATTTCTTAAGTAGATGATCCAGCTACACCTTTGCCTTTGCCTGAAAACATTGTGAGTCAACAGTAAGCTGATTTGCTTAGTGAGATAACAGATTATAAAAACAACAAATATTTCTTTACAAGCATTGCGTGACTACGGGCAGTGTAAGCCCCAATGTATGTGAAAACCATGCAGTGCAAGCATGGGGTTGGCAGTTCAAATGCTGATCGGGGATGTGCCGAACCTGACCAGGATAACGCGTGGGATGATCAGTCCCCGACAGTGGCCTGCTGTCAGCCCCAGTCCAGGTCGCATTAGATTGTGAAGTAATGATCATGCAGTTCAAGCATGATGTAAATAGATGCACTTACAAACGATCATTGGCTACATGTGTGTTACATGTCAAGTACGAGTGTGCATCATAACAACAAATCAATCATTACTGCCAATTGATGTAATGAACAATGTGAACATGCCATTGAATATGTAAACGTGAATGCAAAGACAATAAATGTTAGAATGATAATCTATTACTCACAGTGGTTGGTACAGTCTGATTTGTCTCTGAATCAATGTGTGTTTGATAACACCACAATGATCTGTCAAGTAAGTGTAAAACTGATTTTATGTCAGTAATTGCTTTAAACTTAAATTCTGTAATTTAAATGAAATTCCAATTGAATTCGGACCACATCCGAATTCGGATGGTCCGAATTAGGTGTTGGTCCGAAATGGGTAAGGTCCGAATTAGGCAGGGTCCGAAATGGGGTACTGGTCCGAAAGATGATAGGTCCGGATTGGATCATTGGTCCGAATTCGGATGGATCCGGACCGAGTTCATACTTGGTAAATTTCCAATATTTTCCAGATTTCCATTTTTTTGACCATTTTTGCGTGTTTTTGAGTCTAACATTGTAAATATGAACTTATATGCTATCTTTTAACTTAAAACATAAAACTATCATACCAAATTAATCCATTTGAGTCCATTTTTCATCAAGTCTCCATGAACACACACACTAAAAACACACACTTAATTCAAAATCATACTTAGACTTCGAATCTGATTCTAAAATTTGGTATGTTGCATCATCAATACTCGATTTAAACTAATCCACATAATACATTACATGCACTAAAATTTGCAACATAAATCTTAGAAATCAGTTCTCACAAAAAAAACGAACCAAAACTTCACAATTTCGAAATATAGAGAGATCTTTACCTCAAATCGATGATTGTAGTAATTTTACTTCCTTAATTTCGACTTGATTCCAGATTTTGAACACTTGAATCCAACAATTCCTTGTGTTCTTGGATTAAATCCGAGAGTTAGAGTGAGAGAGAGTGAGAGACGGTTTGAGAGAGAGAGAGAGAGAGTAGAGAAAGAGTGAGTTTTTGAAATAATGAAAGAATTCCCTTCTTTTATTTTCTATTTTGACCCAGTTGCACATTATACCCCTCAACTTCGTATTTTCTTATTTAAACCGGTATTATGATCAAAATTTGCTTAAATTAATATAATATTTCATTAATACAATTATTGAGTCCTTCAAATTGTAAATTACAAATAATTGAAAAGTAGGGATGTTACAGCATGGGCTCCACCACGCCTATACTTTGTCCGCAAAGTCATGCAGCGCTAAACAGACTTGGGTACTTAGTCTTCATATCTTCTTCCGATTCCCAAGTGTGGTTAGCTCCCTTATGATGCTTCCACTTGACCAGCACCATCTTGATTTCCTTGTTCCGAAGTTTCTTGACTTTTGTTTCCAACATGCATTCCGGCTCATCAACGAACCTTAGTCGTTCATCAACCTTTAACTCTAAATGATCAGTCCATGGTTCCCTTTCGGGCACCAGACTTTTCCTTAAGTATCCAATGTGAAAGACCGGGTGAACTCCTGCTAGCTCGTCTGGTAAGTCCAAGTGATAGGACTGATTCCCAACCTTTTCAATAATGCGAAAGGGTCCTGTAAATCGAGGAGATAACTTTCCTCGCTATATGAATCTTGTAACACCTTTCATCGGAGAAACCTTTAAGTAGACCCAATCATCCTTCTGAAATTCTATTGCTTTGTGACGGCGATCGTGATAGTTCTTTTGTCGATCTTGCGGCATTTTCATGTACTGTCGAATGAGCTGGATCTTTTCATTTGTTCCTTGCAATAAGGTTGGACCAGCTATTGGAGTTTCTCCTTTTTTCCTCTAACAAGTTGGAGTCCTACATATCCTTCCGTACAGGAACTCGAATGGTGTCATTTTGATTGTGGAATGGTAACTGTTGTTGTAGGAGAATTCAACCAATGGGAGGTGATCGTCCCAGTTACCACCCAAATCCATGACACAAGCTCTGAGCATGTCTTCCAGAGTTAAAATCGTCCTTTCACTCTGCCCATCAAACTGGGGTCTATAAGCAGTACTCATTGCGATACGAGTACGAAGACCGTTTTGCAGAGCAGCCCAGAAGTTGGAAGTGAATCTACTATATCGGTCGGAGACAATAGACTTAGGCACACCATGTCTAATGACGATTTCGTTCGTGTAGATTTGGGCAAGACGGTCGAGTGAATAGGTTTCTCGGATTGGAATGAAATGAGCAGATTTTGTTAATCGGTCAACAATGACCCAAATGGCATCATGTTGACAACGTCTTTTGGGCAGTTTTGTTATGAAATCCATAGTAATATGGTCCCACTTCCATTCTGGGATAGGAAGAGGTTGCATATTACCATAGGGTTGTTGGTGCTCTGCTTTGACTAATCTGCAAGCTCTGCACTTCTCCACAAATTGACCAACATCTCTTTTCAACCCTGGCCACCAGAAATCGGCTTTCAGGTCGTTGTACATCTTTGTGCTACCAGGATGAATTGAGAACTTGGATTGGTGAGCTTCTTCAAGAATTACATCTCGCATGTTCCCGAACTTAGGAACCCAAACTCTACCGTACACACCTTTGAGTCCAGTTCCATCATCTTGCATTAATGGCAACTATATTCTGATGTTCTCATCCTTTACATTCTCCTCCTTTAGAGCTTGTAGTTGAGCAGCTCTTACATGATCAATAATAGTGGAAGTCAGGATTGTAGAAGTCAAGGCATAACAGTACGCCTTGCAGTATGCTTTTCTACTTAGGGCATCCGCCACTACGCTGGCTTTCCCTGGATGGTATAGAATCTCACAGTCATAGTATTTGATCAGCTCCATTGACCTTCTTTGCCTCATATTCAAGTTCTTCTAACTAAATATATACTTTAAACTATTGTGGTCGGTGTAGAGCTGACACTTGGTCCCGTACAAGTAGTGCCTCCATAGTTTGAGAGCGAAAGTCAAAGCAGTTAGCTCTAGATCATGAGTAGAGTAATCTTTCTCATGTGGTTTGAGTTGTCTAGACGCATATGCTATGACATTTCCTCTTTGCATTAATACCGCTCCCAAACCCATGCCTGATGCATCTGTATAGACAACAAATTCTTTGTTCCCTTTAGGCAGGGCTAATATTGGTGCTTCACTTAATAAATTATTCAATTTATCAAAAGCTGTTTGTTGTTCTTCTTTCCAAACGAAAGTTGTGTTCTTCCGAGTAAGCTTAATGAGAGGAACTGCTATTTTGGAGAAGTCCTTGATGAATCGGCGGTAATAACCAGCCAATCCCAGAAAACTACGAATCTCGGAGACGTTACGAGGTGATTCCCAGTTCTGGATAGCTTCGATCTTTGTAGGATCAACAGCAATCCCAGCACCAGATATCACGTGCCTCAAGAATTGGATCTGAATTGTATGTTTTGGAAGAACAAGTTAACAAAAGAGTTAATAATTGAGTATAAGGATCATGAAATTGTTTGGAATGTTGAGACGTACCTGCCTCAACTAGAATTCACATTTCGAGAATTTGGCATAAAGTCGCTCTTTGCGCAACAACTCTAGCAATTCTCGCAGATGTGTAGCATGACCTCTTTGGTCTTTGAATAGATAAGAATGTCATCAATGAATACGATGACCGATTTATAGAGCATTGGCCGGCAGACTCTGTTCATGAGATCCATGAAAGCAGCTGGCGCATTGGTAACACCGAATGAAATTACCAGAAACTCGTAGTGTCCGTAACGAGTTCTGAAAGCCGTCTTTGGAATGTCATCTGGGTGTACTTTGAGCTGATGATAACCCAAACGAAGATCAATCTTCGAAAAGTAACTTGCGCCTTCTAACTGGTCGAAGAGGTCTTCAATCAGGGGCAACGGATATTTATTCTTAATTGTGACTTTGTTGAGTTCTCTGTAGTCGACGCACATACGCAATGTGCCATCTTTCTTCTTGACAAACAGAACAGGAGCGCCCCAAGGAGATGAACTTGGGCGGATAAAGCCTTTATCAAGTAGCTCCTGTTACTGCTTCATCATTTCCTGCATTTCTGCAGGGTCTAAACGGTACAGAGCCTTTGCTATTGGAGCAGCTCCGGCAATGAGGTCAATGCGAAATTCCACTTGACGATCAGGTGGCAATCCCGAGATATCTTCTGGAAAGACATCTGGAAACTCAGAAACAATGGGAATGGTGGAAGGAGATTAAACTTCAGCCTTTGCATCGACAGCGTAGGCTAAATATGCAGGACAACCCTTGGCAACATGCTTTCGGGCTTTTGCAATTGAAATTAGGCATAAGTCGCCTTTGTGTCTGTCACCATATATGCAAATGTCTCGACCCTCAGGAGTGGTAATCTTGATCATTCTTTTCTTGCATACAATATGGGCCTCATTGTGAACCAACCAATCCATACCTACAATGACATTGAATTCCCCGAACTCCAAGGGAATTAAGTCTATGTTGAACACTACATCCTCTACAAGTAATGTGCAGTTCCTATATACTTTGTCTGCCTTAACTAACATGTTACTAGCAGTCTCTATGTCAAGTACAATTTATAGTTTTGAAGTAGGCATATTGAATTGACGAGCAAATGAAGTGGAGACAAACGAACGATTGGCTCCGGAATCAAATAGTATGCGTGCAGGAATGGAATTTACAAAGAACGTACCAGTGACCACCTCCGGGTCATCTTTTGCTTCTTCAGCAGTGAGTTGGAATGCCCTTGTTGGAGCCCTTTGAGATTGAACCCTGCGAGCAGTGGAAGCTGCAGAAGATCTTGTTGTTGATTGCTGAACGCTTTGATCTCGTGGGGGTTTTGGGCAGTCCCTTGCAAAGTGGCCAAGTCTGTGGCAGTTGTAGCATGCATCGCCTTTTCGAGTACAATGCTCCCAGTGATGGCCTTTCTGCCCACAGCAGAAGCAATACATGTCTTGAGTCTTGCACTCCCCAGAGTGCGCTTTCCTGCATCGCCTGCAGTCCCTCATTTCAGAACTGGCCGAAAAGGCCTTTCCCTTCATGGGTGATGAAGATGGTTGATTGGATTGAGGAGAGAATCGGGATTATCCAGACTCCCGCTGCCTTTTTGGCGGCGACGGTTGAGTCGGTGCTGCGGCGGTTGAACCGATGACATATCCGGATAATAAGAGAATCTGCTCAACATTTCGAGCAGCCTCCAATAAACCAGCAAATGTTGTATACCGAACCCCACTCATGGTTCGGCGAATTTCATAATCTAAACCGGCCTCAAACCGGGCTATCTTTCTCTCTTCTGTGTCAACTTGATGGGGTGCGAACAGACTTAAACGGGTGAACTCAACGACATATTGTGTAACCGTCTTTGTTCCTTGCGTTAGGTTCAGAAATTTCGCCTCTAGACGGCGCTTCTCATCTACAGGACAGTATTGCTGAGAGAATACTTCCTTAAATTCATTACATGTCATGTGTGATACTACCTCCATCGTCAACACATGTGTCATTGCATCCCACCACATAACTGCGTCCCTTGCAAACATAGCGGTTGCAAACCGGACTTTTCAGCGCAGTCGCTGATTCTGAAAGTTTGTTCAGTGGTGGTGATCCATTCCAATGCCGTGACGGCATCTCCAGTTCCATCAAAAGTAACAGCTCCGTTACTTTTGAAGTCCTTAAACCTACAACCCATTGACTTGTTAGAAGACCCAGTGTCTCCTTGTCTTTCCTCTTGATCGTCTTGTTGTTGCTCCTTGTTCTTTCGTTTATCAGCCTTTCTCTGGGCTTCGACCTCATCTCTGGCCCTTAAATGGTCGGCAAATGACTGAGTCTGCTCAGCCATTCTTTTGGATTGTAGTTCGTTATTCTGTTCCATAAGAGCTTGCATCATCTGGAACATCTGTTGAGGAGTCATATCGTCTCCTGACATGTTCTGAAATATAACAATTTATATTTAGAACATTTATTTGTAAGTCCTAAGTGTTTACAGTTACCCTTTAATTGTCCCCGTGTGCATGTCAATCCTATCTTAGTTCGGATCATTTCCTAGGAGTCCATTCTAATATCATAACCTAAGTTTGAGTCCAAGTCCTCGCGGACACTTGAAACCTCAAACTAATGCTCTGATACCAAACTGTGACGTCCTCATATTTTGATAGTATAAACGGAATCACCAGGATCAACAAACAACCCAATTAATAACATGATAATTAAAATTAAATACTTAAATCAGATTTCAGCAGTTCCACACTAAAGCAATAAAAATATATGTCTACAGAGATTAAGTCTTACTATTACATCATCATAATTGTTTTAAAGTCATGTAATCCCAGCCCCAAAGCTATATCATCCATGTACCAAAGTAGCTTCTAGAACACTGAGATGTGAAATGAATTTCATAAGTAGATGGTCCAGCTACACCTTTGCCTTTGCCTGAAAACATTGTGAGTCAACAGTAAGCTAATTTGCTTAGTGAGATAACAGATTATACAAACAACAAATATTTCTTTACAAGCATTGTGTGACTACGGGTAGTGTAAGCCCCAATGTATGTGAAAACCATGCATTGCAAGCATGGGGTTGGCAGCTCCAATGCTGATCGGGGATGTGCCGAATCTAACCAGGATAATGAGTGGGATGATCAGTCCCCGACAGTTGCCTGCTGTCAGCCCAGTCCAGGTCGCATCAGATTGTGAAGTAATGATCATGCAGTGCAAGCATGATGTAAATAGATGCACTTACAAACGAACGCTGGCTACATGTGTGTTACATGTCAAGTACTAGTGTGCATCATAACAACAAATCAATCATGAGTGCCAATTGATGTAATGAACAATGTGAACATGCCATTGAATATGTAAACGTGAATGCAAAGACAATAAATGTTAGAATGATAATCTATTACTCACAGTGGTTGGTACAGTCTGATTTGTCTATGAATCAATGTGTGTTTGATAACACCATAATGATCTGTCAAGTAAGTGTAATAGTGATTTTATGTCAGTAATTGCTTTAAACTTAAATTCGGTAATTTAAATGAAATTCCAATTGTATTCGGACCACATCCGAATTCGGATGGTCCGAATTAGGTGTTGGTCCGAAATGGGTAAGGTCCGAATTAGGCAGGGTCCGAAATGGGGTACTGGTCCGAAATAGGATGGGTCCGGATTGGATCATTGGTCCGAATTCGGATGGATACTTGGTAAATTTCCAATATTTTCCAGATTTCCATTTTTTGACCATTTTTGCATGTTTTTGAGTCTAACATTGTAAATATGAACTTATATGCTATCTTTTAACTTAAAACATAAAACTATCATACCAAATTAATCCATTTGAGTCCATTTTTCATCAAGTCTCGATGAACACACACACTAAAAACACACACTTAATTCAAAATCATACTTAGACTTCGAATCTGATTCTGAAATTTGGTATGTTGCATCATCAATACTCGATTTAAACTAATCCATCATAATACATTACATGCAATAACATTTGCAACATAAATCTTAGAAATCGGTTCTCACAAAAAAAACCAAACCAAAACTTCACAATTTCGAAATATAGAGAGATCTTTACCTCAAATCGATGATTGTAGTAATTTTAGTTCCTTAATTTCGACTTGAATCCAACAATTCCTTGGGTTCTCGGATTAAATCCGAGAGTTAGAGTGTGAGAGAGTGAGAGACGGTTTGAGAGAGAGTGTGAGTTTTTGAAATAATGAAAGAATTCCCTTCTTTTATTTTCTATTTTGACCCAATTGCACATTATACCCCTCAACTTCGTATTTTCTTATTTAAACCGGTATTATGATCAAAATTTGCTTAAATTAATATAATATTTCATTAATACAATAATTGAGTCCTTAAAATTGTAAATTACAAATAATTGAAAAGTAGGGATGTTACATGGCGAAATCGGCTGACCTTCTAAATTAGGAATTTTAAAAGTGGGAATTTGTTCCACTTGTTCGTTTGAATTCTCCTTGATTAATCCTTGTTGTTTTTGAATCCTGACAGTCTTTCGGTTAGATTTAGCTAATTTTTCGATTTCGGGTTCGAATCGTAGCGGCAATCCTTTGGCCGATCGATGTGTGTGCATAAACTATAAAAAACTTAAATTAAATTACTTAATTAAACTACTTATATTTTTGATGGTAAAGTAGAGGACTACAATTACCTTTTTTGAATTTTAAATTTTTTATGTTATTTTTAATAATAATAATTAACGACTAAATAAATTAAACTAAAGTACTTGAAATTTAAAACTTAAAACTAAGGTCAAAACTAACTTCTAGCCCTAACTAACCTTACCACTCCCCGGCAACGGCGCCAAAATCTGACGAGCCGTCGTTATGGCCCGTACAAATAACCTTAAATCTAACTATTTAGCTCAGAAAAAATAAGGGTCGACTCCGCAGTGAGTCCGTATGTAATTAGGATTAATTAGCTAGTTTCTTTAGTTTATTAAAAGCGATTTAAATTATAAAATGATTGAATTGTTTGGAATAATGATTGCACTTAAATTATGAGTAAAATTAACGGCAAATAACTAACGGAATGATTAACAAAGAAAATTTTTGATAACCATTTACGGAATCACTACGGCTTAAGTTATTATCCACTTGAATTTCATGCAAAAATCACATAGACATAATTAATTGTGTGGTTATATTAATCATACATATTATAATTAATCAATCTCGGCATAACGCATGCAACGTTAATTTACTTGTCTTAATCCCTAAACTAATGGACTCCGGCAAAATTATAACACTACTATGAACTATTTTGCTTTTACCAATCAAAACATATAATCATAAAAACAACTGAATGCTTATCATTTGCATTACACATAAAGGACTCAAGAAACACAAAATACATCAAAACATAATTGAAATTCAATAAACTAAACCTTAGACGTAGATCATCCGCAAACGGCTATCGTGATTAGCCGCTCATCATGTGCTCTTCATCGAGAATGGTTGGAGACATCATCGTAGGCTTCAAACGGTTGCAAACACCTTCTTCGTACTTGAATCGTGAATCCACTTCGGCAGGGCTTCGCCGCTTCTTTTAACACTTCAGGACCTCCCAAAAAACGATTGCAAACTATCTATATTTATAGAGGATGTGAAAATTAGGGTTTTGGGCTAAAAAACGCGTCTGCAGCATTTTTGCGCCGTCGGGGCGTAGCCCTGCACCCCCTGAGCCCGGGGTACGGCCAGCCTGCACTGGTATTGATTTTGAACTCGAATTTTACTGTTTTGGGGCGTAGCCCTACTCCACAACCTGCTCGGTTTGCGCTGAATTTTCTCGTGGTGCTTTGAAATGACTTCCGGACCCTGAAACACAAATATGATGTAAAATTATGAAAGTTACGAAGTATATGTGCATATATGAGCCTTTAAAACTACTGAAAACACGCAATAATACAGTCCTATCAACCTTGCTCATCCATTTTATTTCTGAAAACCCATTTAGTGCCAATTATTGTTTTTCCTTTAGGCATAGGGACCAGCTTCCATACTTTCTTTCTCTCAAACTGATTGAGTTCCTCTTGCATGGCAGTGATCCAATTGGAATTTTTTAGTGCTTCATCAACTTTCTTTGGCTCTATTAGGGACATAAAACTTGAGAACATACAAAAGTTTCCAAGACTGTCCCACCTTGTCTGCACACCTTATAAATGTCACCAATTATCTGATCATTTGGGTAACATCTGATCCACTTAGGATCATGTTTCAATGATGATTCCTGTATCTTGCACATCAGTTTCATTCACAACAGGTCTTGTAGAACAACTCTCAAGATTTTCAGACACACTGACATCTTGGGACTGTTCATCTGTTGAGGATGAACCATTGTTTAACACATCAACTGAGGATTCAGGGAAATCAACATTGATTGCATCTGGACATGGTATATTGACTATATCATTGCACTTATTCACACAGGGTGAACTAATATAGTCATCATCATGTCCATTGTGGTTAACAGGTTCCACTTTGGGTGATGTGGAAGCTTTTGAGTCTTTTTCTTCAGCATTGGAATGCATAAGATCATAAAAGCTAAAGTCTCCTTAAACTGATTTAGGATTAGCTTTGAGTGAAGGACTTACAGACTCTTCAAAGGTGACATTGATGGATTCATCTACCACCTTTCTCCTGGGGTTGTATACTCTGGAGGCTTTGAAAACAGCTAAGTATCCAACAAACACACCTTCATCAGCTTTGGGTTTAAATTTGGCCAGCTGATCCCTTTGGTTCAGAATTAAACGAGGGCATCCAAACACATGGAAATAGCTTATATTTGGCTTTCTCCTTTTGAGTAACTCATAAGGAGTTTTATTAAACCTTTTCACCACTAAGGATCTGTTTTGAGTGAAGCAACCAGTGTTGACAGTTTCAGCCCAAAATGATGATGGGATACCTGATGCACACAACATTGTTCTAGCAGCTTCTATAAGAGTTCTATTTCTCCTTTCAGCAACTCCATTTTGTTGTGGAGTTCTTACAGCTGAAAAGTTTTGAGAAATTCCTCTTTCTTCACAGAAGTCCTCAATTGTACTGTTTTTGAATTCAGTACCATGATCACTTCTAAGCTGCTTGACTTGGGCAGAATTCAGAACTTCCATCTTTTTTATAAATCCAATAATTTCTCTGGCAGCCCCTCCTTGAGTCTTTAGAAATGTCACCCATGTATACCTGGAGAACTCATCAACCATTACTACGGTGTATCTTCTACCTCATAGACTTGAGACATTAAGGGCCAAACAAGTCCTTGTGGATTAAGAAAAGAGGTGTATCAATAAAGATATTATGCATAGACTTAAAAGATGTTTTTCTTTTCTTACCCTTCTCACAAGCTGTGCAAAGTTTATCCTTAACAAAAGTTATCGAACGCAAACCTGTTACCAACTCTTTTTTACAAAGTTTGTTGATGTTCTTGAAGTTCAGGTTTGATTGCCTTCTGTGACATAACCAATTAAGGTCTGCATTGCTCCTTGAGATTAAACAGGTCTCAGATGTTTGATCAGCAGATTTCATATCTATAATGTATACCCCTTTCTTTCTTTGTGCACACAGCACAACTTTACCCTGGGGATCCAATATGTACCCTAGGTGCTCATCAAAGTTAACCTTGTAGCCAGCATCACACAGTTGACTAATGCTTACAAGATTATGTTTTAGCCCAAACACATAGGCTACTCTATTGAGATTGCAGCACCTGCATGAAGTGTTCCATATCCTTCTGTGGATCCCTGGACATTGTCACCAAAGGTGACTTTTAGGCCTTTTTTCAGGCTTGAGGTCACTCAGCAGTTCCTTGTAACCTGTCATGTGGCCAGAGTAGCCACTATCCAAGTACCAAACCTGGCTTGGTTGTTTGACCTGCAGAGTAACAAGAGGAAACATTAGTTCTTAGGGAAACTCATCACAGAGATGAGTTCTCCTTCCTCATCAACATTTATTGATAGACCACTTAGATCAACACTAATATTTCCAATTAGGATTGTATCTGTTAAGATACTCTCCTCAATGACAAGGTTGCTTCCAACACTGCTTGATCTTGCATTATTGGTGCTAACAGTGTCAACGGGCCTTATGTCCTCAGTTTCAAGACAATCCTTGGCCATATGAGTTTTCTTTCCACATTTATAGCATTTTTATTTTTAGATTTCTTGAAAGAAGAACTCCCAGAAACACATTCTGGTTTATTTCTTTTGGGCTTATCAACAGGTTTTGCAAATGTTTCACTTCTTTTTAGGAAAGCCAATAGGTTTTGTGTAAGGTTTAACAGCAACAGCTTTGCCTGTATCCTCTTTCCTATTTTTGGGAGGACAAAGATCAAATACAGACAGTTTAACTATTTTATATCCTTCCACAGGTTTGAAAAACTTATTTTCAACTTTCTCAGGTTGGGCAATGGCTTTGCCTTTGCCTTTACTGAGTTCTGATGACTTCTGCATACTTGTGGTAGCATGATCATCAGACTTGGTTTTAACAAAAGGTTTTCTTTAATTTATAACCAACTTTCCACTATGATTTGAAAATTTATTTGAAATCACAGCAGATTTACTTCCAACATGAGATTTCCCTTTGTTGGTTGTAAGCTGCTTTCCTCTTGAAAATTTCTTCTCAAAAAATTCAGCATTGAATGGAGATACAGGTTTCTTACCTTTAGTCTTGATTTCAGAACCTGTCTTATTGACAGGTTTAGATTTCAGGACACCAGATTTGACACCTTTTCCATTCAGTTGTTCATTTGAAATTGTTGGGCACTTAGCTGGTTGGTTTGATAGAGAACACATTCCATCACCAGACTTTACAACTTTTTCACATAAACCGTCAGTGTTTTGAGGCCTCACAAACCTGTTTGTTGAAATCAGCTTTCCATTTACATTTTGGATAAATGTATTTGAGCAATTCAAAAGGAGTTTTATTGAACCTTTTCACCACTAAGGATCGTTTTGAGTGAAGCAAGCAGTGTTGACATCTTCAACCCAAAATGATGAGGGGAGACCTGATGCACACAACATTGTTCAAGCAGCTTCTATAAGAGTCCTATTTCTCCTTTCAGCAACTCCATTTTGTTGTGGAGTTCTTACAGCTGAAAAGTTTTGAGAAATTCATCTTTCTTCACAGAAGTCCTCAATTATACTGTTTTTGAATTTTGTACCATGATCACTTCTAAGCTGCTTGACTTGGGCAGAGTTTAGAACCTCCATCTTTTTTATAAATCTAATAATTTCTCTTGCAACGGTCTTTAGGAAGATCACCCATGTATACCTGGAGAACTCACCAACCATTACTAAGGTGTATCTTCTACCTCTTGGACTTGGGACATTAACAGGTCCAAACAAGTCCACATGGATTAAGAAGAGAGGTGTATCAATTGAGAAATTATGTTTAGAGTTAAAAGATGTTTTTCTTTGCTTACCCTTCTCACAGGCTGAGCAGAGTTTATCCTTAACAAATCTTATAGAAGGCAAACCTGTTACTAAATCTTTCTTACAGAGTTTGTTGATATTCTTGAAGTTCAAGTGTGACAGCCTTTTGTGCCATAACCAGTTGAGGTATGCATTGCTCCTTGAGATGAAACAAATCTCAGTTGTTTGATCAGCAAATTTCATGTCTACAATGTATACCCATTTCTTTCTTTGTGCACACAGCACAACTTTTCCGTGGGGATCCAGTATGTACCCTAGGTGCTCATCAAAGTTAACCTTGTAGCCAGCATCACATAGTTGACTAATGCTTACAAGATTATGTTTTAGCCCAGACACATAGGCTACTCTGTTGAAAATTGCAGCACCTGCATAGAGGGTTCCAAGCCCCTCTGTGGATCCTTAGACATTGTCACCAAAGGTGACTTTTGGGCCTTTTTCAGGCTTGAGGTCACTCAACAGATCCTTGCAACCTGTCATGTGGCCAAAGCAGCCACTGTCTAGGTACCAAACCTGGCTTGGTTTTTTAACCTGCAGAGAACAAGAGGAAACATTAGTTCTTAGGGGAACCCGTCACAAGGCTGAGTTCTCCTTCCTCATCAACATTTGTTGATGGACCACTTAGATCAACACTAATGTTTCCGATTTGGATTGTATCTGCTGAGATACTTTCCTCATTGATAATGTTACTTCCAACACTGCCTGATCTAGCAATGTTGGTGCTAACAGTGTCAACAGGCCTTATGTCCTCCGTTTCAGGACAGCCCTTGGCCATATGAGTTTTCTTTCCACGTTTATAGCACTTTCTCTTTTTAGATTTCTTGAAAGAAGAACTCCCAGAAACACATTCTGATTTATCTCTGTTGGGCTTATCAACAGGTTTTGAAAATGTTTCACTTGTTTTAGGTAAGCCAACAGGTTTTATGGAATATTCAATAGCAACAGCTTTGCCTGTATCCTCTTTTCTCTTTTTGGGAGGATAGAGATCAAAAATAGGCAATTACTGAATTATGATGACCTTCCAGGTTTGAAAAACCTATTTCTGTTTTCTCAGGTTGAACAATGGCTTTGTCTTTGCCCTTACTGAGTTATGATGACTTTTGCATACCTGTGGTAGCATGATCATCAGGTAAGGTTTTAACAAAAGGTTTTCTTTCATTTATTACCAATTTACCATTATGATTTGAAAACTTATTAGAAATCATAGAAGTTTTCCCTCCAACATGAGACTTACCCCTGGTGGATGTAAGTTGCTTTCCATTTGAATATTTATTTTGAAAGAATTCAGCATTGAATGGAGATACAGGTTTCTTACTTTTAGTCTTGATTCCAGAACCTGTCTTATTGACAGGTTTGGGATTCAGGACTGCAGACTTAACACCTTTTCCATTTAGTTGTTCATGTGAAACTGTTGAGCACTTAGCAGAGTGGTTTGATGGAGAACACATTCCATCACCAGACATGACAACTTTTTCATATGAACTGTCAGTTTTCTGATGCCTGACAAACATGTTTGTTGAAATCAACTTTCCATATACATTTTGAATAAATGTATTAGGAAGTTCACCAAGAATAGCCAGATCTGTTCCATATTCTTGATTTCAACAATTGAAGCTGCTATATCAAGGTCTCCTCCAAGATATGGTTGGATTTGAGCAAGAATTTGCTCATTGATACATCGACTGACTCTTTTAGCTGAGTGATACCAAGAGTCAACAATTTTTTGAATCTTTGAGTGCTTTAAGTTTGTTTCTCTCTTTTCCACTAATAAATTTGTATTGATGTGTTTTACCTCATCAAGTTCAGTTTTCAACTTATGAAAACTGTCAAGTTCATTAGATTTTAGTTCAAGATCGGTTTTAATTTTAATATCTCAGACTTTAAAGCATCCTGCTTCTCAACAGCAGCTTTTAAATCCACAACTAAATGATCAGACGTCTTATCTTTTTCTTCAGAGCTGTAATCTCTAAAATTTTATACCTTGTACATCGTTGTAGGATTCCAGTTTCCACAGGTTTCAGCCCTTAGTCCCTTCTGTTTGTTAGAAGCCACAGAGTCTTCTAACTTATTCAGTTTGGCCATGGCCATCAGGAACTTAACCTTGTAACCATCATCCCTGTTGGTCTTGTAGGGTCTGGAAGATGATCCAATAGCTTTTGACACACAGTCTGCAGCTGTATAACCAGTTTTGCCACATTTAAAGCACTCAGCCTTAGATTTATCAAATGCTTTTTTATAGCACCTGATTTTCTCTATGACATTTTATTACCAAACCTTTTCTTGTTGAATTTTCTGAAAAGCATGGCAATCATTTTCTCATCATCCAGTTCAGCAAGATCTTCACACTTCTCTTCTTCTTCTGAATTTATCTCCAGTTCATCATCAACTTTTGATCAGCTTGTATGAACACATCACTGTTAGATTTAATATTTCGATCCTAGGAGTTGTTTTGTAATATTTATTATCATTGTATCTTGTCTTGTATTTAATTTCTATGTAATTTATGTTTAAGTAATAGTCTAGGGGCCAAAGTTGCCAATGTATGAAAGATAATTAAAGGAGCCTAGAAAAGGCTCCTAGGGTTGCTTTTTGTAATACACGGTTGACATTTGAATATTCATCAGCCGCCACTGTTCCATTGTTCTCTCAATATTCATATTGTCTTCTTCTTTATCATTACACATTTATTGAGCTTGATTCTTCATGTGTTTGATAAGAATATCATTAAGGTGCTGAAAATAAATGGGAATACATCATTACAATTGGTATCAGAGCCAGGTTTTCTTTTTCCGAATACGTTTTACAGGATAAGGCACGAAAGTATTCATTTCAGGAACCTGTCGTCTATATTTAGTTGGACATAGATTAAACAAATCCTTGAAAGAGTACTTTAACGGAACAGTAGAATTCGTTACATCATTACAGACATTGTCACACACATTGTTACATAAATTGTCTTTAGAGATTACAGACATCCTATCTCTAGTAACAAATTCACTTGGCATTAAAGCCTTCTTCACAAAAAAACTTGTAAAATCCTGCATGGTGGTTTTTGGGACTCTCCTTACATGATCTGTAGAAACAAAACGATTAGAGTCAGTAAGCATGGAAGATCTAGACTTGACAGACTTTTCTTTTTGGTGGTGAGTGGGTTTCTTAAAAGACTTGGATTTAATCTGAGTCTTTTTAGGAACCTCATTTTTGAAAACTTTTGAGCACTCACCTTTGACACTGATAGAAGAAGATTCAGCTTTAGCCTTACCTTTATCTGATGACACACATGGAATTTTTATGGAATGAGAAAGTGTTCGTTCTTTTTAAAGATCTTTCAATTGTTGTGAAACCATTTCAAAATTTTCTCTGTAGACAGTGACTTCCACAGTTTGTTGAAAAGATTGATTTACCAATTCTTCTTCTCTCTTAAGAAGAGCATCTTGAAGATCAAGTGCTTTCTCTTGAGAAGACTTCAATTCCTTTTCTAAAACAATGATTTGTTGTTGAAGAACTTTTGCAGGAATATAAAGTTGAGGAGTTGATTTTACAATTTCAGTTTTCAATTCAGCTTCTGAATAAGTTGACGAGAGATCTTCCTCTAAAGTGGGTACTCTAGAAGAATAACTCTCGTTAAGTTCTTCATATTGAAAAGAAATTTCTTTATCTTTACGCGCAACACGTTTCTCATTTTCTTGGTTTAAAACTTCTTTTGATGACTCAAAAAAGAAAGATTTAAGACCGGCTCCCATATAATTCATGTCATAAAATACAGGTAAAACATTTTGTGCTTTTTCCAAATATTTAGGATTCTTAAAACCAATTCCTTGTTTAGAATGGTAAAACCTAGTTTCTTTGGGCTGATTTAAATAGATAGTTTATTCTGTTTGACCCCTTTTCAAAAATGCGTCGTCAAGGGTCTTTATTCTTGAGTACAAACTTATCCGTTCTTCTTCAATCATTTTGTATTTTTCTAAACTGTCTATATTTTCCATATTTACCGCATCTAATTGTTTTGTAAGAACAGAAATTTCTTCTTTTAAAGAGAGTTTATCTTTTGAAAGCGTTTCCATGCAAGATTCAAGGTATATATTCCTATCCTGAACATCTACTTTTTCTATTAACATCTGTTTTATAACATTATGATTAGTTAACCACTTTGAATGATATAATTTAGATGATCCTTTCAAAAGATGAGCTTGATGTTCAGCCTGTACACACCTTGCAGTTTCAGCATTTAATCTATCTTGTAGATCAAGTATTTGTGTGTGTAGTGTACATTCATTATCTACAAATAATTTATTTACATGTGCAGAAATGTAATAGGAATATACCTCATTGGACTCAGAACCGGATGTGGAGCATTCGGGATCGTTGGTTGTAGCCATCTTGACGATCATCCCTTCGATCGTCCCGCCTTTCATCCCTGCGATCATCACGCCTATCATCTCGCCTTTCATAACGGCGATCATCTTGATAGTCGCGTCTATCGTCATATCGGCGATCATTCCTGTCATCCCTTCGGTAGTCATCCCTGCGATAGTCATCGCGGCGGTCTTCCCTCCTATCATCTGAGTACCTCCGTGGACCGGTGTCATAACGGAGTTGGTTGTTAGTCTTGTTGGAGAATCGTCGCTGTTGGAGACGGTTGGTCCACAAGGCTATCTGTTCTTGTATCGAGGCTTCCTCCTCATCATAGACCTCACGCGGAGGAGAAGCATACCTGTACTGAGAAGATGAAGAACCAGGAGCAAAAGATGGTGTCGGAATCTGCGTGTTAGTGATCAAGGCTAGAGAATCATTCGGTTTCAACCCTGTGTTGGCTGATAGCAGCAGAGAGGCCAATTGATTTGCCATTAGCTTCTGTTGATCTACATCCCCTTGATACTTTTTCAGCTCCTTGAAGACGACATTAATGGATTCCTCAGGAATGTTCAGGACTCTTTTTGTTGCCCGACATGCAAGCTGCCACTCGGGGGCTAAGGCGGCAAAGAATTGGATGTTGATATCATCCCTATCCTTCTTGATGTGCAGTTTATTCAATTCGTTAAGGACTGCACAGAACCTGGTGAATGTGGCTTGCAGAGATTCCCCGTCTTTGGCACGGAATTCCGTAAACTTTGCCTTTGCCTCCTCAATTTTGGCACGATCATCTAGATCTGCCCCCAGCATTTGGACTTCCAGCTCGTCCCACATTTCTTTTGCAGACATTTTACTGTCTACACCGACCAAAATATCATTGGGGAGGGCTTGATAAATCAAATATTCTGCCCTCTTATCAGCGTGCTGTCGGTCTCTCTCGGCGTCATTTGCCGGGTCTCTTTCAACTTTAGAGGCTTGGACAGGGGGGTCAGCCTCAGGTCTGGCGGCTATCTCTCGATAGTAGATGACGGGTCCTTCGGATATAGACTGAAGCATCAAGTTCCCGAGAGGTTGCATTCCAACGAACTTAAGGAACCGGGATTTCCATTGTTCGTACTCATCGGGATAGAGAACTGGTGGTCTGTTCTCAGATCCGAGTACTAGAGCTTCGCGAGACATTATGATTATGGGTGCTGATTAAGAATATGAAGATCTTAGAGGTGGAAACTGAAGACGGATGGGTTGGACTGAAAACACAAGGTTCTGAATTCGGATGGTTGAATTCGGATGAACAGTGTTTCGGATGAGGGAACCGAATTCGGATAGCTTGATTTCGGATGGGTGATTTCGGATGGCTAGATTTCGGATGGGTGATTTCGGATGGCTAGATTTCGGATGAGGTTCAAGTTCGGAAGAGGTCCTAATTCGGATGAACAGTACTACGGTTGGGGACCAAGTTCGGATGAACCTAATTTCGGAAGGACCTAATGGACCGAATTCGGATAAACCGAATTCGGATGAACAGTGGAAGGACCGAATTGGAACAGTGGAAGGACCGAATTCGGATGGTCCGAAACGGGTGAGGTCCGAAATTGGAAAAATTTAAGTACAAGTCCCAACAGTGAAAAATGGAAAGCCTGATCAAAACTTCGGATGGTCCGAAGTTCGGATGGGACCGAAGTGTGGTCCGAAATAGGCTTATGGGAGGTCTGAAATTCACCTAAGTATGGTCCGAATTGGACCGAAATGAGGTCCGAATTAGGATGATGTGAGGTCCGAAAATGGTGCCTAGGTGGTCCGAAATGCTACAGTAGTAATCCGAAATACAGCAGGTTTTTTACGATTTCTAAGGCAGAATGAGCAGAATTCGATTTTTATCAGTTTTAAAGCCTGAAAACAGTTCTAAATGATTTATAAACTATTTTAAACACTTTTGGTGATTTAAAACAACCTAAAAAACACTTAAAAATAGCATAAACACGTGAAAAACCCACTTAAACAACCCATATTTTCAAACTTAATAATGGTCGATTCTTGATGATTTTAACAAATATATGGAACTAAATGAGTTTAAAATCAGTAGAGAATGATAATGTGATTTTTATATGACCATTATAACATAAGAAACTCGAAAAAACAAGGGAAATGAAGATCTAACCGGTTGTTATGGAAGAATACGAAGAACACTTAAGAAACCCAGCAGAATCCGAAAAAATCAGTTTAAATCCACCCCTCTGAGCTCTGATAAACTCTCTTTAAAAAGATAAACTCTCTTTAAAAAGAAAACCAAAAATAGTGCATCATCGGCCACAAACAAAGTTGAGAATTGTCCGTTGCCAAGGCCCAAAACCAAAGCAACGGTCAAAAAGGTCTCAAAAAGACAAAAACCGAAGGCAATTTCAACGCCTAAGGTTCCAAAACCCAATAAATCCAATCTTCAATGGATTCCAAAGGGTTGTGCATTAGGACCACACACAAGTGCTAATTGGGATTCTAAAACTGTACACGTGCCATATAAATCTGGAAACCCTAACAAAAAGGGACCCATATTGAGGTGGGTACCCAAGGTTGTGTGATCTTAATGCAGATGGTTCTTGGTTACTTCTGATCAAGACTCGTGCCTCAAAGAAAATGGCTTCTAGTTACCTTAGACTAGGACCTGTTCTTTTGCTTGTCGGTTGTGCTTAAACCGACACGTTTGGCTTCTGTGCACACAGCCCAGGACCCGGTCTTAACTCATCATGTTTTCTGAACATGTCGGTTCAGAACACGGTTTGATTGTGAATTAAAAAATGGATGTGTTTGAATGCATATAGTTTTTCATTATATGAATTTATGTGTTTTTCAGGCTAAGTCCATTTGGTATATGGATTCGGGTTGCTCCAAGCACATGACTGGAAGAAGAGAATTGCTGTCCAACGTTGTTGAACAGTATTGCGGAACTGTGAAATTCGGGAACAACCATCAGGCTCACATAAAAGGATACGGGGACTTAGTTCTAAATAATCTGGTCATCAAGGACGTTGACTATGTTGAGGGGTTATCTCATAGCATAGGACAGCTCTGCGACAAAGGACTAGAAGTAACGTTTAGGGCTAAGAACTGCAGTGTTAAGAGCGTAGATGGAAAAGAAATCTTAACTGGGTCCCGAAACTCTAACCTTTACACCATTGACGTAGCTAAGCTAATAGTGAAGGATAACATTTGCCTACTATCAAAAGCCTCGTCATAAGACTCTTGGTTGTGGCATCGAAGATTATCCCATTTGAATTTTGATAATATCAACAAGCTGGCTGCGAAACAATTGGTCAAAGGACTTCCTGAACTGCGCTATGAAAAGGACCATCTGTGTGGAGCATGTGAGAAAGGAAAAATGAAACAATCATCTCACAAACCAAAGCCCGAACCATCAACAAAAAGAGTATTGGAGTTACTTCATATGGATTTATGCGGACCGATGAGAACTCAAAGCATAAATGGAAAACGATATGTGTTGGTTATCATTGATGATTATTCTCGATACACCTGGGTTAGGTTCTTGCGTTCCAAGGACGAGACAGCTCAAGAAATCATTGATTTTATCAAGAGTGTCGAGACCCAACAGCAGCTGTCAGTGCAATCAATCAGATCAGATAACAGCACGGAGTTCAAGAACTCAGTAGTAGAGGGCTTCCTTCGATCCAAAGGTGTTCAGCATCAATACTCTACTGCTCGAACACCTCAACAAAATGGGGTCGTGGAAAGGCGTAACCGTACGCTAGTGGAAGCCGCTCGTACAATGCTGACATACTCAAAGCTACCTCCGTTCTTGTGGGCCGAAGCCGTATCAACAGCATGCTATACACAAAATCGCTCCATCATCCATAAGCGCTTTAACAAAACTCCTTACCAACTCTTTTGAATAAAGTGCCATTCATCAAGTACTTACGTGTATTTGGTTGCAGGTACTATGTGCTGAACGACAAAGAAAACCTCGGGAAATTTAACGAAAAGGCGGATGAAGCGATCTTCATTGGATACTCATCCAACTCGAAGGCATATCGTGCATTCAATACCCGAACCAGAACAGTCAATGAAAGTGTGCAAGTCACATTTGATGAGTTGGCTGAACTGGCACCCAAAGTTGATCAATCAGGACCACGCATTACTCAAATGCTTGGAGACTCTTCAAATAACCCCATTTATTTTTCTTCTTCTGATTTGGTTAATTTATTTGATCCTTTTTATGTTGAATTTTTCGGTCCTAACGCTAGTGTGTCTAATGTTGTCAATAATGTAGGTGATCCTTCCAGTTCAACTGCGCCGCAAAGCTTCTCCGCTCCATCTTATTCAATGTACCCTCATCCATCTACATCATCCACCGACACATCCGCAGTTGAATCTACTCCTATAATACCCTCACATATAATACCAACAATTCTTCCTTCACCTGAACATTCGGAAATCGAACCTGAACCAGTGGTACCTTCATTTGAAACCATTGACCATGAATCCTCATCCATCCCCACATTAACCACAGAGGTTCCATCCCGAGCACCCCTTCCACACGAGATCAAATGGACCCGAAGTCACCCAACAGATCAAATCATTGGTGACGTATCAACAGGAGTCCAAACTCGTAGGGCATCTGCTAATGAATGCCTCTTCGCATCATTCTTGAGTATGATAGAGCCCGCTCGTGTGGATGAAGCCCTGACAGATCCAGATTGGATAGTTGCAATGCAAGAGGAACTCAACCAGTTTGAACAGCTACGAGTATGGCGGTTAGTTCCCAAGCCGAAAGACCGTACAGTCATCGGAACGAAGTGGATAATTAAGAACAAACGAGATGAAAACGGCATTGTGATAAGGAATAAAGAAAGACTTGTTGCCAAAGGCTACCGACAACAAGAAGGGATAGATTATGACGAGACCTTCGCTCCTGTTGCACGGATCGAAGCAATCAGAATCTTTTTGGCGTACGCGGCACACAAAGACTTCAAAGTGTACCAAATGGACGTCAAGACTGCCTTCCTAAACGGTGAACTTAACGAGGAGGTGTATGTTGAACAACCACAAGGCTTTGTTGATGCACATAAACCCGACCATGTTTATGTGCTAGATAAGGCCCTCTATGGTTTAAAACAAGCACCTCGAGCATGGTATGATAGTCTTTCAAATTTCCTTATTTCTGCCGGTTTCTATAAAGGTGTCGTGGACACAACTCTGTTCACAAAAAGAGAAGGCCCACATATAATGTTAGTACAAATTTATGTTGACGATATTATATTTGGATCTACTGACAGTAATTTTTGTAAGGATTTTTCAGCCCTAATGGAGTCCAGGTTTGAGATGAGTATGATGGGGGAAATGAACTTTTTCCTCGGATTACAAGTCAAACAACTTGAGGATGGGATTTTTGTGAACCAGTCGAAATATACTCTTGACATTCTCAAGAAATATAAGTTAGACTCTTGCACGAGTATCGCAACTCCCATGGCCTCCAACTGTAAGTTAGACACCGATCCGTCCGGGAAAAGTGTCGATAATACCACTCACAGAGGGATGATAGGATCCTTACTATACTTGACTGCCAGTAGGCCGGATATAGTGTTTTCAACATGTCTTTGTGCTAGATTTCAGGCCGACCCAAAAGAATCACACCTAACTACGGTAAAACGCATTTTTCGTTATCTTAAGGGTACACCCGAACTTGGTCTATGGTATCCAAAGGGAACCGATTTTGATCTTACCGCGTTTTCAGATGCTGATTTTGCAGGTTGTAGAGTGGACAGAAAAAGCACGTCGGGAGGAATACAGTTTTTAGGAGATAGACCGGTGAGTTGGTCTTCCAAAAAGCAGAATTGTGTTTCCACATCTACAGCTGAGGCTGAGTATGTAGCAGCTGCAAGCTGTTGCTCTCAAGTGCTGTGGATGAGAACACAATTACGCGATTACGGGTTCTCACTCACCAATATCCCTATTTACTGTGATTCTCGAAGTGCAATTGCCATCTCTTGCAATCCCGTGCAGCACTCTCGAACAAAACACATAGATATCAGGTATCATTTTATTAAAGATCACGTTGAAAAGGGAACCATTGAGTTGTATTTTGTTGGCACGGAATACCAACTTGCGGATATATTTACTAAAGCTTTAGACGAACCTCGTTTTCAGTTTTTAGTATCTCATATCGGCATGTTGAATCCACCTTCCAGTTAACTATCAGATATTGTCTTAAATAATTCTATTTCAATCTATCATGATTGAGATTCCTTTATTTTAGAAAATATCTGTTATTTAAATTTAAGGATTGTGTCACAAAATTGAAACTCAATATTTCATTATCTGTGTATATTTTTAATAATTAATGATCCTGACAAATGGTTGTGTGAATTGTTCATCACGGAGTGGGATGCAAACAATATCCAGGTTTGTCTGTGTTTGTAAGGCTAAAAAGGGTTGTTGCGTTTAAAATCTGAAAAAGAAAAGGAAAAAGGACTGGTATTCATTTGAGGGGGAGTAGATTGTTAAAATTTTATAATTATAATTCTGTGTTTCTCTATATTTCTTTTGTAGTTAAATTTTAAATTTTAGGTTGGTCTTAATTTTTAATTTAATTTTAAGTTTTCATTTAATAGGTCAGAAAATCGCAAAAAGATTTTATCTTTCAAATTTATCAAAAAGCCAAAAATATTTTAGCTTACTTATCTTTATTTATTTTATTTTTATTTCAGAAAAATATCAAAACTATTTTACTTTGTTTTTGCTCATTTTTTTTGTTTCAAAGAAAAATCACAAAAAGATGGAATATTTTGGCCCATGTTTTAACCTTGTTTTATTTTTTATAATAGCCCAAAGTTTTTTTGTTTGTTGTGTGTGTGTGTGTTGAGCCCAACCCGCCGGCCCACCTTCAGCTTTGGGCGCGGATCCTCTCTGACCCGACACACGACCCGCGCGGACTTATATAGGGGTGGTCAAATGGTCAATTTCTTCATCTTCAAGATATTTCCATCTTTCTTTCTTCTCCTTCCCTCCTGTCGACTCCACCGCACCAAACCACCATTGTTACCACTTCAAGCTTTTGGAACATCAAAATCTTTTGTTTTTCTTGCATTTTCCGTCGTCGGCACCATCAGGTAACATTCTTTTCACTTTATTTCAGTCTTTAACTTCCTAGTTTACTTGTTTGATTTTCAAATTTTTATTAGTTTTTCATTTCGGTTTTTGCTCATTTTAGTTACTGAAATGTGTTATTTTTCTTTAGTTGTAGTTAGATAAAATGTTCAGTAACTTGTTTTAGACTAGGATCTGTAATTTCATGCATTTTTATTAACATTTCAACTGTTCACGTTTATTTTTTGCATGAACATTAACTGCACTCATGCAGTTTCGGATGTCCGAATTCGGACCACCACCCGAATTCGGATGTCCGACTTAGACTAGGTTCAAAAATTTTTCAAAGTACAAATCCAATTTCGGACCACTGTTGATCCGAATTCGGTTCACTGTTGATCCGAATTCGGACCATCAAAGCAGGGTCAAAATTTTCAAAACTTGAATATAGTCTAAGTCTGTTCACCACTGTTCATCCGAATTCGGATGATACCCGGATTCGGTCCCCATCCGAATTTCAGGTTCCATCCGAATCCGGACCTACCCATATCATTGCATGCATTTACATAAGTCCTCATCCGAATTCGGATCATGTTCCATGACCCATCCGAATTCGGACCACTTTCATTCATTCCATGCCCCACACTTCGGACCATCATCCGAATTCGGTCCCCATTTTCACCTCATCCGAATTCGGTCCCCCACACCTCATTCATGTATCATCCGATTTCGGACTGATCCGAATTCGGTGACACTGTTCATCCGAATTCGGACCATCCGAAATCCAACACTTAGGATTTTTTTTAATTTTTCATTTTTTTTCCATTTCTGCATTTTCATGTAAATTAAAAAATCACAAAAATAGTTCCATCCAAGTGCACCATTGATTAGAGTTAGGATCAGTGTTTGAGTGAAACGGTCTTATCTAACATCGGTCTCTTAACGATTGACTTTGGACTTTATTAGTGGAATTTTATTCTGCTAATAAAGACCCGATGCTAATCAGATCAGACAATTTCTATTTCACACTCATCTAGACTTCACATCAATGCATTATCATATCAAGTCCTATGATTCTAACTTTGTTGCACTTTGCAGGATAATGGATCCCGCAATCATTCTCACCGTACCCCATCCTCCCCTTCCGAATAACAATGCTCAGCTACCCGAGGAATCCATCCTACCCAGCGCCGAGTTTGTCGAGTTTATCCCACATAACTGGCAACTCGACGTTTCCATCCTTTCAAAAGAAACCCAAACCCTTGCCTTCGACATCCTCACCCGCCATCCCATCTATTACGCACTATCAACTGCCATAGCTGTTCCCCAGATATACCTCCAACAATTCTGGAACAGGCTCCAATATATAACCGACCCCGAACCTCACTTCACCTCTACCATTGACTGCGTTCAGGTCAAAATCACCACCGCTGCCATCCGCCACATTCTTCATCTACCCACCGAAGACTACCTACCCACCCTTGATTCATTCGACCCAAACCCATCCGTCTCTGAGGCCCTAACTGAGATACAAACTCTAGGGTATGACGGTCCTCTTTCCAAACCATCCGACTTCCACACCAAAAACCTTCAATCCCACTGGCGGATTCTATTCGATGTGCTCAACAAATGCTTCACCGCCAAGCACTCAGGTCATGATTCAGCGTCGGCACAGGTATTAGCCATGTTCGCCGGCTTTGCCTTTGACCGACACGTGGACTATGCTTCTTTCTTGTTCGAAGAGCTTCGAAGAGTCCATATAGAACTGTTGGTACATCCCGTGTGACGATAGCAGTCTAAGTGGTCTTACATTGTGATTTAGCATGTGTTTGCTATAAATATATTATATATGATTGATGCTTATTAGTGTTTGTATGTTTGAACTTGATGTAACGTATTACAAGAAGTTCAAACATAAAGTTCAAAGATAAAATCAATCATAAGGTAATGTCATAAGTTTTATCACTTAAGAGTTTAAGTATTTTGGCTAGATTCGAATTACTTAAGGGAATACATTTGAATCTGAGATAGATTCGAATGAGACCTTAGATTCGAATGGGCTAGATTCGAGACTATCAATATGGACAGACTCGAATGGGCCTTGGGCCAGATTCGAGCTTGGCCCACAACAGACTCGAATCAGGGTCTATAATTAGGGATAGACTCGAATAATTAGAGGACTTTTTGCAGAATTCGTGAGGAATTAAGCAAGAGGCGATCTCGAGTTTATCAGCTAGGTGAGTGCCGTTTCGGAGAGAATTAGTTCGTAGGATCGTTCGTGTGTCGTTCGTTCAGCGTCTAATAGTCTCCGTGTTCCGTTGGTTGAGAGTTGTCCGTCTAACCGTCAACGAGGATTCCGCACTCGTTCACGGATCCGCGTCTAGATAGATCTTGCAGTCGTAGACCTTACAAGAACGGGGCACAAAGAAAGGTCGGAAGTACATTCCTCTTCAACGTTTCCTGCAACTCATCATTCAATTTGCAATGGACCAAGACGACGATATTCACGAGCGTCCAGAGGCTGATGTTTACCCCACAGTGGCAATCCAAAAGTTAACTCTGCCAAAGGGGGCCCCGACGGTACCGGTGATGAAAATTCCTCTATCTACTCTAACGAGGTCCAGGGGCACAGAGCGGGTAAGGGCGTATATAAGAGAGAATTATCCGGATGAGTCTCAGTCGGAATCGACTGAGACTAACCAATCCGAAGGTGAGCAAAGCGAGAGTGAGCATGAGGGAGAACGGATGGATGTTCAACAGACTATGGGTTTCGGTGAGCGGGAGGTTGAGATTGTGAGGGAGGGAGCTGTAGGTGAGACGACAGAGACGGCGGATTCCGAAAGAACCGTCTCTGTCGTAAGAGCGAGGGAAATTCAGTCTGAGGGTGAACCAAGCCCTATTAGCCGGACTCCCCTTCAAAAGACCGTTAGTCCAGCGGTCGAAACAACCCCCACCACCCACTTGGTTTCCCCTCAAAGGGAAACCACTTCATTCCACGGGGATCTTCCACACACTCCATCGCCCTCTCATTCGGAGAGTGGTGGTGTTGAAAGAGGTCACACTCCTCCCCACGTGACCGAACTTCCTTCATCCACGATTCCATCCCCACAAATACACACCACGCACGATGCCTTTGTGGCATCCCCAAGAGCTGCCTCCGTGGCAGCTCAACAAACTTCCAGATCTGCGCGTCCTATACAGGAACCAGAAATGACGGAAGGAAGACCGGGAGTGGCTCAATCAACGCCGTCCACTTCCGGCCATCTCCCCATCAATCTGGAGATGCTAACGGCAGCATTACGTGCTGCCGGAGTGGTTACCCGGGCTGACCTGGACGCCCAAAGGGAAGCCGCCGAGGAACGTCACACCGCCCTTCTTTCATTCATCAAGGGTAAGGGTGTCGCCTCCGAAGCTGGCCCCCCACCAGGTTCCCATTCAGTCCATCACCAAATATCGGAGCTGTCGGACAAACTTGATGCGCTTAACCGCTTGATTCTGCAAGTCCAGGAACAGCTCAATTCCCGAATGGATCGCCTGGAGTCGGCAGTTATTGAACTCCAATGCCGTACTCAGGCCGAAGCCTCTAAAAGGAAACATGACGACCAGGACGACCCTGATCGTCATGAGGGGGAGAAGCGCAGAAAAGTTCAGTTTGAGGACCCAGTGCTGAGTTTAGGGGGAGCAGAGACCGCCGAGGGGTCTGAGTTTCAGGGGTCAAGGGAAAAGTCACAGGAGGCTCAGGAATATATGTTAATAGAAGACGAGCCCATGGTCGAGGGTCCAGCTCCACTGGATCCGATGACAGCTATGGTAGAATTTGAGGAACCACATGAGAAGGTTGAAATCATATTAGTTTCTGACTCAGATTCCGATACCGAGGACAACCAACCATTATTAACTCCTAAGCCTGAGCCTGATTCTCCAACGAAAAAATCTTCATCCTCTTCTTTTGATTTCCTGAATTCACCTCCTCGAGCCCATCAAGAAAATATACTTTCATCCATCCAAGCTCCCCTGTCATTAAAAGAATCCCACATTACCATCAGCCCCCCAAGATCCCCAAGCCCACCTCCAGTCCAACAAACCCAACGTTCAGGTCCCTCCCCAACAAAGAGGGTCGATTGCTTCGATGAAACTCCGGAGGGTCCTGGCGTGTATAGAAAAGATGACTTATTCTGGGTGGATCACTATACGAAAGGAAAAGTTCATACACTGCCGCAGGAAGAAAAAGATCAAATGCGACAAGAACGGCGGGGGACTATTATAAAGCTTCTTGAAGCTAAAAAGGATGAAATAGAAGAACCCCCCGTTCAGGGCCTTAAAGACTTCTTGCAAAAGTTTCCCCCGGAGCAGTTTCAGAACCCTTACCTTGAGGAAAGATTTAAAATGGTATTCAGAAAGAAACCTGGAGCCTTCAGCAGACGCCTACTCATGGAACTTACGAATGTCTCCAAAGCTGAACAGGCTGAATACTACCAATTGATGCTCCGGGAACAAAGGTCTAAGGTGTCAAAGTCAAAGATCAAAAAGCTCAAGACAATCACTATGTGCAAAAGAGCCAGAGTCTTCTATCCCTCCTACCAAGTGGAAAGAGAAGATGGGACGGGAGATGACATCTTCGAGTATGATCTTGACTTCATAAGTGCGGATGACGTTGAGTTCCTTCACAACAGTCTGAAAAATCGCATCAGGAAACGTCTAACGCACATGACCGCCGTAGGAGCCCTAGTACGAAGCATGAACCGCCGATCGATCGTAATGTGCTTAAGAGATTTTCAGATGGCGATCGAGAGTGCTAAGGTTAAGGTAGGCCTACGAGCACCAGAACAAGATAGTTTTCTTTTAGCCCACCACCCGGCCTACAGAATTATACTTTCTGGAGATCCGGGTGTCATTTTTGTAAACTACAAGGGCTACAAAAGGTATATGCGCTTTGAGGACCTTCCTTGCTACTCCGATGGTACACTTAGATTGGTTCGAGCTGCTCTTACAAAGAAAGTACAAGATTATGATGCTCAACCAGATCCTGAACAGAGATGCTCACCTACGGAGATACAGAATACACTCAGCGGCATAGACTACCTGAACGAGCGGCTTCATACAAGACAAGTAACCAGACGCTTCGACGTCATACTTGGTCTCCGAGAATCGACTGACCACGCCCGAGTTCCAGGACCTCCTAAGTGATCGAAAAGGGGGAGATTGTTAGATTTAATATTTCGATCCTAGGAGTTGTTTTGTAATATTTATTATCATTGTATCTTGTCTTGTATTTAATTTCTATGTAATTTATGTTTAAGTAATAGTCTAGGGGCCAAAGTTGCCAATGTATGAAAGATAATTAAAGGAGCCTAGAAAAGGCTCCTAGGGTTGCTTTTTGTAATACACGGTTGACATTTGAATATTCATCAGCCGCCACTGTTCCATTGTTCTCTCAATATTCATATTGTCTTCTTCTTTATCATTACACATTTATTGAGCTTGATTCTTCATGTGTTTGATAAGAATATCATTAAGGTGCTGAAAATAAACGGGAATACATCATTACAATCACACACCTGATTAACAGGTTGCCTCACATTAGCCACTAAGGTTGCACCCCTCTTAGACATCTCCAATGCATTTCTCTTTTGTAGTCTTGATTGTTCATCATTCAGCAAGGATCCATAAAGATTGACCAGATCCATGCTTTTGATAGAACCTGAGTTTCTAAGAATAGTTGAAAAGTAGTTCCATTCCCCAGGTAAGATGTCCAAGAACTTGTTCACCAGGGTTAAACTATCCTTTGTGATCCCAACTGCTTTGAGATCATTAATTAAAGCAGTAAACCTGGTGTAGGTTTTAGTGAGACTCTCATTGGGCTTTGCAAAGAATAGTTCATTGTCTAACAAGATTGTTGATCCTGTTATCCAATGTGATAGTGGGGCCAAGACAGTACACAAAGTATCCCACATTTCTTTAGCAGTTTTCATTTTCTCAACCTGTTTGAACACATCATCAGGAAGAGAGATGACAAGGTTGTTACTGGCTTTTGCATCAAGGGCCACCAGTCTTTTGTCTTCATCAGTCCATTGAGTTTTTGCTTTTTCAATGGTCCTGACCTCAGGAATAGCACCTTCAGCAGCAGGAGTAATGGTAGTGACAGAGGTGGGTACATATGGACCTTCCATCACTATCTCTGGAAGTAACACATCCAGATTCTCTAAGTAGAGCATAATTATGCATTTCCATCCAGAGAAGTTCTGATGATTGAACTTTGGAGGTTTGGCCATAGATCCATTGTCATAGTAAGAAGAAGAGTTTGCAGCACTGTTGTCCATGGTGGGAAATGGAAAGTTATGAGAGATATAGAGTTAACACACACTCTAACACGCTCTGATACCAGTTGTAGGTCCCAAAAGGTTTCCCAAATATGTTAATAGAAACGGTAGAAGGGGGTGAATATAGTTTATTGTTTAGCACATGCTTTTTCTCAATGTTTGTATGTATGTGTGTGTGTGTGTGTGTGTGTGTGTGTGTATATATATATATATATATATATATATATATATATATATATATATATATATATATATATATGAACAAATGTTAGTTACAAACAGGTTTGGATTGCGGAATGATCCAAACTGAGATGTCAGATACAACAGACTATTAACTAATCTAAGACTCACTCAGACTAGATACAATGAATATACTCACTAAGTTACACTCACTTTATTACAATACACAGACAGACAGCTTTAAGATAGAACAGCTTAGACAAACTTGGCTATTCAGTTCTAAGTTGAAAGTAGCACTTGCATGCATGAAAAACACAATTTCTTTGCAATACACGTACTAGACTTGTGGATGTCTCTCTTGATTTCTCTAATTCCTTGGAAGCTTCTTGTATACTCACTCAGAAGCTTCTTCATTGGTCGTAGAGAAAGTGGGAATGTCTTGCAAAAAGACAATGATGCTTTTCTGCACGTCTGACAAATTTGGCTTTGTCCACTTGTTGCAGAATCTTTATCTTTTCCTTTTTGTCTCTGTTGTCCACAACTTTACCTTAAAGAGGAATGTCAACTTTAAACATTTCCTCTTCATGTAATGCTATTTTGATATAAGAAATGGTCTGTCACCCATTTCAGATATCATTTTTGTCTTCATGCTTTAAAGCAGCTTTGGCAGAACTGGCAGCTTCTGATTTTCCACTTTGTCTTGAGTGTAAACTGATCTTTACGTTTTAGACTTTGCATGAGGACTTGGAAACAAATTCCATAAAGTGTAAAACATGTTCACAAAGAACAGGCTCTGTTCACAAAGAACAGAACACTTAACTTGGGTCAAAACTGTTCAACAGACATGAACAGCTTAGACAGCTTCTGTCAAATTTTTCCAACATGTATGGACAGCTTTGACAATCTGCCAAGTTACAACGAATGTAACAGTGTAAACAGACTTAGGCTGATTTTGTAAATCACTTATCAGGTTTCAATAAGGCATTAAAACAACCTTAAATTTTCCTTTAATTGTATCAAACAGGTTTGATTAAAAATCTCCCCCTATGATAATGAGCCTTTTTATGCATAACAAATCTACACCACTTAAATGATTTGAAAGCTGTTCGGATCACTAAGGACTGTTTAACCTTGGTAAACAAGTTCTTAGACATCTTTACTGAGGAGTGGAACTATTTTTCAACTAATATTAGAAACTCAGGTACTATCAGAAGCATGGATCTAGTATCCTTTCTGAATGATGAGCAATCAAGGCTGCAAAAGAGAAATGTCTTGTGATCGATGCATTTTACATTAATGTTTTCATGCTTAATTTACATGTAAATTCATCTCTTTCGTAGAATATAAGCTACTTTCATAAGTATTTTGTTTGAATTAGGTGATGGAAGCAAATGGCTAAAATTGGTGTTGATTGGAGTGAAAAGGCTGGAAAAGAAGCAGCGGATCAATCTGCCAAAAGGTGATCCATCTGTTCGAGATCAGAAAGTTTCAGAAGAATGTCAGAGCTTCAGCAGACTAATCCGCTCAAAACCCTATCAGTCTGTTCGAACGGAATCTTTCAAAAAGAATGGATAAACATCAATTGATTCCGTTAGGGTTCGAATAAATCTATAAATTGGGAGGCCACCATTTCGTCTAAAAGACATTTCACACACATCCAAAGCCCCTTTTTCACCCCTATCACTCGCCGGAGCTCCGAATAACACCGAATCTACGCCAAGATCACTTCCGCTTCAACTATTCGGCAATCCAACACCTTGAAGATCTCTTCACCAATCAAGATGCAATCTTTGAAGGCTATGGAGGGCTAATATCGTCACGATTACTTCTGGGGATAACCCATAGTGAATTTTTATATTTTGTCAAGTAGTTTTGTTATATAACATTGATACAAATCCATGTGGTTTACATTAGTTAATCATATAATTGTGTTTTTGTGTTCATGCTTCTATTGTTGATTATCGCAAGACGAGTTATTGCAATCATATCATTTGTACCGAGCTCATGCTAGAATAGGAGTTAAGACGAGTGATGATGAAAACATACTTCGTGCCTAAGATATGTTAATAATATTGCAAATAGGTCATGTCTATGTGATCTTGAGTATAACCTAATGAAAGATATAATATAATTACTTTTCTATGTGATAAAACCTAGAAGTAATCCATCCATTCATATAATCACAACGTAAGTGTTTGGTGTTATTGTGTTCCAAAGTCTTTCTAGTTAGTGATTCTTGTTTCGTTTAAGTTTGGATTTATTTATTAATGCTCATTGTTACGTTTCATTGTTCGCTCAAGTAAAGTACTTAAATTTGTGTTTTCGCTGCAACTATAACCACATGTTCCTCGTGGATACGATCCATCTTACCCTAACTACGTAGGTTATTTGGAGTTTATTTTTGACGAGTTGACGACATCTTGATCAAATTTTGGCGCCGTTGCCGGGGAACTAGTGCGCTTATAGGAAAGCGATTATGTTTGTTCTTTATAATTTTTATTTTTAAATTAAAAAAATCCAAAAATATTAGTTTTTATATTTCTTAGAATTAGTTTAATTGCTTTTGTTTTCTTTATTTTGCTTGTTTTCAGGGTATAAATCATTGCATGCACACACGTCAATGTGGACGTGATTCCTCGCTACAATACGCACCAGAGTTGGGAAGAACAGTTCGTAGCATTCGTAAATCATTAAGGGAGCAAGGAGATTCTAAAAATGGGAGATCGACACGATAACGTAGTAGGTCCTCAAGGACGTTCAGTTGCATCTTACTTCCAGCCGGATACTTACGATGATCCATCACCCATAGTTTGCCCAGAAGGAGATAATCTGACTATAGATATTCGACTCCAACTTGTGATCAATTTACCAATCTATAGGGGTACTGCTAGTGAAGAGCCATATCAACACCTCTACGAATTTCTCAGAATGTGCAATCTTAATCAAACTAGAGGTATGACACGGAATGATCTAAGGTTATGTTTGTTCCCTTTTTCTTTAAAAGATAGAGCAAGTCAATGGTTTGCATCACTTCCTGCGGGTAGCATTACTACGTGGGAAGATATGCAAAACATATTTTACATGAATACTATCCCATCAGTAAAACCAGTGAGATTCGAAAACAAATTAATGATTTTTCACAATTACCCGGAGAAGAATTTCATTAAGCATTTGATCGTCTCAAAGAAATGCTATGATCATGCCCGCATCATGCTATTCCTCGTTGGCAATTAGTGAAAACGTTTTTTGATGGGGTAGATGTTTTTAGCATACAAATGATTAATGCTGCTAGTGGAGGTGGCTTCTTTAGTCTAGAGGGTGAGGATGCTTGGAGATTGTTAGAAACATTATATGAGGATTTAAAAACTCAAGCCTCATCCACTCGACGGGAGCCTGCTGCCACACTTCATGTTGCTTCAGGATTAGATCTAAATTGGAAAAATGAAGTTAATACATCTATATCTGATACTAATAAAAAGCTTGACTTCATAATTCAAAATATGGGGAAAGGTAGTGCTTCTGTCTTGCAGGTACAAGATTCGTGCTCATTATGTGGAGACCCGTCTCACAAAGGGGATGATTGTCTTCAATTCAATGCTCTATTGAATGAACAAGTCAATGAGGCACAAGGATTTCAGCAGAAGTATGTTCCATACTCTAATACCTATAATCCAGGGTGGAGAGATCATCACAACTTTCGTTGGAAGAATGATGAGCCTTATAATGCTAAGCCACGATATTATGGGAGTGGTTCCGCTAGCCAAAACCGACAACTATATCAACAAAGGCCGCAAGAACAGTTTCATGGCCAGAGTTCAGATCAAAGCGGGAACTAAGGTAGAGGAGATGAGAGTAGTGCGGATTCAAAGCTTGATAAGATCATGGAGTTCTTAACATACCTTGATAAAAAGACAACCCAAACACATCAAGAGACGAGTGCAAATTCCAAGTTTATCGCAGCACTGGAGAAGCAAGTGGGTCAATTAGCAGAAAACTGAGTAAAAGAGATGAGGGAAGCCTTTCGAGCACCACAACGGTAAATCCTTCACATCAGCGAGCCGGTAAGGAATAACTGAATGAGGTAATCACTTTACGTATTGGTAAGAAAGTGGATAATAAGGTACGTATGCCTAATCCTAATGATACTGACGATGATTGTGAAGTAGTATATGAGGAACCTAAGCCAACAGAAAAACAAGATATAAAGAAGGATAAAGAATGTGATAAAGTGGCACCTAAAGTTGGGGAGGGGGTACAAGTTCTTCTCTAGTACCCTTCCCCTCAGCTTTAGAGAAACCGGCCTCCTTTCCATTCGGGAAGAGAGGACCAAAGGCTGAAGATATGTGGGAAATATTCAATCAAGTTAAAGTTAATGTTCCCCTTATCAAATTGATACAGCAAGTTCCATCATATGCCAAATTTTTAAAAGATTTATGCATTCAAAAGTACAAACTTCAAGCTTCAATGCCGAAAAAAATTGAATTGACGGAACATGCTAGTGCCATTTTATCGAATTCTCTTCCACCTAAACTCAAAGATCCTGGAACGCCTTTGACATCAATCATAATGGGAAACATTCAAATAAAAAAGGCGCTTCTTGATTTAGGAGCTACTGTAAATATACTCCCAGGAATGTGTTTGATATATACGATCTTGGTATGCTACAACAAACTAATGTAGTCTTACAGTTAGCAGACCAATCTACAAAAATTCCTCAGGGTGTGTTGGCCGATGTGATTGTAAAAGTAGAGGATTTTTATTATCCTGTTGACTTTTTGGTTTTACATACGGAGACTACAGTTAAATATTGTCAACCCACAATCATCTTATGTCTCCCTTTCTTGGCAACAGTGAATGCACAAATTAATTGTCAATCTGGGGAAGTAGACATCACTTTTGGTAGTAGGAAAATGAGGTTAAATATCTTTAATTCCTTGATAAATGCACCAATGGAAAGTGAGTGTTATATGGTAGATACTATTGATGATAATGTGCACACATTTATGCCATGCAAGCTTACTGACGATGCTTTGAAGCATTACTTTTGTTTTGACAGGGATGACCTTGCAGACTTAAAAGAGGTTCAGGTGATTCATAAGGCGGTGATGAGCTCATTCGAGAAAAAGAAACCTCCATGGACGCACAAAGTCGAGTCACTTCCACTTAACTTCAATCCACCATTGAATACATCTTTGGAGAATCCTCCTAATTCTGAATTCAAAACAATCCCTTCTAAGTATGTTTTTTTGTGGCGAATGCAACCTTACCTATGATAACTTCATCTAATCTTACAGGACCACAAGAAGAGGAGAGCAGGAGTCAAAGATTAGACGTAGAGGAAAATTCCAAGACTATTAAGGCTAACTCTGATCGTATTGAAACTCTCGCAAACAACGTGGGCAACTTAACCGAGCAATTCATCAGACAAATTGCTAAGGAGGAAAAACGTACTGAGCCGAGTAATATTATGTATGATGCCGACCATGGAGCATTGATCTTAAGGAGACGTTCACATTCATATCCGGGTAACGTAGGTGGAAAATTCTCCAAACCACCATGATGGAATAGGTAAACATCCGGCTAAAGACATTAAACTTAGCACTAATCGGGAGGCAACCCGTTAAACTTTGTGGGTGTGTTCACTGAAAACCCTCACGAGACTCCACTCATCCTTTAGGGATCACTTAGGGGTTTAAAAGGCTTATTGCACGTGCTAACTGCAATCGTGATCCTTGCGAAAGTGTGGCTTAGTTTTTATTTACAGTCCTTTTAATAAATTCATGCATTTGTTTGGTTTGTGTTGCATTTCTTTTCCTTTTTTAATTTTGTTTGTGTTTCAAGCCAACTTGTTAATTCAAATGTGAACACACAATGATAAGGGTGCATTGAGGACAATGTGATGCTTAAAGTTGGGGAGGGGTTGGAATATAGACTGATCGAGCTTTCTTGGAAGGGCGACTTAGCAAAGACAGACTCAATGATGGGACCTCTCCTCTTTGATCAGGTTACATCCCAACTTCTCTTGAGGTTAAATATAGTGAGATTTCCATGGTGAGATTTCTTTTACTGTTTTCTTTTACTGTTTTCCATGGTGAGATTTCTTTTACTGTTTTCCATGGTGAGATTTCTTTTACTGTTGGGAAGGGGTTGGAATATAGACTGATCGAGCTTCCTTTTACTGTTTTCTTTATGTGAAGACCTTCCCTTCCGGGGCAGTCCTCAGAGTCTAGGTCCCACTAATTGCAATACGATATCAACCATACTAAGATAGGGTAATTATTTGCGGAATATTAAATTACAGTACAAACATATTAGGATTTAAGTTTAATACAGTTTACGGTTTTTAAATTAAACTTATAAAAGGGTACCATCTAATCTAATCATTACATCATAGAATCATATCAAATCTACCCAAAACCACAACAATTGCTGTCTTCCAATCAGTACCGAAAGGTTTTGTTGTGTAGTGGTCTATGATACTTCTGTCTTGATCGTTAATAGACCTAAGAGCTAGGTCCAGCAGGTGACTTTCCTTTGCTTTTTCCTGTAAAAATTATAATGTAGCAATTGTAAGCAATGCTTAGTGAGTATATAGATTTTCAAATTAACATGCATGTCAAGCGGATCATCAGTCTAGCGTGATATGTCTTGGCTGCCGCTACAGCCCTCATGATTGAGACATAGAAGTCATAGAGTCGGATGATGTTCAAGCCACGCTCACGCTTAAATTGTGGGGATCAGCCACATACTGGGCTAGCTACCAGTAAATCAATATGGCGGAACATCGGAGGTCATTACCAAGTTCATTTGAACTGGTGAAAATAGCCAAGTCTAGAACAATAGACTAATAAGGCTAATCAAGCTGAATCAATATGTCAAGTATATGCAATGATAAAGCATACATAATCAATGTCATGATAGCAATAATCTTAAAGCAAAATCTGAAGTGAACTGTAAAAGCAATATCATATGAATTGATAAGTCAAATAGCTATCATGATCCACTGGGCAACACCCAACCATGGTGTGCACAGGTCACAATCCAGCTGATAATATGAATTTCAATCAAACTATCATCAACAATATGTCTCAACCGGAAATTCAAACATGTTAAATCTGAATATCTATAACTCACAGGTCTGGGTCTTTATCAAACAGATGTAAAATCTGCCGCCTGAGTTATCTCAAAATTTTATCTTTGTCAATCTGATCTTTCAATTCAAGTCTTTGACCCGCTTTAAATCTTTAAGTCAATGTTCAGAATTTCACTGAACATGTCCAGAATTATCATATCAATCCTTTGTCAATATCAACATCTTTTATCTTTAAGATCTTTATTATATCTGATTCTGATAACATGTTCGTTCAAAATCGTTCTTTGTTTTATTAATATTCTCAAAAGGTCAATACATTATATATATTAATATATAATTATTTTGCTAATTATCTCATTATTTTATGCGTTGTCCAAATGTTTTATTCATTATATTCGAATTTAAGGAGTGGGGTTCGAATTTATAAATTAAATTCGAACAAAGGATAAATTAGGAAGCATTATATTCGAATATATAAACAAATTCGAAAGTTTAAGATTAGATTCGAAATCCATGTAGTCAAAATCGAATTCCAAGTCAACTTTCTAGAACATCACATTCAAATGTAGGATATATTCGAATATAAACTTCAAATAAAGGGTTAAAGTCGAAAGGAGGATTTAAATTCGAAATACACACATAAATTCGAATCATTTATTTCGAATTTCTTGTCAAGCAAAATCCTTCATTCGATTTTATTGGGCAAATTCGAACATATTTTCGAATTTAACTACAAAATCGAGTTTGTTCATACATTTCGAGTTTGTTCTTGGCATTATCAAATTTGTTCATATTTACAGCTTTAAAACATACATTTTTAGGCCTAAAATCACGAATATGTTACGTAACAAACCTATGTTCGATTATATTATACAAATTCTAGTTAAACTCCATAAAAATAGCTTTAAATTTCATAAAACTAATAAATTCGAAAAAACTGAAATATATAAAAACTTAAAAATATCGATTCTTACCTCAAATTCGTATGAAATCACGCAGGAGATTGCAGATTCGTGTAGTATTTTTCGAGATCTTTCTAACGATATATATAACTTGATAATCGGACGGTCGGTTTGGGAGAAAATTTAGAGAGAAGGTAGAGAGAGAGTAGAGAGAGAAAGTTGGAGAGAGAGAGTAGAGAGAGAGAGAATCTGATTTTTGAATAATAAATCACGTTTATATACTTCATCTATATATATTTGCTAGTTAACCCACTTTCATTTTTGTATATTATATCTCTTTTATTTATTTATCTTTAATAATTTATTAATTCATAATATAAATATTTATTTAATTTAATTAAATATTTCATAACTTAATTAAATTATAATTTAAATAATGTAACATTATTACATTATCGGTTCAAAATACTGAATTTATAACTGGGTCAAAAGTTAGGTTGTTACAGAATGGGCTCCACCACGCACAAACTTCGTCCCCGAAGTTAGCTATGTTCGAACAGACTGGGATATGTTGCTTTCATGACATCTCTGGATTCCCAAGACTGATGCGAACCTTTGTGGTGATTCCACTGGACGAGCACCATCTGTATCTCTTTATTCCGAAGCTTTTTTGCCTTCGAGTCCAGAATACGTTCTGGCTCTTCAACCACTCTTAGCTTTTCATCAATTTGCAAGTTAACGTGTGGTATTTGAACTTCTCTTTCGTCTGCTAAGCTCTTTCTCAGATGACTGACATGGAATACAGGATGTATTCCAGATAAGTCCGCAGGCAATTCAAGACGATAAGATTGATTTCCTATCTTTTCCACAATCTTGAACGGACCGATGAATCTCGGAGCTAGCTTGTTTCTCTTTATGAATCACACCACATTCTTCATTGGAGATACTTTCAGCATCACCCAATCGTTAACCGCAAAGCTGATTGATCCGTGCCGGTTATCATAGTATGACTTCTGGCTGCTTTGAGCTTCCAGTATATTTCTTCTAACAAGTTGAATCTTCTCGTGAGTCAACTGTAGAAGGGCATGACCTGCTATAGGTGATTCACCTGTTTCGCGCCAACAGGTAGGAGTTCTGCACTTTCTTCCGTACAAAGCTTCAAAAGGAGCCATCTTGATCGTTGAATGATAACTGTTATTATACGAGAATTCGACCAAAGGCAAGTGGTCATCCCAGTTACCACCTAGATCAAGAATGCAGGCACAAAGCATATCTTCTAGAGTAAGGATAGTACGCTCACTCTGGACATCTGCATTAGGATGATAAGCAGTACTCATAGAGATCCGAGTACCCAACCCATCTTGTAGAGCTTGCCAGAATCTAGATGTGAAACGACTATCACGATCAGATACGATAGACTTTGGCACACCGTGACGAGAAATTATTTCTGTGATGTCCAACTGTGCCAATCTATCAAGAGAGTATGTTTCTTTCATCGGTATGAAGTGAGCTGACTTCGTTAATCGGTCCACGACTACCCAGATGGAGTCGTGCTGTCTCTTGGTTTTCGGCAGCTTCGTGATGAAGTCCATTGTTATATGCTCCCACTTCCATTCAGGAACTGGCAGTGGTTGCATATCCCCGAAAGGTTTTTGGTGTTCTGCCTTAACCATTTGACATACTCTGCAGCTTTCAACATATAGACCGATGTCTTTCTTCATTCCTGGCCACCAGTAATCAGCTTTTAGATCGAAATACATCTTTGAGTTGCCAGGATGAACAGATAATTTGGACTTGTGAGCTTCGGATAGAAGAGTGCTGCGAATTGAACCATACTTAGGAACCCAGATTCGGTTTCCCTTGAGACAATGAAGTCCCAAATGATTCAGAGTTAAAAATTGTAGTTGCCCTTTAAGATTTTCAGAACAGAGATTCTCTTCTTTTAGTGCTTCAGCTTGAGCAACTCTGATGTCTTCAATAAGATCAGAAGAGAATATAACCGGAGTTAGGGCATAGCAGCACTTTTCTGGATAAACTTTTCTACTCAAAGCATCCGCGACAATATTAGCTTTGCCGGGATGATATAGGATCTCGCAATCATAGTCCTTGATAAGCTCCAAGGACCGACGCTGTTTCATATTCAGATCCTTCTGAGTAAAAAGATGTTTAAGACTTTTGTGATCGGTGTAAAGCTGACACTGAGTCCCATAAAGATAGTGACGCCAGATTTTCAAAGCAAAGGTAACGGCAGCCAACTCAAGATCATGAGTTGGTGCACTTTTCTCGTAGTCTTTTAATTGCCTTGAAGCGTAGGCAATTACTTTTCCCCTTTGCATGAGAACACATCCTAAGCCAGTACCAGATGCGTCGCTGTAAACAACGAAATCGTCATTGCCTTCTGGCAAGGCTAGGATCGGCGCTTGAATGAGTTTTTGCTTTAGAATTTCGAATGCCTCTTGCTGTTTATCAGCCCATACGAAAGGTGTATTCTTTCGTGTTAGCATCGTAAGTGGCACAGCAATCTTCGAGAAGTCCTTTATGAATCGCCGATAATAACCGGCCAATCCAAGGAAACTTCTTATTTCTGAGGCATTGCGAGGCGCTTGCCATTTTTGAACGGCCTCGACTTTATAAGGATCGACAGAAATACCGCCAGAAACAACATGGCCAAGGAACTGAATCTGTCTGAGCCAGAATTCGCACTTAGAGAATTTTGCGTAGAGTCTTTCTTTTCTCAGTAACTCTAGCAATTGGCGCAAATGAATAGCGTGATCAGCCTCCGTTTTGGAGTAAATCAGAATATCGTCTATGAATACGATAACTGACTTATCCAGCATCGGTCTGCACACTCGATTCATGAGATCCATGAATGCCACTGGTGCATTTGTTAAGCCGAACGGCATCACGAGAAATTCGTAATGACCGTATCTTGTTCGGAAGGCTGTCTTCGGAATATCCTCATCTCTGACTTTTAATTGATGATACCCAGAACGAAGATCGATTTTCGAGAAGTAGCTGGCTCCTTGTAGCTGATCAAATAGATCATCAATTCTGGGCAGCGGATACTTATTCTTTATTGTGACTTTGTGCAACTCGCGGTAGTCGATGCACATACAGAAAGTTCCGTCTTTCTTTTTGACAAATAAGACAGGTGCACCCCACGGAGATGAACTCAGTCGGATAAACCCCTTTTCCAACAGCTCTTGCAACTGCTTTGACATTTCCTGCATTTCTGCAGGTGCAAGTCTGTAAGGAGCTTTGGCAATAGGAGCCGCACCAAGGACCAAGTCAATACCGAACTCAACTTGACGTTCCGGTGGCACTCCAAAAATATCATCAGGAAATAAGTCTGGGAACTCATAGACGATAGGGATATCAGATAAGGATTTCTTTTGGGCTTCAGAGTGAGATTCAGATGAGACATAGCATAAATACGATTCGTGACCTTTAGATAGATACTTATACGCTTTATCAACAGAAATGAAGCAGTGATCACCTTTTTGCTTCTCGCCTTTGATTTCCAATACTCGGCCGTCTGAAGACCTAATTCTGATGATTCGCCGATTGCAGACGATCGTAGCCTCGTTATTCATTAGCTAGTCCATGCCGATGATGACGTCGAACTCTTTCAACGAAATAGGAATGAGATCAAGGTTGAATACGATGTTATCGACGAGTAGAGTGCAGTTTCGATATACAGAATCAACCATAACGTAACTGTTACTGGCTGTCTCAATGTCAAGTACTACGGGAAGCTTCGAGGGATATTTATATAATCTTTGAGTGAAAGTAGTTGATATGAAGGAACGACTAGCACCGGAATCGAATAATACGCGAGCAGGGATTGAGTTAAGCAGGAACGTACCGGTAACTACGTCAGGTGTTTCTTTTGCTTCCTCGGCTGTTATTTGAAAAGCTCGAGTCCTTGCGGTCGGAGTAGCAGCTGAACTCTTCATCATAGATCCTCCTGCTGACGACTGTGACTGTCCTCGTTTCCCACTGCGACACTGATACATGAAGTGTCCTCTTTTCCCGCAATTCGCACATCCGCGTCCTTGCTGTGGGCACTCTTCACTACTATGACCGATTCTGTTGCAAGCAAAGCATGTGACGTCATCTGGATTACATAGTCCCATATGTGACTTTCTGCATCTCTTGCAGAATCGTGGCTCGTTCGTTAATGAATATGCTTGGGCTTTCGGCTGTGAACTATACTGCTGTGATTGCTGAGACTGAGACTTATTTGGCTTAAAGAATCTGCCAAATCGTTGTTTCTTCGGAGGAGATGGACATGTCGGATTCGCTGATGGAGCATAAAGCCGATCGCCATACTCTAGATATCCTCTCTCGATTTGTCTTGCCGCTTCGACCATTTCCAAGTAACTCTTATATTTTATTGCGCTCATCGGGTGCCGGTATCTTGGGTTGAGTCCTCCGCGGAATCTATTCATCTTCCTTTCTTCAGTAGCTACTTGATACGAGGAGTAGCCGCATAGTCATGAGAATTCATGCTCATATTCGTCAACAGTTTTGTTTCCCTGAGTCAGCTGCATCAGTTGAACCTCCATTTTATCTTGTTGGTCGATCGGACAATATTTTGCATTGAACATATCTAGGAACTGGTTCCACTCTAGAGTCTGAATAATTTCTTCACCGTATATGCTTCTCTTGGTTTTCCACCATGCACGAGCAGCTCCAACAAACAACGTGGACGCATAACTCACTTTCTTTGAATCTAAACAGTCAGAGATTCTAAAGATCTCTTCGGTATGACTGATCCAATCCATCGCCTGAATTGGATTCACTGTACCCTCAAAACTCAGGGCACCGCTCGCTTTCAAATCTTTAAACTTCCAGCCTTTTGGCTGAGCGATTTGGGTTTCAGGAGTAGAGTTATCAGAATCAGATTCTTCATTCTGGACTTGCTTATCTTTTCGCTTATTTTTCTTATCATTACGTCTTTTAGCTTCGGCCTCATCTCTGACCTGAAACTGTTCTTGCATAATTTTGTTTTATTGCTCAGAATGTTGGGCTAACAATTGTTGCATCATTTCGAACATTTGTTGTGGGGTCATGTTGCTTGGTATGTCACCTGATCCTGATCCTGACATCATAACTGAAGTTTAAAATTAATCAACTATCAGTTTATAGACTTAAATCTATGTACCCTTTTTCCCATCCTAACAGTCTGTACATCCTATCTCAGTTCAAACCACCTAAATGATTGATACATATGTATTGCTTCAGTTTGAGACCAAGTATACTCACATAATACTTGATTCACTCAAATATGGGCTATGATACCATCCTGTGAAGACCTCCCCTTCCGGGGCAGTCCTCAGAGTCTAGGTCCCACTAATTGCAATACGATGTCAACCATACTAAGATAGGGTAATTATTTGCGGAATATTAAATTACAGTACAAACATATTAGGATTTAAGTTTAATACAGTTTACGGTTTTTAAATTAAACTTATAAAAGGGTACCATCTAATCTAATCATTACATCATAGAATCATATCAAATCTACCCAAAACCACAACAATTGCTGTCTTCCAATCAGTACCGAAAGGTTTTGTTGTGTAGTGGTCTATGATACTTCTGTCTTGATCGTTAATAGACCTAAGAGCTAGGTCCAGCAGGTGACTTTCCTTTGCTTTTTCCTGTAAAAATTATAATGTAGCAACTGTAAGCAATGCTTAGTGAGTATATAGATTTTCAAATTAACATGCATGTCAAGCGGATCATCAGTCTAGCGTGATATGTCTTGGCTGCCGCTACAGCCCTCATGATTGAGACATAGAAGTCATAGAGTCGGATGATGTTCAAGCCACGCTCACGCTTAAATTGTGGGGATCAGCCACATACTGGGCTAGCTACCAGTAAATCAATATGGCGGAACATCGGAGGTCATTACCAAGTTCATTTGAACTGGTGAAAATAGCCAAGTCTAGAACAATAGACTAATAAGGCTAATCAAGTTGAATCAATATGTCAAGTATATGCAATGATAAAGCATACATAATCAATGTCATGATAGCAATAATCTTAAAGCAAAATCTGAAGTGAACTGTAAAAGCAATATCATATGAATTGATAAGTCAAATAGCTATCATGATCCACTGGGCAACACCCAACCATGGTGTGCACAGGTCACAATCCAGCTGATAATATGAATTTCAATCAAACTATCATCAACAATATGTCTCAACCGGAAATTCAAACATGTTAAATCTGAATATCTATAACTCACAGGTCTGGGTCTTTATCAAACAGACGTAAAATCTGCCACCTGAGTTATCTCAGGATTTTATCTTTGTCAATCTGATCTTTCAATTCAAGTCTTTGACCCGCTTTAAATCTTTAAGTCAATGTTCAGAATTTCACTGAACCTGTCCAGAATTATCATATCAATCCTTTGTCAATATCAACATCTTTTATCTTTAAAATCTTTATTATATCTGATTCTGATAACATGTTCGTTCAAAATCGTTCTTTGTTTTATTAATATTCTCAAAAGGTCAATACATTATATATATTAATATATAATTATTTTGCTAACTATCTCGTTATTTTATGCGTTGTCCAAATGTTTTATTCATTATATTCGAATTTAAGGAGTGGGGTTCGAATTTATAAATTAAATACGAACAAAGGATAAATTAGGAAGCATTATTTTCGAATATATAAACAAATTCGAAAGTTTAAGATTAGATTTGAAATCCATGTAGTCAAAATCGAATTCCAAGTCAACTTTCTAGAACATCACATTCAAATGTAGGATATATTCGAATATAAACTTCAAATAAAGGGTTAAAGTCGAAAGGAGGATTTAAATTCGAAATACACACATAAATTCGAATCATTTATTTCGAATTTCGTGTCAAGCAAAATCCTTCATTCGATTTTATTGGGCAAATTCGAACATATTTTCGAATTTAACTACAAAATCGAGTTTGTTCATACATTTCGAGTTTGATCTTGGCATTATCGAATTTGTTTATATTTACAGCTTTAAAACATACATTTTTAGGCCAAAAATCACGAATATGTTACGTAACAAACCTATGTTCGATTATATTATACAAATTCTAGTTAAACTCCATAAAAATAGCTTTAAATTTCATAAAACTAATAAATTCGAAAAAACCGAAATATATAAAAACTTAAAAATATCGATTCTTACCTCAAATTCGTATGAAATCACGCAGGAGATAGCAGATTCGTGTAGTATTTTTCGAGATCTTTCTAACGATATATATAACTTGATAATCGGACGGTCGGTTTGGGAGAAAATTTAGAGAGCAGGTAGAGAGAGAGTAGAGAGAGAAAGTTGGAGAGAGAGAGTAGAGAGAGAGAGAATCTGATTTTTGAATAATAAATCACGTTTATATACTTCATCTAATTATATTTGCTAGTTAACCGACTTTCATTTTTGTATATTGTATCTCTTTTATTTATTTATCTTTAATAATTTATTAATTCATAATATAAATATTTATATAATTTAATTAAATATTTCATAACTTAATTAAATTATAATTTAAATAGTGTAACATTATTACATTATCGGTTCAAAATACTGAATTTATAACTGGGTCAAAAGTTAGGTTGTTACACTTTATTCATATGCATTAGTAGGGTTAAATATAGTGAGATTTCCATGGAATGTATGGAACTCAGTTTTCAATGAATGGTGATATAATTTTTTTTTTAAGTAAAGTAGCATCCCAACTTCTCTTGAGTCGGCTGGTGTGGGTCATTTGGCATACATGATGATCCTAATTAGGCCCAAAGTTATGTTCTGTTAGGAAAATATGAAAAAATAGGTGGTTTGATAATGGTAAGTGGTGTCCATACTTTTGAATAATGCCTGAAGTAAAGTTAATTGTTGTATGAAGTGTTCGATTAAAGTGATATCAAGTTGAAAATTTTGAAATCTGATTGAACTGGCGCCCAGGAACCTTAAATTTAGAGCCTATGCAATATGGGGGAGAAAAGTGAGTTGATAACTTAAGTGTGAAAAATACCTCAAATATACCAAGGTGTGGCCTAGTAAGCTCGAGTAAGTAAGCTCGAGGGGTGTTCAACACTCAGCCCCCTGAAGCCAACTGGTTTTGGAGCGGCTAGCCAAAATCTTATTACACGGGCTTGCTAGAAAGTCATGTTCTATCCTTGTGTGAAAAAAAGGAAAGAAAAGAAAAGAAGAAAAAGAGGTAAGAAAATAAGGAAAAGAGGTCAATGAGCCCAACCATCTTAAGATCAGCTCTCATTCTTGTATCCTTGAGCAAAATAGGTCGGATTTAAATAACTGGTGCGCTGGGAATTGCGGGTTTTAAAAATGGATTCTTGGTAGCATTGTTAGTCAAGCATGGAGTGTGATAGTTGATGGAGCAGAAGGTTGAAATTAGAATGAGGACCCATTGCCATGTGAAAGCCAATAATTTCGTTTTGTTCCTAATAGAGATGACGATGGAATCCTAGCCTGATTATGTCTAGGCCTACCTCGGGACGAGTTAGGAGAAAGTTGGGAAGGTTTGGTCGATGCATTTTACATTAATGTTTTCATGCTTAATTTACATGTAAATGCATCTCTTTCGTAGAATATAAGCTACTTTCATAAGTATTTTGTTTGAATTTGGTGATCGAAGCAAATGGCCAAAATTGGTGTTGATTGGAGTGAAAAGGCTGGAAAAGAAGCAGCGGATCAATCTGCCAAAAGGTTATCAATTTGTCCGAGATCAGAAAGTTTAAGAAGAATGCCAGAGCTTCAGCAGACTAATCCACCCAAAACCCCATCAGTCTGTTCGAACTGAATCTTTCAAAAAGAATGGATAAACATCAATTGATTCCGTCAGGGTTTGAAGAAATCTATTAAAAGGGAGGCCATAGAACGTCCAAAAGACATCTCACACACATCCAAAGCCCCTTTTTCACCCCTATCACTCTCCGGAGCTCCGATTAACACCGAATCTACGCCAAGATCACTTCCGCTTCAACCATTCGGCAATCCAACGCCTTGAAGATCTCTTCACCAATCAAGATGCAATCTTTGAAGGCTATGGAGGGCTAATCTCATCACGGTTACTTCTGGGGATAATCCATAGTGAAGTTTTTATATTTTGTCAAGTAGTTTTGTTATATAACATTGATACAAATCCATGTGGTTTTCATTAGTTAATCATATGATTGTGTTTTTGTGTTCATGCTTCTATTGTTGATTATCGCAAGATGGGTTATTGCAATCATATCGTTCGTGTCGAGCTCATGCTAGAATAGGAGTTAAGACGAGTGATGATGAAAACATACTTCGTGCCCAAGATATATTAATAATATTGCAAATAGGTCATGTCTATGTGATCTTGAGTATAACCTAATGAAAGATATTATATAATTACTTTTCTATATGATAAAACCCAGAAGTAATCCATCCATTCATATAATCACAACCTAAGTGTTTGGTGTTATTGTGTTCCAAATTCTTTCTAGTTAGTGATTCTTGTTTCGTTTAAGTTTGGATTTATTTATTAGTGTTCATTGTTAAGTTTCATTGTTTGCTCAATAAAGTACTTAGATTTGTGTTTTCGCTGCAACTATAACCACATGTTCCTTGTGGATACAATCCCTCTTACCCTAACTACTTAGGTTATTTGGAGTTTATATTTGACGAGTTAACGACATCTCGATCATCTTGGAAATGTCTAAGAGAGGTTCAGCCTTAGTGGCTAGTGTAAGGTAGCGTGTGAATCAGGTGTGTGATGTGTTCACATAAGTTGACTCTCATGCTAATGAAAACTTTGAGGTCACTTCCTAGGAAGAAGAGGAAAATGAAGACCTTGATGAACTTGATGATGAGCAAATGATTGTTATGCTTGTCAAAAAGTTTAACAAGAAAAAGTTTGGATCAAGAATGCCACAAAAGAATTCAAATGCCATTAGAAAAAGAGCATTTGATAAATCAAAGGTTGAGTGCTTTAAATGTGGTAAAACTGGCCATATTGCTCAGACTGTGTGTCTAAAGCTGTTGGCTCATCATCCAAACCTCACAAGACAAACAAATATGATGGCTAGAGGGTTAAGTATCTTATAGTCATGGCTAATTTGAAAAGGTTGGAAGACTCTGTGGCATCTAACAAACAGAAGGGACTAATGGCTGAAACCTGTGATTGGAAAGACTCTGACTCATCCTCTGATGAGGAAGATAACAACTGCCTGGTGGCCAACACTGATGTTCCTTCTACAAGCAACTTCAAATAGGATCTAGCAGAAGCTGAGGGTGCGTTTAGTTTCTGAAAATTTTCAAAATTTCCATCTCACTTTTCAACAAAAATGAAAACTTATTTACTTAACAACAATTTCATAAATTTTCATTTCACTTTTTAAAATACCATTTTTCATATTCTCTCTCTTACTTTTCTACTACCTATCCTATTTCTTTATAATACTCTCTTTCGCTCTCTTACTTTTCAATCACCTATCCTATTTTTTTTATTTTATAATCACTCATCTTATTTTTCTTAAAACTAAAACTTCATCATCTAAACAAGTTTTCACTTTTCATAGAAACCCTTGTTTTTTTCTAAAAACTATAACTTGAAAACTGAAATTGAAAAATGACTAGTTTTCATTAACTAAACGCACCCTGAGGCTCTCAACTCTTTCGACAACTGGAATCCAACAATGATGTACAAGAAACAAAATATCAAAGATTACAATTCTGAAGAAAAAGATAAATTGTTTGATTACTTGTTTGTGGATCTAAAAGCTGCTGTTGAGAAACAGGATGCATTAGAGTCTGAGATCTCTAAATTCAAACATGATCTTGAACTCAAAACTGATGAACTTGATAGTTTTTGTAAGTTGAAAACTGAGCTTGATGAAATGAAACACATCAACACTATTTTATTAGAAGAGAAAATAAAAATAGACTTAAAGCATTCAAATCTCCAAAAGATTGTTGACTCTTGGTGCCATTCTGCTCAAAGAGGTAATCAATGTATTAATGAGCAAATATCTGCTCAAATCCAAGCATATCTTGGAGGAGATCTTGATACAGCAGCTTCAATAGTTGAAATCATGAATCTGGAAACAGATTTTTATACTCTTGGTGAACTTCAAAATACTTTTATTCAAAATGTAAATGGACAATTGATTTCAACAAATAGGTTTGCAAGGCCTCACTGTCAGTTCATGTGTGAAAGCTGCGGAGTCTGGTGATGAGATGTGTTCTCCACCAAACTACACTGATGTGTGCTCACTGTTCCACATGAACAAACTGGTGGAAAAGGTTTCAAACCTGCAGACAGGTCTACTAAAACTAAGACAGGTTCTGAAGACAAGACTGTTGGTAGGAAACCTACACCACCATTCAATGCTGAATTCTTTGAAAAAATAAGTTTTCAAAAAGAAAACAGCATACATCTAATAAGGATAAGTCTCTTGTTGGAAGTAATGCTACTGTGGTTTCAAATAAATTTTCAAAACATAGTAGTAACTTGGTCACAAATAAAAGTAAGTCTTTGATGAAAACCAAAAAACATGATTTTTCAACTACAAGTGTGCAAGAATTATCACATCTCAGTAAAGGCAAAGGCAAAGCCTATGCCAAACATGAGAAGTCTGGAAATAAGTTTTCCAAGAAACGGGAAGGACAGATTGATTATAAAATTGCCTATTTTTGATTTAGGATTAGTAGATTTTTCTTTCAAAATATCCACTTGACCCTCAGTTTTGAAAGCTTCATTTGAATGTAAAGGTTTAATAAATTCATCAATCATGACAAAAATCTAATCTAGAGGATACACCCTCGAATTCATAAACAAATGAAAATCTTCTTCAGATTTTATGGTGACAGCAAGAGCTGAAGTCGTTGATTCTGAAGAAATATGAACCGATTGAGATGATATTCTAGACTGTTCTTCATGTTTTAATTCTAACTCTTGAATTATAGCTTGGGGTTTAGCTTTTTCTTCATCAAAAGTTTGAATTTTTAATTCTAGATCAAAATTAATTTTATCAAGAATCGAATTTGGAATATATGGCTTCTGAGTAAAAAAAAAAACACTTTATTAACTATCAGATCTACGTCTGAATTGTATCTTCAGGTTTTGGTGGATTCTTATAACTTTCTTTAAGAACGCCATAGTCCAAATTATTTTGCATTTTATAATTTCTCAATCATGTACCTCGTATCATACAATGTTGGAGAACATGGAATTGCTTTTGTGAGATACTTAGGATTTTCACAACCAATTCCAGGTTTTGAATTATAAAATTCAGTTTCTCTTGGTTGGTTTAAGTGAATTGTGATTTGTCTGGCCTCTTTTTAAAAATTCATCTTCTAAGGTTTTAATCCTTTCATAAAGTTTAGTTCGTTCCTCAAAGATAGAATTGTATCACACAGACTTATTAGCATTCTCTAATTCCGCTAATTTAAGTTTTCGATTTATGTCATTAATTTTATTACTAAGTTAATCATTTTCAATTTGAACCTTGTTTAATTTTTCTTCCATTACAGAAACAGATTGCAGAGCCAATGCCTTATCCTTGGAAAATTCTAGTACAAGTTCGTGCTCAGTTTTTATTTTATTTTCCAAAGAATGTGCATTCTTTTTCTCAGCTTTTAAAGATTTTTTAAGACGTTTAAGCATACAAGCCATTTGCATTAATTTATCTTCTAGCACAAATGAAGTATCATTATCAGAATCAGGATTCGAGTCTACCTCAAGTGTCTCAGAATTCTAAGAAACTTCAGACTCAGATCCTTCATCTTCATCAACTTTGTTGCATCCTTCGCCTCCAATTTCCATTAATCTAATGTCTTCTCTCACCTCATCGACAGAATCATCTTCTACACCTTTCACTTCATCATCTTCTTGATCTGTCAGCCCTACCCAGATCTCATCCTCAGCAAGCATGGCTGTCTCACTCTTTTCAGATTCTGACACATTCTGGAATGTCTCTGAACGAAAGCATATAAGTGCATCCATGTCAAGTATATCCTCATCATCTGAAATCTGAAGCCAGTAATCTTCCTATACAGTCTGAGCTTTTTCGGCTTCCTTTTGCTTAGCCAGCTATGTTTTTCTTCTATAATATTTAGAATTTTTCACCACTGGTTTCTGCACTCTCTGGCAAAGTGGCCCGGTTTTTTGCAGTTATAACACTTTTGCTCTTCTTCTCATATTTATCATACTTGTCATGTTTCTTATACTTCCGTGATCCAGTTTTATATCGAAACTTGTTATTCGTTGGCTTTCGATGAAACTTCTTTTGAAACGCATTTATCAGTAGAGCCATTTGCTTCTTCATATCTTCTATATCAGGATCTCTTGATGAATAATATGATTCAGAATCTAACGAGCTGCTTATCATAACAAGTTTTTCCTTCTTTGACATGTGTTTGTATTTCTTTTCAGCCAAAAGTGTCAAAGGATCAGCTGTAGATTTCTCTGCTTGTTTTTTATCAGCCATCTTTATCTATACAACCTCTTGGTAGTTGTTGAGGTATTCAAAGACCATATGAATTTCCATTTCATCTATGTTTTTGGTCTGACGTATGATCATGGAGTATTTTTCCCATTCTGGGTTCAACACATTCAGAAACTTGACACTGGTGTCCAACTTTGGCTTTGAAACTCCATTCCTCTTTATCTCACTGAGAAGATTGACAAACCTATAGTATGTATTTTCTAATAGCTCCCCTTCCCTTGCCCTGAAGTTCTGAAATGTCATGAGACTATTTCTTGCTCTATTCATTGCCGTTTAATTTGATCCTCTCATTAATTTGCATACCTCATCCCAAATGGATTTGGCAGTTTTGTTGTTTGTCACACTGATGTATATGTCATTTGGAATTGATAGCTACAGAAACTTTCTAGCAATCTAAGAACCTTGTTTTCTCTTCTTCTGAGAATCAGTTAAATTTGCATCAGTAGCTTCCTGAACTCTTTCTAGAACTGACGGGTTCCCATTAGGGACAGCATGGATTATGGTAAAGAACTAAGTTGGACCATCTGTCAGTGACTTGAGCATCACATCAGCTAAATCGTGAAAACTAATGAACTCCAAAAATCTCTCTCTCCATTAAACGTATTCTCCTCTGTACAGGATTGAAGCTTTGGTTTCAGAACCCATTGCTAACGCGTCTTTAGACCTCTTGAATGGTTGATTTTGATTTTCCAAGATCTTGTATGGAAAACTGAGTGAAGTAATCAAAATTTTGATCACTTAAATGCAAATCTCGAAAGCCTCAGAGTGAATCTTGAATGATTCAAAATGAATCTCAAATAACAAAGAGTGAATCTCGAATAATGAAAATAAATCTCAAATGGTTAAGGATGAATGTCGAATGACTAGTGAATCACGAATGGTTCTAAGACAATCTCGAACACCTCAGTATGAATTTCGAACTCAACAGAATCAAATTCGAACTCTTCATAATGAAATTCGAATTTTTAGAAGACAATTTCGAACTACACAAGTTGAATTTCGAAATATATACCAAATCTCTAAAGACTTTGTATAAAACTCGAAGGACACTAAATGAATTTCGAAGACTTTGAAAGGAACTCTAAGAACACATAGTAAAATTCTAAGGACACTGAATGAAATTCGAATGATCCAAACTGAATTTTGAAGACCAAAGGCACAATTTCAAATTACAAGAGATGAATTTCGAAGTACGAAGACCAATTTTCAAAAAAAAAACAAATTATTTTCAATAACACTCGAAATTCAATCGTTTTTTAGATTTCTAAGTCCAAATTACCTGATTTTTCCAAAATTTATACGAAATGACCTAGAATTCACAACGAAGATTCATTTTGATAGCTGGAAAAAAACTTTAATGAACACAATTTGACTATGTCTCGATCAAACAGCCAAAATTACTCAGAAAACCTCAATAACTTGAACTTTTTCAAAAATTCTGAAAATCTACAATTAAACCCAGTATGTTATGGGATGTAAATCAACTCTTATACCACTAAAATCGTCTTCAAAAACCTCACACTCGATGATAAACTCAAGATCTAAGACTCTATGAATAAAAAACCAATCGAGAATTAAAGATCCAGACTTTTTCGCAAAAAAAAAGTCAAAAATTCGAGAAATTGAAGCATAAAACACTCAATTTAATCCATATTAGGCTCTGATATCAATGTTAATTTCAAAACCAATATAGAATCAAGATCTAAAGAGACAGAACACAAATTTCACAAATGGCCAAATGATTTTATTGAGAGAATATGTGAATTACAATACGCATACAATGAACTACGTCTCCTATTGTTACATTGAAAACACTATTTACAATAGACTACAACTATTACAATATTACACAATTAGTCCCTGGACTTTAATTCATAAACTAAAAAATACATTCCCAATAGTTAGCTGTGAAATGGAATCATGAGTAGTCAATTAATTTTCTAACATTTTAAGCTTCTCAATCAGCTTAGAATTCTCAGCTGTGAGATTCAAGACCTGATCATGTTTATTTGTCAGTTCAAGTTCCAGAAAAAGTACCTTTTCTTTTTATTTTAGTAGCTTAACATCTGCTTGTTCAACCAGCTTTTTCACATTGTTCAATTTTACTTCAAACTCCTTCAAATGTACATTTACATCAAAAGGCTCTTCGGTAGTCGCCATAAAACATTGAGCAATATTCTTCGTGATCTATTTTTCATATTTGTGTTTCTTTGATGATGACTGTCTTCCAAACTTATTTTTAAAAGCCTTTTTTGAGTTTGAGTAATTCATGCTTCATCTCTTCAATATCTATGTTACAAAAATCTATGTTAGATTCCATCAGATTAGATTTGTGGAAATCAAATAAGCTCAGAAAATATCAGAATGTCCTTATATGATGAGCGAAGGATCCAAAGTTTGTGATTAGACCAAGATTTAAATATCAGAAGGTTGTTCGAGGATAGATATCCAAATTTGAAGCTTTGAAATATGTATCTGGGGGTTGATGACTTAGTGAAAATCGGCTCCGAAGCGACGTTTTGGAGTTGATTTTTCATGTTCGTTTTAGAAAAAATACATGTAACTTCTTTCTGGAGTCTAATTAGGCCTTGAAAATCACCCAAACTGGCTTTTTCCGGTTCTTGAAACTGTAGATCTCGGTTCCAGATTCGTTTGATATATGATAGGCCCTGTAACGATATTCCAGTTAAAAGTTATGGCCTCTTGAAGCATTAAAGGTTATAGACTAAATTTTGAATGATATAACCTTGAATCTCGAATGATATGCCTTGAATCTCGAAGTATATGCCTAGAGTCTCGAATATGATTCCTTGAATCTCGAAGGCTTAAGACTGAATCTCGAAGGTTTAAGACTGAATCTTGAAGGCTTAAGACTGAATTTCGAATATTGAAGCTTGAATCTCGAAGTATGAAGCTTGAATCTCGAAGTTTGAAGGGTAAATGTCGAAGTTTAAAGGTTGAATCTCGAACTATGAAGGTTAAATCTCGAAGTATAAAGTCTGAATCTCGAATTATAAAGACTGAATCTCAAAGTATGAAGGCTGAATCTCGATTTATTAATAATGAATTTCGAAAGCTTCTATCTGCGAGATTGTAACCATTTATTTTTGAATTTAAGTCAAACTCGGAGATTTTTTTAGAAGAACACAATGAATTTACACAAAATTAACTTCTTAATGCTCGCCTACACCTCAAATTCACTTTTAATGAAACAACTTTATCATAAACAAATTAAAGTGTCTCAAATCAAAGAAATTCCTCAAGAACACGAACATTTTCAGATCGGACATGTAAATCGATGATTTCTCACTCACTTTTTTGAATTAGAATCTGAAATTTCAAGACAATAAGCATGTACATGATATGCACAACATATCCAAAAATCATATCAATTGGACAAACATAGAATTGTTTACAAATTTTTGAACATGACAGCCCTGTTTTTGAAAAAAAATCAATTTAGAAACTTTAACGATCGATTTCTCTCAAAAACTCGCTCAAAAATTTAGGTCATAACTCCAATCCAATCAAAAATTATAAAAATCGAACTCAAGAACAAAACATGAATTTCAGGAACTAAAACTCCGATTACTCTCTAATCGTGTCGATTTAACACTTAAAATTTTTATTGGATCTTCATTGATGTTGGTCTTCAAAACATATCCAAAATTCAGCTCAATCGGATGTCGTATGAATTTTTGAAAACTTCCAAAAAATCACAGCTCGGTTGACTTTTTCGGTTGAACTTTCTTGATTTCTAAAAAGATTTTTTGATTTATATCACCCCCAAAGCTCGGATACCAATTATGAATTCATGATCTAGGTGAATCAATAACATGTAATCCAAATCTTTCTTTTTATTGAATGATTTCTTTCACATTTACACCTTTTAGAACAGACACTTTAATTACAAGAGTTATAGATTTTTCCTTGAAAATTGTATTTATACCTAAATCTAATCTTACATCTAATTACATGAATAGACCTTGAACTCTTATTCTTATTGTTTTTCACCTCTATATTTAATGCCCAACAGATATAATTCATTGAATATCTAAGCAATGACTATGATATTAGATATCATGATTGTTTAGACAAAAAGAAATGTTATTTTTTTAAATTACACTAGTAAACCAAGTTCTTGAATATTAAACGGATGAAATTTGTTTCATATAAATCATGAACATAATGGTTTGTTGTTGCTATAAGTTCATGATACATCTAAATGTTACCTTTTATTACAAAAGAGTTGTAATGAATGGCCAAGTGGAAATTCCAAACAAAGCGGTAGAATAGTTATATTAAAGAGTAAATTACAAAAAAGATCTACGTGGTTTGTTCAAAATTACAAAAACATTCCATCAACTTTCAAAGTTGAAGTGGTAGTCCATCAAACCTCTTTTACTTGCAATGATCCTTTTCTTTCTAAACTTTTTAAAAAATAACGATTTTGCTCTTTTCTCAATTACAAGTTTGGTCCCTCCACTATTTAATATAATTTCAAGTTTGGTACTTTTCTTAAATTTTTATTTTTGGCTTTAAATTTGAAATGTTAATTTAAAAAATTATGATTTTAACTCTTTTTTTAAATATATTATTATTATTATACTTTTTTTAAAATAAATTTCTATTTATTAAAAACTGTTTTTAATTATATAATTAATTTAGTTAAGTTACGCCTCTTTTACGTAGTCAATTTATATATTTTATATTTCATTTATTAACATATTTGTATATTTATATTGATTATACTTTTCATTTAACAATTTTATTACCTTAATGTATTTTGATTTAATTATGATTTTTTATAAATAATATATAAATTCATGTTTTTGTTCGTTTTTAAATTAAATATTTTGTATGGCTAATATGTGTCAACTTAATTTTTGATACTTTATGGCTATTGATTTAAATATTTTGTTACGTTCATACGTTTTTAAATTCGGTATTTTATTGGTGTTTTAGTTTAATTATTTTGTGAGGCCAATACGTTTTGATTTATATAAAGTATTTTGATGGTTTTGATTTAAAATTTTATAAATTAATATGTTTTATTCATTTTCACTTAAATATTCTGTTCATTTTCACTTAAGTATTAACGTAGTAAAATTGTAAATCAAAACGAATGAACTGTTAAATTGAAATCAAAATTATTGACATCAAAAAATATTTAAATCAGAACAAATAAAATAATAAATTCAAATCAAAACGTATTAGCGTAACAAAATAGATAAATAAAAAATTAGTAAATCTAAATCAAAATGTATTTAACGTAATGAATTAGTAAATTTAAACCGAAATTTACAAAAAATCAAAAGTTTTTAATGTAATAAAATGGTTAGATGGAAAAATATAAATGATAAAAATATACAAATAGTTTAACCAATGAAATATAACATACATAAATCGTTAATAAATAAACTGAATACATAAAAGATACATAATATAACTAATTAAGTATATTAAATAAAAATAGTTTTTAATAAATAAATACAGATTTATTTTACAAAATAAAAGGTGTAATTAATATAATAATAATAAAAACAAGAATATATTTGATAATAAATCGAATCATAAAAAATTAAATTGATATTTCAAATTTAAAACCAAAATGAAAATTAAGAAAAAAGCCAAAACTGAAATTAAATTAAATAGTGGAGGGACTAAACTTGTAATTGAGAAAAGGGCAAAATCATCATTTTTAAAAAGTTTAGAAACAGATGACCGTTTCCGCAAATAAAAAGTGGTTTGATGGACCATCACTGCAACTTTGAAAGTTAAGAGATCGTTTTTATAATTTTGAACAAACCATATGGACGAATTCTGTAATTTACTCTAAATTAAATTAACTAAAGGAACTCACGTTCTTATCTAAATTTTGAAATAGAGATTTCACATGAGATTAGATTAGCGTTAAAATTAATAATGGAACAGTAACATTAAATAAAAGTATCGTGTTATGGTTATTGAGATAACAAGAATTACATGATTTATTTATTGTTGTTCCGACTTTACATGTTTTAGTAATTCTTGAATAAAGTCATGTTTATTCAACAGTTATCCATAGTCAATTGTTGTCGTGGGAACCACAACAAGGCTTTAAGACTACTAAGAGTTTGTCATAGAGATGAACGTAGCGAGAGTCGAACCAAAATTCACAGGTGTTTGTTGCGAAAAATATTGGATTGACACGTATTGATAAAACTCTATGGATTTAATTATGAGACTCGATTAAGGTTGTCCCCAGAACCTGATAAGTTTACGTAATCTGGTGCGGCGATCACTATACACTTGCCACAATCCAACGTTGTTTCGAACTGTGCAACTATAAAGATTCGAGGTCAGATTCAGTGGGAGTCGTAACTGGAAGCCTGAATAGTCTAGATGGGAATTGCACCTCCTCTTAATCAAGTAGAGATATTTCTAGGCCCCCTCGATAATCAATACTGGAAGAAATGCATGGCAATGCTCAGACAGGAATGACGTGTTTTATTCTATCTGTTATCAGTTTAGTATGAGATCAACTAAGCCGAGAAACATAATCATGATTCCTAATCAGTTCCATGCCTAGTAATCATAAGAAATATCGTGTTGCAGGGGATAATCACCCACTCGCTTATTTGTTTCTTTATGAATTGTGTTTCATCAAGAATGTGCAAGTGGGAGTAAGTAAACTTATGTCAACGGTTGCCTAAATGTTTGGCAAGGAACCTCTTTAGATGTACTATGTGAAGTAATGTCATTTTACACAAGTGAGAGTTTGTTAGGGTTTATGTGCCAAAATGGCATCACCAAGCATAGTAGCTGACGTCATAGGTCATCGGAGGGTCCCACTGATTAGTGTCAACGAACAAATGTGTGTATTAAATCAGCATGAATGATATAAGATGTCATTAATAAGGTTTAATTAAGTCATTAGATGATTAATTAAATAAACCGAATAAATAGGTACTTAATTGCAATATCTGATATTGCAGGGGGTTAATTGTCAACCGGTGATAACTAATGTGTCTTATTAATTATTATTAGATAATAATTAATATAATTATTTAGATAATTATATGTGTCATTTATTAGATAAGCTTAAATAAAAGAGATAGATAAACAATCACTTAAGGATAAGTTTAAAGGTTTTAACCCCTAATGAAACTCTCCAAGGCAGAAAAAAGTCTAAGAAATTTCGGCCATAACCCTTCTTTATCATTAGGGTGCTCATTTTTGTGATTCGGTCGAGATTCAAGTACTGCATGTACAAGTAGATATCTAGCGTCGAGTTCACCAACGACATCACCGGTAGATCCAAAGGCTTCCTTTTTTAGCATTGTTGATCATATTATAGTAATGTTTGTCTTTTTTAATGTTTATCATGCTTAATGATCGTTATACGGATCCAGCGACGGTCTCAAACGGTTTTAAGCTTCTGTTGCACGAAATCGTTTTGCAAAATATGCTATAAACCCAACAGAATTATTAGTAGTCGTTAATTTTAAACTTTTTATGTACTTATAATCAAATATAATATAAAATATATTTGATTAGGGTTTTAAAAAAAAATTTGTTTGGAATTTTACAGTTTGTATATTACATTAGGCATTTTTCACAACAATAAATGTAATATAAAATTAACAAATTATCAAACTGCATTAAAAAAACCCCATAATAAATGTAATATAAAAGTAACAAATTATAAAATTGCATTAAAAAAGTTTATTATGAAATAAACCAATATGTTTTCACGGTTTTGTGTTTCCGTCTTTTCATGTGTTTTTCTTAGAGAAGTTCGCAAGTTAAATTTTTCTTGATTTTGTGAAATTTGACTATTAGAGCTCGGCTATAATTAGTTAACCGAGTTTCTAAAAGCTGAAAAACCCGATTCTAATAGCGAAATTTCATCAAACCAAAAAAAATTTTAACTTGAGGACTTTGATAAAAAAAATAACATGAATAAACAAAAACATAAAAGAAGTAAAAAAGATGTTTTTTTTTCATAATAAACCCATAAAAAAAACCCCACAAATTCTTCAAACTAAAAGCTAAAGCTCTCGCATACAAACAATAATTTTTGTTAAAGTACGAGCTTATCATCATTAGGACGTTTTAACCTTTTGGTTTTAAATGGAAAAAAACCAAAACCAAAAGAACGAAACCAAAACTTATAAATTGGTTTAAAGTTTAGACAAAAAGCAAACCATGTTACCCCTCTTAATAAACCAATGATACAAGTTTAGGTAAGAAGTAAACATACAACCCTTTCAAGAGTTTTGGTTCTCCAAGGTTCCCTACACCTAATGACGAGCACTCAAATCATAGGTAGAAATCCGATAAACTAGTCTCGATAACGTGCACATACGCCAGTAAGTTGGTAACCATGAAACCCCCAAAACATCAATTGTGATGACGCAACTCCAAATGCCGATTTCATTTTAAACAACAGGTGTTCTAGCAATCCGTTAGTATTATGATCTTTCTTGATGCACCGTAACGTGTATATTACAATTAGAAAGGAAAAAAAGGGGGGTTTATTATTACAGTACAAATGTACATAACCAAACCGGGGTCGGGGTTACATTACAGAACAACAAAATCAACATCGTTAATGATCCTACTCTCGAACTTTGCTAGATAATCTGTAAATCGATGAACCTGTGCACAACGCGCCACCATATTCATTACAGAAAAGTAGAACCTCAATGATCCAACGTGCCTAAATACAAAATAATCAAAAACCTAAAGTCAATTATCAGCAACTATTTGCATATAATCATAAGTTATGAAATATGATTACAATTTTGTGATTATTTAGGGTAAAAAAGTTCATAATTGAGCTCAAACAACTAAATTGACATCAAATTAATAAAATTGATAGCTATCCTTGATCTTACAAGGCACTTGTTTATCTGATTCTGATTCTATTCTTTAAAACGGTACGACTCTAAAGCATAGTCCTAAAGCAAACTATTATCTTATTATTACTCGAAACAAAAAGTTCTTTCAAAGATGAATGCTGCAACAAAATGGCATCTTTTTAAACAGGTATTCAACGAATTTAATTCGTAGACTTTCATCAACTATCATCGCATTTCTACTCAAAACAAAAAGTTCTTAAAAAGATAAATACTGCAACAAAATTGCATCTTTTTAAACGGGTATTCGACAAATTGCATTCATAGACTATCATCAACAAGCATTTGATCATATTGCGTCAATAAAATGTAATTGAAAATATAGCAAATGAAAGAACTTCAATGAATTGAAGATAAATGTCATGACCGTAACAAATATCCCAAATTTGCAAATGTAAAATCTTGAAATTTTTTCATGTTCTTGATACACAAAAGGTACAATCAAAGAAACTATTCTCTCAAGGCAGCGGTTTTTCATGTAAATAGTCCAAAAATTGACTTTGGATTTATAAAATTACTAACTGTCCCTAATCATCTTATTATCACTTGATTATCTGATTCTGATTCTTCAACTCAATATAGTCCTAAAAGGATGGTCCTAAAGCCACCGTTATCGCCTACTCGAAACAAAAAGTGCTCAACAAGACAACCCACAAGAGTTTTGGATCTTTTCAAACGGGTATTCGATGAATGGCAATCAACTATAAGATAAAATGGAATCATTATTAAATGATAGAAATTTAACAAAATGAACATAAAAACCATAATTATAACAGAGTATCCCAATTTTACAAATTCTTAATACACAACAAATACAAAAAAAGAAACTATTCTCTCACTGCAGCAATTTTTCAAGTAATTACTTCAAAATTTGACGTCAGATCAATAAAATTACTAATTATCCCTAATCTTATAATCAGTTAATTAACTATCTATTTATCATTCTTCAACTCGATATCCTAAGAGGATTAGCCCTAAAGCTACTGTTATCGCATTCCTACTCGAAATAAAAAGTGCTCAACAAGACAAATGACACAACAAATTTGGATCTTTTTAAACAGATATTCGAAGAATGGCATTCTACTTTAAGATAAAATGGAATCATAAATGGTAGAACTATAATGAAATGAACATAATTGCATTGATCATAAGTTCATAACAAAGCATCCCAAGTTTACAAATGCTAAATCTTGAACTTTTTTCATGTTCTTGATACACAAAAAGTACAAACAACCAAAAAAACTAATTACTCACCGTGGCGATTTTTCGAGTAATCATTCCAAATTTTCCATCTGAATGCTGCTTTTAAGAGGCACATATTCACCAAGATAACCACCCAAATGATCATACAAAGCACTCTTATCAATCCCTTGATGATGATAGCTTTTACACACATAGTAAAACACACTTTGAATCAACAACCCAACCAAATTCACAATCACTAAAACACCAACCAAGAATCCACCAACAACAATTCTTGAAAAAACCCCATAGTAATACTCCCCACCATGAACAACAATAGATCCAAACAACCCATTAATCGCTCCACAAATCACAAAATACCCAAACACAAGAACAAAACCCATTCTAGCCCTTCCTTTAAGAATCTCAAAACTCTTTTTCATGGCAGCAAACCCATAAACATTTTCAAGAACCGAAATCACACTAGCCAAATGCCATAAAGCAGTAATGTAAACATGCACAACCAAAAACAAAACAAACACAACAATTAAAGAGAAAAAGAACAAAACAATATTCTGGGTATCAATTGCAATGATCAAAAGAACAACAAACCCAAGAAAAACAATGTTGTAAACAACCATTATAAGACCAACCCATAAGAAAGTGATGAAGAGGCGTTTAAAGACAGAAGGTATGGCGGAGATTGTGGATGAAAAAGAGACTGGTTTGGCGGTGTATAAGGAAGCGACGGTGAAGACTACGGCGGCGGTGGATAAAAGGGAAAAAACAAAGAGGAAAATGAGGTAACAGAATTGAAAAGTGAGGAGTTTAGTCCATTGGGAAGTGTGAGAACCATATGGGTCTTGGATTTGTGTGATTAATGGATGAGTGAAAAGAGAATGGGCTAAAATGGCGAAAGATAAAGGGAAGATTAGGGTTAGGGTAATGAGATAGAAAGTTTGAGGTGATTGTTTGGGTATAGCGATTGATTCTTTAAGAATATCGGTTGTAGAAAGGAATTGAAGCTCGTCTGGAGGTAGATCCATGGCGTATTGATTGAAAGATTTCTTGAAAATGTGAAAGTAGAAAGTGGATCTGAGGTAGAATGAGGGAAAATGGCAACGTGTGTGGGTGTTCGATGGGGAAGAAGGCGGTGGTGACCTTTTTCTAAATTTTCTTTTACTTTCCTTTGGTATCAAGTGAGATAAAACTTTTCTTTTTTCTTTCAAAAATTGTTTGTTATTAATATAATTTTTGTTAGAGAATACATGTAAAAAGAAATTGTTATATATATATACATCGTGATTAGAATTTGAAGGTTTTGCATATTTAGTCCTTGTAAGTTGTAATATTGTTGAAATTCTATATTTTAACATAGGGTGCTTGGTTTTACGTTTGGAAAAAAGCTGCAGCTTTTTGATATCTAATAATCATATTATTGCTGTAACAAAAAGTGATGCTGAAATTTTAGTGTTTGGATTAGCTTATTCTATTGGTTATCACATTTATCAAATAATCAGTTTTTAAGTGTTTGGATTTGCATTTAAAACTTGTAAAATTACCAAAAAGGACATTTGTATATCATTATGAACTTTCTTAATTTTAGCTTATAATATAATATTTTTATTTATAATTATTTATCAATAAACATTTTAACAAGTATTTGAGCTTATAATATAATATTTTTATTTATAATTATTTATCAATAAACATTTTAATAAGTTGATCATCAAAAAAACAAAATTTTGAATATAATAATTTATAAATTGAATTCTAAGCTAAAAAAAGTATAATTTAAAAAACAAAAATTTATAAGAAAAATATAGTTACATAACAAAGAGTCAAAAATACTCAAATTTCAAATACAAACAAGTGGTTGAAACGAGAAAAATACGATACTAACATAATATTCTTAATTGGATCGCATTAAATCTCTTGCAATCAAATCTCTTACTCTACTCATGTATAAACCATCGTCCTTACGACATGTAAATCCATATTCTTGAATTACGTTAATAGTAGTCGGTTGTTACTCTGCATCTCGTGTTGGAATGTAAGACTTTGTTGCGCCACATCAAAAGCTTCATCAAATTGATCTTGTTTCCTAATATAATTATGAATTGCCATGGTTGCTAACACAATGTGGTTTTGTGTTTCGTAAGAGTAATTTACAGGCATATCTCTTAATATTGCCCATCTTACCTTTCATACTCCAAATGTTCGTTCAATCACGTTTCTTAAGGTTGAGTGATGGTAGTAAAATGTCTCTTTTACTCCTTTTGGTGCACGTTGAGAAGATATTTGACCCATACGAAAATCAGGTATATGATAACGAATATCATTCACTTTGTATGGAGCAAGATACCCTCTAGTATTTGGATAACCAGCATCAATCACATAGTATTTTTCTAATTTAAACAATAAAACAAAGTCTCATTATTAACTTTTATAAATCAAGGAAAATGACGTTTTAAATTATAAGGAAATACTAACCACCAGTCAGATGAGGAAATTTAACATCAGGTCTACGTAGTGCTTCCAAAAATATTCGTGTATCATGTGCGGTCCCTTCCCATTCAATCCATGCGAACGTGAAACACATTAAAATCACATGCTGCCGTAATATTTTGAGTTGGATAACCTTCTCGGCCGATATACCTGGCTTGCTCATGTTCTGGAACTGTTGCCTTTACGTGTGTTCCATCAATCGCTCCAATACAGTCCTATATAAATTAAATTGAAATTATTACTTATGTAGTTACTTTAATAGTTACCATTAAGAGTCACATTAAAAAATAACGTACCTTAAACATTGGATAATAACGAGAATTGTTTAAGATTTATGGGGGTACTTCATCATCGTAATTTGGATTCGGCTTAATAATGTATGCACTTAACTTCAGTACCGCTTGTAAAACCCTATGAAAATGTCTATGAATTGTCTCTCCATAATGATTAAATACTCCTTTAGCTACTCGATTACCCATCTTATGTGCTATAACAAAACAAAAATATGGCAACCGACTCCTCAACAGATATGTTACATGTTGGAGTTAACCCATATTTTGTTTGAAGGTCTACACATAAACTATAAAATACATCCACATGCAACCTAATTTCTTCATAACAACGAATAGGATTACCGGTCAATATTTCTTGGATTAAATGGTTGTCGGTGCGAGTAGATGTGCGATAAGGTTGGCGTGCGCTAGTTACCATATTATGACCTATTATTAACCCTTCAACGGCTAAACTACATAATAACAACCACCTACGTGCTTCCTCCCTCCATTCTTCTTCAAAAGAATCATCATGCGTTACATCCATCCTAAAAAAAGTTTTAGACATCAAAGATAATGTCAAATGTTACAATAACATAACAAAGATAACGTCAAATGTGAACCATAAACAACTTACAACTAGTTCTCAATCCATAAAAAAAATAACAGCAAATGTCAAATGTGAAACACAAACAATTAGTTCAAAGAGTAAACAAGAAAACAAGGAAAGACACTCAAATTTCTCAATCCATCAAAGAATAGAGAAATAAGATCTTATTAAGTCTGTAGGTGGACACATGAATGCCTCCCTTATATTTTTATCGAGGAAAATGTGTAATGCCTTGTTATATGCATTAGAACCCGGTTGAAAGTCAGTTTAGGTTGCAACAATGTCTATGCAATCTTTAATAGAGTATGGTCGCCGAAGGTGGAAAAATTTGGGTGCTATTCGAAGATAAAGCTTGCAATACGGTATCAAGTTTCACTTCAAACGTGGAAGCCGCTATGTTTTTTCCCTTTGATGAACGACTAGACTTAGCACTTAGTGACTTCTTCCTCTTTGTTGAGCCACTTTCAGGAAACTTGATTTGTTCTATACCATCAGAACAAACATCGTCACTATCTCCTTTCCCTTCGACATTTATGGAAATGTTTGGTATGTTCTCAACATCATATGAACCATTGTCATTTTGGAATTGGTCAGGAGTCATGGTCTTATCTCCAACAGCAACAGAATCTTTAAATAAAGGATCATAATGTAGATAATACATTTCCACGTTCTTACCCCTAAAATTTGCTATTCCTGGATCAACTTGTAAATGGTTTTTGTTACAAGTTATGACTAAAATCATTTATATATATATAAATTTTAGAAATTAATAGAAGTTGTTGTCACCTTTATCTTGTCATCCCACCATTCTGGCGTGGCATCAATCGTCTTTTTCACGGGATCCCACCCAAGTCCAGATTCAATCCTCATCAAACGATCGTATATTTTCCAATCTCTCTTCATTGCATCCCAGTGGCTTTTTAGCTGAACATTTGTGTAATCTTTTCCTGTTTTTTCTTTGAGATTTTGTCCTATATTTAACCACCCAACTTTATTGAAGTGGGATCCAGGTCTATTACATTTTTTAAATTCATCATGGCATAACTCAACAAAGATCATATGAGTGTCATGATCCCAAACGGTTTTTTGCCGTATAACCTTTGTAGATTTACCGTTAACATCAATGTTATCAACATTGAGTCCATTTCCTGATTAATAATAATGTCACACCATAAGAACAAGTTCTACGAACTCTATACTCTAACCACATAAACTACTATAAACAACACAAATGCTAGATCATTTATATCCTTTTTCGCATAAAAGTATAAACCCACATATTTATTATAATGCTAGAAAGAATAGAAACCGAAAATAACAAGCATAAAAAGATAAGATCACAAAAAATACATGAAGAAATTATGGGCATGAATGTGATACATGCTAGAGGGGTTGTCAGTACCAAAGTCCAGATTGGTAATATCAATTTTGCAATTTGAAAGTGCATTGCTGTGGTAATTGTTTAGATACAGACAAGGGGTAAAGATAATAAAATTCATGATGACAAATTACATAACAACCAACTGTGGTAATTTTTTAGGTATAGACATGTGGAGTAAACACCCTCTTTAATTTGCTGAATATTTATTAAATTACGTGAAATTTTCATCAGTGGTTTCTTCATTTTTTGGGGTTCATTTATGATTTACCGTTTACGTTTTATAAAAGTAAAAAAATATAGGTTGTTATAATCGTGAAGTTAGAAAGTAGACTATAATATGTATGTATATATATATAGGGGTGGGTTCAATGGAAAACCTATATGCATCGGAAAACCTGGGAACCACCTTATAGCCATTGGATCAGGTGATGCATCACGCAGAAAGTCGATGCATCATGCTAGAATTTGATGCATCGTGCGAGGAATTTGATGCATCACCCGGGAATTGTGATGCATTTGTGGTGGTGCATGTAGGTTTTCCAAGGTTTTCCGATGCATGTTGGTTTTCCAATGAACCACTATATATATATATATATATATATATATATATATATATATATATATATATATATATATATATATATATATATATATATATATATCACACCTGGAAGGTGTAATTAAGGCAATAGAAGCAAGGCAAAAAGGCAAAAAAGAAGCAGCCATGGGAGTACATATCAATGTGGGCAATGGGGAATCAAGCTACGTCAAGTACTCATTTCTTCAGGTATCTCTCTTACTCCCTAGCCATGTCCTCTTACACATAAATTGTATTGCATTTAAAATTGGTTTCTCAACTTCTTAATTATTTCTTTTGTTTAATTTCTAGGAAACTGCCATACGGAAATCGCTGCCGGTCATAAAGCATACAATCAAGGGTATCGGTAATGATTATATTATCTTTGACCATTGTTACAAGATAGCAGATCTTGGATGCTCTTTTGGCACGATTACACTATTGGTTGCATCTAAGATAATCGATTTACTGGATGAGGTTTGCAAACAAAATAATCGTAAATCACCGAAGGTTCAGGTTGTTAAAATTCAGCCATGGGCAGCTTGCTATATTCAAATGGAGATTTTTAGGACACCTCTGTTTCTTTTCCCTTTCTAATATATTACATATCACTAGTGGTCGTCGGAGATGAACGAACTGATAAAACCAAATGAACTATACGGAGATGAAGTAAAACGATGGTGGCTGACCAGCGTGATGAGTCACTGGTGGTCGCTGGTGGTCTGAATATTGCGCTCCAATGGCTGTCACCGGTGGTCTAGAGATGGCGCTCCGGTGGTGGCCGTCGTTCTTGATGGGCAAGGAGGAGAAGAAGACAACAGGTCTAGAGCTGGGCTGGAGGCGTGAACGAAGAAGGAAACAAAGAGCTGGAGGCGTGAATGAAAAAAGAAACAATAAAAGGGTATTAGGTTTAGGTTAAACATGAGTGTAGTATTGTCATTTTATGATTAAAATTAATTGTTGTATCCTTACATCAATAAAAACCTGTTGCAAAAAAATAGTGGTAAGATTACCACCTACCGCAAATAAGCACTTAATAAGAATTGTTATCCAAATACTTCAAACGACTTATTTGCGGTATTGTAACGCAATAATCAAATAAGCAGCCTTAATAAGCAAAACCAAACACCCTATTACTTTTTTAACGGCAAAATAATCTAGTCCTACTCCTAATCTACCTCTATACCCCAAGTGGAGACCTTAAAAGGTACATTCACCACTCTAACTTCCTTTCGACGGGAGTCGAACCCGCAACCTCTCACTTACATATCATCCCTCATATCAAATGAACTAAACTTCGTTGGCTTTAACGTATTAAAATGATATAAATTACAATAAAATGTAACATAGCTTGAATAAAAGCTCGAGTTTCATTTGAACTCATTTAATAAACAAGCTAGAAATTTATCAGGCTCATGAATTTAAATAAGTCTAAACGAGTTTGTGTAACATACATAAAATCTATAATAACATTTACTACATATATTTATAATATATAATAAAATTAATAAATTATAAATTTTTATATATTAATAAATGAGAACATATGATGTCACATGTCATAACCTCATCTAAACACTTTTTTGTTTTCCCGCCTAAATTTTCTAATTTAATTTTTCCACTCTACTCTTGTAATTTATAAAATTTAACTACTAGAATTAGTTGCAATTTAATTAACTCCCATTAATGAAAGTTAATCTAATTAAATGACTTAAAATTTTCATTTTACCTATAATGATTCAATTGATTTATTTTGTATACCTTAATCAATAATTTCTTTAATATGTTATTTAACCCCAATTTAAACATGTTTTTATCTTGACAATATAATTAGAATATAATAAAACTAATTTCATAATTTTTATAACATTTTCTGTCAGTTTAATATCAACATTTAATTTTATAACAATATTTTAAAATACACACATGTGTTACAAGTCAATAAACTAGTTTATATAATAAAGGGGTAAAGCCATACAATAGTAACATACTTTTGAAAATTTATCAATATGGTACGTCTACTTTTTTAAATGTCGACATGGTACCTGTACTTCAATTTTTCATACCGATATGATCATATTTGTAATAGACCCCTGTTTTTCATACCATTAGAACCCTGTTTTGTATGTAAAAAACCAGGCTCTATTATGTAGAATGACCATATCGATACAGAAAAATGAAGTACATGTACCATATAGACAATTAAAAAAGTAGACGTACCATATCGATACATTTTCAAAAGTAGGTTGCTATTGTAAGATCTTAACCCTATAATAAACTAGTCAAGTTCAAGCTTGTAAAATGATTCACAAGCTGAGATCGAGCCTTAAAATCTGAGTCAGGTTTGAGTTCGTCTCGGTTAGTTTATACTCTTAAACATAACTTTTAAAAGAACATAAAATGGTTTATTATGAAAAAACTAATGTGTTTTTACAATTTTTGTGTTTTGTCCCTCTATTTATTGTTTTCCTGAAAGTTCTCAAGTTAATTTACAATCTTTCCTGTTTAGTGAAATTTGGCTATTAGAACCTGTTTTTCAGTTTTAAAAGAATCTGATTTAAAAATTATAATGAGACTCTAATTTTCAATTTTCATAAAAGTTGGAAAAAAAATTAACTTCAGGATTTTTTTGATGAAAATAACATGAAGGGACGAACAGAAAATTCATAAAAACATGTTGATTTTTTTCATAATAAACCCAATATAAAAAGGCAAAATTGATTGATTTTTAGACTACAAGAGAAAAAAAAATTGTGATTATAGGGGATTTTGATTTACTCTATTTTGTTTTTATATTGTGGATGTTTCATTTATCATAGTATTAGCCAAATGATATTTTATATGATTAGTTTAAAACAACTACTTTTAATGATTTCAAACCCTTAAAATATAAATGTTTATTGATTTCATTCCTCAAAATAAAGATTTTTATATTAATTGATTCAGACAAATGTTGAAGTGGTCTTCTTAGGCCCCGTTTGTTTTCTCTATTTTGCTTCTACCCTTTGATTCGGTCAAACAAAAGTGGCCGAATGTTGTTTGTTTGTTTTTTTTTCCAAATCAGACGTCTAATTTCTTACTGTCATCTGTTTAAAACAAATCTAAAAATTTGCTTTTATCTAAACTCTGATGTCTTCTCATAACCTAACGTGCATCGCAGTGACCCATCAAACTTCATATCCCCTGATTCCTCCCCTCCGGTGATCGTCTGATTCCTAACCTCCGGTTTGGATGCTGTTCGGTGGTGATGTCAGCGATGGTGGCGGCCATCGGCGGCGACAGGATTTCCTCCTGTTCTGCCCACCGATGCCTTCGTCTGCCTTATTTTTTCTGGGTTCCATCGAGAGGGAGAGAAAGAGAGTAGGGTATTGTGTGTTGTGTGGAGGTTTGAATGGCGCCAGCAGCGCCATGGTCGGCGACCGCTCCAGGGTAGCGACAGCCACCAACGACGCCCTCTGTCTGTTCGTTTCCTTGCTTTCTTTTGTTCTGAGTTTGCATAGAGAGAGAGAGAGAGAAAGATATATATATATATATATATATATATATATATATATATGTATATATATATATATATATGAGAGAGTAATAGTTGTGTTGGTGGGGGTCTGGCCGGCGGCGGCGACCCGCCGCCCCTGTTAGGTGGCCACCGGCGCTGCCCATCTCTTTTCCTTTTTTTTTTTTTGTTTCTTCTGCCGAGAAAGAGAGGAGAGAAGGGTTTTTTTTAATTCTTTTATTTTGTGTTTGGTTAGGTTTAGGTGTTTGGTTAAGTGGATTGGTTGGCTACTGTTTTCTTTGGGCTTCACCGAGAAGTAAATAAAAGAAATTTTGTTTGGGTTAAATATTTCTTTTGAAATTTGGTGTGTTTCAATCAGTTGATATTTGTAATAAATTGTTTTGAATAGAATTAATTAATCATGATGCAGTTCTCTTAAAACTAAATTTTCATTTTATAATTTAAATATGTCAACAGATTAATAATTTATAAAAGTAATTTTTTTTAATTAAAAAAATTTAACATTATAATGCTAAAAACTATAAATTTGATAAGTTGTATGTAATAAGACATTTTATTAATTAAAAAACAAACAATCTTATCTAAACACATTTTAGAACTTTTTTAATATCTTATCAAACAGACGGTAAAAAGTGTTTAGACGTCTAAACTCTTAGAAAAACAAATGAATCCTTAATCATGAGGTATATGTTGATCTATGAGAGTCTTGTATTAACATACTCACTTACTTATTATAAATTTCTTGACGAAGATAAAAATATTTCATTCAAAACTAGGATCGGTAGTTAAAACTTTATAAAACATGTGATAAGAAGGCTGTTCCATTGATTTTTGGGGTCCCGAACGAAAACGTATAAGAGGACCCTACACACACACATATATATACATGTGTGTGTACAAAACGTACTTTTTATTTTCTCTCAGTCCATAAGTTAAAAAATCAATCGTACTTTATTTACATTGAGAACTTATTTGTTGGTACACCCTGTGTGACGATAGCAGTCTAAGTGATCCTACATTATGATTTAGCAAGTGTTTGTTATATATGTTTATATATGGTTGATAGTTATTATTGTTTGTGTGTTTGAACTTGATGTAGCATATTACAAGAAGTTCAAACATAAAGATCAAAGATAAAATCAATCATAAGGTAAAAACATAAGTTTCAATACTAAGTCGAGTATGTGAAATAGTAGATTCGAATTATATAAGGTTTGGCATTCGAATCTGTGATAGATTCGAATGTAGACCTAGATTCGAAGCTAGGCAGATTCGAGAGTGTCTATGAGGACAAACTCGAATGGGCCTTGGGCCGGATTCGAGTTTGGCCCATAACAGACTCGAATCAGCCTCTATAATTAGGGATAGACTCGATTAATTATCGGACTTTTTGTAGAATTCGTCAGTAATTAAGCATTAAGCGATCTCGAGTTTATCATCAGTGTTAGTGCCGTTTCGGAGAGAATCAGTTCGTAGGATCGTTCGTGTGTCGTTCTTTCAGCTTCTGATAGTCTCCGTGTTTCTGATTGTGAGTTGTTTCCGTCTACCCGTTAATGAGGATTCCGCACTCGTTGACGGTTCCGCGTCTAGATAAATCTCGTAGTGGTAGACCTTACAAGTGGTATCAGAGCCTACGGAGTGTTCGTGATGTTCTTCGTGTTCATCTAGATACATTCTAGGTTTCTTGACGCTTTTGGACGGTTTTTTCTCTCAAAATCGTGTTTTTCGTGTTCGTCGAGCTTAGCAAATAGTTATCCGGGAAATACTTTGTGGTTTTTCACGTTTTTGATCGAAATCAATATTTTTCATTGCAAAATTATTGATTTAATCCGTAAAACGTTAAAAAATCAAAGTGTTAGCCGTTTTTCGAGTTTGCGGCGCTCGAATCTATTAGGGGTAATTAGGGTTACACTTAGTCTCGAGTCTAACCAAATACGCTCCTTTCGAGTCTGATACAGAGGGTTTTCAAATTTAATTCGAGTTTGGTCTAGTATCGAATAGGGTTCGAATCTGCTGTGTCTTCGAGTTTGCACTGACCTTCGAATCTGAGGAATTTCGAATCTGTCATCAGTTTCGAATTTAATTGACTTACAACACTTAATCGAATTTAATCCCAAATAAATTGGAATCTAATTATATTTGAATCTACCTAGATTCGAAAGAATTAATTCAAATTAGTTTCGAATTAAATTAATTAAGTTCAAATTCAATTACTTTTGAAAAGATGTCAAATCTTCAAAAATTCCTGGAAATGGACCACGAGGTCGGGAAGGCAAACACTCCGCCTAAGCTGATGAAAATCGAGGATTATTACTGGTGGAAAGATCGGTTTACCGATTTCGTGCGTTTTAATGATATGCGCATGTGGGTATGTATCGACGAAGGATACATTCCACCAGTTTCTGAAGTTGAAGGCCGTCAGAAAGTCTTGTCATACCAAATGATGAAGGAGGATGATAAGAAATTGTATGAAGCTGAAAACAAAGCTTTCTCGATAATTAGAATGGCGTTGCCTCAGGATATACTGCACACATTTAGGACTCAAAAGACGTCGAAGGAACTTTGGGAGTCTCTAGAGAAGAGGTGTGAAGGTAATCCTAGGGTTCGTAGAAAGCGTACAGAGCTGTTGAAATAACAGTTTGCGATTTTCAAGGCGTTAAAGGATGAGCAGCTGGATGACACCATCACCCGGTTCTATCATCTGTTGACGGAGCTTGAGAGTCACGGGATTGAGTATACTGACACCGACAAGAACAACAAGCTTCTTGATGCCTTACCAGCCAAATGGGCTATGTATGTGGCAATGATAAAGCTAAATGAGGATAACTATTATACCCAATCTCTGGAGGATATCGTGGGAACGTCGAGAGCTTATCATTTCGAGCTACTGAAGGCCGAAACTGATTACGAACAAGTCCAGAATCCAGCGATGTATTTTGGAAAGTCAACAAAACCTTCAGCAACCGCCGATCTGAAGAATGCTACAGCGTTTTTCACCGGAGAAACGTCGCCACCAGCAGAGATTGATGACACGTTGAATCGAGCGTTCTTAGGATTAGGAAGATCGGAAGAACCGCAGCCTCAAGTACAACAGGCATCGACATCTCAGAGCTATTCTAAGATGCCCATTAGCGCAAAATCAGCGGAAGAACATTTGAATCTGCTTGCTTCATTTGTGGCCGTGTATGGGAATTGTGTTCAGGGGAAGATTAACGATGACGCTCTCTCGGATGAGGACTATGATCAGGTCGACCCTGATGATCTTGAGGAAATGGATCTTAAATGGCAACTGGCCATGGTAACCCAACGGGTTAAGAGATTCATCAAGAGAACTGGAAGGAATTTGACGATGAACAACAAGGGGATTGGATTTGATAAGTCCAAAGTAAAGTGCTACAACTGTCAAGGTCTGGGACACTTCGCCAGAGAATGTCAGAGGCCGAAGGTAGAAACATACCAAGGGTAGAGTCAGCATCAGGGACAGTTTCAGAATCAGTCTCAACAACGGTACCTTCCGCCGATCTGAAGAATGCTACATCGTTTTTCACCGGAGAAACGTCGCCACCAGCAGAGATTGATGACACGTTGAATCGAGCGTTCTTAGGATTAGGAAGATCGTAAGAACCGCAGCCTCAAGTACAACAGGCATCGACATCTCAGAGCTATTCTAAGATGCCCATGAGCGCAAAATCAGCGGAAGAACATTTGAATCTGCTTGCTTCATTTGTGGCCGCGTATGGGAATTGTGTTCAGGGGAAGATTAACGATCCTGCTCTCTGGGATGAGGACTATGATCAGGTCGACCCTGATGATTTTGAGGAAATGGATCTTAAATGGCAACTGGCCATGGTAACCCAACGGGTTAAGAGATTCATCAAGAGAACTGGAAGGAATTTGACGATGAACAACAAGGGGATTGGATTTGATAAGTCCAAAGTAAAGTGCTACAACTGTCAAGGTCTGGGACACTTCGCCAGAGAATGTCAGAGGCCGAAGGTAGAAACATACCAAGGGCAGAGTCAGCATCAGGGACAGTTTCAGAATCAGTCTCAACAACGGTACCTTCCGAGTTCATCTGCCGGTCAAGCCAATCTAGCTGGTCTTCTATCAAATGTCACATCAGACAAACAGCTGGATGGTACATACGACTGGAGTTCACATCCAGAATCAAATGCTCGGGCTTTTATGGCTGAAGTCACGGAGACTGGGTGTGAAGGGGAAGAGCAGACCACAAGGGACAGCAGTCCGATGTGGGTGGAGAAGACGAATGATCAGACAGTTCTGGAGTTTGCCGCTCAAATGGCCAATGTGGAATCCGACCACACAAAGGAGATTACCACATGTCCAAACAACAAGTGGTTCGTCGACAGTGGATGCTCCAGGCACATGACGGGGGAATGAAGTCTCCTTACAGACTTCAAGGGTGGGAATCGGGGGTTTGTATCATTCGCCGGTAACAAAAGAGGAAACATCACGGGTACCGGAGTGGTCACTAATGGGACGATCAAGTTGGACCAAGTTTATCACGTTGATAAACTGGTTCACAATCTCATTAGTGTATCTCAAATCTGTGACAAGAAGAATTCAGTGTTGTTCACTGACACTGAAGCGTTAGTGCTAAAACCGAGATTCAAGATTCCTGAAGAATGGGTATTGATGCGGGCACCAAGGAAGAATGACTTGTACATGCTTGATATGAACAAGCCGGAGACTTCGATGGGGCCAATCTGTCTGTTATCCAAAGCTTCGGAGACGGAATCGGTATTGTGGCACAGACGCATGGCTCACCTGCACCTAAGAAAAATGAACTACATAACGAAAAATGGATTGGTGCAGGGTGTGCCTATGAAGAGCTTTCAGTTCGAGGACAAGTGTCTACCATGCAAGAAGGGCAAACAGCATAAGAAGACACACAAGTCCAAGACTCAGAATTCCATAACCTCAACATTCGATTTGTTGCATATGGACCTTTTCGGACCAATCAACAAAAGGAGTATAGGAGGTAGTTGGTTTTGTTTAGTTATCACTGACGATTACTCACGATTTTCTTTGGTTTTTTTTAGGTACAAAGGACGAGACGGCTTCCAAGCTCATCGGGTTCTTAGACCAAGTGGAGAATTCCTACGGAACAAGGGTTAAAAGGAGACGTAGTGATAATGGAACTGAGTTCAAAAACACTGTAATTGGTGTATATTGCCTATCAAAGGGCATAGTGCATCAATTCAGTGCACCATATGAGCCTCAACAAAATGGGGTGGCCGAACGTAAAAACAGGACATTGATTAAGGCAGCTAGGACTATGTTGTCGGATTCAAAACTTCCTACCATGTTTTGGGGGGAGGCAGTGAATACCGCATGTCACATTTTAAACAGAGTCCTAACTGTCAAATCTTTGAACAAAACATGTTATGAAATTTTGAATAAACGGCCACCCAATTTAACTGGCTTCGAACCGTTTGGGGTACCATGCACTCTTTTACGTACAAAACATCAACCGAAGTTTGGTGAAAAGGCTGACGAAGGATATTTCCTAGGTTATGTGCCGAACTCACCAAACAAACGGGTTTTTAATAAAACAAATGGTACGGTAGAGATTGTGTATAACATTGAAGTCACTAGTTATACACATGAACCCCAAACTGGTCCGGAATGGATATTTGACTATGATAAATTATTTGAGTCATTTAACATTCCTTTGGATGATAATGCAGGTACAATCGAAAAGGACATGGCGACGTTGCATCTGAATGACGATTGCCATACCTTTCCGAGGACTACGTTTGAATCCACATTCGAGCCTACTTCGACTGTAGATGGATCTCCAGAAGTTGCTGATTCAGAAGCACCTACCACTGAGAATCAGACTCGAGCATCAAGTTCCAACTCTAAGGAAAACGTCCATGAGGAGGAAAATGTAGAAACTGAGCCTGTTCCCCCATTAGGTGAAATAGGATCTAACTTAGGAGATAATCTAAGAGTTGATGAGATAGAGACCTCTAGGATTAATAAGAACCATCCTATAGAAAGCATCATAGGAAATCCTAACGAGGGTGTGAGGACAAGGAGTAGTGTAAATAACAACACTGTGTTGTTGTCGATGATAAACGACTCCGAGGCATATCACACATGTCTCTATTCATGTTTCATATCGCAAGTAGAGCCTAAGAATGTGCAAATGGCACTTAAGGATAACTCCTGGGTTGAAGCGATGCAGGAAGAACTCTCGCAGTTTAGGAAACTAGAAGTGTGGGAGTTAGTTCCATTACCTCGAGGGGAAGTTGCCATAGGAACCAAATGGGGTTTTAAGTGCAAGAGAGACGATCGGGGTATAGTCACGCGCAACAAGGCTAGGCTAGTTGTAAAGGGTTTCAACCAAGAGGAGGGAGTCGATTACAACGAGGTTTTTGCACCAGTAGCAAGGCTGGAAGCCATTAGGTTGTTTCTAGCTTTTGCCTCCTTCAAGGGCTTTAAGGTATATCAATTAGATGATAAGAGTGCTTTCCTATATGGGAAAGTGAAGGAGTTGGTGTATGTAGAACAACCGCCCCGAATTTACAGATCCAAAATATCCTGATAGAGTATATCGCTTAGATAAGGCTCTATATGGATTGCATCAGGCACCAAGGGCGTGGTATGAGACGCTATCCAACCATTTATTAGAGAACGGATTTGAAAGGGGTAGGATAGATAGTACTCTGTTTGTTAAGAGGAAGGGAGAACATTTTATCTTGGTACAAGTGTACGTCGATGATATCATTTTTGGATCATCAGACGAACAGATGTGCAAAGATTTCGAGAAGGTGATGAAGTCGAAATTCGAGATGAGTGCTATGGGAGAGTTAAATTTCTTTTTGGGGTTACAAGTTGACCAGAAGAAGGAAGGGATGTTTATCCATCAGACGAAATATGTCTATGACATATTGGAGCGTTTCGGGATGGAAGGAACAAAATTGATTGCCCATTTCAGCACCCCGATTCAAGTGAGTCACAATCTCGGACCGGCAACTGAAAGTGATACCGATGTGGATCCGACATTATATCGGGCCATGATTGGATCACTTATGTATTTAACTGCTTCAAGACCTGACATCATGTTTGCTGTGTGTATTTGTGCTAGGTTTCAAGCGAATCCGAAGGAGATGCATATGAAAGCTGTGAAGCGGATTCTACGATACCTCAAGTCGAAACCGAAGCTGGGACTTTGGTATCACGCGGAGGGAGATCTAGAGTTTGAGGCGTTCACGGATTCTGACTACGGAGGATGCAGCTTGACGCGCAAATCAACAACTGGAGGTTGTCAGTTCCTAAGAGGGAGATTGGTGTCCTGGCAATGCAAGAAACAAACGTCGGTAGCCGTGTCAACGTGCGAGGCCGAGTATGTTGCTGCTGGTAGTTGCTGCTCACAGGTTCTGTGGATACAACAACAATTGCGGGATTACGGTTTGGCTTATACTCAAACTCCCATTAGGATAGACAATCAATCTACAATTGCTATAACTAACAATCCAGTTAAACACAACAAAACAAAGCACATAGACATTAGGCATCATTTTATTCGTGATTGTGCTGAAAAGAACTTAATCAAATTGGTAAAAGTGGCAACAGAAGATAATAATGCAGATTTATTTACCAAAGCATTTGATAAGTTACGGTTTGAATATTTAATTCAACTAAATGGAATGCGCAACCCAGAGTAATTTGGCCTTAGTAGTAGTTTATTTCCTTTTATAGCTGTAGTATTTCTTTCTTTTTACAGTAAGTCTGCTAATTTAGGATAGTTTCTATTTTTAGTAAGTTTCTATTTTAGTAGGTTAATAGGTTATCTTATTTTATTGCTATTTCTTATGCAAAACAAAAGAAAAAAAAATGAGAAAATTATAAAAAATACAAAAAAAGAGAATATCAGAAAAAAGAGTTAAGTCTTAGAAGCATAGGTTCAAAGTGACGAAAATTAGCACAGTCATTACAAACTCTAAGTGTTTAGGCTTTCACACATAATGCAACTAAATTCTAAGTGTTATACTTTAGTTTAGTTTGATGTGTTGGTAGGCATAATACATATAGGGAGTCTCAAGGCAAATAAAATATTCAAGAAAAAGTCAAACGTGTCACTAACTTAGATGTACGACCAATCAGTCTTAATTTTTATGTACAAGACATACAAACTTTGAGTCTAAATGAGGTATGCAAACTTTCTGGGGATGTATGGAAACATCAAATACATCTTAAAATGGAAAGAATAGAAAAATCATACAAAATTGAGAGTCGAAAACATGTAACTCTGTTGTACGTAAGTACAGACCTGTTGCCTCTGTTTAGATTCGGGTTGGCAAGACATGTCGCTTTGTTGTACGTTGGTACAGACCTGTCACCGCTGTCTTGCTAACTTTAAAATAAACCTTAAGTCAATCTAAGACACTTTGTTGTATGAAAATACAGACCTGTGTCCGATGATTGTCTTTTAAAGAAAGTTTGCAAATACCAACAAGTTAGAATCTTTGTCTGTGTGCCTTGATCATAAAAGTATGTCTATGTTTGAGTCACGTAAGATAATTTCATGATAAATGAAAATGCCAAGGGATATTCCGAAATGGAGAATGTTTAAAGGGGTAAATACCAACAATCGGCTAAATGGGTATTTCACGACAAACAATCAAAGGAATCAAAAATTCCTAAGTGTGGAAGTTTAAGTACTGAAAGTGAGTATCTGACACCGCTATCTGATTGAACCTTTCTTTGACTATACTCATCAAAAATATTTTGTTAAGTGTTTAGCATAGGTTGTAAATTTTAATAAATATAGTTTAAGTCTAAGTTAAATTTTTGGTCAAAATTTTAAAAATTTTATTTTTACTTATTTTTATTTTTATTTTACCTTAGTTTATTTTATTATTATTTTATTTTTTATTTCTTTTTAGGAAAAAGGTCAAAAATAACTGAGGGTGCATTCATAGTTGGATAAAATAAACCATTGCGTGAAAAATCTTGTGCTTAGGGTAAAAGATTTGGCATAGTTTATCATGTTAACACAATAAAATTGAAAAAGTTGAATTTATTTCAAAATTTTCGAAAATTTTTCCAAGTGTTGGTGTTATTCGAGTTTAGGACAGACTCGAAACTGGGTTTTCGAATCTGTCAGTAGATTCGAGTCTGGCCATAGATTCGAAGGTAGGTGTTATAAATAGGTAACAATTCTTGTCATTACTTCTATCTGTTTTCGAATCTACTTCCTCGAATCTATTTTGGCGACCTCGAATCTATTCCTCGAATCTACCGATTTCCTCAAAAATGACAATTTGTCGAGTTTATTCCTAAAGTGTTCGATTCTACTGTTATGTCTAGGTATAATCAACTTGGTTGTACAAGATTCATGTAGTTTAATACACCATATAAGCCAAAATCATCGAATTTTTGAAGGTTTATGGGTCTAAGTTGTGTTTTTCAAAATTACAAACTTTGGACCAGTAAATAGTCAAATTAAATACATATATCAGTGATTAGAACCTAGTTGGACTATGTATGTGATTTTCTAAGTTCAAAAAGGTTAAAATCATGGGTTTTTGATGAAGCATTGAGATGTCGACTGTTCGAATCTGTTCATGGATTTTTTCGAGTTTGTCAGTAAACTCGAGGAGCCCATGACATTCGAATCTGTCATCAAATTCGAAAAATGGTTTATTCGAATCTGTCAATTCGAATTTGTCATTGTATTGATATTAATTAAACTTGTAGAAATTTAATTGTGTTGGATTTTGTACTTAAATAAGTTCAAAATAAAACAAATCTGAATTTAAACAAGTTTATTGATTTTTAATGAATCTAATAGTTTATTTATTGTGCAGATATGGCTGTACGAGCTTTCGTGCCGAAGCATAATATGGTCATTCCCTATGATCATCATATCCCTGAGGCGCATGGATTTCGTCAAATGATGGATTTTCTTGTTGAATCTAGGATAGCTTTTGCTTTATCTGACAATATTCAGATTGTGATTCCATATGTTCGTCAATTTTATGATCATCTTCAGGTTGACTGCTCTGTCACCCCGACAATGCTAAGAACTAGAATAGCTGGCCAACCGCTAGTGTTTTCTGCGGATATGCTGCGTCAGGTGTTGCAGCTGGGTTCACAGGAAGAGGAGTCTGGGCCTATTGACTTTCCTCTGAGTATTAGGCAAGCGGCCTTTCAGAGAATGGGTTATAGTCTAGATGTGACGAAGGCTTCTTATATGAAGAGCGGGCTAATCGGCCAATGGAGATTTCTGGCGCATGTCTTTATGGTCTGCTTTGCAGCAAAGAAAGCCGGTTTTGACTATATAGTCTCGAAGATCCAGTCTGGGATGATCGCGTTAGTGTATAATCGACCATTCAGTTTTTCGGAAATGTTTTTCTCCGAATTTGTTCATCAAATCACCGCTCCAGAGAATCAACAATTCCTGCTGTATCCATGGTTCATAATGATGCTTATCAGGCATTTCTTGCCGAATTTACCTCAGTTGAATAATATCCAAAGCATTGCAGTGATGGATAAGAGAATTTTTGCTGATTGCTCCTCGCACAGGGGAAGGTTGGCTGTTCCAGTTGAGCGTCCGTTGTTTGGAGCCATCTTGGATAGGAATTTTGAAGCCCCAGATACTGCCAACTGGGCAGGGGAAGTTGAAGTTCAAGCCAGGCAGCCTCCACAACAACAAAGACAACAACCGCGAGCACAGCCTCAAAGGCGAAGACAAAGAGCGACTGCGAGTCAAACACAGGCATCAAGGCCTTCTACAAGTCAGCAGCCGGAAGTACAAGAAGCAGGGCCTTCAAATGTCCCAAGTGAAGCTGAACAGTTGTGCCAAACTCTAAATGAAATTTGGGAAGCAGGTCCTCATGAAAATGAAGATATAGCTGCAGCGTTAGTGGGAGAATTACTTGAGCCTCCAGAGGGAGAAGAAGATGTGTTGAGAGATGTTGACGAATATGTGCCAGAGCAGACTGGTAATGCTTTGTCATCATCAGCTACAGAATCAGAAGAGATGGAGGAGTTAGAGGTTGAAGCTCCAGAATCAGTATCTACTGAACCAGCAGTACGAATAGAGACTTATGGATCCAGATTAGTGGTTATTAATGAAGAGACTTCAAGGAGGCGCGCATCAAGAGAATCCGATGACTCCGATTTTGAAGAGGAAGAAATTGCTCCTTTAGTGACAAGGCAACGGGCCAAACGTCACAGATTCATGCAAGGATCATCTTCCGCCTCCGCAGAACAACCAGAAATTTCTCAACCTCAAAACCCTCAACCTCAAGAACCTCAAACCACCATTCCACCACCACCACCTCGCGATGAACCATATATTCCATCGTCAATCCTTCCAACTCCGATACAGTCAATTCCATCAACCTCATCATCATATGCTGACAATCAAAGATTTTTGCGCCTAAAAGATCGAGTTGACTTCCAGGAAATCCAAATCTTTGGGCTAACGACGGCAATCGGTGAGCTTCAGAAGCATAACGCAGATATTGATAAGGAGAATGCCGATTTGAAGAAGATTGTGGAAAAGGTCCAGGAAGAGAACACAGAGTTAAAAACATTTGTCTACGATCAGGCAGCTGAGATAAGGACGATGCGCTCCCTAATTGAGCAATTAATGAAAAATTTACAGGCTCAGGGGGAGACATCGTGCCGAGATCAAGAAGTACAAAGGCCGCGAGATGATGATGAAGACGATAACCAAGGCAATGATCCCAGCTCTCAAAGACAGGATGAGCCAGTAGATTTTTCTGCTGCTCAGACTGCTCAATCTCAGGGGGAGCCTAGTCAAGCAGAAGCTGGAATGGGTGAGGCAAGTTCATCTAAGCCTACGGATTTTGAGATTAGTGAGATGATTGATTCTCTCATGGATCTTGATGATGATCCGATGGATTTGGGTTTCGATTTTGAAGATGAAATGGAAGAGCTGGAAGAGGGTGAGTTTGTGCCAGAAGATATAGTTGACTGGAAATCAGATGATGAGATATGTGCTGATGAGGACGATGAAGCTGATGAGATCGTCGTGCAGCAAAACCCTATCACTGATACATATATAATAGAAGGAAACGATGTTGTTAACGTAGAAGTAGTGAATGCTGCGTTAAATGTTCAGCCATCAATAGAAGAACCTGCCAGAGAACTAACAAATGAAGAGAAGAGAAAGTTATGGTTCAGAGCCGAGAAGAAGGAATTAGAGATGAAAAAGACGATGAGGGTGCCAGGGACTGGAAAGCTATCAGGAAGCATATTAAGCTGGTTCTTTGATCGAGAACTGCAGCTATTTATAATCAAGAGAAAAGACGGGCTCCAGTACCTGAGGCAAACTCTGAAAGCATTCAATTCACTGCCAAAGATCGAGATCAAAGTGTTAGCATGGAAAGATCTGATTAATATTGGCAATGATCCCTACGCAGATGTAATTGCAAGAATCATAAGAAAAGAGGGAAGATCAAGGAAGTTTGAACGACTGAATCCAAGGGTTGGAAAAAGAGTAGAAGATCCTTCACGTATTGATCCTCTAACTGGGCGACCTTGGATGAAGATCCATTATAAACCAGTAAGATGTCTAAGGAAGGTGCCGCTCAAGCCTATGCCACAGAATGTCTTGAAGAATCTGCATTGGTGGTATGCTGAGAGTGAGACTGGAGAAGCGGTGATGGAAGATTTTGAAGAAAATGTTATTCTTAGAGTCTATGATCCTCTTCATCTGGTAAACCTTTCTAGAGATGATCTTCAAATTTTGCATGCTTGTAAGATTTCTAGTGATGCTCATATGGATAGTGAGGCTAGGAAATATGAGAATGTGGTTAAAGTATGTGTTGGAAAGGGCTTGTATGCTGGAAGTAGTTTGAATAAATAATAAACAAAGTTCTTGATCAAATGTGTGAATTATTAGAAGCTATCGTCAAGGGGGAGTCTGTTGGTACACCCTGTGTGACGATAGCAGTCTAAGTGATCCTACATTATGATTTAGCAAGTGTTTGTTATATATGTTTATATATGGTTGATAGTTATTATTGTTTGTGTGTTTGAACTTGATGTAGCATATTACAAGAAGTTCAAACATAAAGATCAAAGATAAAATCAATCATAAGGTAAAAACATAAGTTTCAATACTAAGTTGAGTATGTGAAATAGTAGATTCGAATTATATAAGGTTTGGCATTCGAATCTGTGATAGATTCGAATGTAGACCTGGATTCGAAGCTAGGCAGATTCGAGAGTGTCTATAAGGACAAACTCGAATGGGCCTTGGGCCGGATTCGAGTTTGGCCCATAACAGACTCGAATCGGCCTCTATAATTAGGGATAGACTCGATTATTATCGGACTTTTTGCAGAATTCGTCAGTAATTAAGCATTAAGCGATCTCGAGTTTATCATCAGTGTTAGTGCCGTTTCGGAGAGAATCAGTTCGTAGGATCGTTCGTGTGTCGTTCGTTCAGCTTCTGATAGTCTCCGTGTTTCTGATTGAGAGTTGTTTCCGTCTACCCGTTAACGAGGATTCCCCACTCGTTGACGGTTCCGCGTCTAGATAGATCTCGTAGTGGTAGACCTTACATTATTAATTAGGGGTACTATGAAATTTTGAGCCATGGGCGATCTCCCCTTTTGGGCGCCCTCAGGGCCGGCCCTACGTGCGATTGACAAACTAGTTGGAGTTAGAGTAAAAATAACATAAAATGACATTAAATATTAGATAAAAAAATAAACTAAATTTAAATCATAATTAATTTAGATTAATTCATAATTTTATTTTTTATTAGATTAAACTCCTTTGAAAAGCTACTTGAAGTAACTTATGGTTTTAATAAACTTCTAGGAAAAAATTTCATCAAGACAGTGTTTGAAAATCATAAGCTTAAGCCTTCACAAGGACCATAAGTTTTCATAGATTGAGATCTTGTTTGTTTTTCATCAAGAGACTCTTAAAATGGTCTGAAGTCTAAACTTCAGATCTAGAATAAATTAATATTGTTTGTTTAGTTTAAGAGTTAATAGGTTGCAACCTCTTAATTTTAAGAGTGAGGCTTGGGTCTGAAAAAATTAGGATGTCTCTTTTTATTATTTTTAGTTTACAAACCCTATAACTATTTATCATATTAATTATTATAATTTCAATTATCTTTTTTAGGTGTTTCTTAAAATGTATGTTCAGTTAATTGTAATATATAAATATTTATCATATTAATTATTATAATTTAATAGTTTATATAAATTAATTAATTATAATATATAATTAATTAGATATAATATATAATTAATTATACATAATATTTTAAAGTAATATTTTTTAGATTTTTCATATTACGAAATAAACAATCTTAAGATATTTTAGATCTTAAGACCACCTCCTAATTTCAAATATGATTTTAAACTTTAGACGTTTAACCTCTTAAAAATAAATAACACCCGAGTGTCAAACAAGGCGATAACTTTGAGATCTCGTTGATAACATAAGGAAGACTAAAATAAAAACCCATAATAAAAAAGAAATTATAATCAGGTCAATATGCTCATGGGTTGTAAGTATATTAAATGAAGCTCATATTTTGAAATTATAACTTGATGAGAGGCCCTATATTTAAGTGGGGAAAAACAGATTTATTCATGACAAAAGTCACCATATGAAAATGGAAATACTTCAAATATGGTAAAAAAAAATTAAATTGGCTATTTTATGAAGTGATCCACCAAAATTCTTATGAAAAATAAGGATGTTCATAAAATTTCGAATCCTAACATCTGAAAAAAAAATCTAAAAATTCGATCTGAAATAACCAAAAATCCAAAAGAAAAAATATTTTTTTTTAAAATTTTGTATGTCTTTGGTATTGATTATTTACAAATATTGAGTGTTTATTATTATTCTAATGTATATTTGTTAATTTTATATTGATATTATAGATTTATCAACTAATACTTTATATATTTTAGTTTTTTTAATCTTTTTTAGTCGTTTTGAGTAAAATAACCCGGTATATATTTAGTTCGTGATATATTTATTTTTAAAATGTATTTAAATATATAAATTTGCATTTTAGATATTTAAATATTAGATTTAATTTTCAAAAAGAATTAAAAAATATGAATGTTCAGATAATCCAATATCAAATCCGAATCCGGTTTTGGACACCCTTAAATTGGAAAACAATCAAACCCTTAAAACTTAATGACCAAATTTAATACTAAACCAAAGAATGAAAAGAATGATAAGATTAAAAATTAACTTCTTTGGTGGTATTTGTCATATATAGTTATATAATCATCTCTTTAATAAACTCCTTAAACGACAATCCGTTCCTTGAATAATTTTTCTTCTCTTTGATTAAAATACTTAAATCTCCCTGATTCTTAAGAATATGAAACAATCAAGCTTCATGCTAAGATATTGTTCATTTGAATAATCATCAATAAAGTGATCATGTAAACTTTCTTATTGATACCCAAACAACTTCTTTTAAATGATTTACTATTAGCTTTCTTTTTTCAAATAGCCAAAATATTAGCTATAAGATTTTTGGATTTCAAACAATATTGCTTCTTCTTATTAATCTTTTGGGATAAAGTCATACAAATGTGTGCTACTTTACTGAAATTATCGATACGACTAATGTAGTTCTTTTTTTACCTGGATGATACTCGTACTTCAATTTTATTATTGATATGGTACATTTGGTGACAGAAATTATCAATAATTTCGGTAAATTAACATACATTTGCATGACTAGTGTAATTGTCATGTCATAAAAAATATGTCATGTCATCGTTTGAATCAGCAAAAACCGTCATGTCAACATAGTTACCGATCATACGTACTATATCGACAGGTCACCTTTGAGTACAAGTACCATTCGATTAAAAGAAAAAGTAAATTAGTCATATCGATAATTTCAGTAAAGTAACATACATCTGTATGACTATAACACTAATCTTTTCTTTATCTTTCATTTTTTCCTCTCCTTGTATAATATATTTTTCTTGCCTTCATGCACAAATCATGTTCATGTCCTTTTCGTGTATATCTGTGACTCTGCCAAGGAAATTAGACAAGGAACTTGTGGATAGATCAACCTTACTTCATGAGGGTAGATTGAGGTGTCTTGCTATCTCTTTGTGGATAGAAAGAGTTCTTATACAGAGGCGATGAGGCTGTATCTGAGAGATATGAATATATGGTTTTCTACTGGGGTTCAGCAAGGCGACCCTATAGGAATGCTTTTATACGCTCTTGTTTTGCACGATTGTAACTTGTACACAAAATTATATATGGTTGTAAGATTCTCATCCATGCTTAGTATCTTGATGTTGGGTGTAACATCCCTACTTTATAAGCACTTGTAATTTACGATTAAAGACTCAATTGATTGTATTAATGAATTATCATTTCAGTATTAAGCAAATTTCGATCACAATTTTAAAAATAAGAAATGATGAGGAGAAATTCTCATCGTAGTCTTTTGAGCAAGCAAACAACAAGGAACCGTCATCGGAAGAATAAAAACAATCATCGATCGGAATATTTTAAAAATAACTATAATGAGGAGAAATCATCATGCTAGTTTTCCGAGCAAGCATAACAATGAGAAACAGATCCGGATATTTAAATAGTGTAAATAAGAAATTACAAAGTTGAAAGGTGTAATATGCAAATGTGTCAAAATAACAAATAGAAGGGGAGATTCAATCATTCTAACAAACACACTTTCTCTCTGTTCAACTCTCTCGTCTCTCCCACTCTCTCACCAAGGACCCACGGCTTCAACTCAAGAACACTAAATCGTTGGATTGAAGACTGAAAGTTTGGAATAAAGTGGCAAATAAGTAATATCATTTCAATTAAAAAATCCAGGTAAAAGTTACTTAATATTATGAATTTTGGAGTTTTGTGTTCGGTTTTTACAAGAACCGAACCAAAGATTTCGGTTTAAGATGATAATGCATGTTGTATGTTTTTGTGGATATGTTTAAATCGATTTTTAGTGATGTTGTATACCAAATTTCATATTCTAATTCACATTCTAAGTATGACTTTGGAAATTAAGTGTGTGTTTTAGTGTGTGTGTTCATCGACTAGTGATGAAAAATGGACAAAAAGGGACTGATTTGGTATATTTAAATTATGTTTTATGTTATGAAGTGTTAAAAAGAGTACAATTAAGTTATATCAATAGTGTTCAGTCACAAACATGTATAAAATAGTAGAAATGAAATCTGGAAAATAGTGGAAAAAGTACAAGTGTGAAAATTCGGACCTGATGAACACACTTCGGGTCATCCGAATTTCGGACCTATTTACATCTCGGATCCATCCGAACTCGGATCACATACGAATTTCGGACCATAGACAACTTGGATGAAAAACTTGCAAAATTACTAAGCATAGATACGAATTCGGATAAACAGGCATCTGAATTTCAGATCAAGGGCCATCCGAATTTCGGATGAATAGTATAAAGGAAAATGACAAGGGTGGACTTCAAGCCATCCGGAATTCGGTTCATCCGAAATTCTGATGTGGTCTGAATTTCAGTTCAATGCACTTAAATTTCCAGAATCAAGTTTTAAGCAGATACTGACATCAATACATTATTACACTGACATAACAGGATCTTTGTGGTGTTCTCTAACACACATTGATTCAGAGCCAACTTACACTGTACAAACCACTGTGAGTAATAGATTATTATTCAAGCATTTATTGTCTTTGCATTCGTTTACTTTTTAATGACATGTTCACATTGTTCAATATACATCAATTGGCACTCACATATGATTCATTGTTATGATGCACACTCGTACTTGACATGTGACAAACATGTGGCCAGCGTTCAATTGAAAGTGCATCTCATATATCATGCTTGCACTGCATGATAAATACTTTACAATCTGATGCGACCTAGACTGGGGCTGACAGCAGGCCACTGTCGGGGACTGATCATCTCTTTCACTTTCCTGGTCAGGTTCGGCACATCCCCGATCAACATTTAGAACTGCCAAACCCCATGCTTGCACTGCATGGTTTTCACATACTATGAGGCTTACACTGCCTGTTTTCACAACAGCTTGTAAAGAAATATTTATTGAATATATAATCTGTTATCTTACTAAGCATTAGCTAACCCGTTGACTTTCAATGTTTTCAGGCAAAGGCAAAGGTGTAGCTGGACCTTCCTCTTAGGCATATCATTTCTTATCTCGGTGTCCTTAGAAGCTATTTGGTACATGGACGATATAGCTTTGGGGCTGGGATTTCTTGCTTTCAAAACAATTTGTGATGTTGTAATAGTTAGACTATATCACTGTAGACATATACATTTCTTGCTTTAGTGTGGAACTGCTTAAATCTGTGTTAAGTTATCAATTTCAAATTTCATGTTTAATCATTGGGTTGTGTATTGATACTGGTGTTATCAATTATATCATTAATACATGAGGACGTTTCAGTTTGGTATCAGAGCATTAGTTTGAGGTTTCAAGTGTCCGCAAGGACTTGGACTCAAACTTAGGTTATGATATTAGAATTGACTCCTAGGAAACGATCTGAACTAAGATAGGATTGACATGCACATAGGGACAATTAAAGGGTAACTGTATACACTAGGACTTAGAAATAAATGTTCTAAATAATACTTGCTATATTTCAGAACATGTAAGGAGACGATATGACTCCTCAACAAATGTTCCAGATGATGCAAACTCTCATGGAACAGAATAATGAGTCACGGGCTAAAAGAATGGCTGAGTAGGCTCAGTCATTCGCCGATCAATTAAGGGCTAGTGACGAGGCTGAAGCCAAGAGAAAGGCTGATAAAAGAAAGAACAACGAACAACAGCAACAAATGCGAACAAGAGGAAAGACAAGAAGACACTGGTTCTCCTAACAAGGCAAATGGGTGTAGGTTTAAGGACTTCAAAAGTAACGGGGCAGTAACTTTTGATGGGACTGGAGATGTCGTGACGGCACTGGAGTGGATCACCACCACCGAAAGAACTTTTAGAATCAATGACTGCACTGAAAAGGACATGGTCCGGTTTGCAACCGCAATGTTTGCAAGGGACGCGGTCATATGGTGGGATGCCATGATTAATGTGTTGACGATGGAGGTAGTGTCACACATGACCTAAAGTGAGTTCAAGGAAGTATTCTCTCAGCAATACTGTCCTGCCGATGAAAAGCACCGTCTTGAGGCAAAAATTTTAAGTCTGACCCAGGGAACAACGACAGTCACTCAATACGCTGTCGAGTTCACCCGATTAAGTTTATTCATACCCCATCAAGTAGATACGGAGGAAAGAAAGATATGCCGGTTCGAGGCCGGTTTGGATTACGAAATTCACCGAACGATGAGCAGTGTTCGGTACACAACTTTTGCTGGAATGTTGGAGGCTACTCGTAATCTGGGGTAGATTGTGTTGCTGTCTGGGTACGTCATGGGGTCAACTGCTGCAGTATTGACTCAACCATCACCACCAAAAAGGCAACGGGAGTCTGGATCATCCCGATCCTCTCCGCAATCAACTCAACCATCTTCCCCGCCAAAGAAGGGAAAGGCCTTTTCGGTCAATACTGAGATGAGGGACTGCAGGCGGTTCCAGAAGACGCACTCTGGGGAGTGTAAAACTCAAGACATGTACTGTTTTATCTGTGGACAGAAAGGCCATCACTGGGAGCATTGTCCTCGAAAAGGCGATGCGTGCTACAACTGCCATAAACTTGGCCACTTTGCCAAGGACTGCCCAAGACCCCCAAGAGATCAGAGTGCTCAGCAATCAACAACAAGATCTTCTGGAGCTTCCACTGCTCCAAGGGATCAGACTCAGAGAGCTCAAACAAGGGCTTACCAGATCACAGCTGAGGAAGCAAAAGAGGATCCGGAGGTGGTCACTGGTACGTGCCTCATAAATTCAATTCCTGCACGAATTCTCTTTGATTCTGGAGCAAATCGATCGTTTGTCTCCACTTCATTTGCTCGTCAACTTAATATGCCTACATCAAACTTGCAATTTGTGCTTGACATTGAAACTGATAGCAATATGTTAGTTAAAGCAGACAAAGTATATAGGTACTGATAGAGGACGTAGTGTTCAATTTAGACTTAATTCCCATGGAGTTTGGAGAATTTGATGTCATTGTGGGTATGGACTGGCTTGTCCATAACGAGGCGCAGATAATATGCAAAAATAGAATGATCAAATTAACTACTCCCGAGGGCCATGACATTTGTATCTACGGAGACAGACAAAAACGCGACTTATGCCTCATTTCAATCGCAAAAGCCCGAAAGCACGTTGCTAAGGGTTGTTTTGCTTATTTAGCCTACACTGTCGATGCAAAGGCTGAAATTAAATCTCCTTCCACCGTTCCAGTCGTTTCTGAATTTCCAGATGTCTTTGCAGAAGATATCTCGGGATTGCCACCTGACCATCAACTGGAACTCCGCATTGATCTTATTCCCGGAGCTGCTCCAATAGCAAAGGCTCCATACCGCTTAGCTCCTGCAGAAATGCTGGAGATGATGAAACAATTACAGGAGCTACTTGACAAAGATTTTATCCGCCCAAGTTCTTCTCCTTGGGGCGCTCCTATTCTGTTTGTTAAGAAGAAGGATGATACATTGCGTATGTGCATCGACTACCGCGAACTCAACAAAGTGACAATAAAAAACAAGTACCCATTGCCCCGAATTGATGATCTTTTCGACCAGTTACAAGGCATAAGTTACTTTTTGAAGATTGATCTTCGATCGGGATATCATCAGCTCAAAGTTCACAATGACGACATTCCTAAAACGGCTTTCAGAACTCGTTACGGACATTACGAGTTTCTGGTGATGTCGTTTGGTCTTATGAACGCGCCGACTGCTTTCATGGATCTCACGAATAGAGTCTGACGGACAATGCTCGACAAATCCGTCATCGTGTTCATCGATGACATTCTTATCTATTCGAAGACCAAAGAGGATCATGCAACACATCTGAGATAATTGCTGGAGTTGCTGCGCAAAGAGCGACTTTATGCCAAATTCTCATTGTGTGAATTCTGGTTGAGGCAGGTACGTCTCAAACATTCCAAACAATATCTTGATCCTCATACTCACTTAAAACTCTTTGTTAACTTGCTTCTTCTCAACATTCAATTCAGATCCAATTCTTGGGGCACGTGATATCTGGTGCTGGTATTGCTGTTGATCCTGCAAAGATCGAGGCTATACAGAACTGGGAATCACCTCGCAACGCTTCTGAGATCCGCAGTTTCTTAGGATTGGCCGGTTATTACCGCCGATTCATCAAAGATTTCTCCAAGATAGCCGTTCCACTTACCAAGCTCACTCGCAAGAACGCAACTTTCATCTGGGAAGTGGAACAACAAACAACTTTTGACAAATTGAATAAGCTACTAATTGAAGCACCTGTTTTGGCGTTGCCTGAAGGGAACGGGGATTTCATAGTTTATACTGATGTATCAGGCATGGGACTTGGTGCCGTACTGATGCAAAGAGGAAATGTCATAGCATACGCTTCTAGACAACTCAAACCATACGAGAAAGACTACTCTACTCATGACCTAGAGCTAACTGCTGTGACATTTGCCTTAAAACTTTGGAGACATTATCTATACGGGACCAAATGTCAGCTCTACACTGATCACAAAAGTTTAAAGTATATATTCAGTCAGAAGGACTTGAATATGAGGCAACGGAGGTCTATGAAGCTGATCAAAGACTACGATTGTGAAATTCTCTACCATCCCGGAAAGGCAAATGTGGTTGCAGATGCCTTGAGTAGAAAAGCATACTGCAAAGCATACTGTTATGCCTTGACATCTACTATACTGACATCCACTATCATAGATGACGTAAGGACTGCTCAATTACATGCCTTAAAGGAAGAAAATATCAAGAACGAAGATTTCAGGATTTAATTACCAATTATGCAAGATGATGGAACTGGACTCAAAGGTGTATATGGCAGAGTATGGGTTCCTAAGTTTGGGAATATGAGATGTAATTCTTGAAGAAGCTCACCAATCCAAGTTCTCAATTCATCCTGGAAGCACAAAAATGTACAATGACTTTAAAGTCGATTTCTGGTGGCCAGGACTTAAAAGAGACATTGGACAGTTTGTGGAGAAGTGCAGAACTTGCCGTTTAGTCAAAGCTGAATACCAACAACCCTATGGTAGTATGTAACCTCTTCCTATCCCAGAATGGAAGTGAGACCATATTACTATGAATTTCATAACCAAATTACCCAAAACTCGTCGTCAACATGATTCCATTTGGGTCATTGTTGATAGTTTAACCAAATCCGCTCACTTAATACCTATTAGGGAAACCTATTCCTTGGATTGTCTTGCCGAAATCTACATGAATGAAATCATTACAAGGCACAGTATTCACAAATCTATTGTCTCTGACCGAGATAGTAGATTCACTTCAAACTTCTGGGCTGCTCTGAAAATCGGTCTTGGTACTCGTATCGTAATGAGTACTGCATATATACCCTAGTCTTATGGGCAAAGCGAAAGGACGATTCTGACTTTAGAGGACATGTTGAGAGTCTGTGTCATGGATTTGGGTGGTAACTGGGATGATCACCTTCCATTGGCTGAATTTTCCTACAACAATAGTTACCATTCAACAATCAAAATGGCACCATTTGAGTTCCTGTATGGAAGGAAGTGTAGGACTCCAACTTGTTGGAGGGAAACAGGAGAAACGCCTATCGCCGGGCCAACTCTACTTCAAGAAACAAATGAAAAGATCCAGCTCATCCGTCAATACATGCAAACGGTGCAAGATCGACAAAAGAACTACCATGATCGCCGTCACAAAGCTATCGAGTTTCAAAACGAGGACTGGGTCTATTTAAAGGTATCTCCAATGAAAGGTGTCACAAGATTTGTTAAGCGAGGAAAGCTATCTTCCCGATTTGTAGGACCCTTTCGGATACTCGAGAAAGTTGGGAATTAGTCCTATCACTTGGACTTACCAGAGGAACTGTCAGGAGTTCATCCAGTCTTCCACGTGGGGTACTTAAGAAAAAGTCTGGTGCCCGAGATGGAACCATGGAGTGATCATGCTGAGATACAAGTGGATGAGCGGTTAAGATTTGTTGATGATCCGGAGTGTGTACTAGAGACTAAAATCAAGAAACTCAGAAACAAAGAAATCAAAATGGTGCTGGTCAAGTGGAAGCATCATAGGGGAGCTAACCATACTTGGGAGTCTGACGAGGACATGAAGACCAAATATCGAAGTCTGTTTAGCGCAGCATGACTTCGCGAACGAAGTATAGGCGTGGTGGAGCCCATGCTGTAACATCCTTACTTTATAAGCACTTTTAATTTACGATTAAAGACTCAATTGATTGTATTAATGAATTATCATTTCAGTATTAAGCAAATTTCGATCATAATTTAAAAAATGAGAAATGATGAGGAGAAATCATCATCGTTGTCTTTTGAGCAAGCAAACAACAAGAAACCGTCATCGGAAGAATAAATAAAAATCATCGATCGGAATATTTTAAAAATAACAATAATGAGGAGAAATCCTCATGGTAGTTTTCTGATCAAGCATAACAATGAGAAACCGATCAGGATATTTAAATAGTGTAAATAAGAAAAATACAAAGTTGAGGGGTGTGATATGCAAATGTGGCAAAATGACAAATAAAAGGGGAGATTCAATCATTCTAACAAACACACTTTCTCTCTGTTCAACTCTCTCGTCTCTCCCACTCTCTCACTAAGAACCCATGGCTTCAACTCAAGAAAACTAAAATCGTTGGATTGAAGATTGAACGTTTGGAATCAAGTGGCAAATAAGGAACTAATATCTTTGCAATTAACAAATCCAGGTAAAACTTACACAATATTACGAATTTTGGAGTTTTGGGTTCGGTTTTTACAAGAACCGAACCAAAGATTTCAGTTTAAGAAGTTAATACATGTTGTATGTTTTTGTGCATATGTTTAAATCGACTGTTAGTGATGTTGTATACCAAAATTCAGATTCTAATTCACATTCTAAGTATGATTTTGGAAATTAAGTGTGTGTTTTAGTGTGTGTGTTCATCGATTAGTGATGAAAAATGGACAAAAAGGGACTGATTTGGTATATTTAAGTTATGTTTTATGTTTTGTGAAGTGCTAAAAAGAGTACAATTAAGTTATATCAATAGTGTTCAGTCACAAACATGTATAAAATGCTTGAAATGAAATCTGGAGAATAGTGGGAAAAGTACAAGTGTGAAAATTCGGACCTGATGAACACACTTCGGGTCATCCGAATTTCCGACCTATATACATCTCGGATCCATCCGAACTCGGATCACATATGAATTTTGGACCATAGACAACTTGGATGAAAAACTTGCAAAATTACTAAGCATAGATACGAATTCGGATAAACAGGCCATCTGAATTTCGGATCAAGTGTCATCCGAATTTCTGATGAATAGTACAAAGGAAAACGACAAGGGTGGACTTCAAGCCATCCGGATTTCGGTTCATCCGAAATTCGGATGTGGTCCGAATTTCAGTTCAGTTCACTTAAATTTCCAGAATCAAGTTTTAAGCAGATACTGACATCAATACATTATTACACTGACATAACAGGATTTTTGTGGTGTTGTCTAACACACATTGATTTAGAGCCAACTTACATTGTACAAACCACTGTGAGTAATAGATTATTATTCAAGCATTTATTGTCTTTGCATTCGTTTACTTTTTAATGACATGTTCACATTATTCAATATACATCAATTGGCACTCACATATGATTCATTGTTAGGATGCACACTCGTACTTGACATGTGACAAACATGTAGCCAGTGTTCAATTGAAAGTGCATCTCATATATCATGCTTGCACTGCATGATAAATACTTTACAATCTGATCGACCTAGACTGGAGCTGACAGCAGGCCTCTGTCGGGGACTGATCATCTCATTCACTTTCCTGGTCAGGTTCGGCACATCCCCGATCAACATTTAGAACTGCCAAACCCCATGCTTGCACTGCATGGTTTTAACATACTATGAGGCTTACACTGCCTGTTTTCTCAACAACTTGTAAAGAAATATTTGTTGAATATATAATCTGTTATCTCACTAAGCATTAGCTTACCCGTTGACTTTCAATGTTTTCAGGAAAAGGCAAAGGTGTAGCTGGACCTTCCTCCTAGGCATATCATTTCTTATCTCGGTGTCCTTAGAAGCTATTTGGTACATGGACGATATAGCTTTAGGGCTGGGATTTCTTGCTTTCAAAAAAATTTGTGATGTTGTAATAGTTAGACTATATCACTGTAGACATATACATTTCTTGCTTTAGTGTGGAACTGCTTAAATCTGTGTTAAGTTATCAATTTTAAATTTCATGTTTAATCATTGGGTTGTGTATTGATACTGGTGTTATCAATTATATCATTAATACATGAGGACGTTTCAGTTTGGTATCAGAGCATTAGTTTGAGGTTTCAAGTGTCTGCAAGGACTTGGACTCAAACTTAGGTTATGATATTAGAATTGACTCCTAGGAAACGATCTGAACTAAGATAGGATTGACATGCACATAGGGACAATTAAAGGGTAACTGTATACACTAGGACTTAGAAATAAATGTTCTAAATATTACTTGCTATATTTCAGAACATGTAAGGAGATGATATGACTCCTCAACAGATGTTCGAGATGATGCAAACTCTCATGGAACAGAATAATGAGTCACGGGCTAAAAGAATGGCTGAGCAGGCTCAGTCATTCGCCGATCAATTAAGGGCCAGAGACGAGGCCGAAGCCAAGAGAAAGGCTGATAAAAGAAAGAACAACGAACAACAGCAACAAGGCGAACAAGATTGATTGTATTAATGAATTATCATTTCAGTATTAAGCAAATTTTGATCATAATTTTAAAAATGAGAAATGATGAGGAGAAATTCTCATCGTAGTCTTTTGAGCAAGCAAACGACAAGGAACCGTCATCGGAAGAATAAATAACAATCATCGATCGGAATATTTTAAAAATAACAATAATAAGGAGAAATCATCATGGTAGTTTTCTGAGCAAGCATAACAATGAGAAACCGATCTGGATATTTAAATAGTGTAAATAAGAAAATATAAAGTTGAAAGGTGTAATATGCAAATGTGTCAAAATAACAAATAAAAGGGGAGATTCAATCATTCTAACAAACACACTTTCTCTCTGTTCAACTCTCTCGTCTCTCCCACTCTCTCACCAAGGACCCACGGCTTCAACTCAAGAACACTAAATCGTTGGATTGAAGACTGAAAGTTTGGAATAAAGTGGCAAATAAGGAACTAATATCATTGTAATTAAAAAATCCAGGTAAAACTTACTTAATATTACGAATTTGGAGTTTTGGGTTCGGTTTTTACAAGAACCGAACCAAAGATTTCGGTTTAAGATGTTAATGCATGTTGTATGTTTTTGTGGATATGTTTAAATCGATTTTTAGTGATGTTGTATACGAAATTTTATATTCTAATTCACATTCTAAGTATGATTTTGGAAATTAAGTGTGTGTTTTAGTGTGTGTGTTCATCGACTAGTGATGAAAATGGACAAAAAGGGACTGATTTGGTATATTTAAGTTATGTTTTATGTTATGAAGTGTTAAAAAGAGTACAATTAAGTTATATCAATAGTGTTCAGTCACAAACATGTATAAATTGGTTGAAATGAAATCTGGAAAATAGTGGAAAAAGTACAAGTGTGAAAATTCGGACCTGATGAACACACTTCGGGTCATCCGAATTTCGGACCTATTTACATCTCGGATCCATCCGAACTCGGATCATACACGAATTTCGGACCGTAGACAACTTGGATGAAAAACTTGCAAAATTACTAAGCATAGATACGAATTCGGATAAACAGGCCATCTGAATTTCGGATCAAGGGCCATCCGAATTTCGGATGAATAGTATAAAGGAAAATGACAAGGGTGGACTTCAAGCCATCCGGAATTCGGTTCATCCGAAATTCTGATGTGGTCTGAATTTCAGTTCAATTCACTTAAATTTCCAGAATCAAGTTTTAAGCAGATACTGACATCAATACATTATTACACTGACATGACAGGATCTTTGTGGTGTTTTCTTACACACATTGATTCAGAGCCAACTTACACTGTACAAACCACTGTGAGTAATAGATTATTATTCAAGAATTTATTGTCTTTGCATTCGTTTACTTTTTAATGGCATGTTCACATTGTTCAATATACATCAATTGGCACTCACATATGATTCATTGTTATGATGCACACTCGTACTTGACATGCGACAAACATGTAGCCAGTGTTCAATTGAAAGTGCATCTCATATATCATGCTTGCACTGCATGATAAATACTTTACAATCTGATCGACCTAGACTGGAGCTGACAGCAGGCCTCTGTCGGGGACTGTTCATCTCATTCACTTTCTTGGTCAGGTTCGACACATCCCCGATCAGCATTTAGAACTGCCAAACCCCATGCTTGCACTGCATGGTTTTCACATACTATGAGGCTTACACTGCCTGTTTTCACAACAGCTTGTAAAGAAATATTTATTGAATATATAATCTGTTATCTCACTAAGCATTAGCTTACCCGTTGACTTTCAATGTTTTCATGCAAATGCAAAGGTGTAGCTGGACCTTCCCCCTAAGCATATCATTTCTTATCTTAGTGTCCTTAGAAGCTATTTGGTACATGGACGATATAGCTTTGGGGCTGGGATTTCTTGCTTTCAAAACAATTTATGATGTTGTAATAGTTAGACTATATCACTGTAGACATATACATTTGTTGCTTTGGTGTGGAATTGCTTAAAACTGTGTTAAGTTATCAATTATAAATTTCATGTTTAATCATTGGGTTGAGTATTGATCCTGGTGTTATCAATTATATCAATAATACATGAGGACATTTCAATGGGGCCGTCATTGGAGATTCAGAAAAGGTAGCCAAGGTGTTAGAGGTCATTCGTGTGACCGGCCTGTTTTAGGTCTTGAAACTGAATATTAAGAAAACTGAGTAATTTTGGCCTTCGTGTGATGGTAGGATGTTATGTAAGGTGTTAAACCTGGTTAACATCGGGAGGCCGTTATTAGGGGTGAAGCTTCTTGGAGGGGCTGTTAGCAGAGACAATGGTTCATTAGTGGGTTGGCCATGAAAAGAGCTATTACTGCTATTGAGTTGATGCATCTTATTCCACAGTTAGGTGACCCGCAGAGGGAGCTCATTTTGCTTCCATCATATATGGGTTGTTGGAACTTATTTTAGTTGATGAAATAACAAAGTCTAGGGTATAAAATGTAATTAGGAAAAAGCTGTAAATAGAAACTTAATAGCATTTTGACTTTGTAAAATAGTAGATCTGGCATTTTGTAAATCAATTTGCACGGAAATCGCGGAAGGAATTAGGGCTACAGTACACGTTCTCTCAAGTTTCATCTCTGTAATTGTTTTGATATTAATCAAATCATTCGGTTAGTGTTCTTGATTTTGTACTTAATTGTTTGTAATTAATTGTTGATTGATATTTTAGGAATTACAATTGGTATCAGAGCTTTAGGATGATTTTTTGATCACAAATTGTCAAAACCGAACGTGTTGTTGATATTTTTTTCGAACAATTGAAAAATCAACTAGGGTTTTAATCCTGTTGATTGTTGCTCATGATTCTTGGGTCGAAGGAAGGTGATTGGTAAACGATTACATTGATCATAATCTTGTTTTGAATTTCCAAACATAGAAAAAGATCCTTTGATTTTTCAGAAAAGTTGAAAAAAACTCGTGTTCTTCACTGTTTCATTGAAAAACAAGGGTTTTAATATGTTTTTAAACAAAGTTCTTTCAGAAATAGTGTTTGAAATCAAAAGCCTCACCTTTGATATCAATTTGGGATCAATTATGGAATTTTTACAAAATTAATTGAATTCCAGACTTGAAATTCTTGAAAAACTAAGAAACTCGTTTATCACATTGTTGTAGTGTTAATCGAGTTGACCACACTTGTTACTCGAGTTGACAGAACTTGTCGTTCGAGTTGAATATAAGATTTAATCGAGTAGAACTTAAGATTCAATCGAGTTGACTTCAGAAATAGTCGAGTTGACTTGAACTTCATTCGAGTTGACCTGAGTTTCATTCGAGTTTACTTGCAATTCCAGTCGACTTGACACATACTCTATTCGAGTTGGAAACAACCTTCAATCGAGTTGTATAAAACAAAGTTAAAATTTTCAATCTTAATTCGAGTTTATTTTGATATATCATTCGAGTTTCCTAAATAGATTGATTCGAGTTTACTCCTTGATTATCTGAGTTGACCATTGTGTTGATCGAGTTGACTAATGCTTTAATCGAGTTGCATCTCATTTGATTCGAGTTGAACAAAAGCCAATTCGAGTTGCATTGTTCTTTTAACAGTTGATTGTTTTCTAGATTCGAGTTGAGTTTCTCAGTGTTCGAGATTGTTGCATTCTTTGTTCGAGTTTTGCACACTCTTTGTTCGAGTTGATCACTTCCATATTCGAGTTTTTCATTTACATTATTCGATTTTCAGTACATACACTTTCAAGTTTGATCAATTTTCATTAGTTGATCAACTTTTCCAATTCAATCAAAATATCATTCGATCTTGGAAGATTCCTATCAGTCAATCATCATGTTTAAAGACGCACTTGCAATGGGGTCGGAGATAAAACCTCCAATTCTTTATCGGGGAGAATACGCACAATGGATGGAAATATTTCTAGAGTTTATCAGTTTCCACGACCTCTCAGAAGAAATGTTAAAGTCACTAACTGATGGACCAGCGGTGTTCCGAGAAACAATTCCTGCTGTACCCAACGGAAACCCTCCAATACCGGAAAGAACTGTTGAGGTAACTAACCTAACAGAACCACATAAACGGAGAAAATTGGGGGACAAAACAGCAAGAAAGTTGTTACTGATATCCATCCCCAATGACATCTACACCTGTTTGACAAACACTAAGGGGGCGTTTGGTTCGCGGATTTCCTGGGATTTGCATTTAAAATCCTGTGTTTGGTTCGCAGATTTCAGTAAGGATTTGAAATCCCAGGATTTCTTAAATCCTTCCATTCTTTGTTATTTAAAATCCCAGCCTCCCCCCTAGGATTTTAAATCCCAGTTACCTTGCATTTTTCAGATTAATAAATTTTTTCTATAAGATAATGCAAATTCTTTAACAAAATCCTGACAAATGCAAATGCTGCATAATGCAAATCCTTTGACAAAATGCAAATCCCAGATTAAAAAATACGCGAACCAAACGCCCCCTAAGACAACCAAATCCATCTGGGATGAGGTGTGTAAGCTGATGAGGGATCAGACACGGCAGCTACAAACAGAGCAAGGAACAACTTAATGACATTCAAGAATTTTAGAGCAAGAGAGGGGGAATTGCTAGAGAACACGTACTTGAGGTTTGTCAGCTTAGTAAGTGAGATGAAAAGGAACGGTGCTACTAAGTCCAACTTAGACATCAACGTGAAATTTCTGAATGTACTTAACCCAGAATGGGAAAAATATGCAATGATCATTCAACAGACAAAAGACATTGAGGACATGGATTTCCATATGGTCTTTGAAAACCTTAACAACTATCAAAGAGGTTGTTTTAAGGAAAATGTTGGAAAGAAGAAAGAAGAAAAAGATACCGTTGACCCTTTAGCTTTATTGGCAAATAAGAAATACAAGTATAAGCTGAAGAAGGAAAAACGGGTAGTCATAAGCAGCAGTTATTCTGAATCATACTTATTAGATTCATCAGCTGATTTTGAAATAGAAGAAATGAAGAAGCAAATGGCCTTACTCACTAAGGCATTTCAGAAGAAGTTCTACCGAAAACCACCAATAACAAAATGTGATACAAGACTGGCTCAAGAAAGCTTGATAAGAAGGAGAAATATGAAAAGTCTGGTGAAAGCAGTGGAAAGAAAGTCGATAAATATTACAAATCTGAAAAGTCAGCAAAGAAAGATACAGAGCAAAAATGCTACAACTGTGGCAAGCCAGGACACTATGCCCGAGAGTGCAGAATGCCTGTAGTAAAAAACTCAGAATACTACACAAGAAAGACACTTCTAGCTAAATAAAAAGAAGCTGGAAAAGCTCTAATGGCTGAGGATGATCATTGGCTGCAACTATCAGAGGATGAAGACATCTTGGATGAAGATGCACATATCTGCTTAAAATTAGAGGTTTTCAACGAATCTGAACTGTGAGTCAGCAATGGTTGCAGAAGATGAAGTATGGGTAGGGTTGACAGATGAAGTGAATGAGGAAAAGGTAGAGTCTGATGAGGAATTGAATGAAGAAATTGCAATGATGGCAACAGGAGATGCTGGCTGCAGCAAAGATAAAGAGAGTGATGAATCAGCTTCAGACAAATCAGAGAGTTCAGAAACACCGAAGGTACATTCTAACTCTGAATCTGAAAATGATGATTTCTGTTTCCTTGAACAAAAACTAACGCAAATGGCTTTCATGCTATAGAAATTTGAAAAATCTATAAAAGACGAAAAGAAAAATGCTCATTCCTTGGAAAACAAGCTAAATCAAGAACATGCGTTAGTATTGGATTTTTCCAAGGATAAAGCATTAGCACTACGAGCTGTATCAGATTTGAAAGATAAAACAAATGATCTTCAATGTAAAATCTAAGAACTAAATAACAATATATCTGACTTAAAAGAAAAACTGAATTTGGCTGAACTAGAGGCTTCAAGTTATTCTGTAAAATATCATGCCATTTTTGACGAAAGAACAAAACTTTATGAGAAAATAAAAACAGATCAAACAATATATTTTAATCAAAAGAGGTCAAACAGATCAAACAATATATTTAAATCAACCAAATGATACCGAATTTTATAATTCTAAATCTGGTATTGGTTGGAATAATCGTAAATATCTGACAAAGGCTATTTCAAATTCACCTACTTTATATGATGTCAGATATATGAATTTAGGATTACAAATGACATTTATGAAAGCATCAGATGAGATAGAATCAAGTGAGGATTCAAAAAGGCTAAGATCTGATAAAATGCAAAATTCTATTGATTATAACAGAATAAATGAATCTAATCAAAATACTTGCATTAAAGAGGAGTATATTCAGACATATTCTGACAAGGATTTATCTGAAACAAATACTCATTCTCAAAAGTTATATTTACCAGCTTCAATTCTTGAAAAGATGAATTCTGATCTTGAATTGAAAATCAAAACTTTTGAGACAGAAAATCAAAATCTTAAGGCTAAACTTAAATCTCTGAAACAAAAGTTGCAACAACATCCTGAAAACATATTAAAATCAGATCAACCACCTTCAATTCCACTTGATTCTATTAATTCTGAAAAGGACTTTGATCTGTATATGAACTCTGATTTTAACTCATTGGAAGAAATTTTTGTTAAAAATAGATGAGTTTATAAAACCTTTACACAACAAATAAACTGATGATCTTAAAGAACCTGTTAGAACTGCAAAGAATATCTACAGATTCAAAGGAATCATCATAATAATCACCAAATTTACAACTGAAAAAAGAGAAAACAAAAGTTACTTTTGTGACTCCTACTTATGAAAAAGGTGAATCATCTTCCACAAAGGACTCTATTGCACTCAAGGTCCAAAATTCAAAAGGTAAGAGACCTTCACAAAAGAAACAAGTTTCTAAAATCACTAATTCTCGTGTTTCTTGTATGTCAGATTATATTGTGAAAGGTTCTTGGAAGCAAGAATGGAGAAAGAAGCAGAAAGAAAAGAAAAACAAGAGTATAAAACAAGAGTGGAGAGTGAAGGAAATTGTTGCTACAGATAGAAATAGACAATTTGAAAGATCTATCTGTAATAATAAATTTACTTATAAATCTTGTACTAAATACTCTCGGACTGATTTAATTGCTTTAAATTCTATTTCTTGTAAATCATTGCATGCTAAATCTGATAAGCTTGTATGGCTACCAAAGAAAAAGGATCCATCTTTTAAACAGAAAAAGGTTTAAAAGCAACAACTTTCATAAAACAGTTCCACATCGAACTGTACAAAAATGGATACCAAAAAGAACTGTTAAAAAGTGGGTACCTAAAACAAAAGAAATATCTGATGAGAAGACAATTATTAAACCACATGATTTACCAAAGTCAAAAGTACCCAACTATAAGTGGGTACCTCACGTTTTATTTCATCTTATAGGTAAATCATGTATGGTACCTTGACTCCGGCTGCTCAAAGCACATGACCGGATAGAGAGAAACACTCACTAACTTTGTGGATAAGTTCTGTGGGACGGTCCGATTCGGGAATGATCAATTCTGTCCGATCAAAGGTTATGGGAGTCTTGCGTACGATAAGATAACAATTCAGAAAGTCTTCTACGTTGACGGTCTTGGTCACAACTTGTTCAGCATTGGACAACTCTGCGACAAAGGATTAGAGGTCAACTTCAAAGCAAATCGGTGCAGCATAAGATCTGGAGAAGGAAAAGAAATCCAATTGACCTAGCCTCAATCAATCTGAAGAAGGATGTGTGCTTAATGTCAAAAGCAACGTCTAAAATTTCTTGGCTATGACATCATCGTCTTTCTCATTTGATTTTTAAAGAATTAACCAACTTTGCAAAAGGTGGGTTGGTTAAAGTGCTACAAACTCTCAAGTTTCAAAAAGAGCAGTTGTGCGCAACTTGTGAAAAAGGAAAGATGACTAGAGCTTCACACAAGTCCAAAACAGACACTCAACAAGAAGAGCATTGGAATTGCTTCACATGGACTTGTGTGGACCTATGAGAGTACAAAGTATAAACAAGAAACGCTATGTGTTGGTAATAGTCGATGACTACTCCAGATACACGTGGGTTTTCTTCATGCGTTCCAAATCTGATGCTACCGAGATAATAATAGACTTCATCCGTAGAATTCAAGTCAAGTTGCAGCTTTCAGTTCAAACCATCAGATCAGATAACAGGACATAATTCAAGAACAAATCTCTCGAATCGTTTCTGAATTCTGTGGGAATAACTCATCAATTCTCAGCAGCTCGTACTCCACAACAGAATGGTGTTGTTGAACGAAGAAATCGGACACTAGTGGAATCTACAAGAACGATGCTGGCATATTCCAATCTTCTGTTATTCCTTTGGGCTGAAGCTGTAGCAACAACTTGTTTCACGCATAACAGATCAATAATCAACAAAAGATTTGGAAAGACTCCATACGAATTAATAAACAAACGGGTACCTAATGTTAAGTATTTCCATGTCTGTGGATGCAGGTGCTTCATATTAAATGACAAAGACAATCTGGGAAATTTAGTCAAAAAGCTGATGAAGGCATCTTCATTGGGTATTCGAAGGAGTCTGTAGCTTTCCGAGTCTACAATAAGCAGACCAAGACAGTCAATGAAAGCGTGAATGTAAAATTTGATGAAGGCGTAGTAATGGCTTCTAAACATACCAGTTCAGGTGCCGATCATAACAAGCTGACTTCTATGAAGTCAACTGAATGGAGTGCAGATAATTCTGATTTAAATAAACTATTCGAGAATTTCTATGAAGGCTAATTTGAAAAGCCCAAAACTAATGTTTCAAATTTGGTGCCTGACAGGATTACTGAAGATCCAGTCGTAGTCTCAGACTATTCTCATCAACCCATTTCAGAAGAAACTGGAGAGGCTTCAACGACAGATGTGCACTTACCTACTGATAATGTACAACCCATTCAACCTCCAGTATCTTTTGAAACCCCCTTACCATCAGAAAACTCAGAAACCCCTATCTCAGATAATATACCATCTATTAGAAGCTAACCCTCAAATTCCCTACTTAGACTTAAACCCCAATCAAGACCAAATTCAACCGTATGCACGTACTTTAAGTGGACAAGAAATCACCCAACTGAAAATATCATAGGTGATCCTTCTGCATCAGTTCAAACCAGAAGAGAAACAATAAACGAGTGTTTATTTTCAAACTTTCTCAGCAAAATTGAGCCAAAGAATGTTAAAGAAGCTCTTCTGGATGCTGATTGGATTGTGGCAATGCAAGAAGAGCTGAATCAGTTTGAAAGGCTGAAGGTCTGGAGATTGGTAGAGCGACCAAAAGATAAATCAATCATTGGCACAAAGTGGATTTTCAAGAATAAGAAGGATGAACATGGTGTTATCATTAGTAACAAGGCTCGCCTCGTCACCAAAGGATACAACCAACAAGAATGGATCGATTATGATGAAACTTTCGCTCCAGTTGCAAGAATAGAAGCAATTAGGATTTTTTTGGCATTTGCTGCTCATAAAAACTTTACAGTTTACCAAATGGATGTAAAAACTGCGTTTTTAAACGGGGAACTAACAGATGAAGTGTATACATATCAGCCCAAAGGGTTTACTGGTCCTTTGAAGCCTGATCATGTATATATATTTTAGATAAATCCCTGTATGGCCTTAAACAAGCACCTCGTGCTAGGTATGATGCACTTTCAACATACTTGTTGAAATGTGGATTTAACAAAGGTGCAGTGGATACTACCCTGTTTATAAAACGTCAGGGCCAGATATTATAGTAATTGAAGTATATGTAGAAGACATAATATTTAGGTCTACAAATCCAGAATTTTGCAAGAAATTTGCTTTCTTAATGTCCCAGAAATTTGAAATGAGCATGATTGGAGAAATAAACTTTTTCTTAGGTTTACAAGTTAAACAACTGACTGATGGAATTTTTATCAATTAATTCAAATATATACAGGACATGTTAAAGAAATTTAACATGGTCAATAGTACTCCTATGAAAACTCCCATGGCTTCGGATTCCAAATCCAAACTCGATGAGGACATTTCAGGAAAACCTGTAGATGTAACTCATTATCGAGGAATTATTGGGTCATTAATGTATTTAACTGCTAGTAGACCTGATATTATGTTTGCTACATGTGTTTGTGCTAGATATCAGGCTAATCCAAAAGAATCACATTTAGCTGCTGCCAAAAGGATATTAAGATATCTGAAGGGAACACCAAACCTTGGTTTGTGGTATCCCGGGAATCTTCATTCAATTTAACTGCTTTTTCTGATGCTGATCACGCAGGTGATAAAATGGGTAGAAAAAGTACATCAGGAGCAGTTCAATTCTTAGGTGACAAACCCGTCTGTTGGTCATCCAAGAAACAACACTATGTTTCACTGTCTATAGCCGAAGCAGAATATGTTGCTGTATCATCGTGCTGTTCTCAAGTGTTGTGGATGAAGAGCCAACTCAGAGATTACGGGTTTACACCACTAAAGATTCCAATATATTGTGATTCTCAGAGTGCAATAGCCATAACATCTAATCCAGTGCAACACTCAAAAACCAAACACATCGACATCCGATATCATTTTATTAAGGATCATGTAGAAAATGGTAATATAGAATTATACTTTGTTCCTACTGAATATCAATTAGCTGACTTATTTACCAAAGCATTAGATGAAAAACGGTTTAATTTTTTGGTATACAAGTTGGGTATGTTGAATCGTTAGATTTAAACATTCAGTAGTTACAAATTATAATTTTAAATTAAAATTTTTTAATTTGATCTTCGTTTGTTGTTAAATTCATGAGTTTTAAAGTTTAAATTTATCGGAGTTTAACAGATCTGGATTGTTATGTGTAGGGGGAGCAGAAAATTATTTTATCTGATTTTGAGAAAATCTGATAAATTTTATCTGATTTTTTTGTAGGGGGAGCAGACTTTTATAATAATATGTACATCTGAGGGGGAGCTGAATTGCAAACATCAACGGGGAGCAATATGTTTTGTCTTTAAATTTTTTTTAGATAAATTCATTTTGGTCTATTGATGATTTTTATTTTCATTTTTTTTTGTTGTTGTTAAAAATTTTTTTGTTTTGTTTTTGATGTTTTGTTAATACTTTTTTTTACTGTTGTTCAAATTTATTTTTTTGTTTTTGTGTTCTTATTTTTTTTTTGTGTTCAATTCTTTTACTTTTAGTTGTGTCTTAATATATTTTTTTATTTCAATTTGTAAAGGTAATATTTGTTTGTGTTGGTGAAACGGGCTGGAACTAAAACAAAATACTAAGAGAATATGGGCCGAATTTTTTTTTTAAATTTTAAAATATGAAATTTCAACTATAAAGTTGAAATTCAAAATTCAAATCATTTTTTTTCGAAATATCTGACACTGTTCATCTTCTCTCTCAAATCCCTTTCTTCCTCACGAAGAAATCTCAAAATCTCAAAAGAATTCGTCCTTTTCACCATTTCACTAACAAATTGTGAGTTCTTTTTATAGTTTCTTGTATTATCTTTCAGTTTCTATATGTCAAACGTGCATTATATGTATTTGTTCGTATGTATGTATGTATGTATGTATGTATGTATGTGTGTTCATGGGTTTTAATTTTTTGGTGGTGTTAATCTGAAATTAACAGTGTGTTTACATGCCGTTTATCATATTGGACTTGAATCTCAAATTTCAATTTTCAATTTCAAACACACAAACAGAAATTTAAATTTTTGGTTCAAGTTTTTTCGAGTTCATAATACACTGAAAATCGAATTTTTTGCAATGAATTTGTTGTTTCTGAACAATGTTCAGTAAACAAAAGTTATGTGAAATCAATTTTCGAGTGGGACTAAAGTTTTTAATGAGTAAAAATGTCCCTGGAATCTAATTTTTGAAAATCAGTGTGTATGGACTTGAAAATATTTTGAAGAACATTTTCTCGAATCAAGTTGTAATTGAGAACACATTTAGTGTAATGCGAGTTGAATGATACATGACTCGAGAATATGTTTGTTTCATTGGAGTTGGTTGATTGTTGTTTCGAGAAAATATATAATGTTATTCGAGTTGGTTGCTTGTGAGGACTTGAATAATTTTTTCAACGCAACTCGATAACAAAAGTCATTCGAGTCTTTTCAAGTTAGTATTCGAGTTGGACACTTAAATCATTCGAGTCCTTCATCCTTCATTCGAGTTGAGTCAAGTCAAGGTCGAGTTCACTAATATGTAAATCGAGTTGGTCTTAGAGTTATATCGAGTAACTCTTCTTTGATGATCGAGTTGAGTGGAGTTCAGGACTTCGAATTTTTTCAATACAAGTCTCGATAATTCCTTCATTCGAGAAAGGAATCTATTTCATTCGAGTTGAGTTGTAAGTCTTTCGAGAAAACATCAGACTTAATCGAGTTGGTTTTCAGTGTCATTCGAGTTGGTACTTAAGCACATTCGAGAAACATTCTTCTTTGTTCGAGTTGAATTCTTATGTCTATCGAGTTGAGTCATTCAATATCCAAGGAGCTTTACATGTCAATCGAGTTTTATACTCAAATTTTTTTGAAAAGTGTCTAAGTGTTGGGAATTTAATTTTTTAAGAAAAAAGTCACATTTTTCAAGAAATTGTTTAAATCTGTGTTTTTCTAACATTGGTCTCTGAAAGATTGACTTTGGAATCCTATCAATAATATTTTCATATTATTGTCTGGAATCCCGATGCTTTAAACAGAAAAGCACATATTTTTATAACTTTTTAGCAAAATGTTTTATTTTTCTATTTGCAGGATTTCATTTGTTTATCTGTTGAATCTAACATGCTTATTATTTTTCACAGGTTTCAAATGGCTTCACAAGCTCAATCCCAACCCTCAAACTCCTCTGATTCCTATTCTTCATCAAACCACACCCTCGTGTCTAAACCAGTTAGATCCACATCAGTTACCCGACCTTCACCTTCTACCCTCATTCCCGATAACCAGCTTGTTAAACCTAAATACTGCTTACCATTCCGAGATAATAACCATCGTCTTGACACCAAATTAATTAAAGTAAGCCATCCGATCATTGTAGATATTCTCAAAGGTCACCTTTAGGATATCTTCTTCAATACAAACCCTCCATTCCTCAGGTTTATCTTCAACAATTCTGGCATACAGTGAAGTTTGTCCCAGCTGATGGTAACCATCATTTCAAAGTTACCATCGATCAGTTCAAAACCAAAATTACCTTAACCAGACTGAGACATAATCTATTCCTGCCTCGTCGAATAGATACAATGAATTTCCCAGAATTAGCAGATTTTGAAGATTTCGTATCAGATGAGGAATTGGTGCATGATTTCATATGTTTGGGATATTCAAAGCTACTACCTAAGAGTTCAAAGTTCCATCGAAATGGACTCAATGGTGAATGGTACACTCTCTTTGGTATCATCAACCGGTGCATGACGTTGAAGCACACGGGAATTGACAGATGTAGTATACACTGTCTCAGAATCTTTCATGGCATAGCTTTCAACAAGCATTATGACTATGCACAGTGTATCTGTGAGGACCTTAAGGAAGTCGTGCTAGCAAAGATGACAAACCGATCAAGGAAATTTGTCCCTCTTCAACGTTTCATTCAAATCCTTATCAGAGGCATTCTAAGGGCCAATGAAAATATACCGAAACGAACAAGTTCTCAACGATGTCCCGATTATGTAATGATGAGCTTACACGAGGTACCAGATTCTCCAAATGCCAATATCATGCCTATTCCAGAAGCGTTGTTGAAATATGCAGATCAGGAGAGTGAGAATAAGGCTATACAGAATAGATCATGCTCCTATAGAGACCCAAGAACCGGGTTCTCTTAACCAAGGAGTTGTAGGAGAAGAGGAACTTCAACATGGGGCTGAAGTTCAGGGAAGCCAAATAGTGTCTGAGGGAGCAGAAGTTGATGTGAGGGGTGGTGAGGGAGAAGCCAGCAGCTCCGATTCTGAACGGACTTTATCAAATATTAATGAGGGAGCTGCAGAATGAGAGGATGATGATGATGATGATGATGATGATGATGAAGGAGGACCTGATCATAATGAGTGAGGTGCTGGATTAGTTGATATAGTAGAAATAGCACAACAGAGTGTGAGGGATGTACCAAGCCTAGAAAGCTAGGATAGAACCACATATGCTGTTAGCTCCCAACAGGGAGTTAGCATTGAAGAAGTCAGTATCCCTCAACAGGAGACTGTTTCATTTGTTCACAGGGAGGAAGCTCAACTGCTATCCGATAATCCTTTGGATTTGATGGATATTGAAACAAGTACACATCCGCCCGAGTGTACGACTTCTTTTGTTACACATAGTCTAGAACCGATACACACTAGGACACTTGCGTCTACTTCATCTGTTGAAGTAAGTGCAGTCCTACTAAGTGTCACTGCCGGAACAACCTCAGTAACGGAAGCATTTGTTGCTCCGTCACTTGAAGAGGTTGGAAGTCCAGTCAGAGCCACATCATTGCCATCTCTGAGCACTGGCCACGCAGAGGTTCTTTTTACAAGTTCAACTGTCATGTCAACTGGAAGTCTAAGTGACCCAGTAGTTACTCTTTCCCCTTTCATTACTGAATCATCTTTGTCTCAAGCATTGAATGCTGCTGTTGCAGGAGTGAATAATCATTTGACAGCTCAATTATCATAAGTCATGTCTCAGATGACTAATATCCAAAAGTTTTTAAAGGGCAAATCTGTGGCAGAAAAAACTGTGAAGCAACCAGATCCACATCAGGCTATAGAAGAGCTACGAGACTTTGTTTTTGAACAGTTTGATGAGATGCGAGAACGAATGATAGGGTTGGAAAGTACAGTGATCACGGTATTGGGAAACTTATCTGAACGAGTATCAGCTGTCGAACAAACGTGCAAGGCTCAAGCTTCAGCGCCAAAACGAAAACATGACGAGCATGATGATGACTCCGATGATGCTCCTCATGAGGGGGAGAAGAGGAGGAAGCTTGATGAGCCAACACCTGGTCAATTGATAATTACGTATCCAGAGAAAGAGACCGAGACTCAAGAGAAAGGAGAAGCCGGAAGCTCAAAAGAACCTGCTGATGTTCAAGAAGGATAGAAATTGATTCTTTATGAAGATGTTCTTGTTCCATTGAGCATTCAGTCAGAGTTTTATAATTTTGATGAATATGAAGATTCAGAAGATGATGTTCAGGAACAAATTCCAATGATTGAGGATATTGCACGCATAGAAAGTAGTGGAGAAGAATCAGATGATGATGATGTCACTGAATTGACAGATGTTGCAGTACGAGCTGAAAGAATAGAAGAAGAAGTTTTGGTACAGGAAATCCTTAAAGATGATATACCTATACTGACAGTTGAAAGGCCTGAGGTTATGGTCCAAGTAAAAGAAGAAGAGATGGAACCATTCCATGTAGAGAGTTTTATTCCTCCAGTCGTTAAAGAAGTCAATGAGTTTGAGATAATGGAGATCGAGGTTCTTTAATGAATATGTCTTAGCGGATGAATCGCAAAGACAACATCAACTAAGGTTTGAGGCTCAAAGAATTGTTCAAAGGGAAATTAATGACATGGTGTGTATTCTGAATGAAGAAGAAGTAAGAAAGAAAAAGAAAAAGGGATTGGAGCTTTCGTCGAAGAAATCTGCTGAGTATACAAGGAAAAGGAATAAATTGCCATATCTTGAAGATTACCTTGAGAAGAAGATCTTTTGCAGAAAGCAAGCTCCGTGCAGTTTTCTGAAGTTACTTAGAGTTTTAGAGCTGAATAGACCGAATCTAGCTAATTATGCAAGTTTTCTTCAGAATAAGGCTCAAAGTGCAGAAAAGGTCAGAAGTGAGTTTCCGATTGTTGACTTGATAAAGATAGAAAAGGATAGGTTTGTAAAGATTTTTTATCCTACATTCACGGTTACTAGATCAGACGGAAATACTTACACGTTTACAGAAGCCGACATGTTTTGGATGAACTTGGTTGATATTGAAGACTTGTTTGATGAACTTTGCAGAAATAAACAGAATGAACACTGTAGGTTTGCTCTAAAGACGTTGTTTCATTTCATGCACATTAAGCTCGTTCTCTGTCAGTGCAAGATCTTCAAATCGGTGTTGAAAGAGGCATGCGAAAGATCAATGTAACTCCACCGAATAGGGAAATCAAGTTTGCAGGGGAATTGAAAGAATGTCAATTAATAATGGTGAAGCGTCCAGCTGTTATGTACAGAGATAAAATCGAAAGCTGAGAGCTATGAGGAGTATTGAATTAAACAAGTTCTGTGATGGAACCCTCCAGAAGGTAATGAGCGGGTTGAAAGGTAAAGTGGCTGCTAATCAGAAGAGGAAAACAAAGCGAGGAGCCCTCAGTGCTTATGATAAGAGACTCATGGTAGAATTCATTTCAAAGATAAAGTGGGGGCTATCCAACAGAAAAAGTGTGAGGAATTTTGAGATGAAGTTGGGGCTGACAAGATGAACACTTGGCTTATTTCATCAAAGGGGGAGAATGTTGGAACTTATTTTAGTTGATGAAATAATAAAGTCTAGGGTATAAAATGTAATTAGGACAAAGTTGTAAATAGAATATTAATAGCCTTTTGACTTTGTAAAATAGTAGATCTGACATTTTGTAAATCAATTTGCATGGAAATCGTGGAAGGAATTAGGGCTACAGTACACGTTCTCTCAACTTTCATCTCTGTAATTGTTTTGATATTAATCAAATCATTCGATTAGTGTTCTTGATCTTGTACTTAGTTGTTTGCAATTAATTGTTGATTGATTTTGTAGGAATTACATGGGTATTGCAAAACATTTTTTTTAGTTTAAGGACATGTCAAGTTGTGTATATAGAGGAGGTGGCCTTGCTCTTTGACAAAGGGCTACGTGGTGAAGTTGAAGACTTAGTGATTTGTGGAGGCCTTATCTTTAGAAATTTCCAATGGAGACTTGCTTCCTTGCCCATCCAGTTGGGTGGTTTGGCCTTGTATTGGGTAGTAGAGGCGTCCTCTTATGCTTTTGTGGCCTCCGCGACCCAATCTTGGGAGCTACAGGACCACATTCCGTGTGATAGTGGCGTGTGTGGCATGTATTCTAATTATGTTTGTGCTTTAGTGTGTCTTCGTGATACTCTCCTGAACATTGACTTTAGCGGTTTTACTGATAAAAAACTCGCCCCTTATAGCAAAACATGCTTTGGTGAATGCTTTTTTTGGTAAAACTATACAAGACATGGAAGTTCACTTTGACATGACAGTTACAGAATACAGTCTTTGAATGCCTACGATTCCCACATGCTCAAGATTTTCTTTTGGCTATCCTTATTGATGGTCTAGGCCAACACATGTCGCCACTAGAGTATCGTAGTATTACTGGTTGGTGAGATGTTGGGAATTTGTATCAGTTTTTTATAAAAAAAACATAAACTTTAATTGATTAAACACAACGGAAACTTTTTAACTTATGAATTTCTTATGAATCAACAAGTGAAACATAAGATAACTACCGTGAAAGCATTAATAATTCATACCTTTGTAGTGGATGACAAAAATACATGAACGGAATGTTTTCGGTATCCACCGTGATGACACGACCGAACGACATCGGGTACACAATTAAACACACGAAAAACGAATCGAATTAATCACCAAAATTTGGTTTGGTGTGGCCGTGTATCTGATCACCATAGGGACCGGATTTAATTTATGAATCAAGGAGTTTCATTTTAATTAAAACTCTATTTATTATTTAAAAATCCATTAATTATCTATAATTATTTAAGTCTTGAATTATCTATATAATTATCTTCATAATTATATAAATATTCCTTAAATAATAGTATGCATCTTTTATATAATCACTATCCATGTAAGATGATATAAAAGGAATAGATAATAACTAATCAGTTATCTTTACTGATTTATTTATAATTATCCATCCAATTATCCAATAATCAGTGGATAATACAAATTCAAATAAATTCATCTTTTATTTAATATCTAATAAAAGGAATAGATAATTACTAATCAATTATGTTTACTATATCCTGTTTCATACAGGCCCACCAGTAAAGTACTTTGAGATCCTGTCGCATGTCACCAGCTCTAGGGACCCAAACTCATCCTTGTCTCGTGTATAACCCTTAGAAATCCGTCTCAACCCTTGCAGCTGGCCCAAAATATGTACTCCTTAGTGATTCTTTGCCTACATACCAATAACTTAGACCTCTCGAAGTCGCTCTATCAGCGTAGAAGTCACCTCAATTCTGTAATTACGAGCTCGACTAGTCGATCAACGCTCCTTTCGACTCAGCACGTCTGCTACTACATTCACCTTCCCCGGATGATATTGGATATCGCAGTCGTAGTCCTTAATCAACTCTAGTCCCCGTCTATGTCTCATGTTCAAGTCTCACTGATTGAATAAATATTTGAGGCTCTTATGAACAGTAAACAACGTGAAGAAGGGAACTCCGTACAAGTAGTGACTCCATATCTTCAGCGCAAACACAATGGCTGTCAACTCTAGGTCGTGAGTAGAATAGTTCTTCTCGTAGTCTTTCAACTGATGAGAAGCAAAAGCGATCACTCGACCCCTCTGCATCAGCACTTAGCCTAATCCAATCCCAGAAGCATCACTATATACAACAATATTACTCGTGCCTTCTGGCAATGCTAATACTAGAGCCTAACATAACCGACGTTTCAGCTCCCGAAATAGAAACTCATGGTCTTCAGTCCACTCGAATGAGACTGATTGACGAGTCAAACGGGTCAAATGTACAACAGTCAAGGCGAAATCATGGATGAATCGATGATAGTTACCTGCTAAACATAAAAACTGCATATCTCTGTCACATTCCTCGGTCGTTCCCAGCTCATAACGACCTCAATCTTAGATGGGTCTACCAAAACACCTTCGCCGCTATGTCCAAAAAAATGGACTTCTCGAAGCAAAAACTCGCACTAAGAGAACTTTGCATACAACTTCTCACGTCATAGTAACCCGAGAATCTCTTGTAGATATGCCGCATGCTCCTCTACTGACGGGGAATATATCAATATGTCGTCAATAAACACTATGACGAACTTATCAAGATATGAACGGCAGACCCGATTCATCAGGTCTATTAAAGCTGCAGAGGTATTGGTTAGCCCAAATAGCATAACAAAGAACTCGTAGTGGCCGTATCTTGTCCTGAATGATGTCTTCGCAACATCCTCATCATGCACCTTCAGCTGATGATACCCTGACCGCAAGTCAATCTTCGAGAACACACTGGACCCCTGTAGCTGGTCGAACAAATAATCTATCCGCGATAAACGGTAATGGTTCTTCACCGTCACCTTATTGAGCTCGCGGTAGTCTATACGCATTCTCATCGACCCGTCCTTCTTCTTAACTCCTGAAGCTGACTCATCAACTCTCTTATCTCGGTAGGAGCTAATCGATAAGCTGCACGTGCGATAGGAGTAGCACCGGGCACTAACTCTATACGGAACTCTACCTGTCTTAGGTGGCAACACAGGTAGCTCCTTAGGAAACACATTAGGAAACGCAAAAACTACATCAACGGTCTCAATACTCCTCTTCTCCTTCTTTGCATGCACTACATATGCTAGGAAGGAATGAAAACCCCTAGCTAAGTGACGACGATCCTGAACTGCAGAAATGAAGCCAACACTGCCTCTACTACGCTCTCTATACACGATGATGACACGATCCTCTAAAACAGGCAGGCAGATAATCTTCTTGGAACTAGGAATATCTGCATGCTGCGAAGCTAACCAATCCATGCCCGCTATGGCATCAAAACTACCAATATCTATAGGCAATAAATCAACTCTAAATGGATGATCATCAATCTCTAATACACACTAAACATACATGTGCCTAACTACAAAGGCACTAACATATGCTAACTCGATAATCAATGGCTCTGATAACTCGACAGGTGGATCAATAAAATGAGCAGTAAAAGAGAAAGATACAAAAGAATGAATCGCCCCAGAGTTAAACAGAACTCAAGCGATACGACCGTTCAAAACAAACGTACCGGAAACTACATCGGCTTTCTCTCTAGCCTCCTCTACAGTCAAATGAAAAACTCAGCCTCAGGCTCTGGGAATAGGATCTCTACATGCAGACGAACCCACAGAACTCTGACCCTGCGTTGTCATTCTCTAATCCCCCTGTCGTGGCACTGTACACTCCAGCGACTGATGCTCGCTCGCCCGCAGTTAAAACACAGTGGGCCTCTAAAAGTACAATCCGATTGAGTATGGCCAGGCTCTCTACAACGAAAGCAACACACGTGTCGGGGATCACACTCCCCGGCATGCCTTTGTCGGCATCTCTGACACCACCTCTCTCATGTCACTGACCCGAAACTCGCTGCTCCTCCCCTACGCTCAATCCCACTAAAACGGCTACCCCTTTTGTCAGATCTATCTCTCTGTCCATCTGCCCCCTCAGACTTTACCCGTCTGCGATCGTTGCCCCTAGGCTGAATACGGTTGGGGCAGCTATCTCTGTCTGGGGCACAGGAATATCCAGCCGACTGAACTCGCTTAGGCTGCTCGACAAATGGATCGGTACGGGACCTCTCTCTCTCCTTCATGCCACCTTTACTACCATAGCATATGTCGGTATATACCCTGTATCAATGAACTCCCTGATCTCCTTGCACAGACCCATCATAAATCTCTTAATCTTTCACGACTCTGTGCTAATCTAGAGTGGTGCAAACGAATTCAAATCTATGAATATCTTCTCGTACTCATACACTGGTCTCTGCCCCCTGGAATAGTGAAAGAAAGTCGATCTCTAATTGCGTTCGTCGGTCCTCTAGACAGTATTGCTCCTAAAACCGGATCTTAAACTGATTCCATGTCATGGTATAAGCTGGTCTGTCTCTCATGGTTTCCCTAACAGTCCTTCACCTATACTGAACGCTAGTCCGCAGCTGCGCGCTAGCAAACGTCGTCATCTGATCGGGGAGATAACCTATAATCCGGAAGGCCATATGTGACGTCCTTGTTAATTAATGATATAATTGTAGCAATCACCAGGATCGACTAACAACCCAATGAGTAATCATGATAATTGAAATTGAATACTTAAATTAGAATTAAGCAAATCCACACTAAAGCAATAGAATACATGTCTATGGTGATAAGAGTCTAACTATTACATCAACATAATTGTTTTAGAAGTAGAAATCCCAGCCCAAAGCTATTACATTCAAGTACCAATAGCTACTAAGGTCTCCGGGATATTGATTTGATATGCTTAAGTAGATGGTCCAGCTACACTCTTGCCTTTGCCTGTAATCAATATGAGTCAACAGTAAGCTAAATGCTTAGTGAGATAACAGATTATACATACAACAAATATTTCTTTACATGCAATGCTTAACCATGGGCAGTGTAAGCCCCATGTATGTGAAAACGGCAGTGAAAGCCTCAATGTGTGAGTAAACCATGCAGTGCTAGCATGGGGTGGCAGTTCAATATGCTGATCGGGGATGTGCCGAACCTGATGGGATACGAGTGGGATGATCAGTCCCCGACAGTGGCCTGCTGTCAGCCCCAGTCCAGGTCGCATCAGATTATGAAGTAATGATCATGCAGTGCAAGCATGATGTAAATAGATGCACTTTCAAATGAACGCAAGCTACATGTGTGTTACATGTCAAGTACGAGTGTGCATCATAACAACAAATCATTTCATGAGTGCCAAATGAAGTATATGAACAACGTGAACATGCCATTGAATGTATAAACATGAATGTAAAAACAATAAATGTTCGAATGATAATCTGCAACTCACAGTGATTGGTTTTGTGACTTGATCCTGAATCAATGTGTGTTTTGATAACACCACAATGATCTGTAATGTAAGTGTAATAGTGAATTAATGTCAGTAATTGCTTAAAAATTGTATTCTGTAATTTTAAATAAAACCCTAGTTGAATTCGGACCACATCCGAATTCGGATGGTCCGAAATCCGGATGGTCCGAATTGGGTCCTCGGTCCGAATTCACTATTGGTCCGAACTATGTAGTTGTCCGAAATGCTTGGTCCGAATTTGGGTGAGTCTGGATTGGGTTAGGGTCCGAGTTCGGACTTCGGATGAACAGCGCCCGAATTCGGATGGTCCGAATTCGGTTCATCCGAACCGAGTTCATACTTTGTAAAACTTCCAGATTTTCCAGATTTTGCATTTTGACCATTTTGCATGTTTTAGTTACTAAAATAGTAAATGTGAACTTAGAAACACTATTTCAACTTATAACATGTCACTTATGTACCAAAATAACCGATTTGTGTCCATTTTCTTATGAGTCTCGATGAACACACACACTAAAACACACACATATCTAGAAATCACACTTAGACTTCGAATCTGTTTCTGAATTTTTGTACATTGCAACATACATGCTCGATTTCAACAAATCCATCATAATATATAACATGCATTAACATCTGTATCAAAAATCTTATGATTCGGTTCTTATTAAAACCGAACCAAAATCTTCAAAATCCGAAAGATTGAATGATGTTTACCTTAAATTGATTCTTGTAGTTGTTATAGTCTCCTATATGCCACTTGAATCCAGATTTTTGCACCTTAATTCGATGATTTCTTGTGTGTTCCTTTGATGCAGCCGAGAGAGAGTAGAGAGAGAGAGAGTACGGTTAGAGAGAGAGAGAGTGATGGTGAAAATGAAAGTTTCCCCCTTTTTATTTGTATTTTGACTTATTTGCACACTAAACCCCTCAACTTCGTATTTTCTTATTTAACTGATAATATGATCAAAATTAACTTAAATTGATATAATATTCCATTAACATAATAATTAAGTCCTTAAAATTGCAAATTACATATATTTGAAATTTGGGATGTTACAGCATGGGCTCCACCACGCCTATACTTCGTCCGCGAAGTCATGCTGTGCTAAACAAACTTGGGTACTTAGTTTTCATATCTTCTTCCGATTCCCAAGTATGATTAGCTCCCCGATGATGCTTTCACTTGACCAACACCATCCTAATTTCTTTGTTACGTAGTTTCTTGACTTTTGTCTCCAAAATGCATTCTGGTTCATCAACAAACCTTAGCCGTTCGTCAATCTTAATGTCCGAGTGATCAGTCCATGGTTCCCTCTCGGGCACCAGACTCTTCCTTAAGTACCCAACGTGAAATACCGGGTGAACACCTGATAATTCTTCTGGCAAGTCCAAATGATAGGACTGATTCCCAACTCTTTCTAGTATTTTGAAGGGTCCTATGAATCGAGGTGACAACTTTCCTCGCTTTACGAATCTCGTGACTCCCTTCATCGGAGAAACCTTCAAGTAGACCCAATCATCTTTTTGAAATTCTATCGCTTTGTGTCGGCGATCATGATAGTTCTTTTGTCGATCCTGTGCTGTTTTCATGTACTGCCGTATGAGTTGGATCTTTTCATTTGTTTCTTGTAGCAAAGCAGGACCGGCTATTGGAGTTTCTCCTGTTTCCCTCCAACAGGTTGGAGTTCTACATTTTCTTCCGTATAGAAACTCGAACGGTGCCATCTTGATAGTGGAATGGTAACTGTTGTTGTAGGAGAATTCAACCAATGGAAGGTGATCGTCCCAGTTACCACCCAAATCCATGACACAGGCTCTAAGCATGTCTTCGAGAGTTAAAATTGTTCTTTCACTTTGACCATCAGATTGGGGTCTATAGGCAGTACTCATTGCGATACGAGTACCAAGACCGTTTTGTAAAGCAGCCCAGAAGTTGGAAGTGAATCTACTATCTCGGTCAGAGACAATAGACTTAGGCACACCATGCCTAATGACAATTTCGTTAACGTAGATCTGGGCAAGACGGTCCAGTGAATAGGTTTCCCGAATGGGAATGAAGTGAGCAGATTTTGTTAATCGATCAACAATGACCCAAATGGCATCATGTTGACGACGCGTCTTGGGCAGCTTCGTTATAAAGTCCATAGTGATATGATCCCACTTCCATTCCGGGATAGGAAGAGGTTGCATACAACCATAGGGCTGTTGGTGCTCGGCTTTGACTAGACGACAAGTTCTGCACCTTTCAACATACTGACCGACATCTCTTTTCAATCCTGGCCACCAGAAGTCGGCTTTTAAGTCGTTGTACATTTTTGTGCTACCAGGATGAATTGAGAATTTGGATTGGTGAGCTTCTTCAAGTATCACTTCCCGCATGTTCCCGAACTTAGGAACCCACACTCTGCCATACACACCCTTTAGTCCAGTTCCATCATCTTGCATTAATGGCAACCAATTCTGATATCTTCGTCTTTAACATTCTCTTCTTTTAGGGCCTGTAACTGAGCAGCCCTAACATCATCAATGATAGTGGACGTCAGTATTGTGGGAGTCAAGGCATAGCAGTATGCCTTGCAGTATGCTTTTCGACTTAGAGCATCGGCCACTACGTTGGCCTTCCCTGGATGATAGAGAATCTCACAGTCGTAATCTTTTATCAGCTCCATTGACCTTCTTTGCCTCATATTCAAGTCCTTCTGACTGAATATATACTTTAAACTCTTGTGATCAGTGTAGAGCTGACACTTGGTTCCGTACAAATAGTGTCTCCATAACTTGAGAGCGAAAGTCACAGCAGTTAGCTCTAGATCATGAGTAGAGTAGTCTTTCTCATGTGGTTTGAGTTGTCTAGAAGCATAAGCTATGACGTTTCCTCTTTGCATTAGTACCGCACCCAAACCCATGCCTGATGCATCTGTGTAGACTACGAAGTCTTCGTTCCCTTCAGGCAGGGCTAACACTGGTGCTTCACTTAGCAATTTCTTCAATTCGTCAAAGGCTACTTGCTGTTCTTCTTTCCAAAAGAAAGTAGCATTCTTGCGAGTAAGCTTTGTTAGCGGAACGGCGATCTTTGAGAAGTCTTTGATGAATCGGCGGTAGTAACCAGCCAATCCCAGAAAACTCCTAATCTCTGAGGCGTTGCGGGGTGATTCCCAGTTCTGGATAGCTTCGATCTTTGCAGGATCAACAGCAATCCCAGCACCAGATATCACGTGCCCCAAGAATTGGATCTGAATTAAATATTGAGTAAGTACAAGTTAACAAAGGGTTTATGATTGAGTATAAGGATCATGAAATTGTTTCGAATGTTGAGACGTACCTGCCTCAACCAGAATTCACATTTAGAGAATTTGGCGTAAAGTCGCTCTTTGCGCAGCAACTCTAGTAATTCTCTCAGATGTGCTGCATGATCCTCTTCGGTTTTTGAATAAATGAGAATGTCATCGATGAACACGATGACCGATTTGTCGAGCATTGGCCGGCAGACTCGATTCAGGAGATCCATGAAAGCGGCCGGCGCAGTAGTAAGACCGAACGGCATTACCAGAAACTCGTAGTGTCCGTAACGAGTTCTGAAAGCCGTCTTTGGAATGTCATCTGGGTGTACTTTGAGTTGGTGATAACCCGAACGAAGATCAATCTTCGAGAAGTAGCTTGCGCCTTGTAACTGGTCGAAGAGATCATCAATCCGGGGCAACGGGTATTTGTTTTTGATTGTGACTTTGTTGAGTTCTCGATAGTCGATGCACATTCGCAATGTGCCATCTTTCTTTTTGACGAACAGAACAGGAGCGCCCCAAGGAGATGAACTTGGGCGGATAAAACCTTTGTCAAGTAGCTCCTGTAACTGCTTCATCATTTCCTGCATTTCTGCAGGAGCTAGTCGATAAGGAGCCTTTGCTATTGGAGCAGCTCCGGGAATGAGGTCAATGCGGAATTCCACTTGGCGATCAGGTGGCAATCCCGAGATATCTTCTGGAAAGACATCAGGAAATTCGGAAACGATGGAAACGGTAGAAGGAGATTGAACTTCAGCCTTTGCATCGACAGCGTAGGCTAAGTAAGCTGAACAACCCTTGGCAACGTGCTTTCGGGCTTTTGCAATTGAAATAAGGCATAAGTCGCCTTTGTGTCTATCACCATAAATGCATATGTCTCGGCCCTCGGGAGTGGTAATCTTGATCATTCTTTTCTTGCAAACGATTTGGGCCTCGTTATGAACTAACCAGTCCATGCCTACTATGACATCGAATTCCCCGAACTCCATAGGGATCAGATCTATATTGAATACTACGTCTTCTACCAATAATGTACAATTCCTATATACTTTGTCTGCTTTAACTAACATGTTGCTATCAGTCTCTATGTCAAGTACAAATTGCAGTTTGGAAGTAGGCATATTGAATTGACGAGCAAATGAAGTGGAGACAAACGAACGGTTGGCTCCAGAATCAAACAGTATACGTGCAGGAATGGAATTAACATAGAACGTACCAGTGACCACCTCCGGGTCATCCTTTGCTTCTTCAGCTGTGATTTGGAATGCCCTTGTTGGAGCCCTTTGAGATTGATCCCTGCGAGCCGTGGAAGCTACAGAAGATCTTGCTGTTGATTGTGGAGCATTCTGATCTCGTGGGGGTTTCGGGCAGTCCCTTGAGAAATGGCCAAGTCTGTGGCAGTTGTAGCATGCATCATCTTTTCGTGGACAATGCTCCCAGTGATGGCCTTTCTGCCCACAGCAGAAACAATACATATCCTGAGTCTTGCACTCCCCAGAGTGCGCTTTTCTGCATCGTCTGCAGTCTCTCATCTCTGAACTGGCCGAAAAGGCCCTTCCTTTCTTTGGTGATGAAGACTGTTGATGGGATTGAGGAGAGAATCGGGAGGATCCAGACTCCCGCTGCCTTTTTGGTGGCGACGGTTGAGTCGGTGATGCGGCAGCTGAACCGATGACATAACCAGACATCAAGACAATCTGCTCCACATTTCGAGCAGCCTCAAGTAACCCAGCAAACGTTGTATAACGAACCCCACTTATGGTTCGGCGTATCTCATAATCCAATCCGGCCTCAAACCGGGCTATTTTTCTTTCTTCTGTGTCAACTTGATGCGGTGCGAACAAACTTAACCGGGTGAACTCAACGGCATATTGTATAACCGTTTTCGTTCCCTGAGTTAAGTTCAAGAACTTTGCCTCGAGACGTCGCTTCTCGTCGGCTGGACAGTATTGTTGAGAGAATACTTCCTTGAATTCATTCCAGGACATGTGCGACACTACCTCCATCGTCAACACATGCGTCATGGCATCCCACCACATAACAGCGTCCCTTGCAAACATAGCGGTTGCAAAGCGGACCATGTCTTTATCAGCGCAGTCGCTGATCCTGAAAGTTCGTTCCGTGGTGGTGATCCATTCCAGTGCAGTGACTGCGTCTCCAGTTCCATCAAAAGTAACAGCTCCGTTACTTTTGAAGTCCTTAAATCTGCAACCCCTTGATCGGTTAGAAGACCCAGTATCTTGTCTTTCCTCCTGGTCGTCCTGTTGTTGATGTTCTTTATTCTTTCTCTTATCGGCTTTTCGCTTCGCTTCGGCCTCATCTCTGGCCCTTAATTGATCAGCAAATGACTGAGCCTGCTCAGCCATTCGTTTGGATTGTAGCTCATTGTTTTGTTCCATGAGAGCTTGCATCATCTGGAACATTTGCTGAGGAGTCATATCGTCTCCTGACATGTTCTGAAATATAACAACTTATATTTAGAACATTTATTTGTAAGTCCTAAGTGTACAGTTACCCTTTGTGTTTCCCCGTGTGCATGTCAATCTTATCTTAGTTCAGATCATTACTTAGAAGTTCATTCTAATATCATAACCTAAGTTTGAGTCCAAGTCCTCGCGGACACTTGAAACCTCAAACTAATGCTCTGATACCAAACTGTGACGTCCTTGTTAATTAATGATATAATTGTAGCAATCACCAGGATCGACTAACAACCCAATGAGTAATCATGATAATTGAAATTGAATACTTAAATTAGAATTAAGCAAATCCACACTAAAGCAATAGAATACATGTCTACAGTGATAAGAGTCTAACTATTACATCAACATAATTGTTTTAGAAGTAGAAATCCCAGCCCAAAGCTATTACATTCAAGTACCAATAGCTACTAAGGTCTCCGGGATATTGATTTGATATGCTTAAGTAGATGATCCAGCTACACTCTTGCCTTTGCCTGTAATCAATATGAGTCAACAGTAAGCTAAATGCTTAGTGAGATAACAGATTATACATACAACAAATATTTCTTTACATGCAATGCTTAACCATGGGCAGTGTAAGCCCCATGTATGTGAAAACGGCAGTGAAAGCCTCAATGTGTGAGTAAACCATGCAGTGCTAGCATGGGGTGGCAGTTCAATATGCTGATCGGGGATGTGCCGAACCTGATGGGATACGAGTGGGATGATCAGTCCCCGACAGTGGCCTGCTGTCAGCCCCAGTCCAAGTCGCATCAGATTATGAAGTAATGATCATGCAGTGCAAGCATGATGTAAATAGATGCACTTTCAAATGAACGCAAGCTACATCTGTGTTACATGTCAAGTACGAGTGTGCATCATAACAACAAATCATTTCATGAGTGCCAAATGAAGTATATGAACAACGTGAACATGCCAATGAATGTATAAACATGAATGTAAAAACAATAAATGTTCGAATGATAATCTGCAACTCCCAGTGATTGGTTTTGTGACTTGATCCTGAATCAATGTGTGTTTTGATAACACCACAATGATCTGTAATGTAAGTGTAATAGTGAATTAATGTCAGTAATTGCTTAAAAATTGTATTCTGTAATTTTAAATAAAACCCTAGTTGAATTCGGACCACATCCGAATTCGGATGGTCCGAAATCCGGATGGTCCGAATTGGGTCCTCGGTCCGAATTCACTATTGGTCCGAACTATGTAGTTGTCCGAAATGCTTGGTCCGAATTTGGGTGAGTCCGGATTGGGTTAGGGTCCGAGTTCGGACTTCGGATGAACAGCGCCCGAATTCGGATGGTCCGAATTCGGTTCATCCGAACTGAGTTCATACTTTGTAAAATTTCCAGATTTTCCAGATTTTGCATTTTGACCATTTTGCATGTTTTAGTTACTAAAATAGTAAATGTGAACTTAGAAACACTATTTCAACTTATAACATGTCACTTATGTACCAAAATAACCGATTTGTGTCCATTTTTCTTATGAGTCTCGATGAACACACACACTAAAACACACACATATCTAGAAATCACACTTAGACTTCGAATCTGTTTCTGAATTTTTGTACATTGCAACATACATGCTCGATTTCAACAAATCCATCATAATATATAACGTGCATTAACATCTGTATCAAAAATCTTATGATTCGGTTCTTATTGAAATCGAACCAGAATCTTCAAAATCCGAAAGATTGAATGATGTTTACCTTAAATTGATTCTTGTAGTTGTTATAGTCTCCTATATGCCACTTGAATCCAGATTTTTGCACCTTAATTCGATGATTTCTTGTGTGTTTCTTTGATGCAGCCGAGAGAGAGTAGAGAGAGAGAGAGTACGGTTAGAGAGAGAGAGAGTGATGGTGAAAATGAAAGTTTTCCCCCTTTTTATTTGTATTTTGACTTATTTGCACACTAAACCCCTCAACTTCGTATTTTCTTATTTAACTGATAATATGATCAAAATTAACTTAAATTGATATAATATTCCATTAACATAATAATTAAGTCCTTAAAATTGCAAATTACATATATTTGAAATTTGGGATGTTACACCATATCCATATCCTGTAACCAATACATGGCCTTAATGGCCCTAGGCTCACCATGATACTCTGGTGGGTGTGCAGCAAGGAACTTCTTATACTTGTGATAAGTCTATAATTTATATGGTTTCTGAGCCATATTAGGATCATTTTAAGCACCGATACTTCGTAAAATCCATATTATTACTCCAAGTTTGTATTTCAGGGCAAAGATGATAAAAAGAAGCAATCCGAGAGAATTCAGGGTAAATCGGGCTGAGGGGGGCGCAGACCTGCGCCACCCTGTGCTCCACATAGCGCCCAAACTGTCTAGATACATTCCAGCACACGCAAGCTAAACCCTAGCCGCATCTGTAACATCCGGCACTAAACCAGGTTAGCAACAATGACCTAATCTGTATTTAATAGCCAATTATAACCTAATCAGTGGTCATTAGAATTTAATCAAGTGATTAACAAGATTTATTAAAAAATTCAACTCAATTAGAATCAAATTCATCGGTGCGATGAATCGGGAAATCAATTAATCCGATCGATTTACGATATGAGGGATTAATTCAACTAAGTACATAATTAAACTATGATTAGTGACACTAATCATACACTAATACAATTACTTAACATTAATTATGCAAGACTAAAACAATTCATTAAAACAATGCATCCATAAGTATTTATAAAATTTACAAGAAAAGGGAAATACAAGAATACATTTCTAAATACATTTATACAAAAAAAAATTATAAATACATGTATAATACCAAGGGGCCGGCCATAGACATGTGCTCAATTAGAAGTTGACTTTTATTTTCTTAATATTACTTTAAACACCATCATTTTGTTTAAAAGTGCACACAACTTTTGTCTCCCATGCTTTTCATCATTTGAAAGACCAAATTTCCTCTATAAATAGAGAAGTCTTTCATTCATTTTAAACACACCAAAAACATCTCTTTCTCTCCTATTAAATCCGGCCAAGGCACATTCACATCACAAAATTCTTCATTCAAGTGTTCTTCAAGTGTTCTTGGTGTTCTTCAAGAGTTTTGGTGCATATCTTGCAAAGGATTCCAACTTCTACTCAAAATCATATTCTAAACACTTCAAAGTAAGTAAATACTAACTTATTTCATCATACATTTATGTTTATATAAGTCTTGCATAATATATATAATCACCAACAACAATAAGTTTCATAAAAACTCAAGTTTATAAGTTTCTAGTTTTTTTATTTTTAAGTTGTTTCTTTAAATGTGCATATGAATATATGAACACATTATAAACATGTTAATATTATGAAAACATGTGTTATATATGTGTTATATAACTTTTACAACTTTTATACAAGTAGTCTTTGAATAAACAACAAGAATCATAAGTTGTTTCAAGTTTATAAACTACGGAATTTCGGCAGAAAATTTATATCGACTTTGAAAAATCATAACTAATTCATAACTCAACGAAATGAGTTGATTCTTGTCTCAAAAGTTAGATATATGTCTTAACTATAGATCTGTAATTTTTCATAATTTATTTTGAAGTTTACGACCTCCAGAAATTATTTGGGAAACCGAAAGTTTGACAGCTCATAAATGGCCAACATAGGGTTTTTAACGAGCTTTTTCACCAACCTAAACATCTCGAAAAATGGCCGTTCTTGATTTTAAAAATCCTTTGTATATAGTAGTTTAATGTCCTATAAAAACAAAGTCTAAAAGATTTTGGAGCTTGGTCAAAAACAGCCTCAAAGTAGGCCGAAAAACCTCCGAAAAAGCTGGAAAATTATATATATATATATAAACTTGACGTTTTAAGCAAATTTTATTTATAAACTTGTAATGTTGGGTGATTTAAGACATAAAAATCTATAAATATATATATATCATCATATATTAGAGATATTAAGTCCTTATTATCATTTAGGACCCGTTTAATCTCGCTCGGTGCATCATCCGTCCCTTTACGCTAAAAAGCACATTACGCTAGTTTTTATCATCACACGCTCGGTGAGTTCTCATAGCCCCTATTTTCACACTGTTATGTTTTGGGGATGAAATACATGCTTCATTTTTATATGGACACGGAAATATCTTCATTTCTATTATGTATTACACATGTGGTTCCATTAGCCTTGATATCATGAACCGTTAATTGCATTTATTTGTAAGCGCGAATATATTGTGGATAGATCTGTTGGGAGTCATGTCCCCCACTCGGGTTAGTCGGGTTGGCTAACAGCGGGTGCATATATATTCAACACACGGTATTACGTATGGGAATACTGCACAGGGCAAACTCATTTTAAATTAAGCTTCGGTTGCATGATGGTTTATATGTAATACATAACAAGGAATTTATAATTTTATAAATTCAATCTCTATTATTGTTGTCCATACAAGTCAGATTTACGTGTAAACCTATGAGCTCACCAACAATTTTGTTGACGTATTTTAGCGTGTATTTTTTAGGAAATTAAGGCAAGTCTATCACATCGGTTATATTTTCAAGCTTCCGCACTTAAGGAGTCGCACTCAGTTTCAAATCACCGGAGATTTATTTGCATTATTTTGGATGATTTAATTATGTATTTAAATTTTTGTACCTTGCGAACTTCTTTTTATCATTTTGGGTTATGTAAACATTTATATCTTTTAAAGTTACACCGCTGTATTTTTGAAAACGTCCATATAGTGGTCGTTCATTATGATTATGGTTACGCTTCCGCACTCGTCACGCCTCGCTGCCAATCGGGGTAGCAGGGTGTGACAGCATCCGGGCGCAGGCGGGGCGCAGGCCTGCGCTGGTGCGGCGCCAAAATGCGTTTTTCAACCCTGGAAACCCTAATCTCGATTCCCTATAAATATGAGTGAAGGGGTAGCTTTGGAGAGGAGTCCCGACGTGTGTGCAAGTGTGCCGAAGCTCTGCCGGAGTGGATCTACGATACGAGAACGAAGACGGTGGTTCACAAGCTACCCAATGGCTCAGATCTGTGATTGTGACGCGCATACGATGAGCGGCTAATCCCGTTAGCCATTTGCGGAGGATCTACGGCTAAGTTTACTTTTCTTTAATTTCTTATGTTTTGATCTATTCGTATTGAGCTGGATCTATTATGTGTATGCAAATGATAAACATTTGGCTATGATTATGATTATGTGTTGCGAGGTAAAAGCAATATAGTTTATAGTGGTGTTATTATTCATGCCGAGCCCATTAGTTTAGGGATTAAGACGAGTATTAATGTTGCATACGCTATGCCCAGAGTTATTGGTTAAAACATTTGATTAATTTAGTCGCGCAATTGATAATGTCTATGTGATCGTTGCATGAAATTATAGTGAGTAATACTTATGCCATGGTGATTCCGTGAATGGTTATTCGTCTCTTGATTGTTTGTCTTCTTCGTTAGTCACTTCGTTCTTAATTGTAGTTACAAGCAATAGCAAATCATTACTCTAAACAACTCATTCAAATCCACAATTTCACAATTAAATGCTTTCAGTAAACTTAACATATAAGGCTTATAACCTAATCCTAATTACGACCACACTCCCTGTGGATTCGACCCTTACTTCTCTAGCTAATTAGTGGATTTAAGGATTAAATCGGTGGGTCACAACGACGACCCGTCAGAATTTTGGCATCGTTGCCGGGGAGTGTAACGGTAGTTTAGGTTTAAAGTTAGTTTGTTTCCTTAGTTATAAGTAATTAGGTTTAAGTTCCTTTCGTTGGTTATTTTTAGTCTTTATATTATTTTATTATTATAATTATTAAAAATCAAATAAAAAATTTAAAAATTCAAAAAGGTAATTGTAGTCCTCTACTTTACCACCAGAAATATTAGTTTAATTAAGTTTTTAATCTTTAATTAGTAATTTATTTAGTGTATGCACACACGTCGATCGGCTAAAGGATTGCCGTTTCAATTCGAACCTGAAATCGAAAAAGTAGCAAGATCGAACTGAAAGACTTTCAGGATTCAAAATCAATAATTAATCATAGAGAATTTAAATGCACAAGAGGAAGAAATTCCTGATTTAGAAATTCACGATTCAGAGATTCCTAATTTAGAAAGCCCTCCGATTTCGCCACGAAATCGTGATCAAGGAGAACCTGAGCGCATAGTTGCTAGAATGGGTTATCAACCGAGACGTACAGTTGAGTCGCATTACCGTCCAGGTGATGTGCCCGATCCGTCTCCAATTCGTTATCCCGAAAACGAGAACGAACCCGAAGTTCATCCTCAGTTATTCCAAATTCTTCCGATCTTTCGAGGGATGCCAAGTGAGGAACCCTATGAACATCTAGCTGAGTTCACAGCTATTTGTAAAGCAAACCATGTTCGAGGTATAACCACCGACGGTTTAAAACTTCGATTATTTCCATTTTTGTTAAAAGAGAAAGCGAAGAATTGGTTCGTATCCTTACCAACCAATAACATTACAACATGAGATCAAATGAAACGAGAATTCCTTAATGAATATTACCCCATTAGTAAAACAACCGAGAAAAGAAAGGAAATTACCGGATTTAAACAAAAACCGGGCGAACAATTCTACGAAGCGTTCGATCGTATGAACGAATTATTGAGAGCTTGTCCACACCACGAGGTACCCAAATGGATGCTTATCGAAACATTCTTTGATGGTGTGAGTCAATAGAGTCGTAATATGATTATGGCTGCCACAGGAGGCACATTTTTAGGTAAAGAAGACGATGAAGCTTGGGAGTTGCTTAATCAACTCGGAAAAGGTCTTAAAGTCCAAGCTGGTTCTGAAAGTAGTATAGGAGTTCAAGTTATGGGCATAGATAATGCCTGGAAAATGTGAGGTTAAAAGTGAGATTTCAAAATTAGGAAAGAAAATGGATCAATTAATGAAGGGTTTCTCAAACCCTAGTGTATCAATTAATTGTGTTACATGCGGAGATCCATCGCATCACTCCGACGCATGTCCTCAAGTGCAATCCACTGAGGAATTTGCTAATGAAGTTTACGGATTTAGAGCTCATCGAGAGAGGGATAATCCATTTTCGGAAACATACAATCCGGGATGGAGAAACCACCCGACTTTCGATGGAAAAATGATCAACCTACCGATCATCAATCCAAACCAAGATATGAACCACCAAAGAGAGAATATCAATATGGTTCAACTTCAGCAGCTAAGGATGAGCGATATTATAAGTCAAATCATCGTGATCAACCACAATTCCAAGTAGAATCAAATATGACTTCTGCGCCATTCGCAGAGTTTGCTGAATTTATGAAACAGCAATCAGCTATCAGTACTAAGACCATGGAGATGTTAACTCGCCAGATGGTTCAGATAGCTGAGTCGCTTACTAGGCGTGAGGAGGGGAAGCTTCCTAGCAATACTGTTCCCAATCCTTCACACGCCCATCATCATAACAAAGGTAAAAAACATGAGATTAACGAAGTTAATGAAGTAGCTAAGATAACCACATTAAGGAGTGGAAGAGAGGTAGACAATAAAATAGAGATGCCTAAAGAGAAAGAGGTAGAAGAAGATACCGACACTGAAGTCGTGTATGAGAAGAAAGAGGATCCAAAGAAGAAAGAGGTTCCTAAGAAGGTTTCTTTTAAATAGCCAATTAAAGAAGATATTCCAACGCCTAAAGTTGGGGAGTTGGATAGAGGTCAGGATACTTCAATTCCTCCTCCTTATCCTGTTGCTTTAGAAAATCCAAAATCTTCTCCATACGGCAAAAGAGGCCACAACCAGAGGATCTTTGGGATTTATTTAATCAAGTTAAGATCAATATTCCTATGATAAAGGCCATTCAACAGGTTCCATCTTATGCCAAAATTTCAATAGATCTTTGTACTCAGAAAAGAAAGTATAAGGTCTCGCTCCCAAAGCAGATCAATCTAACTGAACAGCTGAGTGCAATAGTATCTAGTTCTCTACCTCCTAAGCTAAAAGATCCTGGATCACCATTGGTTCCAGTGACAATAGGCAATGTGAAGATTAAGAAGGCATTGCTTGATCTTGGAGCTAGTGTTAATATTTTACCTGGACACTTGTTTGATAAACATGATCTAGGTCAGTTATAGACAACTGATATTATCTTACAACTGGCAGATCGGTCAACCAAGTGCCCAAGAGGTATTTTATCAGATGTTATAGTAAAAGTTGAAGGTTTTTACTATCCAGTTGACTTCCTAGTATTGGACACCAAAAGTTCAATGGGAGATAATCAACCGGATATTATCCTAGGCAGACCTTTCTTAGCCACAAGTAATGCACAAATTCATTGTAGGACAAGAGCAGTGGATATTGCCTTTGGTAATAGGAAATTAAGACTGAATGTATTTAATGCTTCAAATGTCTCTGCTATTGATTCAGAATGTTATCTTATAGACATGGTGGATGAACTTGCGCAGCAGCGTAGTTCGTTAGTCAACACCAAAGATGCTACTGAGTTATTCTTTGCTGAAAATGAATTAGCCAAGTTAAATCATACTCAGTGTGATGAGTTAGAAGTAGTCATGGAATCCACATTAGAGTCAAAACAACCACCGTGGACCCATAGGACTGAAAAATCACCTACTGATTTACCTAAGTCAGCCAAACCTTCAATAGAGCAACCACCTGCTCTAGAATTGAAGGAGCTGCCATCGCATCTGAAATATGCTTTTCTAGGTCAGAATGACACGTTGCCTGTCATAATTTCTTCAGATCTGACTGAAGAGCAAGAGAAAGCTCTATTGCAAGTGTTAGTCAAATATAAAGAAGCAGTAGGATGGACGATAGTTGATTTAAAAGGAGTCACTCCCACTTTGTGTAAGCACCGAATCATTACTGATCCAGAAGCTAAACTTGCTTGGATTCACAAAGGAGGTTGAATCCTAAATTGAGAGAGTAGTTAAGAAGGAAGTAGTAAAATGGTTGGACGCTGGAATTATAAATCCTATATCTGATAGTAAGTGGGTAAGTCCAACCCAAATCGTGCCCAAGAAATCGGGAATTACAGTAATTAATACTGAAGAAGGAGAGAAGATAACTACTCGCCCTGTAACAGGGTGGAGAGTTTGCATAGATTACTGAAAACTTAATGCTGCTACTTTAAAAGATCATTTTCCGCTACCCTTTATAGATCAAATGGTGGAAAAATTAGCAGGACAAAAGTTTTACTATTTCCTTGATGGATATTCTGGTTACAATCAAATCCCAATCCATCCAGAGGATCAAGAAAAGACCACATTTACTTGTCCCTATGGCACCTTTGCCTACCGAAGGATGCCGTTTGGACTATGTAATGCGCCCGCCACATTTCAGCGATGTATGATGGCTATCTTTTCAGATATGGTGGGTGGTTCTCTTGAAATATTTATGGACGATTTCTCCATATTTGATAAAACATTTGAAGATTGCCTGGGACATTTAGAAAAAGTCCTAAAGAGATGCACTGAAACCAACTTAGTATTAAGTTGGGAGAAAAGTCATTTTATGGTAAAGGAAGGGGTAGTCCTAGGCCACATTGTGTCCGAGAGAGGAATGGAGGTAGATAAAGCAAAACTTCAATTAATTTCCTCACTTCCACCCCCTACCAACATTAAAGGAATAAGATCATTCTTAGGCCACGCTGGTTTTTATCGGCGATTCATTAAAGATTTCCGTGAGACCTCAATATGCAATCTTCTTTCAAAATATATCGAGTTTAATTTTGATGATGCTTGTATGAATGCATTTGAGAAGCTTATATCAAAACTAACCGAAGCGCCAATTCTGCAATCTCCGGATTGGTCTCAACCGTTTGAGATCATGTGCGATGCAAGTGATTATGCAGTTGGTGCAGTTTTAGGACAAAGATTTGAGAAAAATCCAGTGGTGATTTACTACGCAAGTAAAACCTTTAATGGGGCACAAATCAATTACACAACTACGGAAAAAGAGCTATTAGCTGTAGTGTTTGCCCTAGATAAATTTAGATCCTATATTTGGGGGGCAAAAGTAATTGTGTACCCTGACCAAAGCGCTTTAAGACATTTGTTGGCAAAGAAGGATGCCAAGCCTAGATTGATTCGGTGGATCCTTCTATTGCAAGAATTTGATTTAGAAATTAAAGATAAGAAAGGCACTGAAAATGTTGTTGCCGATCATTTATCAAGGCTTCAATTAATTCCAACAAACCCAACTGATCAAATCAGGGACTCCTTCCCTGATGAACAATTATTATTAGTATCTAAAATTCCCTGGTTTGCGAATCTAGTTAATTATTTCGTAACAGAAAGATTGCCAGAGCACTGGAACTCACAACAAAGAAAATATTTCTATGCTCAAGCAGGGCAATACATCGAGGATGAGCCTGATCTATTTAAAATAGGAGCAGATCAAATTATAAGATGATGTGTCCCTAACTCGGAACACAAAGATATTCTTAAACACTGCCATGCATATGCATGTGGTGGCCATTTCAGCGCAAAGAAAATTGGCCACCGGATATTGCAGTGTGGGTTTTTTTGGCCCACAATATTTAAGGATGCATACAAGTTTGTTAAGGGATGCACAAGATGCCAGCAAACTGGTGGCATTGCAAAAAGAAATGAAATGCCTATGACCCCAATTTTAATCATCGAAATATTTGATGTATGGGGTATTGATTTTATGAGATCATTCCCTAAATCATTTGGATATGAGTACATCTTAGTGGCAGTAGATTATGTTTCAAATGGGTGGAAGCAGAAGCTATACACACTAATGATAACCGGGTTGTGTGTAAATTTGTTAAAAGAAATATTTTAGCACGACACGGTATTCCAAGGGCTATTATCAGTGACGGAGGGTAACATTTTACTAATCAGCATTTTTCTAAACTACTTAAACAGTATGGAGTTAATCATAGATAGCAACGCCTTATCATCCGCAAACAAGCGGACAAGTCGAGATCTCAAATAGAGAGATCAAGAGAATCCTTTAGAAAATATGTCAGATCTGATCATAAAGATTGGTCTCAAAAATTAGAGGATGCTCTATGGGCATACAGAATCGCATTTAAAACACCAATCGGTATGTCCCCATATAGACTTGTGTATGGTAAGCTTTGCCATCTCCCAGTGGAATTAAAAAAACCGAGCTCTATGGGCAATCAAAAACACTAATTTTAATTTACTGATGCTGGTGTTGATAGGAAATTCCAATTAAATGAACTGGAAGAAATTCGTAGAGAAGCCTATGAAAGCACTAGAATTTATAAAGAGAAAACTAAGGTTTTCCACGATAGAATGATTAAAAATAAAATATTTACCAAAGGAAATAAAGTTTGGTTATTTAACGCAAGACTTAGATTATTTTCCCGGTAAATTAAAAAGTAAATGGACAGGTCCATTTATTGTAACGAATACCTACCCACACGGTGCGGTAGAAATACAGGACCTAAAAGTGGTGAGCCATTTAAAGTAAACGGACATAGACTTAAATTATATGTTCAATGGGCCACCAATGATATGTTAATATCTGAGATCATCAGACTACAAGATCCTAAGGTTAATTAATTAGTTTAGGAGCAGTACGTTTGGCTGAAGACGTAAAACTTAGTCTTTCTGGGAGGCAACCTAGAGTAATTTGATTATTTGAATTTTATTATTTTTAAGTGTGTTTATTTGCTTATTTGTGTTACTTGTGTGTACCCAATTAAGTTGGGGAGGATTCATCCTCCTGAACTTGGTTGTGTTTAGAAATTAGGATTTAAATTAAATAATAAGACCCCGCATCAAAAAAAATAAAAATTTAAGCACATAACAAAATTATTTTAACCCAATAATACGAGCGTAAGTTGGGGAGAATACCTGTAAAAATCAATAAATTAAAGAATTAGGGTTCCAAGACCAGTGCACGGCCCAGATCGCAAATCCAGAGGCCCGGGCGCAGGGGAGGCGCATGCCTACGCTTTCCCTGCGGCCCGACGCACTCAAAATCTTATAAAAATGGCAGTGATCATTCCCATAAGTTCAAAACCCTAATTCCAGTTCCTAAAGACGGCGATTTCGAATTTCTAAGCCTAAAAACATCAAAAATTCATCTTTTCTACGTCAATTCTTTGATCCAACGTCGGTTTATCGCTAAGGTTAGCAAGGTATACTCCTTAGAATCCCTTAAACTTCATTCTACATCAGTTTCACTACGTTTTATCATGCATGCATGAATTGAGTTTTTGGGAATTATATGGTTTTTATAGAAAAATGGTTATTAATAATTTTCAAATGTTCATTTAATTAATATAAAATTATTTTTGCAAAACTTTTGTAAAAATCATGCATTTTTCCATATTTATTATGAACTATAAACATTTTGTTGTAAAATGTGATATTTTTATTGATTATTTAATGTTCATGCATTTGATAGGGTTAGATTGGGCTCACATTGTTGGTGAGACTTAGGATTAGTTAATTATTATTGAAAAAGGGTTTTAAAATTATCATGCATTATTTATATAAAAACACCACATTTTTAATCCTTGTTTTTGCATTATTTTTAGATGTCACCCCAATATCATGCAAACGGTAACCGTCCTGGAACCTCCCAAAAACCTAGAATGAGAACCCACGACCCTAGGGATGTCCGTTGTGAAAAACCACTCAATGTGGAATTCTCTGAAATTCCACCAAACACTAACAATGGTAAACCCCCTAGGTTTCTCATAGAGCGTAGCATAAAAGAGTGTGATTTTGACAATTTTGAAATTTTGGAGTGTTTTGAGAGGCTAGAATAGGCTAAAGCTATACAATGGGAACTTCCATATATCCACACTAGTTTGGTCCAACAGTGGTTCGCCACAATGCGTAGGATTGAGAGGTCTGAAGAACACAATTTCGAGCCAGTGGGAAGGGTAGGAAACAAAGAGGTGTTAATCTCTAGAGAAAAATTATATGAAGAATTTTTAATTGACACCGAAACATCTCGTCCTATGGAATTCTAGACACTGTCTAATACCCAGGGGGATAGAATGCGTACAGTTAACAAATGGACTAATCAATGGGATCAAATGATAGCAACCGTTTTTGGTATTTCAATTAGAGTTGCCCGAACCTATACCGCCTTCAACAGAGGTGATTTATGCCCTTTAGCCAAAGTTATGTGGAAGTTTGTTATCTTTAACATATTTCCGCGTCATCAAGACACCACATATGTGAAACCACAAGAGATTCTAGTAGTACACGCATTAATGACTGGACACCCAACAATATCCTTAGGGTACATCATCATGCAAAATTTGTGGGAATGCCATGTCTTAGGCCAAGGGATAAGTTACCCCCATTGTAGGATGTTAACCGAATTATTCGTGATAGAAAAGACTGTGTCTGAGGATTTGCCCATACAGATCCTTAACCCAAATACCTTATGGTTTACAAGATTTACGATGGTAGGGCTAGTTTTTGAACATACCGAGAGGGGTTTCCAAATTCGTTGTCCAAAGTCTACTAAAGTAACCCAAATCCCTTTCAAAGCCCCAGAACCTGTACCTGAAAGACAGAATAATAAAGGAAAAGCCCGAATGGAAGTTGATGAAGATGATCAGAGGCCGTGGAAGAGGGTCGAGACCGTTGATCTTGTTTGGGATCAAGTGCACAAGTTGAAGGAAACAGTTGGAGGTTTTGTAAACGCAAACAACATTTTGATTAAGGAGATCCAAATGCTTCGGGAAAATCAAAAGAAGAATGAGCAATTGTTTAACACGCACTCAGACTGGCTCACCAACCTTCAGATCACTGTCGGAGAGTTGGAAGCACCGTCACATCTCAGACCGAATGATGAATTTTATAATTATTTGAATATTTGTCTTAATTACGTGTTCTAAAACATTAAGTATGGTTTGTATATTTTTTTTCCTGATGTGGTGGTCTGTTTTGTTTGGTTTGTTTATTTATGTTATTTGGATTGTAATAGTACTTTATTTTTATTTTAAATTTAAAGCGTGATGTTTATTTAAGTTGAATTATAAGTTGAATTTTGTTTGTTTTATTATTTGTTTAATTTTAATTATTTTGAATAAGGAATATGTACCGATCTATCTTTCTATGTTCTTAACCGATAAATTCATCTTGATGTGACGAGGACGTTACAAAAGTCTAAGTTGGGGAGGGTAGGTTATAATGATAAAATTAATTAATTTATCCCTCACAAAAAAATATTTTAGACTACATTTCATATCAAAAATTAGAAAGATTTACAGCCCTGCGTACCAAAACAGTAAAAATTGAAATTTCAGTAGAGTTGGGCGCAAGGGGGGGGGGGGGGCAGGCCTGTGCTGGCCTTGCGTCCCGACGAGTTTAAAATCATTTTTGAGCCTCAATTCATCATTTTCACAACCCTAGAACAGAATACCACGGTTGGGTGTGCGGCTTTCTCCCAAAAACATCATTTTTGAGCCCAAAATTTGCAAATATAAGCTTCAAAACACCTACATTTTCTAAAATATCAAAGATCTAGGTTAGAATCACCTCTTGGTGGGTAGTTTCATCCATTTTTGAAGATTTTTGGGTAGAGAAAGTGTGGAAGAAAAAAAGCTAGATTTGTATCAAGTAAAGCTTCCAATCACCAAGGTTAGTGTTTTTATTGAGTTATTGCAACTTATTTCATACTTTTTGAGCAAAAATGAAAGCTTGAGCTTCATGGTCATCAATGGAGTTTTCATGGTGATTTTGACTTTTTAGAGTCAAAGTATGTAAAATTGCATGATTTTGATGATAACCTTGATGTATGTTTCATGAGATATGTGTTTATTTGTTAAGTTTGTTAATTTGTCATGATTAATTTGTAGAAATTAATTTGGAGTTATAAAGTTGGTTGCCAAAATGTGCATATATTGTTAAAATTATAAAACATAGGTGACTAGCTTAAGAATAAATTTTATGTGCTAAATGTTTTTATTAAAATATGATAAATGTTTAGTGCTTAAAGTAATGGCAAATTATAGACACTATATATTGGATGCAAAATGTGAGCGTAAAAGAGTATATATATATATATATATATATATATATATATATATATATATATATATATATATATAGTGCATCTTTTTAAGTGAGCGTAATTGTGTAAAATGCAATTATAGGTTACATTATTTACTTTATCTCATACATATTGTGGTTGGTTGGCACACATTGTAGATGGCAAGGAGAACGAGACAACGAACCCAAAATGTTGATATCCCAATAGATTGGTCTCCAAACCTCCTTTTATCCAAACACCCTAAACACATTAGAACACATTTGTTTTTATATAAGAAATATTCAAATAAAGTGTTGACTGAAAGAGGAGTGATTTTGAGGATTACGGGATCCCATATCTTTTTGACTATTTGGGGTGGGAAGGTTTGTTTGAGTTGGGTGGTAATGATATTTATCAATCTGATGTAGTCGAGTGGATGTCTACCCTACGAAGGGAGACAGGTCATTCAGCAAACGACTTTAGGTTGATAGGCACCGTCCATGGTAGGGACGTGGCGATGGATGCACAAATCCTTCGCCAATTATTCAATTTAGATACTGGCGTAGGCTACGAAGGGTCTAACCAGCAAGGGTACAAGTATAGGAATGAGGCTCAATTGGCCTTCACTGATATGACTTGGTCAGGGTTGTGGACGGAGCAGGTTAATAGAGTCTTTATCCCATCCATTTTGGAGTCCGAGTCCTCCACTTCCTACAGCCGAAAGGCTTTATCTCCGAGGTGTAAGGTGCTTCACAAGATTCTTGTGAATAACATCTTACCTCGTGATAGTGACCTGACCAAAGTCAGATATAGGGATACCACAGTCCTTCACGCCCTTCTTAAGGGTAAGCCCAGACTGTCATTTGCATGGACAATTATGAATGACTTATGGGCCATGTATGACACGAGAGAGAGGACGATCATCCCCCATGCTTGGTTGATCTCCAAGTTCCTTGAGAGGACGGCTCACTTTCGCCTGATTTCCTTCTATCCCCCATTTTGGCGATGTTCGTTATGGCCGCCATGTTCCCTACCTTGATTTTTAGTGAAGTTGACGAAGGGTTCGAGATATTCGACAAAGAGACAAATAAGTCGTATATCGAGAACTATACTGAGGATGAGAGAGGAGAGAAAGAGAGAGAGAGAGAGAGAGAGAGGAGAAGGCCGCCAATGAGGCGGAAGATCGGCATTCTGAGCCGAACCTAGGTGCGTCTACCTCGCGCAGTCGAAGTAATGATAGTTTTGATTTTGACCGCATGATGAGGCGGATTGAGGATATAGCTGTGGGTCAGGGTGAGTTCCGAGAGGATGTGACCCAGAGGCTAGATGAGATGAATGGGCATATGACCCATATTTATGATAGGGTCAATCACTTAGCGGGTCGGGTAGATCAGTTACAGGATGGGCAGAGAGCCCTGGCATATCAAAATGTCTACTACCAGCACCATGACTGGGCATATTGGGAGGGAGTCGGACACCACGAGGACTCCATGGCCGGTATGCCATATCAGTCTTATGAGGAGTACACGATGCCCGACTATCAGGCCTATAACCCTGCCGTAGATACTTATCACCGCTATCCGGCGCATGGCAGGCAGGACCTCCCAGACCCGATGCCTCCTCAATTTGGTTCCGCCGACTACACAGTTCACCCATGGCCAGAACCCATATACCGACTTCTTCAACAACGTCTTCGGTCCTCCTCCGCCGCCTCCTCCATTTGAGTGATCGGGTACTACCTTTCCTTATTCTTTACTTTTCTGTCTTTTATTTTATTTTATTTTATTTTGTTATGCATTTAATTTCTTTATCGTAATTTCATTTTTAGTTCTTAGCCGAGTCCTATTTAGAGTTTATAATATTTATTTAGTCTGTCATTTATTCCCCATTTGAGTCTTGTTCTCCAATAAGGCCGTGGAACATGATGATGCTTAGAAAATACATGTGCGAGGGAATTGGCTAGTGTTGACATGATATTTTATAATTAAGGAAAGAGTCGTAGTAATAATTAAAATTTTTGCCATGTAAAATGAATTCAAGTATGTTCAAATTTATTTGGGCTTAAATATAAGTAATGTGTCAAAAGATTTTGGAAACCTATGCAATAAGGGGGAGAACTTAATCATGTTTTAGCCTCAAAAGTAATTTAATTGTAGTATAGATGGTTCGGGAAATTAAGTCCGTAGGGGTACCACTCATGCCTAATCCCCTAAAACCATTTGGTTTGGGAGCGGTTGACTGAAATCTCGTTACATGGACCATCTAGCTAATATAGTGAAAAGAAAATAGATAGAAGCATGGTATTAAAAAGAAAATTTGTTGTAAACATGCAAACAGGAAAAAGATGGTCGGAAGACCCACATGTTTTAAGTATTGTAACCTTGAGCTAAAATGGTATTTTCAAAAGTGAGATACATTATATAAATTATAAGAGAAGTATATTATAACTGAAAACGTCTTCAAATTACATGTTAAAAATTTTAATGCATTTGTACGAAGACTGGCTTGACATAAAATTCCTAGACTCACGGCCAATTATTGCTCGTTACTTAGTTAGTTCTGATTCCAAAAGCTTGTTCGGGGACGACCAAGAGTTAAGTTGGGGAGATTTGATAAGTCTATAATTTATATGGCTTCTGAGTCATATTATGATCATTATAAGCACCGATACTTCGTAAAATCCATATTATTACTCCAAGTTTGTATTTTCAGGGCCAACATGATAAAAAGAAGCAATCCGAGAGAATTCAGAGCAAATCGGGCTGAGGGGGGCGCGGACCTGCGCCACCCTGCGCTCCACATAGCGCCCAAACTGTCCAGATACGTTCCAGCACACGCCAGCTAAACCCTAGCCGCATCCGGGCGTGCGCGGGGGGGGGGGTGGGGGGGGGGGGGGGCCTGCGCTGGTGCGGTGCCAAAACGCGTTTTTCAACCCTGGAAACCCTAATCTTGATTCCCTATAAATATGAGTGAAGCGGCAACTTTGGAGAGGAGTCCCGACGTGTGTGCAAGTGTGCCGAAGCTCTGCCGAAGTGGATCTACGATACGAGAACGAAGACTGTGATTCGCAAGCTACCCAATGGCTCAGATCTGTGATTGTGACGAGCATACGATGAGCGGTTAATCCCGTTAGCCGTTTGCGGAGGATCTAAGGCTAAATTTACTTTTCTTTAATTTCTTAAGTTTTGATGTATTCGTATTGAGCTAGATCTGTTATGTGTATGCAAATGATAAACATTTGGCTATGATTATAATTATGTGTTGCGATTGGTAAAGGCAAGATAGTTTATAGTGGTGTTATTATTCGTGCCGAGTCCATTAGTTTAGGGATTAAGACGAGTATTAATGTTGCATACGCTATGCCGAGAGTTATTGGTTAAAATACATTTGATTAATTTAGTCGCGCAATTGATTATGTCTATGTGATCGTTGCATAAAATTATAGTGAGTAATACTTATGTCGTGGTGATTCCGTGAATGGTTATTCGTCTCTTGATTGTTTATCTTCTTCGTTAGTCACTTCGTTCTTAATTTTAGTTACAAGCAATAGCAAATCATTACTCTAAACAACTCTTTCAAATCCACAATATCACAATTTAAATGCTTTCAATAAACTTAACTTATAAGGCTTATAACCTAATCCTAATTACGACCACACTCCCTGTGGATTCGACCCTTACTTCTCTAGCTAATTAGTGGATTTAAGGATTAAATCGGAGGGTCACAACGACGGCCCGTCAACTTGCAACCCTTGTCGGCCCCTCGTGATGCTCCGGCTCCTGAATCCCTACCCTCAGACGATCTCTCTCCTGAACCCCCTACACCGTCAGTGCCTTGAGTCAGGGACTGCATATCCTCAGTACGTCCCTGCTTGTATGCCTCTTGTAGTCGATGAGCAAACTCCTCATCTGAAATTCGTCCCCCGGTGGAACCCTCAGGTCTCTGCTCATCTGCCATAAGTCTCTGCATTATATCAATAACATTATTACTACAACAATAATAGGATTCTACATAATTCTTAAAAAAACTCATCAGAGATCAGCCCAAGAATCTAGACACTGGTTTATGCCTAAGCATCATTAGTGATACTTAAACCTTAAACTAATGCTTTGATACCAAGCTGTAACGCCCTACTTTTTCTACCAATACCACGTAGGACTTATAGTCCACATCATCCAACATAATATAATTATCACCAATGGTAAACAACTAATTAACTACTAAATATCCATTGTAAGCATAGAAGTCACGACTGAATTGGAACCAACCCCAATTAATAAAGTCTGGTCATCCACAATTAAGTTATCATTTACAGTCATCCAAAATAGATAACCACAAAACACGAAAGACTACTTCCTGATGTAGTCACTTACTACTGTCCACGTGGCGGGTCTCGACTGGTGCCCGTTGTATCTCTAACTTCAGGTCTCGTACCTGAGATGCACATTTAAAACAATTGTCAGCAATAGAGTTGGTGAGTTACAGTTAAACAACGTTAAATAAGTTTCAGTAAAATAGTTAGCACAATATAACAACGAAATAATCAACTTTACGTGCGGCCGGCAGCAACAGCCGATGCCTCATTGGGAGCGCCCCAGAATAACCTGTGTAGCCCACTCCACGAAGTTGTGGCTAGGCCAGGTTCTTTGGATTTGGAATGACCCTACATGCCTCTACTCTACGTATAACAATTCAACATATGATCCACGTACTCTGCTGTGTGCTAACATGTAATCAACATATAAAAAGGATCTTCACGGGACCCGGATAGTAACAACAACCAACCTTTTTTGAAACACGGTTATCAACGTTAGTGCATCTACTAAAAGAAGGTAAGTAACTCACCTGTAGCACGACTATAATCCCAATATCTACAACGGTCTCGACCGGTCACAGGCTCAACTACAAATCCTGGCAACATATAAATACAGTACAATGTAATTACTAGTCAACGAACATATAACCACTATACTACTAATTCTACGAATTCAACATAAGTAATCTGGTCAACCCACACGAGCTCGTCTAGAAGCGCGGACACAATCAATATCGCGGTCGCGATGCCCCCACGCTGAAACATCACTGGTACTGGAGTGGTCACTAATGGGACGATCAAATTGGATCAAGTTTATCACGTTGATAAACTGGTTCATAATCTCATTAGTGTATCTCAAATCTGTGATAAAAAGAATTCAGTGCTGTTCACTGATACTGAGGCGTTGGTGCTAAACCGGGGTTCAAGATACCTGAAGAGTGGATACTGATGAGGGCGCCAAGAAAGAATGACTTGTACATGCTCGACATGAACAAGCCGGAATCTTCGATGGGACCAATTTGTTTGCTATCTAAAGCTTCAGAGACAGAGTCGATTTTATGGCACAGACTCATGGCACACTTGCACTTGAGAAAGATGAACTACATTACGAAACATGGACTGGTGCAAGGTGTTCCGATGAAGAGTTTTCAGTTCGAGGATAAGTGTCTACTGTGCAAGAAAGAAAAACAACACAAGAAGGCACACAAGTCCAAGACTCAGAACTCCATCGCTGCCACATTCAATTTGTTGCATATGGACCTCTTCGGACCAATCAACAAAAGGAGTATAGGTGGTAGTTGGTATTGTCTAGTTATTACTGACGATTACTCACGTTTTTCTTGGGTTTTCTTTCTAGGTACAAAGGACGAGACGGCTTCCAAGCTCATCGGGTTCTTAGACCAAGTGGAGAATTCATATGGAACAAGGGTTAAATGACTTCGTAGTGATAACGGAACAGAGTTTAAAAACACAGTAATTGGTGTATATTGCCTATCAAAGGGCATAGTGCATCAATTTAGTGCACCTTATGATCCACAACAAAATGGGGTGGCCGAACGAAAGAACAAGACATTGATTGAGGCAGCAAGGACCATGCTTTCGGATTCAAAGCTTCCTACCATGTTTTGGGGGGAGGCAGTGAATACCGCATGCCATATTTTAAACAGGGTCCTTACTGTCAAATCTTTGAACAAAACCTGTTATGAAATTTTGAATAAACGGCCACCTAATTTAACTGGCTTCGAACCTTTTGGGGTACCATGTACATTATTGAGAACAAAATATCAACCTAAGTTTGGTGAAAAGGCTGACGAAGGATACTTCCTAGGTTATGTGCCGAACTCACCAAACAAACGGGTTTTTAACAATCTAATGGTACAGTAGAGATTGTGTATAACATTGAAGTCACAAGTTATACACATGAACCCCAAACAGGTCCGAAATGGATATTTGACTATGACAAACTGTTTGAGTCATTTAACATTCCTTTGGATGAAAATGCAGGTACTATCGAAAAGGACATGGCGTCGTTGAATCTGAATGACGAGGGTCATAGCTTTCCGAGGACCACATTTCAATAAACTTCTGAGCCTACTTGAACTGAAGATCGATCTCCAGAAGTCACTGATTCAGAAGCACCTACAAATGAGAATCAGACTCAGACAACAAATTCCTACTCTGAGGAAACTGTCCACGAGGAAGAAAATGTGGAGTCTGAGGTCGTTCCCCCATTAGGAGAAATAGGATCAAACTTAGGAGATAATCTGAGAGTTGACGAGATAGAGACATCTAGGATCAACAAGAACCATCCTATAGAAAGCATCATAGGAAATCCTAATGCGGGTGTGAGGACTAGGAGTAGTTTAAATAACAACACTGTGTTGTTGTCGATGATAAATGACTCCGAGGCCTTTCATACCTGCCTCTATTCTTGTTTCATCTCGCAAGTAGATCCGAAAAACGTGCAAATGGCACTAAAATATAACTCTTGGGTTAAAGCGATGCAGGAAGAACTGTCACAATTTAGGAAACTAGAAGTGTGGGAGTTAGTTCCATTACCTCGAGGGGAAATAGCAATAGGAACCAAATGGGTTTTTAAGTGCAAAAGAGACGATCGGGGTATAGTCACTCGCAACAAAGCAAGGTTAGTTGTAAAGGGTTTCAACCAAGAGGAAGGAATCGATTACAATGAGGTGTTCGCGCCAGTAGCAAGGTTGGAAGCAATTCGTTTGTTTCTGGCTTTTGCTTCCTTCAAGGGCTTTAAGGTTTATCAGCTAGACGTTAAGAGTGCTTTCCTTTATGGGAAAGTGAAGGAACTGGTGTATGTAGAACAGCCGCCCGGGTTTACGTCTCCGAAATATCCAGACAGAGTATATCGATTAGATAAGGCTCTGTATGGATTGCATCAAACACCAAGGGCGTGGTACGAGACTCTGTCCAACCATCTGTCAGAAAATGGGTTTGAAAGACGAAGGATAGACAGTACGCTGTTCGTGAAGCGAAAAGGAGAACACTTCATCTTGGTACAAGTGTACGTCGATGATATCATCTTTGGATCATCAGACGAGCAAATGTGCAAGGATTTTGAAAAGGTGATGAAGTCAAAATTCGAGATGAGTGCAATGGGTGAGTTGAATTTCTTTCTGGGTTTGCAAGTTGACCAAAAGAAGGAGGGGATGTTTATCCATCAGACGAAGTATGTCTACGACATATTAGAGCGCTTCGGGATGGAAGGGACAAAACTGACTGCTCACTTCAGCACACGATTCAAGTGAATCACAATCTTGGACCGGGTACTGAAAGTGATACCGATGTGGATCCGACGTTATAGCGGGCCATGATTGGGTCACTTATGTATTTAAATGCTTCAAGACCTGATATTATGTTTGCTGTTTGTATTTGTGCTAGGTTTCAAGCTAATCCGAAAGAGATGCACATGAAAGCTGTGAAGCGGATTCTACGATACCTCAAGTCAAAACCGAAGCTGGGACTTTGGTATCACGCGGAGGGCGATCTGGAATTGGAGGCGTTCACGGATTCAGACTACGGAGGATGCAGCTTGACGCGCAAGTCAACAACTGGAGGTTGTCAGTTCCTAGGAGGGAGACTCGTTTCCTGGCAATGCAAGAATCAGACTTCGGTAGCCGTGTCAACGTGCGAGGCCGAATACGTTGCTGCTGGTAGTTGCTGTTCACAGGTTCTGTGGATACAACAACAATTGCGGGATTACGGTTTGACTTACACTCATACTCCTATTAGGATAGATAACTAGTCAACAATCGCCATAACTAATAATCCAGTTAAAGATAATAAAACCAAGCACATAGACATAAGACATCATTTTATACGTGCTTGTGCTGAAAAGAACTTAATCAAGCTGGTAAAAGTGGCAACGGATGATAATAATGCTGATTTATTTACCAAAGCTTTTGATAAGTCACGTTTTGAGTATTTGATTCAACTAAATGGGATGCGTAATCCAGAGTGAGTTGACCTTAGTAGAATTTTATTTCTGTTTATAGCAGTAGTCTTTCTTTCTTTGTATAGTAAGTGTGGTAACTTATGATAGTTTCCTTTTATAGTAAGTAAGTAGGGTATTATATTTTCTTACTCTTATTTATGAAAAACAAAAGAAAAAAGAGAGAAAACCATAAAAAAATAAAAAAAAAGAGAATATCAGAAAAAGAGTTAAGTTTTAGATGCATAGGTTCAAAGTGACGAAAATTAGCATAGTTAATACAAGCTCTAAGTGATTAACTTTCACACATAATGCACCTAAAATTCTAAGTGTTATATATTATCTAGTTTGATATGTTGGTAGGCATAATACATAGAGGGAGTCTCAAGGCTAATAAAATACTCAAGAAAAAGTCAAACGTGTCACTAACTTAGATATATGACCAGATGGTCTTAATTTTTATGTTAGAGACATACAGACATTGATTATAAATGAGGTATGCAAACTATCAGGGGATGTATAGCAACATCAGATATATCTTAAAATGGAAAGAATAGAAAAATCATACTGGGTTGAGAGTCAAAACAAGTAACTCTGTTGTACGTAAGTACAGACCTGTTGCCTCTGTTTTGATTCGAGTTAGCAAGATAAGTCGCTTTGTTGTACGTCGGTACAGACCTGTCACCGCTGTCTTGCTAGCTTTAAAAATAAACCTTAAGACAAACTAAGACACTTTGTTGTATGTAAATACAGACCTGTGTCTGATGTTTGCCTTTTAAAGAAAGTTTGCAATACCAAAAAGTTATAATCATTGTGTGTATGCCTTGATCATAAAAGTAAGTCTATGTATGAGTCACGTAAGATAATTTCATGATAAATAAAAAGGCCAAGGGATATTCCGAAATGTAACATGTTTAAAGAGAAAATAATACCAACAATCGGCTAGAAATGTATGTCACGACAAACAATCAAAGGAATCAAAAATTCCTAAGTGTGAAAGTTTAAATACTGAAAGTGCGTATTTGACACCGCTATCTGATTGAACCTTTCTTAGACTATACTCGTCAAAAATACTCTGTTAAGTGTTTAGTATAGGTTGTAAATTTTAAATAATGTAGTTTAGTCTAAGTTTAATTTTTGTTCAAAATTTTTATTTTAATTTATTTTTTAAATTTTACTTTTATTTTTACTTAGGAAAAAGGTCAAAATTACTGAGGGTGCATTCCTAGTTGAATAAAATAAACATTGCGTGAAAATCTTGTGCTTAGGGTAAAAGATTTGGCATAGTTTATTCCGTTACACGAAAAAGTTGAAAATATTTTCAAAATTTTCAAAGTTTAAATTCGAGTTTAAGATAAAATCGAATATACATTCGAATTTGGCAGGTTCTTCGAATTTGTTGATAAATTCGAAAGTAGACAAACTTGAGGGTGGTTGATATAAATAGGTCAACAGTGACAAGTCATTATCACCTACTTTCGACTTTGAGCATTCGAGTTTACTGACAGCGATTTCGACTTTGTCTTCGAGTTTACCGTTTTCGAGTTTCATACTGTTTGTCGAATTTCTGTCCGTTTGTGTACGAGACTACTAGCAAATCTAGGTATAATCAACTGTATTGTACAAGATTTAGGTAGTTTTAGACTCCATTTGAGCCAAAATTAACGGATTTTGAAGTTTTATTGTTTGAAAGTTTGTTTTCGAAATAACAAACTTTGAACCGATGAAAAGTCAAATTGATTACAAATATCTTTGATTAGAACCTATTAGGACTAATGGATATAATTTTCTAAGTCTAAAATGGTTAAAATCTTGGAGTACTGTGATTAAAGTCACCGACTTCTTCGAGTTTGTTCATGGCTAGTTTCGAGTCTGTCACTAAACTCGAATAAGCCACTAAACTCGAAATGAGTGGTGCTTCGAATTTGTCATTTGAGTTTCCTATTATATTCGAATTATTTGCTTAAAACTTAAATCAAACTTGTAGAAATTCATAGGTGTTGGATTTTGTACTTATACAAGTTCAAAATAAAACAAATCTGAATTTAAACAAGTTTATGTCTATCTTAATAATTCTAATATCTTATATGCTTTAATGTGCAGACATGGCAGATAGAATTTTCGTTCCTAAGCATAATATGGTCATTTCTCCGGACCATGAGATTCCAGAGGCTCAAGCATACCGCCAGATGGTGGATTTTTTGGTTGGATCAAGGATTTCATATGCGCTGTCACATAATATTCAGATAGTCATCCCTTATGTTCGTCAATTTTGGGATCATTTACAAGTAGATTGTACTGTTACTCCAACAGTATTAAGGACGAGGGTCGCTGGACACCCTCTAGTGTTTTCAGCTGACATGTTACGTCAAGTACTGCAGTTAGGATCTCAAGAGCAGGAAAATGGGCCGATTGACTTTCCTTTAGCAATCAGGCAAGCAGCATTTAGCAGAATGGGTTACAGTTTGGATGTGACTAAGTCTTCTTACATGAACAGTGGGCTGATAGGGCAATGGCGATACCTAGCTCACGTCTTTATGGTATGTTTTGCTGCCAAGAAAGCAGGTTTCGATTACATTGTATCAAAGATTCAGTCAGGGATGATAGCATTGGTTTACAATCAACGATTTAGCTTCTCAGAGATGTTCTTTACCAAGTTTGTTCAACAAATAACAGCTCCTGACCGAGAAAGATTTCTGCTATATCCGAGATTTGTAATGATGCTGATTAGACATTTTCTACCGAACCTGCCACAGCTGAATGAAATCCAAAGTGTTGCGGTGATTGACAAACGAATCTTTTCCGATTGTCAAGCTCATCGAGGGAGATTAGCTAGGCCTGTGGAGGCACCACTGTTTGGTGCTGTAGTCAATCCAGACTTCCAAGTCGGGGAAGGTGCCAACTGGGCAGGGGATTTACAGGTTCCACAGCAACCGCCACAACCGAGGCCTCAGCAACAGAGGAGGAGACAAAGACCATCTGCGAGACAAACTCAGGCTGCTAGGCCTTCCACAAGTCAAGTGCAAGATTCGGAAGAGGCTGGTCCTTCAAATGTATCACCTGTATCTGATCCGAGACTTCAAAATTTGGAAGAGGTATGGGCATCTGGTCCGAATGCAAATGAGCAAATTACTGCTGAGCTTGTTGGAGAACTTCTGGAACCACCAGAAGGGGAAGAAGATTTGTTTAGGCAGATAGATAAATATGTGCATGTTGAACAAGAGAGTGAATCAAACTCCAAATCAGAAGAAGTGGAAGAAATTGAGGTTGAGAAGGAGCCAGAAGATCCTTCTATCCTAATTCGCACATATGGATCCCGAGTGATGGTGATTAATCAAGAGATAGAGAAAAGAAGAGCTTCGCAGGAGTCAGATGACTCAGATTTTGATGATGAGGAAATTACTCCTTTGATACCGAGGCAGAGTGCAAAGAGACATCGCTTCATGCAGGGAGCTTCATCAGCCTCTGCTCCTGAGCCAGATATACCTACCGCCCAACCATCAGAACCCATTCCACCACCACCACCTGTTCAAACATCCGTTCCTCCACCAATAATCCCCACTCCCATCCAATCCATACCATCCACATCATCAACCTTCATGGACAATCAAAGGTTTTCTGAGCTGAGGAGCAAGGTTGACTTCCCGCAAGTCCAAATCTTTCAATTGACTAAAGTTGTTGGTGAGATACAGACTCATAACGCAAATATTAACAAAGGAAATGCTGAGTTGAAGAAGCATGTTGGAAAGGTTGAAGAAGAAAATCTTGAGCTAAAATCCTTTGTGGCAGATCAAGCTGTCGGAATCCGATCAATGAGGTCCCTTATCGAGCAGTTATTGAAAAATCTAAAAGCTCAGGGGGAGACGAGTTGTAGGGATAGTGAGGAGCCAAGAAGGGGAAATGATGACGATGGCAATGATCCCAATGCACCTGAAGAGAATGAGCCAGTAGATTTTCCTGCTGCTCTATATGCTGAAACTCAGGGGGAGCCTAGTCAGGCTGGTGTTGAAGGAGGAGAAGGAGGTGAGGCTAGTTCTTCAAAGACTCAAGAGAGCGATATGAACGAAATCATTGAAGCTCTGATGAATATCGAGGAAGAGCCGTTAGATTTTGATTTTGATTTTGAGGATGAAGTTGAAGACCTAGAAGAAGGGGAGTTCGTGCCTGAAGACATAATAGACTGGAAATCTGATGATGAGGTTTATGTTGATGAAGAAGATGAGGCGAATGAGATCATCGTTCAACAGAATCCGTTCACAGATACATATGTGTCGGAAGGAAATAACGTGATTGACATAGAAGTGGTCAAATCCTGCTTTAAATGCTGAATCATCATCTGAGGAGCCTGCCAGAGAGCTTACAAATGAAGAAAAGAGAAAGCTGTGGTTCAGGGCAGAGAATAAGGAGTTAGAGTTGAAGAAAAAGATGCGCGTCCCTGGTACTGGAGAGCTGTCAGGAAATATTCTAAGCTGGTTCTTTGATCGAGAACTGCAGCTATCATTATCCAACGAAAGGATGGCCTCCAGTATCTCAGAAGAAGACTGAAAGATTTCAACTCCTTGCCAAAGGTTGAGATAAAGGCGTTGGCATGGAAGGAGCTCATAAATATCGGCGACGATCCTTATGCTGAAATCATAGCTAAGATCATTAGAAAGAAAGGGAGGTCGAGAAAGTTTGAAAGGCTCAATCCGAGAGTTGGCAAACGAGTAATTGACAATACCAGAATCGATCCTCTGACTGGTAGACCTTGGATGAAAATTCAATATAAACCAGTTAGATGTTTGAAGAAAGTCCCTCTCAAGCCAATGCCAGAAAATGTTTTGAATAATCTAAATTGGTGGTATGTGGAAAGTGAAACAGGTGAAGCGGTGATGGAAGACTTTGAAGAAAAAGTAATTCTTAGAGTATACATTCCGCTGCACCTAGTTAATCTCTCGAAAGATGACCTTCAAGTTCTACATTCTCATCAAATCTCCAGTGATGCACATATGGAGTTTGAGGCTAGAGAGTATCAGAATGTAGTTAAAGTTTGTATTGAGCAAGGCATGTATGCTGGCAGTAGTTTAAATAAATCTAGTACTTAATCAAAATGTAAATAGTTAGAAGCTATCGTCAAGGGGGAGTCTGTTGGTACACCCTGTGTGACGATAGCAGTCTAGGTGTGTTAGCATTTTGTCTAAGTGATATTACAAGATATTGAATGATTAACTAGTGTTTGATATATATGATTTTGTGTTGTTTGATATTTATTGATTGTATGTTTGAACTTGATGTAATGTATTACAAGAAGTTCAAACATAAAGTCCAAAGATTAATTCAAACATAAGTTAAACATATGTTCAAATAGAAGTTTGACTTTTGAAATTCGAATTTAGAGCATATTCGAATTTACACATAAGGCAGATTCGAATTTGGTATAAATTCGAATAAGGCATATTCGAATTTGTCAAGGGGACAAATTCGAATGGGTCTTGGGCCTGTTTCGAGTTTGGCCCATGACAAACTCGAATGGGTCTCTATAATAGGGATTAACTCGAATGATTAGAGGACTTTTGCAGAATTCGTGTGAGCAATTAGCAAAAGGCGATCTCGAGTTTATCAGCTGATATTGAGTCTGTTCGGAGAGAATCATTGCGTATGTTCGTTCGTAGTCGTTCGTACAACGCCGTGGTAGTCTCCGTGTTCCGTGTGAGTGATATATCCGTCAAGCCGCTAACGAGGATTCCGCACTCGTTGGTGTGTGTCGCGTCTAGATAGATCTGTGTAGTTGCAAGACCTTACATAAAAGCTGAAAATCTTTTTGCTGACTCCGATTATGCACCAATCTGAGTGATAGGCATAAATATCGCTTCTATGGTCTAACCATAACTAGAAGACCTACCCAAGAAGCAAACCATCTATAGTTTGGGTGGGTGAGGGTTCTTTTGGTTTATTAGTTGAGAAGTGTCCGTTATCACGAGATACTGACAGGGTCGAGCAGAGGTAAAATGTAAATGAGAGGGATATTAAAAGGAGATGGTGGTGCATTAGTCATGCTTTCGCTATAAAGCTGACTGAATTTATTTCTCTAAAGTGAGCCGGAGGGAGCTTAGTTGAAAAATGCTGAAAGCTGAGAGTTGAGAAAGGATTTGAAGAAAATAAAATCCAGGCTACACTATATCGGCTAGGTAATCCACATAATCTATCAAGCCCTAAGTGACTTGATATTGAAAAAGACGTCATGGACCCAGTGACGCATGCACTTAACCCCACCAACTACTTAGTTATCTCTCAAAAGATTTCTGTTTCAATAATCACGGAGGTATAACATATTTATATCCATATATCATTTGGATATTATTGATATTGAAACAAGGAAGACATTTGCTCCGGTCTCCAATTTCATTTGATGCACATTGTGTCTAGAGCTTATAATATACACTTTAGAACACTTCGAGTCTGACAATCTGTGTGACTATAAAATGCTAGTCCAAAGTGACTAAGTCGGAACAAATAAGAGTGATTCTTTCATGTTAAAGGATTTCACGATGACTATTTGGAAATCCTACCAGTGTTAACATCACGCCAGCGCTGAACGTAGGTCACATAGATTATGTCTATTGTGCAAACAGGAATCCTATGTGGATCTGGACTCGTTATTTCATGAATTTGTTTCATTTTTCCCAAAGTTGAAAAGCTTTGTGTCATTCTAAAATAGTATTCACTTGAGGGGGAGTGAGATAAATTTGTTTAGTTTAGGGGGAGTGAATATCAGTTTGAGGGGGAGAAAGTTAATTTGTAATACTTCTGAAATTGTTAATTGTTGTATTTCATCTACTGTAAATTCATTGCACTTATGTCTCTGAAGTCTTTGCATGATGTTCATAATTTTTATGATCATCATAAGGGGGAGAAAAGAAAAAGAAAAGCTTGATTTCAGAGATGACTTTTGAGTAGATTGAAGACAACTGAAGACAACAAGACAATTGATCAAGGGAGAGAATTAAAAAGCTATTCACGATCCAAGGGGGAGTGTGCTTTCAAGAAAAGAGAAGACAAGAAAATTAGAGACTTGAAGATTAGAGAGTGACAAGTGAAGATCAGAAGATTCAGAGATCAAAGAAAAGAAGAAAATTCAATAAAAGAATCTAAAAGAGAAAATTATTGAAGATCCCTGCTATGAGCTTTAAGTGGAAAATTTATGCATGCATGCATGCATAGAATAAAGGGATCATAGCTTCATCTCTAAGGGGGAGATTGTTAGGGACAATATTTGTAGAGTTGAAATGAATTTTACTTTTAATAATTGTGTTCATCTCTAAGGGGGAGAATGTTGGGAATAAATAATAGAGATGAAACAATTATATTGTAAATGTTTAGGGACTATTTTGTAATTACCAAATAGTTTGCATTTTAGTATAAATAGGTATGTGTGTACACTCTTAAGTGTACTGAATAGAAAGAGGAGAATACAGATCTAGAGAGAAGTGAAAAGCAAGAAAGGCTCAAGATCATCATTGTAGTATTTTCTCTCTATAATCATTCGGTATTCTGTTATTTGATATAATTGTTCATATGATTGTTGTTAATATGATTAAATTGCATGAATTATGAATTATCAGAATATCAAGTGTGAAAGACGACGATGTCATAGCCAAGATACTTTAGATGTTGCTTTCGATAATAAGCAAACATTTTTCTTCTGATTTATAGAGCCTAGATCTACCGAGTACAGATTTGTTTTTCTATTTCCAGCAAGTATCTCCTTCCCTTCCCCAGATCTAATGCTGCACCGATTTGCTTTAAAATTGACCTTTAATCCATTGTCGCATAGTTGCCCAATGCTGAACATATTGTGACCTAGACCGTCAACGTAGAAGGCTTTTTGTATAGTGATCTTGTCGTACTCAAGACTCCCATACCCTTTGATCGAACAAATTTAATCATTTCCAAAGCGAACCGTCACACAGAATTTATCAACAAAGTTTGTGAGAGTTTCTCTCTGTCCGGTCATATGCTTTAAGCACCTGGAGTCAAGGTACCACACATGATTTACCTATAAGACGAAAAAAGACGTGAGGTACCCACTTATAGTTGGGTACTTTGAATTTTGGTAAATCATGTGGTTTGTTATTATTCTTCTCATCAGATAGTGCCTTTAATTTAGGAACCCAATTTTTAACAGTACGTTTAGGTATCCATTTTTGTACAGTTTGGTGTGGAACTGATTTTGAAGTATGCTTCTTTGGAACCTTTTCCTGTTTAAAAGAAGTAACCTTTTCCTTTGGTAACCAAACGAGCTTATCAGATTTAGCATGCATTATTTGATAACGAGTAGAATTTAAAGCAAGTAAATCAGTTCGGGAGTATTTATTACATCGTTTATCAGTAAATTTATTACAGACAGGATTATCAAATTGAATAATCCTATCAGTAACAAAAATTTCTCTGACTCTCCACTCTTGTCTTAAACTCTTGTTTTTCGTTTCTCGTTGCTTCTTTCACAATTCTTTCTTCCTTTGACTTTTCACAATATTATTTGACATAATAGAAACATGAGCATTAGTCAATATAGAATTCTGTTTATTCTGCAAAATTCTCTTACCTTTCGAAGTATGGACCTTCTGTGCAATAGAATCCTTTGAGGAGAGAGGATTCACCTTTTTCATATATTGGAGTCACAAAATTAACTTTTGTTTTCTCCTTTTTCATTTGTAAAACCGGTGAATTTTCTGATGTTTCCTTAGAATCTGTAGATATTTTTTTCATAATACCTACAGGTTCTTTAGGTTTTTCAGCTTGTTTGTCATGTAAAGGTTTGACAAATTCATCTATTTTAACAAACATCTCCTCTAATGAGTTGAAATCCGAGTTCATGTCCAGAGCAAAATCTTGTTCAGAATTAATAAAAGCAGGTTCATTGAAAGTTTTTCATCTGGTTGAGATTTGGTTTTAGGCTGATTTTGCAATTTTAATTCCAAGGATTTAATTTCAGCCTTAAGAGTATGATTTTCAGACTCAAAAGTTTTGATTTTTAATTCAAGATCAGAATTTATCTTCTCAAGAATTGAATTTGGATTATATGGCTTTTGAGAATGAGTAGTATTTTCAGATAACTCCTTTTCTGAATAACTCTGAATATACTCCTCAGAATTACTAGAATTTTTATAACTCTCATTTAATCTGTTATAATCTATAGTATTCTGCATTTTATCAGATCTCAACCTTTTTAAATTTTCTCCTGATTCTACTTCTTCCGAAGCTTTAATGGAAACCATTTGTAATCCTAAATTCATATATATGACATCATATATAGTAGGTGAACTTGAAATTGCTTTTGTCAGATATTTAGGATTAGTCCAACCTATACCTTATTTTGAATTATAAAATTCTGTATCTTTAGGTTGGTTCAAATATATAGTTTGATCTGTTTAACCTCGTTTTATAAACTCATATTCCAAAGATTTAATTTTCTCATAAAGCTTCGTTCTTTCATCAAATATGGCATGATATTTCACAGAATAACTTGATGCTTCTAATTCAGCTAAATTCAATTTTTCTGATAGGTCATATATATTGCCATTCAGTTTCTGAATTTGACTTTGAAGTTCATTTGATTTGCCTTATCCTTGGAAAAATCTAATACTAACGCATGTTCTTGACTTAATTTGTTTTCCAAGGAATTGTAACATCCTCGAATTCAATTACTGTAATTCGGATCTATTTAAATGGATAATTTATAATTAAGTTGAAATATGAGTAATGATTAAGTATTTGAGATAATTAAAAGTTTGTTGTTATTTTAAGAAAATTTGAACTCTGAATTATTATTAAGGAGTATTATGAATTATAAAGGTTAGTAATGATAAAACTAAGAATAAATCATTATTTTATGGAACCGGTTAAGTTGAGGGGTGAAATGTGCAAAATGATGGAAATGGGAATAAAAAGGCCAAGCCTTTCATTTTTCACCACCTCTCTCTCTCTAGACTCTCTCTCTAGAAATTCTCTCTACCTTCTCTCTAGAATATCTCTCAAACCGACCGGCCGATTATCGAGATTTATACGTCATTGGAAAGATCTCGAGGAGTACTACAACAATCTACGGTTGCATTCTCGATTTCGTACGAATTTGAGGTAATAATCGACCCTTTTGAGCTTTTATATTCGGTTTTGAAGAACATGAATTCGAGTTTATCATTTTATGTGATTTAAAGCTAATTTGGCTTGAGTTTTAACTTGAATATGATAGAGTATAGGTAATAGAATCAAATCTAGGCTTGATACTTAGCATATTCACGATTTTAGGCTTAGAAATGCATGTTTTAAAGCTGAAAAGATGAAAAAATTCGAGAATGCCAAGAACAAAGTCGAAATGCAAGAACAAACTCGATTTTTGTACTAAATTCGAGTATGTATTCGAATTTAACACCATGGGGTTCGAATTTAACCCTTAAATTCGAAATAGGGTTCGAATCTAACCCTAAATTCGAAATGGAATTCGAATTTAACCTTACACTCGAGGTAGGTTCGAATTTAACCTCACAACATTCGAATTTGATGATTAAAAATTGAAACCCACTCTTTACACTCGAATATATTGAATGAAACACACAGACAACACATAAAATAACAAAAGTTATTCAAAGGATAAGGTTTGAACCTGAGTTGGGTTCAAACTTAGTTGTGGTTCGAATTTGGACATGGATCCGGAATGGGGGAAAAATATTGCAAAACTTATAAAAACTTGGTTTTATGGAATTAAACATTTGTTGACACGATGTGTTGTTACAACTGACTTACAGGTCCCTTGTGGTGTTGTTTAACCCACAGTGGGGTACTTTGTGGATCCGGTTGAAATTCCAAAGAGAAATAATATTACTTGAAGTTTAATAACACACCCACTGTGAGTACAGTAGATTTCGCATGTTTATATCTGTTTTATGTTAGCTTTGCCTGTTGAGACCTGTTGCTTCATTTATTGTTTGGAATTCTACTAACTTGCGTAGATTTAGATGCACATTCATACTTGTTGCATGTCCGTTCGATTGTTGTGCATCTAGTTATGGACCGGTGGGTCGCATCGATTACTCTGATGTTACTGCGCTATATGACCTGGAGCTGATCCCTCTGAGGTTCTGGTAGGCAGTATGTCATCCCCGATCATATGTTTGTCTCAGATGGTATGTTTTATGCCGAGCTTTGGGCTCGAAGGGGCTGCGACTCTGTTTCCGTACTTGGTGTACGAAGAGAGTATACGATGTTTGTCATCGGTGTTACTCTTGAGGCTTCATAAAGATTTATAAAATGCGTAATCTGTGTATTCACTAAGCATTCGCTTACCTCTCAGTTGCTTTATTTTTTTTACAGGAAAGGGAAAATATGCAGATGGACCTTCTAGCTAGGTCGTGTGTGTGAAGTTCTTGGAAGAATTCTACTACTCAATCAGTAATTATGTTGTGGTACTAATGCTATGATATGTTTGGGATGATTGTAATAAACTTTTGAGTATGTAGACTTAGATTTGGTACCTTGTAGCACCGTAGGGTGTTTGATACTGTTGCGTTACTTATTTATATATTTTAATGCTTCCGCACTTATACTAGGTTATCAGATCATTATGTTATTATATGATGGTGATTAATCCTGGGTGTTTTGTAAATGGTGGTTGTTGTGGCAAGGGTGTCACACGAGATGGTATCAGAGCAGTAGTTTGAGATTCAAGTGTCCGTGAGGTCTTGGTCTCAAACATTAAGTGATGATATGTAGTGGTTTAAGTAATGATCTGAACTAAGATAGGTTACGATCTAGTAAATTATAGGGATTGACTATCATGCGGGACAAATGGGGTGGTGTCTTTAAATTAATGACATGTTACTAAACAAGTTATATGTTTATTATTTCAGAACATGTCTGGAGGAGGAATGACACCTGAAGAAACAAGAGAGATGATGCTAGCCATGATCGCTGAGCAAAACAAGATGATTCAGGACCAGTTTCGGGCTCGAGATGAGGCCGAAGCTAAGAGAAGAGAAGATAAGAGAAAGAATAAGGAAAAAGAAGGGGGCAATAATGAGGAACAAGATGACAACACTGGGTCGTCTAACAAGCCCAAAGGTTGTCGGTTTAAGGATTTCAAGGAAAATGGTGTTGTGGAATTTAATGGATTGGCTGATGCTGTTGCTGCACTTGAACGGATAACAGCAACCGAACGAACATTCCGAATCAGCGATTGTGCTGAGAAGGACATGGTTCGGTATGCTACTGCTATGTTCACGAACGATGCAATTATGTGGTGGAATTCCATGGTTAATGCTTTAACCTTGGAGAAAGTGGCTGTCGTGACGTGGGCTGAGTTCACTGATTTGTTCACTCAGCAGTATTGTCCGGTTGATGAGCGCCGAAGGTTGGAAGCGAAGTTTATGGCGCTGATGCAGGGGACTAAGACTGTGTCCCAATATGCTGTGGAATTTACGAGGCTGAGTCTGTTTGCGCCTCATTAGGTGGATACTAAAGAAAGGAAAGTTACCAGGTTCGAGGCTGGTCTGGATATTGAGATCAGGCGAGTTATGAGTAACGTTCGTTATCCTACATTTGCTGGTTTACTTGAAGCTGCCAGAAATGTAGAACAAATTCTGATCATATCGGGTTATTCTATTGGGTCTGCTGCTGCTTCCACCAACCCAACACAGCCGTCACCACCTAAGCGCCAGCGTGAGGGAGGATACTCGGGATCTTCTCACTCGTCGTAGTACTCGCCGCAACAGTCTTATCGCCGACAGTCTGGTTCTTCTGGTCGCGCTCGTGCATATTCCATCAACACCGAGCCACAATACTGTAATAAGTGTCATCTGGAGCACTTTGGCAAGTGTACTAATGGTCGTGCTTGCTTCTGCTGTGGAGAGCTGGGCCATTTTCAGAGCGAGTGTCCACGAAAAGGTGATGCTTGCTATAAGTGTGGGGTATGGGGACACTATAGTAGGAACTGTAGGAAGAATGCTCCAGCAACTGCTGCTCCATCATCAACACGATCTTCTGGAGGTTCAAGTGGTGGTTCGGTTAACCGCCGGGGGCAGCCACAAAGGGCACCGGCTCGTGCCTTTCAAATTACTGCAGAGGAGGCGAGGGAAAACCCGGAAGTGGTTACGGGTACGTTTATCGTAAATTCTATGCCAGCAAGAGTTTTATTTGATTCAGGTGCAAATCGTTCGTTTGTTTCCACTGTTTTTGCACAAAGACTTTCCATGCCTCTGTCTAGATTATCTGCTATACTTGATATAGAAACTGCTAGCAATACTCTAGTCAAAGTAGATCACGTATACCGTAACTGCACGTTCGTAATTGAGGATGTAGTCTTCAATTTGGACCTGATTCCTATTGAGTTCAGTGAGTTTGACGTGATAGTCGGGATGGACTGGTTGAATGAGAATGAAGCCCATATAGTTTGTAAGAATCGTATGATAAAGATAACTACTCCGGAGGGGCGTGAGATATGTATATATGGGGATAGGAGAAGCGGGGATCTGTGTTTGCTGACTATTGCAAAAGCCCGAAAGCTTGTTGCAAAGGGGTGTGACGCTTACTTAGCATATGCGATAGATGCTAAGGCTGAGAAGAGGACTTTGGCCGATGTGCCTGTTGTTTCACAATTCCCGGATGTGTTTCCGGAAGACTTGTCTGGCGTGCTGCCTGAGAGACAAGTGGAGTTTAAATTTGACTTGATCCCTGGAGCTGCACCGGTAGCTCGATCTCCATATCGCCTTGCCCCAACCGAGATGAAAGAAATGATGACACAACTTCAAGAGTTATTGGACAAGGGCTTCATTCGACCGAGTTCATCACCGTGGGGAGCTCCGGTATTATTTGTTAAGAAGAAGGATGGCACGATGAGAATGTGCATTGACTACCGGGAGCTGAATAAGCTGACTATTAAGAACAAGTATCCGTTGCCAAGGATAGATGATTTGTTCGATCAATTACATGGGGCGAGTGTGTTCTCCAAGATTGATTTGAGGTCGGGGTACCATCAGTTGAAGGTACGAGAAGAGGATGTGCCTAAAACAGCATTTAGGACGCGTTATGGGCATTATGAGTTCTTGGTTATGCCTTTCGGGTTAACCAATGCCCCGACTGTATTTATGGATCTTATGAATAGAGTGTGCAGACCGATGTTAGACAAGTCTATAATAGTGTTTATTGATGACATTTTGGTGTACTCTAAGTCTGAGGCTGAGCATGCTGAACATCTAAGGGAACTGTTAGAGTTGTTGAGGAAAGAGAAGTTGCACGCCAAATTTTCGAAGTGTGAGTTTTGGCTGCAACAGATACAGTTTTTAGGACATGTGATTTCTGGAGCTGGGATTTCGGTAGATCCGGCTAAGGTAGAAGCGATAAAGAACTGGGAACCGCCGTGTTCAGCTACTGAAGTTAGAAGTTTTCTGGGGTTGGCGGGCTACTGTAGGAGGTTCATAAAGGATTTTTCTAAGATTGCAGTTCCTTTGACTGCATTAACAAAGAAGAATGCACCGTTTGTATGGGAAGCTGTGCAGCAGGATGCCTTTGAAATTTTGAGGAAAACGTTAAGCGAAGCACCGATACTTGCTCTACCAGAGGGCAATGAGGATTTTGTGGTTTACACAGATGCTTCGAGGTTGGGGTTAGGTGATGTACTGATGCAGCACGGGAAAGTAATTGCTTATGCTTCAAGACAGTTGAAGCAACATGAGAAGAATTATTCGACTCATGATTTGGAGTTGACCGCAGTTACATTTGCTCTAAAGTTATGGAGACACTATCTGTACGGTACTAAGTGTCAATTATACACGGACCATAAGAGTTTAAAATACATCTTTAGTCAGAAGGAGCTTAATATGAGACAACGTAGGTCTATAGAGCTTATTAAAGACTACGATTGTGACATACTGTACCATCCCGGAAAGGCTAATGTGGTAGCCGATGCTTTGAGTCGCAAAGCATATTCTGAGGATTGTTGTTATATGCTGACGTCCACGATGTTAACCTCCACTATTATTGACGATGTAAAAGCCGCTCAGGAGGAAGCTTTGAAGGAAGAAAATATTGGTGCTGAGGATATAAGGGCACAGATTAAAAATATGGAAACGAGCGAGTCGGGATTGAAAGGGATATACGGGAGGATATGGGTGCCGAAGTTTGGGGGTATGAGGGAGGTAATCATCAAAGAAGCACACCAGTCTAGGTTTTCTGTACATCCTGGAAGTACAAAGATGTACAACGAACTGAAAGCAGACTTCTGGTGGCCGGGATTGAAAAAGGACATAGGGCAGTATGTGGAAAGATGTCGAACTTGTCGGCTGGTGAAAGCCGAACATCAGCAACCATACGGCAGTCTACAACCACTTCCCATTCCGGAATGGAAGTGGGAACATATTACGATGGATTTTGTTACAAAGCTGCCGAAGACTAGGCGACAACATGATGCTGTTTGGGTGATAGTTGACAGGTTGACTAAGTCCGCACACTTTATTCCGATAAGAGAGAGTTATTCTTTGGAGAAGTTGGCTCAGATTTACATGGATGAGATCGTTTCTAGGCATGGAGTGCCTAAGTCCATAGTATCGGATCGAGATAGCCGATTTACTTCGAACTTCTGGTCGGCCTTGCAAGAAGGACTGGGAACGAGAATCACTATGAGTACGGCCTATCGTCCGCAAACCGATGGCCAAAGTGAACGGACAATCCTCACTCTTGAAGACATGATGAGATCGTGTGTGTTAGATCTCAGTGGCAATTGGGACGATCATTTGCCATTAATAGAGTTTTCATACAATAACAGCTATCACGTGACGATCAAGAAAGCACCGTTTGAGGCTTTGTATGGAAGGAGATGTAGGACTCCTACATGTTGGAGAGAAACTGGTGAAACACCAATTGCTGGGCCGGCCTTGCTTCAAGAAACAAACGAGAAGATACAGTTGATTAGGCAGAACATGAAGGCGGCCCAGGATCGTCAGAAAAGTTACTACGATAGGAGGCACAAACCAATCAGCTTTGAGGTAAATGATTGGGTGTACCTGAAAGTATCACCTATGAGAGGTGTTACTCGTTTCGTGAAGAGGGGAAAGTTGGCTCCGAGATTCGTCGGACCATTCAAAGTAATAGAGAAGGTGGGTAATCAGTCGTATCGTTTGGAGTTGCCTGAAGTGATGTCGGGCATACACCCGGTGTTCCATGTAGGGAACCTTAGGAAATCCTTTACTACTGAGAATGAGGATTGGGCTGACCACACCGAACTGCAAGTTGATGAAAGGCTCTGGTATGTTTAAGAGCCGGAGTGTGTGTTAGATACTAAGGTGAAGAAATTGAGAAGCAAAGAGATCGAAATGGTGCTTGTACGTTGGAAGCATCATAAGGGTGCCAATCATACATGGGAGACGAAAGCTGACATGTTAAGGAAATATCCGCAGCTGTTTGAAGTCAAATAACTTCGAGGACGAAGTTAGAGCGTGGTGGAGCCCATGTTGTAACATCCTCGAATTCAATTACTGTAATTCGGATGTATTTAAATGGATAATTAATAATTAAGTTGAAATATCAGTAATGATTAAGTATTTGAGATAATTAAAAGTTTGTTGTTATTTTAAAAAAATTTGAACTCTGAATTATTATTAAGGAGTATTATGAATTATAAAGGTTAGTAATGATAAAACTAAGAATAAATCAGTATTTTATGGAACCGGTTAAGTTGAGGGGTGAAATGTGCAAAATGATGGAAATGGGAATAAAAATGCCAAGCCTTTCATTTTTGACCACCTCTCTCTCTCTATAGACTCTCTCTCTAGAAATTCTCTCTACCTTCTCTCTAGAATATCTCTCAAACCGACTGGCCGATTATCGAGATTTATACGTCATTGGAAAGATCTCGAGGAATACTACAACAATCTACGGTTGCATTCTCGATTTCGTACGAATTTGAGGTAAGAATCGACCCTTTTGAGGTTTTATATTCGGTTTTGAAGAACATGAATTCGAGTTTATCATTTTATGTGATTTAAAGCTAATTTGGCTTGAGTTTTAACTAGAATATGATAGAGTATATGTAATAGAATCGAATCTAGGCTTGATACTTAGCATATTCACGATTTTACGCTTAGAAATGTATGTTTTAAAGCTGAAAAGATGAACAAATTCGAGAATGCCAAGAACAAAGTCGAAATGCAAGAACAAACTCGATTTTTGTACTAAATTCGAGTATGCATTTGAATTTAACACCATGGGGTTCAAATTTAACCCTTAAATTCGAAATAAGGTTCGAATCTAACCCTAAATTCGAAATGGAATTCGAATTTAACCTTAAACTCGAGATAGGTTCGAATTTAACCTCACAACATTCGAATTCGATGATTAAAAATTGAAACCCACTCTTTACGCTCGAATATATTGAATGAAACACACAGACAACACATAAAATAACAAAAGTTATTCAAAGGATAAGGTTTGAACCTGAGTTGGGTTCAAACTTAGTTGTGGTTCGAATTTGGACATGGATCCGGAATGGGTGAAAAATATTGCAAAACTTATAAAAACTTGGTTTTATGGAATTAAACATTTATTGACACGATGTGTTGTTACAACTGACTTACAGGTCCCTTGTGGTGTTGTTTAACCCACAGTGGGGTACTTTATGGATCCGGTTGAAATTCCGAAGAGAAATAATATTACTTGAAGTTTAATAACGCACCCACTGTGAGTACAGTAGATTTCGCATGTTTATATCTGTTTTATGTTAGCTTTGCCTGCTGAGACCTGTTGCTTCATTTATTGTTTGGAATTCTACTAACTTGCGTAGATTTAGATGCACATTCATACTTGTTGCATGTCCGTTCGATTGTTGTGCATCTAGTTATGGACCGGTGGGTCGCATCGATTACTCTGATGTTACTGCGCTATATGACCTGGAGCTGATCCCTCTGAGGTTCTGGTAGGCAGTATGTCATCCCCGATCGTACGTTTGTCTCAGATGGTATGTTTTATGCCGAGCTTTGGGCTCGAAGGGGCTGCGGCTCTGGTTCCGTACTTGGTGTACGAAGAGAGTATACGATGTTTGTCATCGGTGTTACTCTTGAGGCTTCATAAAGATTTATAAAATGCGTAATCTGTGTATTCACTAAACATTCGCTTACCTCTCAGTTGCTTTATTTTTTTACAGGATAGGGAAAATCTGCAGCTGGACCTTCTAGCTAGGTCGTGTGTGTGAAGTTCTTGGAAGAATTCTAATACTCAATCGGTAATTATGTTGTGGTACTAATGCTATGATATGTTTAGGATGATTTTAATAAACTTTTGAGTATGTAGACTTAGATTTGGTACCTTGTAGCACCGTAGGGTGTTTGATACTGTTGCGTTACTTATATACATATTTTAATGCTTCCGCACTTAAACTAGGTTATCAGATCATTATGTTATTATATGATGGTGATTAATCCTGGGTGTTTTGTAAATGGTGGTTGTTGTGGCAAGGGTGTCACAGGAATGGACATTTTTCTTTTCAGCTTTTAAAGATTTTTCAAATTTCTTTAACATATAAGCCATTTGTGTCAGTTTTTGTTCAAGCATACAGGAGTCATCATTATCAGATTCAGAATTAGTTTGTAACTATGGTGTCTCTGAACTTTCAAATGCATCTAAATCTGATTCATCATCATCCTTTTCTTTGTTACATCCAACATCTCCTGTTGCCATCAGTGCTAACTCTTCAGTCAGTTCCTTATCATCATCAGACTCTTCTTTATCTTCAGTCTCCTCATCCGTCAAACCCACCCATACTTCATCTTCAGCTATCATTGCAGATTCACTAAGTTCAGAATCATTAAAGACTTCAGACTTCAGACAGATTTGTGCATCTTCATCTAGAATATCTTCGTCTTCAGATAATTAGAGCCAGTGATCATCTTCGGCCATCAAAGCTTTACCAGCCTCCTTTTCTTTTGCTAGTAGTGCCTTACGAGTGTAGTATTCTGAATTCTTAACCACGGGCAATCTACATTCTCTGGCATAATGGCCTGGCTTGCCACAGTTATAGCACTTTTGCTCAGAATCCTTCTTGGCTAGCTTATCAAAATTTTCATATTTGTCAGCTTTCTTGCCACTGCTCTCTCCTGATTTATCATATCTGTCATTCTTTTCAAACTTCCGTGAGCCTGTTTTGTACCTCATCTTATTATTGGTTGGTTTCCGGTAGAACTTCTTCTGAAATGCCTTCTTCAGCAAGGCCATTTGTTTCTTCATCTCTTTAATTTCAGAATAAGTTGAGGAATCCGATGAGTCTGACTCTGATGAACTGCTGCTCACTACTACCCGTTTCTCCTTCTTTAGCTTATATTTATATTTCATGTCTGCCAACAAAGCTAAAGGATCAACGGTTTCCTTTTCAATCTTCTTCTTTCCTGACATCTTCCTTAAAACAACTTCCTGGTAGTTGTTAAGGTTTTCAAATACCATGTGAAAGTCCATGTCTTCATTATCTTTGGTTTGCTGAATTATCATTGCGTACTTATCCCACTCTGGATTCAGTACGTTCAGGAATTTGACATTGATGTCTAAATTTGACTTTGTGACACCATTCCTCTTCATTTCACTGACCAGACTGACAAAGCTCAGTTATGTACTCTCCAGCAGTTCCCCTTCTCTAGCTCTGAAGTTTTCAAACGTCATTAAACTATTTCGGGCTCTGTTTGTTGCTGCTCTGTCTGAACCCCTCATCAATTTACAGACCTCATCCCAGATGGATGTGGCTGTTTTTGTATTGGTTAGACAGGTATAGATGTCATTGAGAATAGATATCAACAAGAGCTTTCTAGCAGTCTTATCACCCAGTTTTCTGCGTTTTTGTGCTTCATTGAAGTTTGTTATTTCTACTGTTCTCTCTGGGATGGCAAGATTGCCATTTGGAACTACAGGTATGGTCTCAAGGAAAACAGCTGGTCCGTCATTGAGTGACTTCAACATTTTATCAGACAGGTCATGGAAACTAGTAAACTCAAGGAATCCCTCCCTCCATTGTACGTATTCACCTCTGTACAGAATTGGAGGTTTCGTTTCCGACCCCATGGCTAGTGCGTCTTTGGACATTTTGACTGATCAACAGGAATCTTCCAAGATCTTTTAAATGAAAATTTGATTGAAATTGAAAAATTGATCAAACTTGAAGGTAAGTTGATCAAACTCGAATGAGTATTAAATGAAACTCGAAATGAATGGGATCAAACTCGATCAATGAATGACAAAACTCGAACTATGAATGGAATCAACTCGAATTGTAAAGATGGAAACTCGAATTTAGAAGAAAAACAATCAACAGATTAATAATGCAACTCGAATGCAAAGAATATTCAACTCGAATGAAATTGACTGAAGATTGATTAAACTCGAATTGGTCTTGTTTAAAACTCAATTCAAATTGAAATCCACTTAACTGTTGTTTTAAAACTCGAATACAACTTGCTCCCAACTCGAATGAAATGTAGTTCAACTCGATTGCCTCTTTTATTTAGCTCGATTAAATTTGAGTTCAACTCGATTGAAATGTAAAACAACTCGATTGGAACTAACTTCCAACTCGAATAAAACACTTTTCAACTCGATTTGAAACACTTTGCAACTCGATTAAAGAGACTTTTCAACTCGATAAACATATGAACATAGTAATATTCGAGTTTTATGAGTTTTATGAAAATCCAAGTCCAGAATTTAATCTTTTCACTGAAAATGCATATTTTGATCCCAAATTGAAATCGAATGTGAGGTTTTCACTTACAAACACTTTTTCTGAAAACTCTTTGGTTAAATGCAGATCAAATACCTTGTTTTTCACAAGAACAGTGAAGAACAATGGGTTTTTTAAAAATTCAGAAAAATCGACCAATCTTCTTGAGTGTTTTGAATTACAGATTGATATTATAATCAAACTGTTCGTTTTTCAAGCCTTTTCCTTCGATCAAAAATTCACAATCAATCACTGATTGAATCAAAAACCCTAAGGGTTTTTCGATTTTTCAAACTTTTCGATAAAACAGTGACAAAAAAATGTTCAAAAAATTCAATCAAAAATCATTCCATGCTCTGATACCAATTGTTATTCCTAATTAATCAATCAAACAATCAGTATACAACAATTAAGAACAATATTGAACAACTAACCGAATGATTATATTTGCAAAATGAAGATTACTAAATATGTCCTAATGCACTGTAGCCCTAAATCCTTTTCTAGCTTTCCGTGCAAGATTACAATGATGTCAGATCCGATTCAATTACAAAGGAAAATTCTATTTATATCACAAAGTCAACTATGCTATATTTACAAAATAGACCCTAGACTTATTTATTTCATCACTTTAAATAGGATTCTAACATTTTGTTTTTGTTTATAAAGTTTAAATCTTAATTTAATAAATGATGACTTAATTAATTTACTAATAATAATATTATTATTATTTACGATGTATCAACTTTTTTATTGAAGTTATATTTTTTATCTTCTTAATTAATTTATTTTACGTTTCTATTATGTATTTAATTTATTTATTATAACTTTATTTATATTAGATTTCATTATTATAATATTTATATAATTCTTGTATTTTGTATGTTTCCATCTATCTATTTCATTACGTTAATATACTTTAATTTCATTATGCATTTTTGAGAAAAATATATAAACTTAAGATTTAGATATTTGTTATATTACTGTTACGATTTAAATTTAATATTCTATTTGTTTTGATTTAAATATTTTGTTAAACATTTAAGCCAAAACAAATAAAAATGTTAGGTTTATATATTTTTCTTGTTAATTATAGTTAAACCAAAACATATTAATATAACAAAATATTTATGTCATAACGAATATAATGTTATGTTTATTACTTTACTTAAAAGTTATAACCAACTTAAAATGTATTAACATAACAAAAAATTTAAAATCAAAGTAAAGCAAATGCTAAATTTATATTTTTTTCTTAAAGAGTATGATTGATTCGAATCGTATTAATGTAACAATATAATCATATTTAAAAATAATAAATGAAAAGTAAGATAAATAAAATTTTATATAAACCATAACATATTATTATAATAAAATATTTAAATTTTTGTTAGGTTAATACGTTTTAAGTTGGTTATAACTTTCAAGTAAAATATATAAACATAACATTTCATTTGTTATGACATAAATATTTTGTTATATTAATATGTTTTCGTTTAATTATAATATAGAAGAAAAACTATATAAACCTCATATTTTATTTGTTTTGACTTAAATGTTTTAATGTAACAAAAATTTTAAATCAAAACAAATAGAATATTACATTTTAAACCGGAATAATAATGTAACAAATACTTAAACTCAAACGAATTAAATCCTAAGTTTATATATTTGTCTTAAAAAGGTATAATGAAATCAAAATATATTAACGTAATGAAATAAATAGATGAAAACATACAAAATACAAAAAAAAAACATTCAAATGTTATAATAATGAAATCTAACATAAATAAAATTTTAATAAATTAATTGAATGCGTAATAGAAACGTAAAATAAATTAATTAAATAGATAAAAATATAACTTTAATAAAAATTAAACATCTTAAATAATAATAATAATATAATTAAGGGTTAACTACATAATTATGCAACAACGTTTTCTCTTTTTATCATATTATGCAACGAAATAAGTTTTGATACATTTTATGCAACCATGTTTGAAATTTTTCCCAGTTTATGAAACAGGTTTGCATATGTTATCAATCTATGTAATAAAATAAGTGTTGATCAAAAATGTTTTATACAACCGTATTTATTTTGCGATGACATCTGATTAGTTTTGGTCACCATTTATCACCCCTTCATTATCAACAATATCAAAAAGCTTTAAAAAGTTTTATTTTCCGTTTTCAAACACATCCATGAACCTTGTTTCATTTTAAAAATCAACTATCTCTTTACTTGAAAATTATAGAAAATATCATCGATTTTGTTTTCGGTTAACCAAATCATATATTATTAAAAAGAGTTCTTCGATTAACCTTAATATCCGAACGGTGCATCGGTTTTTTATTTTGAAATATTTTGTACAACAAGGTTCTTTAATGGAATCAGTGAATGCATGATTCTTAAATCGAAATAAGGTTTATGGATGCATGTTAAAATGATGTAGAATTTTTTAAGACTTTTTGATGTCCTAAATAACGAAAGGTAGTGAATAATAAAGCATCTTAGATGATGAACGATAAGTAAAAGTTTCAAACCGTTGATGAGGTGATGAAGGGGATGATGCCATTTATTTTTTTCAAACTTTTTAATTATGATTTGAGATTTTTTAAATTAACTAACTAGTTACTAATTAAATGGAAATGGAAATGGTTATACTATTTATTTATTATATTACATACTTTTAATTATATAATAATAATAATAATAATAATAATAATAATCTTATATTTTTTATCGATTTAATTTAATAAATAAAGTGACATTAAGAGATGATACAAAGTTAATAATATATATACATCATGAATTTAAATTTTAGATAAAATGTTGCCTAATTAGTAACAAATATCAATAAGGTTGCATAAATTGATAACAAATTCAAATGTGGTTGCATAGTTTAATAAAATTTTCAAACGTGGTTGCATAAGTGTTGTTAAAATCTATTTTGTTGCATAAATTGATAAAAAGAAAAAACTTAGTTGCATAAATAGGTGGTTAACCTTATAATTAAATCATCATTTATTAAATTAAGACTTAAAATTTAAAAAACAAGAACAAAATTCATGAAAAGAAAGGGATTACAATTGTTATTAAGGAAAATGGTATAATTGTCATTTAGAAAAATAAATGAGACAGATGGACCATTTCTGCAGGTAAACAATGCAAATAAGAACCGTTTATGCAAAATTAAAACCACAAGGACTGAGTCCTAAACTTTATACAAACCACAGGGCCTATTTTGTAATTTACTCTAAAATAAAATTTAAAAAAAACAAATAATTTGATTATGGATCAAATCTCAAACAAAATGAACGGGTAAAATTATCATTTGTAAAAAAATGACTGGATGGACCAAAGTCATAAGAAACACTAACTATAGGTTGGGGTGTTTCGACGACTCAGTTTTCGGTTTATTCAGTTTCCATGTATTGATTTGTTTGAATTTTAGGTTTTTGATTTTAATTTGAAAACCGAACTGAATTCAAGTACGAGCTCCATAAACTAATTGAATTCAGAATTTGAATTCAATTTTAACCAAATCAAACTGATTTCAGGTTGGAAAAATAAAAAATTAAAAGTTTAATGGTAAAAAATACGTACTAATATCAAACTATAAAATATCCAGATTCCAATTTATAGGTTTGTTAACAATACTAAAAATTTCATCAAGGTCATCTTAAAAGTCTAATATAATTTGAATTTGGAAAAAAATACACCCATATATTTGGAAAAAAAAAAAACTGAATTCGAAAAAATTTATATAATTTGAATTCAGTGGAACAAATTTAAATTTGAAAAAGAAATTTGAATTCGAATCTATGTTTGGTTTAGTTTGAAACCATAGATTTGTAATTCGATACGAAAACTGAATATTGAAATTTGTTTGATCCCAGACCAATTTGGGAACCAAAAAACCAAATTCAATTTTAGAATTCGAATTCGGTTCGATTTGAAATTCAGTTTTCTCAAATCCAACTTGAATACTGTACACCTAATTATTTTAACGTGAAAAGAAAGATAATTATAATTTATGTACAATCACATGGACGAGATTTTTTTTAACAACCGTATCTAAAGTAAAAAAGTTCTAACGCAATAATGGAAAATATGATAGTTTGATTAAAACGATAATGACAATATAATGTAAAAACATTTTCACTTAAAAAGTTAAGAAATTACAAGTCTGAAAAATTAAGGGACTTAACTAACTTTTACAATGACTTAAACTTTAAACATATGAAAGTACATAAGGTTTTTATCAGCCTTATGATAAAAGCCCCATTAAAATTGAGTTGGTATTTGTTAGGTACTTAGGAAACTTAAGAAAATGGATGATTAAAACAAATTTGGATTATGGTTAAAGCAATTTTTAACAAGGATAATGGGGCGATTGGGATGCCTTAGAGCATGGGTATGCTTCCTTTTCCCAAAACTACATTTTTGTACACCTCAGCACCACGTCAGCTTTTCTCCTTCCACATTTCTATCCATTTCTAAGTTGGAAATACACATCTATCTAAACATTTCCATCTTTCTTAATCTTTTTAAGTAAATTCATTTTAATTAACAAAAGAATTAAAACTAAAATAATTAATTTCATAAATATTTAAAAACTTACATAATAAAATTACGAAACTAAAAACTAAAAATACTCATCTTTCTAAACTATTCCATCTTTTTTAATTTTTTTTTAAATAAATTCATTTTAATTAATAATACAATTAAAGATAAATACTATATTTTATAAATATTTAAAACAATCGCATAACTAAAATTAAAAACTACGCAATTAAAAATACGAAACAAAATATACAATATTAAAAATTATAAAACTAAAATTACATTTTATATATATATATATATATATATATATATATATATATATATATATATATATATATATATATATATATATATACCAACCTTAAAAAACTTTTTCTAATTTTTTTTTTCATAACCATGTTTAATTTAATGTTATACGCATGATATATGAATTTCACATACATTGACACTTTCTGTGTCCTTAAAAATTATGTGAATGCTCAATGCATATTTATGTGAATGGTCATTTCACACCATGTGAATGGTGTGAATGACCATTAGTGTGAATGATCATTCACATGATTTTTTATACCATTCACAAGATTTACGATATTGCTCCTTTTGATAAAAAGTCTTATAATGTTGTCTTATACATGTTTATTAAATAAAATACATGTGAATGATCATTCACATTAGGGTACGCTGTAATCTCATAGGTACGTTGATGAATCTGATTATATATATATATATATATATATATATATATATATATATATATATATATATATATAGTATGTGTGTGTGTGTGTGGTTGACTGTATGCTAGCAGCAAAAAAACAAAAAAGAAAAGAGGGGTGAAGGCGAGGCCGTTCGCGGAAGGAAAGCCGCGCAGGGGGAGTTCTTCTGCTAGGCCGAGGACTGGGGGCGGTGTTCCCGCCGGCCTCATCCAACGTGGCCGGAGCCGATTTCGAGCGAGAAAGGTATACCATTCGCTCTTATCATCATCTTTTTTTGTTTATTTTACTAAATTTTTTAGGAATAATCGATTTTATTAAAAGTATTTTAAAAATAATTAGTTTTTTTATGTCTAAATGCTCATGCCCGGCTCAATCACATCGGTCGCAGAAAAGAGAGCGTTTCAAAGAAATTGAAACTTGGTGATGGGACTATTGGCTGGGGTTGGGACCCCCGGCTTGATTAGATTTATTTTTTTTACATTTCAATTCTCTTGTAAATATATTTCCACAAACAAAATTTAACTTATCTAAATGTATTTTATATTTTTCGGTCGTGTTTTACAAATGATTATTTTATATTTTTCGGTCGAGTTTTTGAATGTTTATTTTATATTTTTCGGTTTATGTTTCGGTTACAATTCACGTTTTTAGTAAACGAACAGTTAACCAAAAAACAGAAAATTAAATTAAATTTATACGAATAATAATATAATTTTATTATTCACGTACTAATTAATCTATATCAATTTTGTAACCCAATTTAATTAATATTATCCGTTTATATTTCAAGTGAGATAAATATATGAAGCAATTCTTATATTCTTACTAAATTTTAGAAATAATACTCAACCTTTTAATGATAACGTATTAGTACATTTGTAATTTGATTTATAAATTTGGTATCGTAAACTTTTAAAAGTTTTTAAATATTAATTGTTGGATTTTCTAAATAAAAAAATATATGTGGAGAAGTGTTTGATACAAGTCAACATACAAAACCAAGACTGAAGTATATTTATTTAAAAAATCATACTAATATGTTAAATTAAAACATAATATGGACGTAAAATCATAATATCAAAAGTTACAGTGGTACAAAGTTACAAGAATCATATATTACTAAATAAAGAACCAATTTTATTTCTACGCTTCAAAGTGGGAGATGTGTCACAACTTTATTTTAACTTGTAAGTGGACGACGAGTTGTAATAGGCTTTGATGTGTTCGTTCTCGTTTTGCGAGGGTTTGTGTTACCTGCTTGAGGTTCGTTGATTGAAATGTTTGGTGGGTTATTCGGGTTGGTTCATCAACCCATCTGAAGAAGTCATAAGTTAGATGTTCTGGCACGTTCACGAAGTCGTACGCCGCGCAACAGTAGTACCGTCGGCTAGCATGCATCGATGAGTTTGAAGTTTGTATGACAGTCGCATCCCCACACTTGTAGGTAATAGTGTATTTGCTAAGAAGTTGGTTACATGTAAAAAAACGAGTTGACATTGAAGGTGTATGATTTACTATTTTTTTTAAACAAAATGAAATTGTAAGACTATATATAGACAAGAGTCCGGACCACGACCTGACACAACTCGTAAAGATAATTGGAAGTTGCAAAGATAATTGCAACTTGTAAAGATAATTGGAAGTTGTAAAGATAATTGCATAAATAGATAAGAAAATAAATTCAACACATGTTTTAGTTAGCGAATAAAACAACTCCTAAAATTGAAGCCTCCTACTACTACTACCGCTTACAAATTGATTATTATTCCGATGATATTCCGGAGATATCTTTTTACGCAATTCTTGATTTGTTACATAAAAGTCAAACTTGAGGAAGGACCAACATATTTTAAAAACTCATTCACATCATACTCATTGTTAAAATTAAGCAAACCCGTAGATAAATCAGAATTTGGTAATCTCCAGTAATACCATAATACCCATGTTGCTTCGTATCCCAACTCAGTCATTACTTCTTCCATAAACTCAATTGATATTACAGTTACGTCAACGCAATCGACGTATACTACATGACCATTTTCGTAGGTTTTATTAAGCGTAGCAGTAAAATGGTAAAACAGATTTGACATGACATGCCCATGTCAGGTCCAAGGGTGTAAACCAGCTGAGTATAGTTGTGCTCGAGTACGTTAATAATTGAGATAGGTAGTTAAAGATAGAGAAAAATATACAAAAAACCAACGCAATTTTGATATTTTTCGATTAACTCCCTGTATCAAAAATGTTTCCATAAAAGTCCTTCAACTTGAAATATTTTACGAATTGTGTTGTTTTATAGGATTTTTAAAGGATTTTAAAGATGTTTTTCATAAAATTTCGTTAAGTTAAATGACTTTTATGGATCATTTTATGTGTAGTGATTTTTATGAATACGTTTTTAAGTTGAGAGACTTTTATGGAAACGTTTTTGGTGCAATAACTTATTCGAAAAATACTGAAAATATGTTGGTTTTTTACATGATTTTCCCTTAAAGATATTAACCTCGAGATCAAGTTTGGCTGGCTCATTTCAAGTTTTATGTAAAGCTTGAGTTTGGCTTGTGAATGATTTGATAGACTTGACATCGACTTGCTTATTAGATATATTAAAATTTTGAGTAAATTACAAAAATGGTCCTTGTGGTTTGATCAAAATTATGGATTTAGTCATGGTCTATAAAAAGCGCATAAATGGTCCTAAAAACGCTATTTACTTGCAAAAATGGTCCCCCTTTCTCTTATCTTTTTTTAAATGACGGTTTTGTCATTTTCTCAATAACAAATTTGGTCAATCAACTATGTAATTTATTTTCAGTTTTAGTCCTTATCATAAATTTCTACTTTTTGTTTAAATATTAAATGTTAACTTAATATTCTCACTATTATTTTCATTATTATTATTATTATTAATTTTTTTAAATATATTTATTTAATTATTAAATTTATCATTATTTTTATTTTTATCTTAATATTTATTTAATTTACGTCACTTTTATATATCCAATTTATTAATTAAAGTTTTATTTATCTTATGCTTATTTGTAAAAATATTTACACATTTTTATCTTTAATATGTTAGCGTCTAATTATAGAATTATCTTAATATTTTTTTATTTAACTATAATTTCTATAACAAAATAATAAACTTAGGGACAATATAATTTAACTATTTTGTTACGTATAGTGGCGCCCAACCTATCGTTTATACTAATTATTTTGGGGTTTTATTCATTTTTATTTAAATATTTTTATTGCAATACATTTTACTGATTTATTCATTTTATTATGATTATTTTTTACATTTTTTTATTTTGATTATTTTATTACATTGATATGTTTGATTTAGTTATGAAATACACAAACCAAAATGTATTTAACTAAACAAAGTATACAAAACAAAATGTGTACATCTCATTAAATCAAAACATATAAATGTTTATGTTAAGTTTATATAGTTCATATATTTTACTTAAAAATTACAGTTAATTCGAAATGTATTAACGTTACAGAATATTTAAGATAAAAATGAATCGCATGTTAAGTTTATGTATTTATTATTGAAAATAGTAATTCAGTCGAAATGTATTAACGTACCAAAATATTTAACTAAAAAAAATAAACGTTAAGTTTATATATTTTTATTAGAAATTATAATTAAATCAAAATGTAGTCAGTAACGAAATATTTAAAAAAATGAATAAAACACTAAAAATACTAAATTTCAAGTTAACGTATTAATATAACAAAGTATTAAAATGAGAATGAAAAAATTACTGAATTTGAATACAAACATATTGAAAAAAAAGATATTTGAATGAAAATGAATAAAACGTTAGTTTATATATTTTCTTAAAAAATATAATTAAATCAAAGTATATAAATGTAATGAAATAGTTAGATGAAAACATATAAAATACAAAAATGTATAACAAATAAAACACAAGATAAATATTTTTTTTATCTAATTTAATTGAATATATAAAAAAACATAAATAAAATATTCTAATGGAATAATTTTTAATAAATATAGAATAAATATATTTAAAAAAATAAAAATGGATAACTAATAATAATAATTAATTTTTTAAATTATCATTTAAAATTTAAACAAAACTAAAAATTAATAAAAAGGACTAAAACTAAAAATAAATTACATAGTTGATGAACTAAAATTGTTATTGAGAAAAATGGCAAAATCGTCATTTAAAAAAAGTTAAGAGAAAGAAGGATCATTTCTACAAGTAAATAGTGTTTTCAGGGACTATTTTTACAATTTTTAAAGACCAGGGACCAAATTCATAATTTCGACCAAACCACAGGGACCATTTTTGTAATTTACTCTAAAATTTTTGATTGACTTTATTATTCAAGTTTGTAACATCCACTCAATAGTTTTCACAAAACCACAAATTACACAAAAACATCTTCAAATATCACCGGATACACTAAATTCACAAACACATTTAAAGCTTTTACAAAAGAACATCATTCAACTTCTACAAGTTACCATTAAATAACATGTTTCTTACACATTCATAGTTAATACGAATTGAGGACATAGCCTTAACTAGTCAAAGTACTCACCAACAACAACATTGAGTTAATATCTTATGCTCCGCACTTCTTGACACTTCATGAACTCACTTGTTTGATGGTTCGACTACTTTCTTACCCTTCTCCGATCCTAATATGTATTCAACAACTAAATTAAACTACAAGAGCTTAGTGTGTACCAATAATTGTTAAAGTATTTGTATGTTTCATTTACTCACATTCATATGTAATATTCGGGTAATTTAAGTACACAACAAAGCACAACATGGATCTTGTTGGCCCCCATTTAAGGAGACACAACCTACATGATCCTTACAGGTTGATAGGACTATAATTCTATGTGTTTTCGGTATCGTTTTGGGCTCATTTTAAGAACATATGCTTCGTAACTTCCATATTATTATTCCTAAATTTTGTTTCAGGGTCAAGAAGTCAAGTGGAAGCAGCTCGAGAAAATTCAGTGCGAACCGCGCCGATGGGGGCGCAGGCCTGCACCACCCTACGCTGCAAAACAGAACTAATGTGAGTTAGAGAGCACTTCCAGCGTAGCCCAGACCGTACCCCCAGCGCAGGCGGGGGCGCAGGCCTTCGCCCAGGCCTTCGCTGGTGCGGTGTGAAATCCCAGCAGACGCGTTTTTGAAGCCAAAACCCTAATTTCCATCTTCTCTATAAATAGAGGTCGATGGCAGCCATTTGAAGATGTCCCGAAAGTGTTGAAAAAAGCGGCGAAGCTCTGCCAGAGTTGATTCATGATCTGTTGGGAAATATTAATGATTGAGTTTGGCAATACAAGTGACTTTTAATTATTGATTGTGTTTATGTGATTATTTGTTTTGAAAGCTTTTCTTAAAACAGTTAAGTGTTATTCCGCAAACTTCTTAATTGGACTTTGATTCAATACAAGGTTATTGGTTTATACTCTGATTAATTCAAACCAGTTAATCTTAGGTAGTGATTTTGATCTTGACATGATTACGAAGACGGTGGATTGCACCCGTTCGAGCCTACGATGATGTCTCCAATCATTTCCGGTGAAGAGCATACGATGAGCGGCTAAACACCATAGCCATTTGCGGAGGATCTATGGCTAAGTTTTACCCTTTTGAATCTTTGTTTATGTATTGATGTATTTGGATATTTGAATATTATGTATGATGCAAATGATTTATATTTTGTTATGTTATGAGCAATACTGTTTAATTGGTAAAAGCAAGATCGTTCATAGTGATATTATTATTTGTGTCGAGTCCATTAGTTTAGGGATTAAGATAAGTAATGAATGTTGCATGCGCTATGCCGAGATTTATTGGTTCAATTATTTACGAGTAATATGATTAAGTAATTGGTTATGTCTATGTGACCGTTACATGAGATTCAATTGGATAAAACTTATGCCGTGGTGATTCCGTGAATGGTTGTCTTTTAAATTGCTTTGTTAATCAATTCGTTAGTTGCTTGTCGTTGTTTTAGTTATAATTTAGTCGTAATCATTATTCCAAACAAATTACTCAATTCACAATTTAATCGCTTTTAATAACTAAAGAAACTAGCTAATTAACCCTAATTCACATACGCACTCCCTGCGGATTCGACCCTTACTTCTCTAAGCTAATAGTTAGATTTAAGGTTATTTCCACGGGCCACAACGACGGCTCATCAGATTTTGGCGTCGTTGCCGGGGAGTGGTAACGTTAGTTACGACTAGAAGTTAGTTTTGGCCTTAGTTTAAGTTTTAAGTACTTTAGTTTAATTGTTTTTTAGTCTTTAATTATTATTATTAAAAATCACATAAAAATCGAAAAATTCAAAAAGGTAATTGTAGTCCTCTACTTTACCACCAAAAATATAATCAGTTTAATTAAGTAATTTAATTTAAGTTTTTAATAGTTTATGCTCACACGGCGTTCGGACAGAGGATCGCTGCTATAATGCGAACCCGAAATCGAAAAAGTAGCTAAATGTCACCGAAAGACTGTTACGATACAAAACCAACAAAGATTAATCACGGAGAATTCAAGCGATCAGCCGATACACGCGGAGGACGAAAACAAGCAAGAGGAAGAAATTCCCACTTTAGAGGTTCTGATTTCGCCAAGAAATCATGAACAAGAAGAAACTGAGCGCGTAATTATTAGGATGGGTGAACACGCGAGAAGGACGGTTGAGTCACATTACTGCCCAAGTGATGTGCCTGACCCTTCTTCTATTCGATACCCCAAAAATGAGAACGAACCCGAAGTTCGTCCTCAACCTTTTCAAATTCTTCCTATTTTCCGAGGGATGACAAGTGAGGAACCCTATGAGCATTTAGTTGAGTTTACGACTATTTGTAAAGCTAACCATGTTCGAGGTATAATCACCGACGGTTTAAAACTTCGATTATTTCCTCTCTCTAAAAGAGAAAGCTAAAAACTGGTTCGTGTCGCTACCTACCAATAGCATCACGACATGGGATCAAATGAAAAGAGAATTTCTCAATGAATACTATCCCATTAGTAAAACCACAGAGAAAAGAAAGGAAATAACCGGGTTTAAACAAAAGCCCGGTGAACAATTGTACAAAGCATTTGATCGTATGAATGAATTGTTAGAGAGCTTGTCTACATCACGAAGTGCCCAAATGGATGCTTATCTAAACTTTTTTTGATGGTTTGAGTCAAGAGAGTCGCAACATGATCATTGCTGCCACGGGAGGCACGTTCATAGCAAAAGAAGACGATGAGGCTTGGGAGTTACTGAATCAACTCGGTAAGGGTCTCAACGTTCAAGCTGGTACTGAGAACAACATAGGAGTTCAAGTGATGGGCATAGACAATGCCTGGAAATGAGAGGTTAAGAGTGAGATCTCAGAATTAGGTAAGAAACTGGATCAACTGATGAAGGGTCTTAATTCAAACCCTATTGTATCAGTTAACTGCGTCACATGCAGTGATCCATCTCATCATTCCGAAGCATGTCCTCAAGTGCAATCCACTAAGGAGTTTGCTAACGAAGTCTATGGTTTTAGAGCTCACAGGGAGAGGGATAACCAATTTTGGAGACTTATAATCCGGGATGGAGAAACCATCCTAACTTCCGGAGGAAGAATGATCAGCCTACTGATCATCAATCTAAACCAAGGTATGAACCACCAAGAAGAGATAATCAATATGGTTCTACCTCTGCTGCTAAAGTTGAGCGATACTATAAGTCAAACCCACGTGATCAACCTCAATTCCAAGTGGAAACAAACATGACTTCTTCACGATTCTCGGAATTTGCAGAATTTATGAAGCAACAGTCAGCTATCAGTACAAAGACCATGGAGCTTCTAAGCCGATAAACGGGTCAGATAGCTGAATTGCTCACAAGACGAGAAGAGGGAAAGCTTCCGAGCACCGTCCCTAACCCTTCGCATGCTCATGGTAAAGATAAAAAGCATGAAGTAAATGAAGTATCTAAGGTGACAACCCTGAGAAGTGGTAGAGAAGTAGATAATAAGATTGAGATGCCTAAAGAGCAAAAGGCAGAAGAAGATACCGACACTGAAGTCGTGTATGAAGATAAAGAGGATCCAAAGAATGAGGTTCCCAAGGAAGTCATTTTCAAGGAACCAATTAAAGCAGACATTCCAACTCCCAAAGTTGGGGAGGCGGTTAAGGATCAGGACACAACAGCTCCTCCTCCTTACCCTACTGCTTTAGAAAATCCTAAATCTTCTCCCTATGGCAAAAGAGGCCCACAACCAGAGGATTTGTGGGATTTGTTTTATCAAGTTAAGATCAATATCCCTTTGATCAAGGCTATTCAACAAGTTCCCTCTTATGCCAAATTCTTAAAGATCTCTGCACACAAAAGAGAAAGTTCAAGGTCTCGCTGCTAAAGCAGATCAATCTAACTGAACAACTAAGTGCAGTAGTTTCTAGTTTTTCGCCTCCTAAGCTAAAAGATCATGGATCACCATTAATTATAGTGACAATTGGCAATGTGCAGATAAAGAAAGAACTGCTTGATCTTGGAGCTAGTGTTAATATTCTACCTGGAAATTTGTTTGACAAACATGACTAGGCCAGTTACAGATGACTGAAATAATCTTACAGCTGGCGGATCGGTCAACCAAATGCCCAAGGGGTATTTTATCAGATGTTATAGTAAAGGTGGAAGACTTTTACTATCCAGATGATTTCCTAGTTTTGGACACAAAAAGTTCTATTGGAGACAATAAATCGGCTATTATCTTATGCAGACCTTTCTTAGCCACTATTAATGCTCAAATTAATTGCAGAACGGGAGCTGTGGATATTTCTTTCGGTAATCGTAAACTGAGATTAATTGTGTTTAATACTTCGAATACCGCTGCTATTGATTCAGAATGCTACCTGATCGATATGGTGGACGAACTTGTACAGCAGCATAGTTCGTTAATCAACACCCAAGACACTACTGAGTTGTTCTTTGCTGAGCATGACATAGCTAAGATGAATTCTCATGATTGTAATGAATTAGAGGTAGTCATGGAATCCACATTAGAATCGAAACAACCACTGTGGACTCATAAGACTGAAAAATTACCTACTGATTTGCCTCAATCAACAAAACCTTCAATAGAACAACCACCTGTTCTAGAATTGAAAGAGTTGCCAGTTCATTTAAAGTACGCTTTCTTAGGTCAGAATGACACTCTTCCTGTCATAATTTCATCAGATCTGATCGAAGCGCAAGAAAAAGTCTTACTGCAAGTGTTAGTTAAATACAAAGAGGCAGTATGATGGACTATAGCAGAATTAAATGGAATTAGTCCTACTTTGTGTATGCACCGAATCACAAAGGAGACTAAATCCTAATCTAAGGGAAGTAGTTAAGAAAAAAGTGTTAAAGTGGTTGGACGCTGGGATAATCTACCCCATTTCTGATAGCAAATAGGTGAGTCCAACCCATACTGTGCCCAAGAAATCTGGGATCACAGTTATTAACACTGAAGATGGAGGAGATAACTACTTGTCCTATAACTGGATGGAGAGTATGCATCGATTATAGGAAACAAAATTCTGCTACTTTTAAAGATCACTTTCCACTACTATTTGTAGATCAAATTATGGAAAAGTTAGCAGGTCAAAAGTTTTATTGTTTCCTCAATGGTTATTCCGGCTATAATCAAATTCCAATCCATCCAGAGGATCAAGAGAAAACTACATTTACATGTCCATATGGCACCTCTGTGTACCGAAGGATGCCGTTCGGTCTATGTAATGCACCCGCCACATTTTAACGTTGTATGATGGCTATCTTTACAGATATGGTGGATGGTTCTCTTGAGATACTATGGAGGATTTTTCCATATTCGATAAGACATTTGATGATTGTCTAGGACATCTAGAGAAAGTCATGAGGAGATGCATTGAAACCAACTTAGTATTAAGTTGGGAGAAAAGCCACTTCATGGTGAAAGAAGGGGTAGTCTTAGGTCACATAATGTCCGAAATAGACATGGAAGTAGACAAAGCAAAAGTCCAATTAATATCTTCACTTCCACCCCCCACCAATGTTAAAGGAATAAGATCATTCCTAGGCTACGTTGGTTTTTATCGGCAGTTTATTAAGGACTTCAGTGAAATCTCAAGACCGTTATGTAATCTTTTAGCAAAAGATGCTGAGTTTAACTTCGATGATGCATGTATGCAAGCATTTGAAAACTTATATCGAAGTTAACTGAAGCACCAATTCTGCAATCTCCGGATTGGTCTAAAGCTTTTGAGATCATGTGCGATGCTAGTGATTATGCAGTAGGTGTTGTACTAGGCCAAAGATCAGAGAAGAAGCCAGTGGTTATTTACAATGCAAGTAAAACCTTTAACGAGGCACAAATAAATTATACACGTACTGAGAAAGAGTTATTAGCTGTAGTGTTTGCCCTGGATAAATTTAGATCATATATTTGGGGGGCAAAAGTAATTGTGTATTCAGACCACAACGCTTTAAGGCATTTGTTAGCAAAGACGGATGCCAAACCTAGACTTATTCGGTGGATCCTTCTGTTGCAGAAATTTAATTTAGATATCTGGGATAAGAAAGGCACGAAATGTTGTCGCCGACCACTTATCTAGGATCAAAGTAATCCCAACGAACTCAACTGATCAAATCAGGGACTCCTTCCCTGATGAACAATTATTATCAATATCCAACTGGTTTGTGAATTTAGTCAACTATTTCGTATCAAGAAGAATGCTGGAGCATTGGAACTTATAACAAAAAAAAATATTTCCATGCTCAAGCAAGACAATACATCTGGGATCAGCCGGTTCTATTTAAGATAGGTGCGGATCAAATTATGAGACGCTGTGTCCTTGATTCCGAACATGAATATATTCTTAAACACTGCCATACGTATGCATGTGGTGGCCATTTCAGTGCAAAGAAAACTGGCCACCGAATATTGTGGTGTGGGTTTTTCTGGCCCACAATTTTTAAGGATGCATATGAATTTGTAAAAGGATGCACGAGATGCCAGCAAACAGGCAGCATTGCAAAAAGGGATGAAATGCCCATGGCCCCGATTTTAATTGTCGAAATATTCAATGTGTGGGGGATTGATTTTATGGGACCTTTCCTTAAATCATTCGGGTATGAATATATCTTGGTCGTAGTAGACTATGTTTCCAAACGGGTGGAAACAGAAGCTACAAGAACAACCGATAATCGGGTAGTTTGCAAATTTTTGAAAAGAAATATATTTGCATGCCACGACATCCCGAGAACTATAATCAGTGACGGAGGGTCACCTTTCAAAAATCAACATTTTGCAAAACTCCTTAAACATTATGGAGTTAATCATAGAATAGCAACACCTTATCATCCTCAAACTAGTGGGCAAGTTGAGATTTCTAATAGAGAAGTCAAGAGAATCCTGGAGAAAACAGTAAGGCCAGATCGTAAAGATTGGTCACAAAAACTAGAGGATGCTCTGTGGGCATACAGGACTGCATTTAAAACACCAATTGGTATGTCCCCGTATTGACTTGTTTATGGTAAGCTGTGTCATCTTCCGGTTGAATTGGAACACCAAGCTCTGTGGGCAACTAAAAATACTAATTCCAATTTGCCTGATGCCAGTGTCGATCGAAAATTCCAATTAAACGAGTTGGAAGAAATTCGTGTAGAAGCCTACGAGAGTTCAAAATTTTATAGAGAAAAAAATAAAGGCTTTTAATGATAGAATTCTTAAAAATAAAAAAAAATACCAATGGAAAAAATGTTTGGTTATTTACCGCAAGACTTAAATTGTTTCTTGGTAAATTAAAAAGCAAATGGACAGGTCTATACATCGTAACTAAAGTCTACCCACATGGTGCGGTAGAAATTCAGGACCTAAAAGGTGGTGCCCCATTCAAAGTCAATGGACATAGACTAAAATTATATGTTCAATGGGCCACCAATAATATGCTAGTCTCTGAAGTTATAGACTAGAAGATCTAAAAGTTAGTTAGTTAATATAGGAGCAACACATCTGGCTGAAGACGTAAAACTTAGCGCTATTGCGAGGCAACCCAGGGAACTTTGTGGGTGTGTTTCTGCAAATCATCACGAGACAACACTCGTCCACTCGGGATACCAAGGGGTTTAACGGCTTGTTGCACGTGCTAAGGCAATCGTGATTCCCTACGAAAATGAGGATTATTTGATTTATTTATTTTAAGTGTTCTTAATTTGTGTGTTAATTTTATGTACCCAACTAAGTTCGGGAGGATTTATCCTATCAATTTTAGTTTTTATTAGGTGTATATTAAGTGTAAGAAGCCCCAAGTCAGAAATTAAACTTGCATGCGCCCCAGATCAAAAATCCGGAGGCCCGGGCGTCGGGGGGGGGGGGGGGGGGGGGGGGGGGGGGGGGGGGGGGGGGGGGGGGGGCGGGCTACGCCTGGCCTATGCCCCAACGCGCTGAAATCTTTATAAAAATAGAACCCTACGCCCCAGACATCATAAACCCTAAAAGTCGACTTCAGAAGCGGCGATTTGTGATTTTAAGGACTAAAACCTCTCAAATAACGCCCTTTTTACGTCAATTCTTCAATCAGTTGCTAGTTTTTCTCAAGAATTACTATAAACTTTCTAACGCCCCTAGCTTCATTCTGTACTAATTTTTATGGATTTAATACGCATGCATGGGATAAACGTTTTTGGGAGGTTACATTATTTTTCATTGAAAAAGGGTTAAATATAATTATATATATTAACTTAATTAATATAAATATTGTTAGGCACAAAAAGGCCTCAGTCAAACTTGTTACACATCTTAGGGGGAGATTATTAATCAAACTTGATTGATGCACTTGGAGGTATAATTTAAGGCCATGTTAATGCCTTATTGAAACCTGAAAAGTGATTTGCAATATAAGTCAAAGCTGCTTACCCTATTGAATTTGTTGCAACTAAGGCAGATTGTCCAAACTGTTCTATTCAGTTGAACAGGCTGGACATAAACTGTCCACGCTACTCATGTTTGTTGAGCAGCTTGGACCAAAACAAAGTATTCTGTTCTTTGTGAATAGAGTATACCCTTTATGGAATTTGTTTCCATGTCATCATGTATTGTCTTGGACGAAAATATCAGTTTCCCAGTCGAAGAAAAAGTGAAAAATCAGAAGGTGCTTACACTGCCCAAGCTAATCTGATACATGAAGACAAATCAGAGATTTGAAATGGGTGACAGACCATTTCTGATATCAAAATAGCTGTACAAGAAGAGGAAAGGATTAAAGTTGACATTTCTCTCTAAGGTAAAGCACTCTGCAATAGAGACAAAAAGGAAAAGACAAAGATTCTGCAATATAGGGACAAATGCTATTTTGTCAGAATGTGTAGAAAAGCAGTTTTGTCTTTTTGGAAAGACACTCCATTATATCCGCATCCAATGAGGAAGGTTCACCAGTATTCTCTGAAGAGAGTATAAAGGAAAGTTTCTAAGGAATGTGAGATAACCAAGAGTTAGATATTCAGAACGTGCAAAGAAGTGTGTTTCATGCATGCAAAGTCTGCTTAGAATAAAACAGTTGAGTGTGTCCAAGCTGTTCTTGTTCAAGCTGTCTGTCTGTCTTGAAAAATCAGTGAGTCCATCTTAGTGAGTGAATTCATTGTATCTAGTCTGAGTGTGTCTTATAGTAGTGTATCTGTTGTATCTGTCATCTCATCTTGAACCAATTCTGCAGTTCAAGCTTGTTTGTAATTAACACTTGTTGATATATACAAACAAACATTGAGAAAGTGTGTCGAAATTTTAAATAGCTGTATTCACCCCCCTCTACAGCTTACAGCGACATACTAGGGAAACCTTCTGGGACCTACAACTGGTATCAGAGCAGTTTAGAGTGTGCGTTAACTCTAGATCTCTCATTACTCCTTATTTCCCACCATGGACAACAGTGTTGCCAGTTCTTCTTCTAACTATGACAATGGGAAAACCTCCCAAGTTCAATCATCAGAACTTCTCTGGCTGGAAGTGCAGAAAGATGCTCTATTTAAAAAATCTGGATGTACAACTACCATAGATAGTGATGGAAGGTCCCTATGTGCCAACTTCTGTCACTACTATAACTCCTGCTGCTGAAGGAGCTGTTCCTGAAATCAGGACCATTGCAAAAGCAAAAGCTCAATGGTCTGATGAAGACAAACGTATGGTTGCCCTTAGCTGATACAATCCAAATTGGGAATATTAGTGTAGATCACGTTTCCAGGCTTTATCTATGCCCATAACTTGAACTCCTATACTATTTTTAGAAGCAGCTTGGACTTTAAGACCTTTACCGAGTTGACTAAGCAACTCCCAAGCTTCATCGTCTTCTTTACCTAAAAATGTGCCTCCTGTGGCAGCTATAATCATATTACCACTTTCTTGACTCACACCATCAAAGAATGTTTTGATAAGCATCCATTTGGGTACCTCGTGGTGTGGACAAGCTCTCAATAATTTGCTCATACGATCGAACGCTTCGTAGAATTGCTCGCCCGATTTTTGTTTAAATCCGGTGATTTCCTTTCTTTTCTCGGTTGTTTTACTAATGGGGTAATATTCATTAAGGAATTCTCGTTTCATTTGATCCAGTGTTGTAATACTATTGGTTGGTAAGTATACGAACCAATTCTTCGCTTTCTATTTTAACGAGAAAGGAAATAATCATAGTTTTAAACCGTCGGTGGTTATACCTCGAACATGGTTTGCTTTACAAATAGATGTGAACTCAGCTAAATATTCGTAGGGTTCCTCGCTTAGCATCCCTCTAAAGATCGAAAGAATTTGGAATAACTGAGGACGAACTTCGGGTTCGTTCTCATTTTCGGGATAACGGATTGGAGACGGGTCGGTCACATCACCTGGGCGGTAATACGACTCAACCGTACGCCTCGGTTGATCACCCATTCTAGCAGCTATGCGCTCGGGTTCTTCTTGATCACGATTTCGCGGCGAAATCGGAGGGCTTTCTAAATCAGGAATCTCTGAATTGGGAATTTCTAAATCAGGAATTTCTTCCTCTTATTCGTTTAAATTCTCCGTGATTAATTGTTAATTTTGAATCCTAACAGTTTTTCGGTTCAACCTCGCTACTTTTTCGATCTCAGGTTCGAATTGTAGCGGCAATCCCTTAGCCGATCGACGTGTGTGCATACACTAAATAAAATACTTCTAAAGATTAAATACTTAATTAAACTAATTATATTTTTGGCGGTAAAGTAGAGGACTACAACTACCTTTTTGGATTTTTTAATATTAATAATAATAATGACTAAAAATAACCAAAGAAAGGAACTTAACTTAATTACATAAGACTAACTTTAACCTTAACTGCCGTTACACTTCCCGGCAACGGCGCCAAAATTCTGATGGTGCGTCGTTTTGACCCGCCGATTTAATCCTTAAATCCACTATTTTAGCTACAGAAGTAAGGGTCGAATCCACAGGGAGTGTGGTCGTAATTAGGATTAGGTTATTAGCCTTATAATTTTATTGAAAGCATTTAAATTGTGAATTTGTGGATTCGAATGATTTGTTTAGAGTAATGATTTGCTATCGCTTTGTAACTAAAATAAATGGCGAAGTAACTAACGTAGTAGATTAACAATCAAGAGACGAATAACCATTCACGGGATCACCACGACATAAGTATTACTCACTATAATTTCATGCAACAATCACAAAGACATAATCAATTGCGTGACTAAATTAATCAAACATATTTTAACCAATAACTCTCGGCATAGCGCATGCAATATTAATACTTGTCTTATTCCCTAAGCTAATGGACTCGGCATAAATAATAGTACCACGATAAACTGTTTTGCTTTTACCAATCAAAACATACAATCATCATCATAGCCGAATGCTTATCATTTGAATACACATAATAGATCTCATTTAATACAAATACATCAAAGCGTGAGAAATTAAAGAAGAGTAAACTTAGCCATAGATATTCCGCGAACGGCTAATGGGATTAGCCGCTCATCGTATGCTCTTCACAATCGTATATCTGAGTCATAGCGTAGCTTGTGAATCACCGACTTCGTTCTCGTATCGTAGATCCACTCTGGCAGGGCTTCGACACACTTTCACACACGTCGGGAGCCTTTCCAAGGCTGCCCCTCGACTTGTATTTATAAGGAGGTCGAGATTAGGGTTCCACAGGTTGTAAAACGCGTTTTTACGCCGCACTAGCGCAAGCCAGACGCAGGCCTGCGCCTGGATGCGGCTAGGTTTTAGCTGGCATGCGCTGGAACGTATCTGGACAGTTGGGACTCTTTGTGGAGCGCAGGGTGGCGCAGACCTGCGCCTCCTTCAACTCGGTTTGCTCTGAGTTCTCTCGAATTGCTTCTTTTTAATATCTTGGCCCTGAAATACAAACTTGGAGTAATAATATGGATTTTACGAAGTATCAGTGCTTAAATTGATCATAATATGACTCTGAAACCATATAAATTATAGACTTATCAATTACAGAGCGTATTGGTGCGCAGACATATTGATTAGATTTGCCACAGGAGTTAGCCGGTGTGCACGATGTTTTTCATGTCAGCTATTTGCGAAAATGTCTGAAAATGCCGAGGAGATGGTCCCAACTCAGGATGTACAGATTGATCAGCGACTTAGATATGTCGAGGAGCCCGAGTAGATAGTGGATGAGAAGATCAACAAGTTGAGTAATCGACAAATAGAGATGCTAGTGAGATGGCGGTACCACCGTGGACCGAATCATACGTGGGAGCCGAAGATGGAGATGATGGCGAAGTACCCCATCCTGTTCAAATCTACATGATCTCGAGGACGAGATCAATCCAACTTTTAGGATATTGTAACACCTGCTAATTTCAAGGTAATGAATTAATTTTAAGTCGTTCAGCTCAATTATTAATTCGAGAAAATATGATAAAAATTATCAATTCAATTGTAGACATTTAAAATATTGAGTTGTTGTAATTTAAGAATTAGGAAACAATTATCATGTGTGTATATATATATATATATATATATATATATATATATATATATATATATATATGTGTGTGTGTGTGTGTGTGTGTGTGTGTGTGTGTGTGTGTGTGTCTGTGTATGAAAAATCTCATTATGTTGGGTTGGGTTGCACGGCGACAGGGTGTGGGGGGGCAGTGGCGCTGGTATGCCTTTTCCTTCTTTCTGTTCATGGCCGAGGGCTGTCTGTCCTCTTTCTTCTTCTTTTTTTTTTTTCCTTTTTGTTCCAGCCGACAAAGAACAAGCCATCCACTCCATTTTTCTTTATTTTATTTTCTTCTTCTTGTTCAATGAAAGCAGGGACCATTTCTTGGTATAACCCGATTAAGTTTATTTGTTTTGTGTAGGTTAGGTTAAGGTTTTTTTTGGGGTTGGGCTATCTAAAGATAATAACTGATTATAGGCTGGACAATTCTTTAATTTTATTTGGAGGTGGGTTGTTGCATCTTTATTATTTTTTGGGCTTTTTAAATTAGAAATGGTTTTTTTTTCAAGGTTATGGGCTATTTGATGAAAAAAAATCAGATTTATTTTATTTTAAGGTGTGGGCTGGGTATTTTATTCCTTTAATGGGCTGATATATATAGGTTAGAGTTTTTAAAGGTTGGGTTAGGTTTGGTTTGTTTTAATAACTCTTTTAAATTATAATTGGGCTCAAATGTTGGGGGTACTAAATTACTTAGCCTAAAATATAATTGATTTAGTAGGATTTAGTTTAATGGACTATTTAAATCCTAAACATGAGTTACATATTTTAGTTTGTTTGGATTTAAAAAACAACTTATTAGTAAATTATAATAAGATGAGATGGAAATTTGCAAGGAACTAAAAGATATATCAATAAAATTAAAATATTTATTATAATAATGATGAATTGCATAATTAATAATAAATGTAAGTTGTTAACTTACTGAATTAAAACTTGTAAAGGAATTCAAGGATTAATCGATGTTATTATTTAGATAGTTTTGAGCTTAAAATGGATTAAAATATTATTAAATCTAGATATTTTATAATGGAATAATAACTTATAAATATATATTCTTCGATCTTAATAATTTACACTAATAAATCTAAATTTACCGATTTAAATTCCTGAATTTTTAATTAATAAATAGAATTAGATATTGGGTATCATAAAGTTAAAGAGATTGATAAATAGACAATATACTTTTATATCAGGACTATAGTGATTCAGTTGACACGTGAGGCTCTCAATAGTACTTTCAGCGGATTGTCGGGTAGTCGCTTGGCGGGATACATATTTCGAGCATTAGCAATTGATTTAATTCCATAAATGATCATTTATAATTGATTTAATTCCATAAATGATCATGTTTATTTGTGCTATTAAATATTGTTACTCGCTAGGCGACGGCTTACCCCGGTTGTGGGAGCAATGTTTCAGGTTTAGCTGATAAGGGGAAAGGACCAACTTCAGGGTCAAGAGTTTGAGGACTCGTGGTATCAGATAGCCTTCCACTCATTTTGTAATTATTATCGAACTTGTAATTGGGATGGGTGGACCCCTAGACTTTCGATTTGGTTGTAATAACTAGATAATTTATTTAGCTTACTCTGAGTTTGAGGTTTATGTTGCAGATTATAGTAAAAGCACCACGTTATTAGAACGGGGTGTTTCACCGTTTTCCGTTAGATACATTTCAAATCAACCGGCGAAACCTTTCTCTCTCCTAATCACTCACATTCAAATCCTTTAAATACCCGGCTCACTGTTTCATCTTCTTCTTCTTCCCTACTTCTTCAATAACTTCCTGATAAACCATAACAGACTAAGTGTCCAACTATCGTGCATCCCTACTACTTTCTCAGATGGCTCAACAAAACAACCCCCTTCTCCCTCTGTTCGTTGGTGATGATGTTGAGAAGCACCAATCTGTCAACACCATGCTCACAATCAAACCCACCAACTACATTGCAAACTTAACCATTCCTAAAAACTACATTGGGAAGGGTTATGAACCTATGGTGGAGTTCCTTCAAGCCCATCCTCTACATTATGCTATGACAGCCTATCCTGGTGTCATGTACCAGGAGATGGTCTATGAGTTTTGGTACACTTGCTCGTATGATCCATCTACCAAAACCATCAGGGGAACTATTCTCAAATGCACTCAAACTATTGAGATCACTACCGCTCTTCTCAGGGAAGTACTTCATCTTCCAGAGGCTGACACCTATGATAAACCTCAGCCTGAGGACGAACAGATGGGCAATCTGCTACACTTCTGTGGTGTAGCGGAACCAAAAGTGGGTGCTACCTTGTTCAGACGTGACCTATCTCTAACCTACAGTTTTCTCTTGGCCTCAGTGGTGATGAGCCTGAGCTGCAAGGTAGGCTCATTTGACCAACTCAGCAGAGATGAGATTCCTATTGTCCTACAGTTTGTGGATGGGACAACTCTGAACATGGAAAGGTGGATTTTTCTAAACTTAAGGAACCTAGTGCAACTAGAACAGCGCCCAGCTGCTGTAAGATACCCAAGGTTCCTGAGTCTCATCTTCAGGCATGTATGTGGTGAGCATCTTTACACATCTCAACCTCACTTGACAACTGTAGTGTTTCCTGTAATAGGAAACAGAGTTTTCTATACCCCAGTTCTTGCTGATGAACCTCCTCTAGCAACACCAATGAGGAGGTTGCTTGGTTTAGTGGAAGGACCTTCTACTCAGAAGGTGGATCTGTCACTGCTCCCAAAGGAAAATCTAAATCAAGGCGAAACGTACCTTGAAAACAAGTGTAGCTGAGTCTGTCCGCAAGAAGGCGAAAACAGCTAAGTTTGCCCCATCAGCCTCAGTGGCTGAGGGGGAGCAGGCTGGTCACCCTGGTTCATCTGTTGAACGTGAAGCCTTTGTGGCTGGTGCCTCTGTGGCACCTGAGACTATGGAACAGGAACAACCTCCTGTTTCTAGCCCAGTCTCCCCACCAGTCCAAACAGAACACCCTATCACTTCTCCACAACATCCATCCTAAAGAAAACCTCCACTCAAATAGGGGTGAGCAACGGGTACCATTTTCCGAACCCGAACCGGTACCGGTACCAACCGATACCGAATAAATATATTCGGTTCGGTATTCGGTTTTTAAATTAGCTAAAATTCGGTATTCGGTACTTTCGGTCGGTATTCGGTTCTTAAATTAGCTAAAATTCGGTATTCGGAACCGAACCGGCACCATATAAAATTATACGGGTCGGTATTCGGTTCTTCCAAAACTAATAATTCGGTTCGGTATTTTCGGGATCGGTACCGGTTCGGTTCGGTACGGTACCGAGCTCAACCCTACTCTCAAACCAGCCCTCTTACCCCTCCCAACAGGAGTCAGTTGAAAAAGAAGCAACCCCTGCTGCTTTTGCTTCTCCAATTTTGGGAGTTAGTCCAGCCACTATGGAGCAGGCTTCACTCCATAAAGAGTCCACCCAGAGTCAACCTGAGCGCTCTGGTTCCTCCCACCAAAAGGAGACCACCACATCAACTGTCCAAGCCTCTCAACAGGCTGAAGACATTGAAAGATAGGAGTTCACTCCACTCCAAACTGAGTCCACCCAGTTACCCCCTTATACTTCTCATACACAATCTGAGTCTGCACAAGGTGCCAAAACCGCTGATATAAACCAATCAGCAGATCAGGCTTTCACTTCTGAACATGGTGATGCAGCAGTTTACCACCCAATAGTTGTTGAAGGACCAACAACCCAAGCTGATGATCCTAAGGGAATTGATTATCCGTCTGATGAGGCTTCTCCCCATGTGCACATTCCATCATCAGCTTTCACTACTGATGATGTTGAAATGCACATCCTATCTCCCCATGAAGAGGTGCCTACAAACCAAGGTACTACTAAGGGAACCACCCTAGGTCCTGACGAAGGTGCTACAATCCCAGTAACATCTGAAAGGCCACCATCTCCCACTGCCTCACCTAATGATGCAACTATAGCCACTGCGAAGGTCCCTTTGACCCTTCCAAGCTGGGCCACTTAACTTATGCCCAAACTATGGAACTTCTGTCAAAAGTCTCCCTGCCCTCACCTACTGACCCCCAAACTCCTTCATCCTCACCATCACACTCATCACCATCCACTCAATCCAAACAGTCCACCCATACCCCTCCATCCCCCAAAGAACTTTATTTGAAGGATCAATTCTCTGTGCGATCCAACAAAGTTGGTTCTCTGGAAAATTATATGACCTCCCTTCCATCCATTATTTAAGACTCCGTGTGTGCTCAGCTTTAGGGGTTTCTTGATTCGTTCAAGACCTCTTTTCCAACCCCTGCTCCTCAAACTGGCCACTCCTCTCAGCTGCTTGCACTCACTCCACAGCTGCAACAACTCTCATCCTCCCTCTCATCAATTCTTTCTCACCAACAGGACTCCATGTCCACCCTGTCAGCTGTTTCCTAACAGCTGTCATCCTTTGCTGAAACCTGCTCAACCACTCTACCATCCACTTTGGCCAGCGTAAATACCTTAGTAGTATTTCTGTCCTATTCTGTGTCCTAAAACTTTGATCATATGCAAGATTCCCTTGAACTGACTCTTTCACAGATTCAAAGTTTGGTGTTCATAGAATCTTACAGGGCTGCTATCTCCTAGCTTTCCTCCCTTGCAACCTTTCATTCCTCTTCTCTTCACACCTATGTTACCCAGTTAGTAGAGGTTAAGGACAACCTGGCTTTCTTAGTGCATAGCCTTGTTGGTTCCAAACTTGTTCCCAAAACTGCTGTTGTGCAGCCTGTTGGATCCGTTCCTTCAGGCAGAACTGTTGTTGAAGGCTTTGTGCCATCTCCTTCAAAGGGGGAGAAGATATCTACCTCGAAGACAAAGTCTAAGGGGGAGAAATCTTCATCTTCCTCTAAGGAGAAATCAGCTTCAGTAGGGCAAGCAACAAGTCTTTCACAAACTGGTCCTGTTGCAGGTTTGTCCAAATTCTCTGAAACTGCTCAGCCTACTCAAGTTGGATCTCCAAACCGTGCATCATCTAAGGGGGAGGAATCCATTCCTAAGGACAGGCCAAACAGAAGGAGACATTTAATTTTGGAACAACCTGAGGAAGAAGAAGAGGAGGAAATGGAAGCTACTCAAACTAAAGCAGCAAAGGTTAAAGAAAAAGCCTTTGTGGACACTGACTCTCTCAAAGCTGCTAAGCTCAAATTTGACAAGTCTCAAGCCAAAGAAATGGGCATTTCACTTGAGACTTATTATACATTGAAAGAAGAGCAGCTTGAGATTCTTGAAAGACAGAAGAAGGAAGCAGCCTCTGCCAAAGCTACCAAATCCTTTGCAGCCAAGGAAGCTAAAAAGATAAAAATGCCTTCCTTGGATGTACAAAGGAAACTAATGGAGGCTTTGAATGAGTCAGTGGTTGGTAAAAAGGGAGAGAAGGAACAGAGTGCACAGGTCTTAGTGACCAAGTCAAAGCCTGTATCCTCCTCAACAAAAGCCCAAGTACATTTTGATAATGTGGCAAGGAAGAAGTTCTTCGATGTTGCCAACAGAAGACTTGCCAAGGAGACTATTATCAAAGATGTCCCAATATTAAGGAAAGGCAAGCAATGGAATCTTCATATCACCAGGCTAGGTGCTGAGGGTCCCGAATTGGAAGCATATGAGTCTGCTGATGTAGCCTGCATGGGGTATAGGGAATGGGTTGAATTGGATGTTGCCCTGAGTAGATCAAAATCTGAAACTGCTCAAACTATCAGGGCATATGTTAAAACGCTGATGGAGAAAGTCAAAAACCTGGGCCTGATCCCTGAAGAACAAATCAAGGGTACCTCACTAGTGGAACCCAAGATTAAGGCTAGGAGAAAGAGAAAGGATACAGAGCTTGAAGAGCTCCTCATGATGATTGAACAGGGAATGCACGCTGTTGAAATCAAAGGGGTTGATCACAGTTTGCCAAGAGGAGTTGAGCCTGAGGAAGGCAAATTCATAGTAGAGCCTAAGTTAGGGGTGTTCTTTGTGGACCCCTTATCAAATAAAACGTGTTTCCAAAGGGCAACTGATCTTCATAAGATTGGTCTCAAGCAGATCATAGCCTTTAGACTCTCCAATACTTTTGGACAATACTCTAGATGGAGAGCAATCATATGGGAACAACTTAAAGGCTTCTATGAAAGAGGAGAACTCGAACATCCTGACTTCATGTTCCTTAGGCATGAAGTAGAAGAAATTGAGGAGACTATGGAGCATTCCGAACACCTGTTTGAAGATAGACCACAGCTTGAAGGCCCATCTAATGCTGAGTAGATGAAGAATGGAAGCTGTCCATAAGTTGGACAGGCTTGCCATTACTTGCTCCCAACATCAACAGTCTAAACTTGTTGAAATTGTCTTTCTGTACATATTTGTACTTTATTACATCAGTTGTAATCTATCTTATTACATTAGTTGTAACTTACTTTAGTACAAGGTTGTACTTGTGTAAAGCATGTGTTGTTTGTATCAATATCAGTATGTATAAACTGATCTTTTACTTTACTTCATTGTTGTACTTTCATTTCAGCACATGTATTGTAAAAGTATATAGTGATCATTGATATAATCAGCTTTGACTGATTATTGCAAATAGGGGGAGATTGTTACGCACAAAAAGGCCTCAGTCAAACCTGTGACACATCTTAGGGGGAGATTATTAATCAAACCTGTTTGATGCACTTGAAGGTATAATTTAAGCCCTTTTTAATGCCTTATTGAAACATGAAAATTGACTTGCAATATAAGTCAAAGGTACTTACCCTGTTGCATATATTGCAACTAAGGTAGATTGTCCAAGCTGTTCTATTCTGTTGAACAGGCTGGACATAAACTGTTCACGCTGCTCATATCTGTTGAGCAGCTTGGACCAAAACAAAGTGTTATGTTCTTTGTGAACAGGTTATACCCTTTATGGAATTTGTTTCCATGTCATCGTGTATTGTCTTGGATGAAAAAGATCAGTTTGCCAGTCAAAGACAAAGTGGAAAATCAGAAGCTGCTTACATTGCCCAAGCTGTTCTGATACATGAAGACAAAGAAGATATTTGAAATGGATGATAGACCCTTTCTTATATCAAAATGGCTATACAAGAAGAGGAAATGATTAAAGTTGACATTCCTCTTTGAGGTAAGGCACTCTGCAACAGAGACAAAAAGGAAAAGACAAAAATTCCGTAATATAGGGACAAATGTTGTTTTGTCAGAATGTGCAGAAAAGCAGTTTTGTCTTTTTGGAAAGACACTCCACTATCTCTGCATCCAATGAGGAAGGTTCACCAATATTCTCTGAAGAGAGTATAAAAGGAAGCTTCTAAGGAATATGAGATAACGAAGAGTGAGATATTCAGAACGTGCTAGAAGTGTGTTTTCATGCATGCAAAGGTCTGTTTAGAATAAAACTGTTAAGTGTGTCCAAACTATTCTTGTTTAAGCTGTCTGTCTGTCTTGTAAAATCAGTGAGTCCATCTTAGTGAGTGAATTCATTGTATCTAGTCTGAGTGTGTCTTAGATTAGTAGTCTATCTGTTGTATCTGTCATCTCAGCTTGAACCACTTGTGCAGTTCAAGCTTGTTTGTAATTAACACTTGTTGTTATATACATGTAGCTCCCAAAAGGTTTCCCTAGTGTATTGTTCTAAGCTGTAGGGGGGGGGGGGTGAATACAGCTAATTAAAACTCAAGACTCTTTTCTCAATATTTGTGTATATTATCAACAAGTGTTAATTACAAACAAGCTTAACTGCGAAATGGTTCAAGCTGAGATGACAGATACAACAGATGTTTAACTAGTCTAGGACACACTCAGACTAGATACAATGAAGACACTCACTAAGATGAACTCACTGTTTACAAGACACAGATGAACAACTTGAATATGAACAACTTGGACACACGTTACTGTTTTATTCAAGCAGATTGCATGCATGGAAAAACACACTTCTATGCACGATCTGAATTTCTCACTCTTGGTTATCTCACAATCCTTAGAAGATTCCTTTTATAGTCTCACTTAGAATCTCAGTGAAGCTTCTTCATTGGACGATGAGATAGTGAGATGTCTTTCCCAAAAGACAAAACAACTTTTCTGCACATTCTGATAAAGCAGACTTGTCTTCATGCGGCAGAATCTTTGTCTTTTGCTTTTGTCTCTGTTGCAGAAGGCTTTAACTAAAAGAGGAATGTCACCTTTGAATCTTTCTTCTTTTGTTAATGCCATTTTGGTATAAGAAATGGTCTGTCACCCCTTTCAAATATCCATTTTGTCTTCATGTAATAGACCAGCGTAGGCAGCTTTTGGATCTTCTGTTTTCCACTTTGTCTTCAACTTTGTAAACTGATCTTGTAGTCCAAAACAATACATGAGGACTTGTAAATATATTACATAATGTGTTTAGCCTGTTCACAAAGAACAGAACACTTAGAATTTTTCCAAGCTGCTTAGCAGAATACAGTAGCGTAGACAGTTTATATCCAGCCTGTTCAACAGAATGAATAGCTTGGGCAATCTGCCTTAGTTACAACAAATGCAATAGGGTGAACAGCTTTGACTTATGTTGTAAATCACTTTTCAGGTTTCAATAAGACATTAACAGGCCTTAAATTATACCTTTAAGTGCATCAAACAGGTTTGATTAAAAATCTCACCCTAAGATGTAGAGCAGGTTTGACTGAGGCCTTTTTGTGCCTAACAATTGTCACACCCCGTTACCCCGGTTGGCAACAAAACGTGATGTCGCGGAAGCGTAACCATAATCATAATGAACGACCACTATATGGACGTTTTCAAAAATACATCGATATAACTTTAAAATATAGAAATGTTTTACATTAGTCTGAATTGATAAAGAGTAGTTCGCACGGTACAGAGATTTAAATACATAATTAAATTAATCAAAATAATGCAAATAAATCTCCAATGGTATGAAAATGCATGCGACTCCAAAAGTACGGAAGCTTGAAAATACTTCCGATGTGATGCACTTGCCTTATATTTCTGAAAATACACGCCAAAATACGTCAACAAATTGTTGGTGAGCTCATAGGTTTACGCGTAAATCTGACTTGTATGGACAACAACTGTTAAGTTATATATATATATATATATATATATATATATATATATATATATATATATATATATATATATATAATTTTTCAGCTTTTCGAAGGTTTTTCGGCCTACTTTGAGGCTGTGTTTGACCAAGCTCCAAAACGATTTAGGATTTGGTTTTCTTGGACATTAAACTAATATATACAAAGATTTTTAAAGTCAAGAACGACCATTTTTTGAGATGTTTAGGTTAGGGAAAAAGCTTGTTGAAAACCCTATGTTGGCCATTTTTGAGCTGTCAAACTTTCGGGTTCCAAATAATATCTGGGGGTTATAAACTCCATATTAAATTATGAAAACTTACAGAACTTTAGTTAGGACATAGATCTAACTTTTGAGACAAGAATCAACTCATTTTGTTAAGTTATGAATTAGTTATGATTTTTCAAAGTTGATGCAACATTTCTGCCGTAATTCCGAATTTAATAAACTTGAAATAACTTGTGATTCTTGTAGTTTATGCAAAAACTACTTGTATAAATGGTTATAAAACACATTTATATAACTTGTTTTCATAATATTTACACTTACATGATGTGTTTAAATATTTATAAACACATTTGAAGAAAACAACTTAAAAACAAAACTAGTGATTATAAACTTGAGTTTTTATGAAACTTGTTGTTGTTGGTTATATATGTTATCCAAGACTTATATAAACATTAATATGAGATGTTATGAGTTAGTATTTACTTACTTTGATGAAATTTAAGAATGCAAATGAGTAGAAGGATGGATCTTCAAGGATTTCACCAAGAACACTTGAAATAAACTTGAAGAACACTTGAAAGAACAAAAGTTGCAAACTTTTGGCTTTGTTTGACACCTTGGCCGATTTTTTTGAGTGAAATGAGAGTGTTTTCTTGTGTTTTGGAGGTGTGAAAATTATTGGAAGTGAGCTCCCTATTTATAGAGAAAATTTGGTCTTTCAAAGTGGTGGTTGAATAAGGATTTGGATGAAATGAAAGGGTATGATGAATGAGGATTTGATGGTGATAGTGTAAGGTTGTTTTAATAAAAAAAGAAGCCAAACTCTATAAAAGTACTACCTATGGGCAGATTTTTGAAGAAATTATCTTGTATTTCCATTTTTTTGTATAAATGTATTTAGAATGTATTCTTGTATTTCCCTTTTTATGTAAATTCATAAATACTTTTGAATGCATTTGTTTAATGAATTGTTTTAGTCTTGCATAATTAATGTTAAGTAATTGTATTAGTGCATGATTAGTGTCACTAATCATAATTTAATTATGTACTTAGTTGAATTAATCCTTCATATCGTAAATCGATCGGATTAATTGATTTCCCGATTCATCGCACCAATGAATTTGATTCTAATTGAGTTGAATATCTTCGTGAACCTTGTTAATCACTTTGATTAATTTCTAATGACCACTGGTTAGATTATAATTGGCTATTAAATACTGATTAGGTCGTAGTTGCTAACCTGGGTTAATGCCGGATGTTACAACAATCTCCCCCTATTTGCAATAATCAGTCTAAGCTGATTTTATCAATAATCACTATATATTTTTACAATACACTTTGCTGACATGAAATTACAACATTAAGGTAAAGTAAAGGATCAGTTTATATATACTGATTTTGATTACAGAACAACATATGTTTTCCCAAGAGTACAACTAATGTACTAATGTAGATTACAACTAATGTAAAGGAAAAATTACAACTAATGTAACAAAGTACAACTAATGTACGTAAAGAAATTTCAACATGTTGGACTGTTGATGGTGGGAGCAAGTAATGCAAGCCTGTCCAACTGATGGACACCTTCCATTCTTCATATACTCAATAGTAGATGGACCTCCAAGCTGTGGTGGTACTCCTTCTTCGAACATTTCTTCAAGCTGTTCCCAGGTTTCATCCATTTCCTCCATTTCAACTCTTGGGAACATGAATCTGGGATGTTGAAGCTCTCCTCTCTCATAAAAACCCTGAGCTGATCCCAGATAGCTGCTCTCCATTTTACAGATTGCCTAAAGGAGTTAGCAAGTCTAAAGGTAATGAGCTGTTTAAGACCAACCTTGTGCAAATCTGATACTCTCTGGAAACACTTTTTCTTTGTAAACGGATCTACAAAAAATACCCCCAGCTCAGGTTCTTCAATCAGCTTATCCTCCTCATGTTCCACTCCCTTGTGCAGGCTGTGATCTACTTCTTTGATTTCCATGGCTACATCACCTTGGTCAATCATTATCAGGAGCTCTTCCAGCTCTGTATCGTTTCTCCTTCTCTTGGCCTTTATCTTGGGAGCAACCACTGAGGTACCCTTAATTTGTTCTTCTGTGATCAGGCCAAGATCCTTCACTCTTTCCATTAACTTTTTGACATATGCCCTGATAGTCTTAGCAGTTTCAGATTTAGACTGGCTCAGGGCAACTGCCAATTCTACCCATTCTCAGAATCCCATTTTTGCAACGTCAGTGTGTTCATATGTTTCCAGTTCTGGACCTTCAGGACCCATTCTGGTTATCTGTAACTTCCACTATTTGCCTTTTCTTCAAATAGGAACAACTTTGACAATTGGTTCCCTGGCGAGTCTTCTGTTTGTAACATCAAATAACTTTTTCCTTGCCAGGTTGTCAAAGTGAATCTGGGCTCTTGCAGAGGACGATGCTTACTTAGACTTGGTCACAGAGACCTGAGCACCCTGTTCTTTTTCACATTCCTTCTCAGTCACTGAGTCTCTAGCAGCCTCTTGCAATTTCCTTTGGACATCTAGAGAAGGCATTTTAATTTAACTTGCCTCCTTGAATGCAAAGGTCCTTACAGCTTTGGCAGAGGCTTCTTCTTTCTTTAGTTTTTCAAGGGCTTGGAGATGTTCTTCTTTGTATTCATAATAAGTCTCCATAGAGACACCCATTTCTTTAGCTCTGGCCTTATCAAACTTTAGCTGAGCAGCTTTAAGATAGTGAGGGTCTACAAATGCTTTCTTCTTCCCTTTAGCTGTTGTAGTTGGAACAACTTAAAGATTTTTCTCCTCTTCTTCTTCTTGTTCCAGTATCAGATGTCTCCTTCTACTTGGCCTTTCCCCAGGTATCGATTCCTCCCCATTAGATTGTCCAGGGTTTGGAGACCTTCCTGAGTAGGCTGAGCAACTTCAGTTTGATGGGAGACAACCTCAGTGGGACCTGTAGGACCTATTTGTGATGCACCTGCTGCTTGACCAACAGATGTTGATTTCTCCTTAGAAGGAGAAGAAGATTTCTCCCCCTTAGACTTGGTCTTTGAGGCAGATAACTTCTCCCCCTTTGAAGGAGATGGCACATAGCCTTCAACATGTGGTCTGCCTGGAGAAACAAATGCAGCAGGCATAGCAACAGTTTTGGTAGCAGGTTTGGGGCCAACTAGGCTATGCACTAAGAAAGCCAGGTTGTCCTTAACCTCTGCAAGCTGGGTAAGGCAGGTGTGAAGGGAGGTAGTTTGGGAAGCATCAATAGAGGACAGCTTAGAGAGGGTTTCCCTATCAGAAGCTGTGAACAACAAACTTTGAAGCTGTGCAAGATGTAGTTCAAGAGAGTCTTGCACATCATCAAGGTTTGATGATACAGAATTAGACAGAGAGACTATGAGAGTGTTTAAGCTGGCCAATGTAGAAGGAAGGGTAGTGGTGCAAGTGTTTAGGAGAGTGGACAGCTGTTAGGAGACAGCTACCATGGAGGACATAGAGTCCTGTTGAGTGGAAAGGATAGTGGAAATTGTTTGCAGTTGTGCAGTAAGTGCAAGCAACTGTGAGGATTGATCAGCTTGAGGAGGAGTTGAGAAGGAATTCTTAAACGAATCAAAGAATCCTTTAAGCTGCGCAGACACAGAGTTTGATATGATGGATGGTAGGGAGGTCATGGAGTTTTCCAAAGAACCAACTTTGTTGGTCAGCAATGATAGCTGATCCTTCAAAGGAAGATCTTTGGGCGATGGGGGAGTATGAGTAGATTGTTTGGATTGTGTGGATGGTGAAGAATGAGAATGGGATGAAGATGAGGCAGGTATTTGAGGATGTGTGAGGGAAGTTAGGGATACTTTGGAGAGAAGTTCCATAGCCTGAGCATAGGTGAGATGGCCTAGCTTGGAAGGGTCAATGGATCCTTCAGCAGTGGCTATATGTGCTTCATCAGGAGAAAGGGTAGGAGATGGTAGACTTTCAGATGCTGCTTGTGTTGCAACACCTTCATCAAGACATTTAGTGGTTCCCTCAGCAGTGCCTTGGTTTACAGGCACCTCTTCATGGGGATATGGGATGTGCATTACAACATCAGCAGTGGTGAAACCTGCTAATGGAATTTGCATTTAAGGTGCAGCCTCACCAGATGGATGGTCTGTTCCCTGTGGTTCATCAGCTTGGGAAGATGGTCCTTCAACAGCTGTTGGGTGTACAACAGCTGCATCACTAGGAGCAGAATTTTGAGGCTGATCTGCTGGATGGTCTATTCCAGCAGTTTTGGCACCTCGTATAGACTCAGGTTGTGATAGAGAAGTGTGAGGTGGAGATTGTGTGGAATCAGTGTGGAGTGGAGTGAACTCCTGTCTTTCAATATCCTCAGCCTGTTGGGAGGCTGGGATAGCAGATGTGGTAGTCTCCATGTGTACAACTGGTTCCTGTTGGGAGGAACCAGAGGGTCTAGGCTGACTCTGGGTGGACTCAGGTTGGAGTGAAGCCTGCTCCAAAGATGCTGAACCTTCTCCCAAAATAGGAGAGGTAGCATGGGTTGCTTCTTTTTCAACTGAATCCTGTTGAGAGGAGTCAGAGGGGCTAGTTTGGGTAGGTGGTTTCTTCCTAGCTAATGATTTTCTCCTTGAGTATTGTGACATTGTGGGTGATTGAGGAGAAGTAGCAGGGAGTTGTGTTTGGACTGGTGGTGAGACTAGGTCAGAAACAAGGAGGTTAACCAGTTCTATAGTCTCAGGTGCCACAAAGGCTTCAGGTTCAACAGATGAACCACGGTGAGAAGCCTGCTCCCCCTCAGCCACAGAGGCTGATGGGGCAGACTTTGACTTAGCTATTTTAGTCTTCTTGTGGACAGGCTCAGCTTGAGTCGATTCCAGGACTCCTCTGACAACTTTGGGCCTGGATTTGGATTTTCCTATGGGAGCAATCACTGGATCCACACTCACATCAGAGGGTCCTTGCACCATGCCAAGCAACCTCCTCATTGGTGTTGAGAGAGGAGGTTCATTTGGAAGAACTGGAGCGTAGAAAACTCTATTCCCAATTACTGGGAATGCAGTAGTATGTAAGAGGGGCTGAGAGTGGTAGAGATGCTCACCACAAACATGCTTGAATATGAGGCTCAGAGACCCTGGATATCTGACAGTACCTGGACGTGTTTACTGCTGTTCCAGGTTCCTCAAATTCACAAAAATCCAACAAGCCATGTTCCGTGTAGTCCCATCCACAAGCTGTAGGACTATTGGGATTTCATCGCGGCTAAGCTGGTCAAAAGAACCAACTTTGCTGTTGAAGCACATTACCACAGAGGCAAATAAAAAGCTGTAGGTTGGTGAGAGATCCTTTTTGAACAGCGTGGCTCCAACTTTGGGTTCTGCTACACCACAGAAGCATAGTAGATTTCCCATCTGATCATTTTCAGGCTGTGGCTGGTCATATGTTTCAGCCACAGGAAGATGAAGAACTTCCCTGATGAGATCAGTAGTTATCTCAATGGTCTGAATCCCATTGAGAATGGTTCCCCTGATGATTTTGGTCACTGGATCATAAGCACAAGTGTACCAAAATTCATACACCATCTCCTGGTATAAGACACTAGGAGATGCGTGAACCTTCAGAAACTCCACCATGTTTTATAACCCTTCCCCACGTAGTTTTTGGGAATGGTTAGATTTGCAATGTAGTTTGTGGGTTTCAGGGTTAGCATCGTTGTAACAGAGGGGTGTTTCTCAACATCCTTCCCAACAAATACTGGAAGCAAAGGGTTGTTTTGGTGAGCCATTTTTGGAGAAGTGGAAATATGAGTACTGGACACTTAGTCGATTTAGGGTTCTTTTGGTAGTTATGGTAGCAGTAGAGAAAGAAGAAGATGAAACAGTAGAGTGGGTATTTATAGGATTCGAATGTGAGTGTGTAAGAGAGAGAAAGGTTTGGGTGGTTGATTTGAAATGTTCTTTAATGGAAAACGAAACGGTTGTCCATGTCGGAGCGGTTGTCCATGTCAGAACGGTTGTCGGACCATTTGAACCCTTTTAGTCACTAACACATGTTAACACACATTATCCATAGGTAACTAAGTTAAACAAATACAGAAATTAAGTAACTTAATTATGAAGAAAGGTAATTAAAACTGATGTTCTAAGCTGTAGGTCAAACCTGTGATGAGCAGGGTTCGTAACAAACTGTTCATTACTCAAGCTGTTTATTCAACCTATGCAGCTCTATAAGAACAGGTTATGTTCAATAGCTGATCAGGTTACAAGACAATGTCTTGTATGACAGATTGAGAGAGTGAGCAGATTGGAGGTTTGATCAATAGAACAGGTTTGAAGTGAAAACTGATGTTATCAAACCTGATATACGCTCAAGCTGTTCAAGCTTTCAGAAATTCGCTAAGTGTAGACCATGCATAGCCTATTCTGTCTAAGCTGTTCTGAGAAACTTGAGTAGTTTGATACATATGATGCCTTAGAGCATTAAGGACACTTATTCACTTTTATTTAACATGCCCAGCTTGCTTACAAGATAATTAAACCTGTTTTCATCGAAAGGCTTGGTGAAAATGTCTGCAAGTTCATCTGTGGAAATAAAACTTACCTACACATTACCTTTCTGGATGTTATCCTTGATAAAATGATGTCTGACTTCTATATGCTTTGTTCTGGAAAGAAATACTTGATTGTTGGAGATAGCTATGGCACTTGTATTATCACACAGAATAGGAGTCTTCCTATATACAACCCCATAGTCTTCAAGCTGATGCTGCATCCATAGAATCTGCCCACAGCAGCATCCTGCAGCAATATACTCAGCTTCAGCAGTAGAAGTAGAAACTGAGTTCTGCTTCTTGCTACACCAACTGATCAACTTACCACCAAGGAGTTGACATCCACCTGTTGTGCTTTTCCTATCTAGCCTGCAGCCTGCAAAACCAGAATCTGAATATCCTGTTAGCTCAAGACTTGAGTCTTTGGGATACCAAAGTCCCAAACCTGTTGTACCCTTAAGGTATCCGAAAATTCTTTTTAACAGCAGCTAGATGTGATTCCTTAGGATCAGCTTGAAACCTAGCACTTAAACAGGTAGCAAACATAATATCTGGTCTAGTAGCAGTTAAATATAGCAAGCTCCCAATCATGCCTCTGTAAGCTATTACTGAAACTGCTTTGGCACTGGCATCAACATCCAACTTTACATTGGTTGCCATTGGGGTTCTGATAGGGGAACTTTGATCAAATTTAAACTTTTTCAAAAGATCTAAAGTGTACTTTCTTCGATTTATGAAAATTCCATTTGAGGTTTGTTTAACCTGTATACCTAGAAAGAAAGTAAGTTCACCCATCATACACATTTCATATTTTGATTTCATGAGTAGTGAAAAATTCTTTTATAACTGCTCATTAGTAGAGCCAAATAATATATCATCTACATAAATTTGAACAAGATAATGTTAGACTTCACCTTCTTTATGAACAATGTGGTATCCACTTTACCTCTGGAATAACCATTGCTCATAAGGAAATCAGTTAGAGTGTCATACCATGCTCTAGGGGCTTGTTTTAGACCATAAAGGGCTTTGTCCAACTTATAGACAAATCTGGGTGATGTTCATTTTCAGGGCCTGGAGGCTGCTTGACATAGACTTCTTCTTGCAGCTTGCCATTCAAAAATGCACTCTTCACATCCATTTGAAATACCTTCATGCTCTTGTGGGCAGCATAGGCTAGAAACAAACGAATTGCCTCTAACCTGGCCACTGGAGCAAATGTTTCATCATAGTCAACACCTTCTTCCTGTCTGTAGCCTTGAGCAACCAGTCTTGCCTTATTTCTAATGGCATAACTTTGCTCATCCATTTTGTTCCTGAAGACCCATTTAGTGCCAATTATTGTTTTACCTTTGAGAGCAGAGACCAGCTTCTATACTTTGTTTCTCTCAAACTGATTGAACTCTTATTGCATGGCAGTGATCCAATTGGCATCTTTTAGTTCTTCATCTACTTTCTTAGGCTCCATCAGGTTTACAAAGCTAGAAAACATACAAAAGTTTCCTAAGCTTTCCCAACTTGTTTGCACCCCTTTGTTGATGTCACCAATTATTTGATCATTGGGGTGACACCTGATCCACTTAGGATCATGCCTCAATGAATATTCTCTTGCATTATTTTCATCTTCAACAGGTCATATTGAACAGCTTTCAAAATTTTCAGACATACTGTTATCTTGAGCCTGTTCACTTGTTGAACATGACTCTCCATTGTTGAACATATCAGCAGAGGATCCAGGAAAATCAGCATTGATTGGTTCTATCATGGTGTATTAATTATGTCTGTACATTTATTCACACAGGGTGTATCAACATAGTTATCATCATCTCCATCATGATTAACAGGTTCCACTCTAGATGTAGTGGAAGCTTTTGAGTCCTTTTCTTCATTGATGGATTGCATGAGATCATCAAAGCTGAACTCTCTTGAAACTGATTCAGAAACAGCTTTGGTGGAAGCACTCCTAGACTCTTCAAAGGTGACATTGATAGATTCATCTATCACCTTTCTTTTGTTGTTGTATACACTGTACGCATTAAAGATAGCAGAATATCCAACAAACACACCTTCACCAGCTTTGCGTTCAAATTTTGCTAACTGGTCCCTCTGATTCAGAATGAAGCAGGGACATCCAAACACATGGAAATAACTAATATTTGGCTTTCTCCCTTTGATTAACTCGTAGGGAGTCTTGTTGAACCTTTTCACACAAAGGATCTGTTTTGGGTGAAGCAGGCAGTGTTGACAGCTTCAGCCCAGAATGATGAAGGTAAACCTGATGCACACAACATGATTCTAGCAGCTTTAATGAGAGTTCTGCTTCTCCTTTCAACAACTCCGTTTTGTTGTGGAGTTCTTACAGCTGGAAAATTTTTTGAGGTCCCTCCTTCTACACAGAAGTCTTCAAGAGTACTGTTTCTGAATTCAGTACCATGATCACTTCTAAGCTGCTTAACTTGAGCAGAGTTCAGCATCTCCATCTTTTTGATAAACCCAATAATTTCTCTAGCAGCCTCTCCTTTGCTCTTCAGGAAGATCACCCATGTAAACCTGGAGAACTCATCAACCATTACTAGAGTGTATCTTCTACCTCATAGACTTGGGAGACTAACTGGTCCAAACAAGTCCATGTGGATTAAGAAGAGAGGAGTATCAATGGAGGAATTAAGCTTAGATTTAAAAGATGTTTTTCTCTGCTTGCCTTTCTCACAAGTCGTGTAGAGTTTATCCTTAACAAAGGTTATAGAAGGAAAACCTGTTACCAACTCTTTCTTCCAGAGTTTGTTGATATTCTTGAAGTTCAGGTGTGATAGCCTTTTGTGCCATAACCAGTTTAGGTCTGCATTGCTTCTGGAGATAAAGCAGGTTTCAGTTGTTGGATTAGCGGATTTCATGTCCCCAACATATACACCTTTCTTCCTATGTGCACACAGCACAACTTTGCCATGGGAATCCAATATGTAACCCAGGTGCTCATCAAAGTTAAACTTGTAACCTGCATCACAAAGTTGACTTATGCTTACAAGATTGTGTTTCAGCCTAGACACATAGGCTACTCTTTTGAATACTGCAGCACCAGCTTGTAACCTGCATCACAAAGTTGACTTATGCTTACAAGATTCTCCTTTGCTGTCTTCATTTTCTCCACCTGCTTGAACACATCATCAGGGAGAGAAATGACCAGGTTGTTTCTGGCTTTTGCATCCAGAGCCACCAATCTCTTGTCTTCATCAGACCATTGAGCTTTAGCTTTCTCAAAGGTCCTGATTTCAGGGGCAGCTCCTTCAACCGCTGGAGTTATAGTAGTAACAGAGGTTGGCACATAGGGACCCTCCATCACTATCTCTGGCAGTTGTACATCCAGATTCTCTAAGTAGAGCATCATTCTGCACTTCCAACCAGAGAAGTTTTGATGATTAAATTTTGGAGGCTTGCCCATAGAGCCATTGTCATAGTAAGAAGAATTTGCAGCACTGTTGTCCATGGAAACTTGGGAGAATGAGAGATCTAGAATGACACACACTCTAAACTGCTCTGATACCAGTTGTAGGTCCCGAGAGGTTCCCAAAGTATATAGTTATAAGCTGTAGAGGGGGGGTGAATACAGCAATTTAAAAAACTACACACTCTTTTCTCAATGTTTGTATGTATTATCAACAATTTGTTAATTACAAACAAGCTTGAATGCGGAATAGTTCAAGCTGAGATGACAGATACAACAGTATGCTTACTAGTCTAAGACATACTCGAACTAGTATACAATGAATACACTCACTAAGAAGCACTCACTGTGTTTACAAGACTTAAGGAACAGCTTAGGTAAAACAGCTTAGACACACAGATGCTGTTTTACAGAAGACTTGCATGCATGAAGATCACACTTGCACGTTCACTCTTGGTTTAAGCACTTAGCTTTCTTCACCTCTCTTTCTGACCTTAGAAGCTTCCTTTTATACTCACTTAGAGGATCTCAGAGAAACATCTTCATTGGACAGAATGAAAAGGAAAAGTCTTGTTGAAAAGACAACATAACCTTTTCTGCACTTTTCTGAAAAGCAGACTTGTCTTCATATGTGCAGAACTTTTGTCTTTTTACTTTGTCAACTGTTGCATTGCCTTTAACTAATTTAGGAATGTCAACTTTGCGTCTTTCTTCCCTGTAAAGGCCTATTTTGATATAAGAAAAAGGTCTGTCACCCTTTTTCAAATATCCTTTTGTCTTCATGTTACAGAACAGCGTGGGCAGGCTGAGCAGTTCTGTTTTCCACTTTGTCTTCGACTTTGTAAACTGATCTTGTAGTCAAAAACAATACATGATGACTTGGAAACAAATTCCATAAAGTGTTTAGCCTGTTCACAAAGAACAGGTTCTGTTCACAAAGAACAGAACACTTTAAAAATGCCCAAGCTGCTCATCAGTGTAGAGCAGCGTAGACAGTTTATGTCCAGCCTGTTCAGCAGACAGAGCAGCTTGGACAAACTGTCTTAGTTGCAACACATGCAACATATAGAACAGCTTTAGACTGATATTGCAAATCACTTTTCAGGTTTCAATAAGGCATATAACAGGCCTTAAATTCAACCTTCAAGTGCATCAACAGGTTTGATTAAAATCTCCCCCTCAGATGTAGAACAGGTTTGACTGAGGCCTTTTTGTGCCTAACAATCTCCCCCTATTTGCAATAACCAGTTCAAGCTGGTCTTATCAAAAATCACTATATATTTTTACAGTACATTTGCTGAAATAAAATTACAACATTACAGTAAAGTAAAAGATCAGTTTATATATACACTGATTCTTGACTATACTAGAACAACACATGTTCTTACAAGAGTACAACTAATGTACTAATGTATTTTACAACTAATGTAAAAGCAAAAATTACAACTTATGTAATAATGTACAACTAATGTACAGGATGTACAACTAATGTACAGGATGTACAACTAATGTACAAGGTGTTTGGACTGTTTGAGTTGGGAGCAGAAAACGGTAAGCCTGTCCAACTGATGGACAGCTCCCATTCTTCACCTACCCAGACGGTAGATGGACTTCATATCACTGGAGAAGGATCCTGAACCATCTTTTCCAGTTCTTCCCTTGTATCCTCAAGTTCCTCAACTTCACTTCTGATGATCATGAACTTGGGATCATTGAGCTCTCCTCTTTCATAGAAGCCTCTGAGCTGATCCCAGATGGCTGCTCTCCATTTGCTAGACTGCCTAAATGAAACTGCAAGTCTGAAGGCGGCAAGTTGTCTCAGATCAACTTTGTACAGCTCTGAGGCTCTTTGGAAGCACTTCTTCTGAGTTAGGGGATCTACAAAAAATGCCCCCAGCTCAGGTTCTTCAATAATCTTGCCATCCTCAAACTCTATTCCTTTAGGCAGACTATGATCAACTCCTTTTATTTCAATGGCATAGTCGCCCTGTTCAATCAGCGTAAGGAGTAGCTCCATCTCTGTATCCTTCTTTGTCCTTCTGGCCTTTATTTTGGGGTATGTCACAGAGACACCCTCTTTTACTTCTTTTGGAATCAGGCCCAGCTCACTTACTCTTTCCATCAGCTTCTTGATGTATGCCCTGATAGTCTTAGCCGTTTCTGACTTAGACTGGCTCAGGGCAACTGCCAGTTCCACCCATTCCCTGTATCCCATCTGTGCAACATCAGTGTGATCGTAGGATTCCATTTCAGGGCCTGTTGCACCCATCCTGGTGATCTGAAGTTTCCACTGTGTGCCTTTTCTTGAAATGGGAACAGCTTTGACAATCGCTTCCTTGGCAAGCCTTCTAGTAGCAACATCATGAAATTTCTTTCTAGCCAAGTTGTCAAAGTGGAATTTGGCTCTGGCAGAGGGTACTGTTGATTTGGTCACAGAGACCTGAGTACCTTTCTCTACTTCCTTCTCTTTTTCTCCTGCTGATTTCCTGGCAGCTTCCATTATTTTCTTTTGCACCTCCAAGGTAGACATTTTAATTTTCTTTGCTTCTTGGAGGGCAAAGGACTTAGCAGCTTTGGCAGATTCTTCTTCTTTTCTTAATTCCTCCAGAGCTTGAAGCTGTTCATCCCTAAACTCAAAGTATTTGTGCATAGGGAGGCCCATCTCTTTGGCTCTGGTCTTGTGAAATTGCATTTCTGCCTGTTTCTGCTGCATAGGATCCTTAGCTACCGTTTCTTTTCCTTTAGCTGCTGCTTTAGTGACAGCAGCTTCAGGAATTTCTTCTTCTTCTTCTTCTTCTGATAGAATAAGGTGCCTCCTTTTGCTGCTAGGCCTGTCCTCAGGAATGATTTCCTCCCCCTTAGACTGAGCAGGGTTTGGAGAGACAGCCTGAGTAGGCATAGTAGCTTGAGAAGCACCTTCAGCAGCACCTGTTTCAAAAATCTCTGCTGGCTGACCAGTGTGAGTTGCAGACACTGGTATCTCCTTAGGAGAAGAAGTTTTCTCCCCCTTAGACTTAGTCTTCGAGGCAGATGACTTCTCCCCCTTTGAAGGAGATGAAGCAGCGAGTTCAACACCTGGTCTGCCTGAAGACACAAAGTCAGCAGGCTTGCCAGCAGGTTTAGAGGATTTAGGACCAACAAGGCTGTTCACTAAGTAAGCCAAGTTATCCTTCACCTCACTAAGTTGGGAAAGACAGGTTTGAAGAGAAGATGTGTGGGAATCAGCAAGAGTGGTCAACTTAAGAAGATTTTCCCTATCAGACGCTGTGAACAGCAGAGATTGCAGCTGTGCAAGATGAAGTTCTAGTGAATCTCGCACATCAGCAAGGTCTGATGATACAGAGTTGGATAGGGAACCAATGATGGTCTGTAAGCTGGCCAAAGTGTTAGGAAGAGTAGAGTTGCAAGAAGTGAGGATAGATGACAGCTGTTGGGAAATGGCTGCCATGGAGGACACAGAGTCCTGTTGTAAGGAGAGGATAGAGGAGAGAGAGGTGGATACAGTTTGCAGCTGTGCAGTGAGTGCAATCAGCTGTGGAGAGTTGTCAGTTTGGGGAGTGACTGGGAAGGATTCTTTAAACATATCAAAGAATCCTTTGAGCTGCTCAGACACAGAGTCTGAGATGAGGGATGGTAGGGAGTGCATGGTGTTTTCCAAAGAACCAACTTTGTTGGTCAGCAAAGAAAGCTGATCCTTCAAAGGCAGGTCTTTGGGAGATGGTGGTGTATGGGTGGATTGTTTGGAGTGGGTAGAGGGAGACGATGATGATGAGGCTGGTGTATGAGGATGTGATGGAGAGGGAAGAGGGACTTGGGATAGAAGCTCCATAGCCTGGGCAAAAGTAAGATGGCCCAGGTTAGAGGGATCAAGAGGTCCTTCAGCAGCGGCTGTAGCTGCATCACCAGGAGAAGGGGATGATGTGTGGGGCCTTTCCGATGCTGCTTGTGTTGCAACACCCTCATGAAGACCAGTGGTGGTTCCCTCTGCAGTGCCTTGGTCTAAAGGCACCTCATCATTGGGAGATGGAATATGCATTTCAACATCAGCAGTGGTGAAACCTGCTGATGGAATTTGCATTGAGGGAGCAGCCTCACCAGAGGGATGGTATGATCCCTGAGGTTCATCAGCTTGGGATAGTGGTCCCTCAGCAGCTGTTTGGTGTTGAACAGCTGAATCATGGGGAACAGAAGTTTGAGGCTGAGCTGCTGATTGGTCTATATCAGCAGCGTGGGCACCTCGTGCAGACTCAGGGTGTGAGGAGATATGAGTGGGGGACAGTGTGGACACAGTATGGAGTGGAGAGGACTCCTGTCTTTCAATATCCTCAGCCTGTTGGGAGGCTGGGATAGTTGATGTGGATATCTCCATTTGTACAACTGGTTCCTGTTGGGAGGAACCAGAGGGTCTAGGCTGACTCAAGGGTGACTCAGATTGGAGTGAAGCAGGCTCCAAATGAGCTGAACCTTCTCCCAAAATAGGAGAGGCAGCTTGGGTTGCTTCTTGTACAACTGAACCCTGTTGAGAGGGAACAGAGGAGGTGGTTTTGTGGGCTGTTTTCTTTTTGGCTATTGATTTTCTTTGGTAATGGACGGATGATGTGGGTGATTGTGGAGTAGGGAGAGTATCTGTTTGGACAGGATGTGAGACTGGGCTAGGAACAGTGGGGCTGGCCTGTTCCATCGTCTCTTGTGCCACAGAGGCACCAGCCACAAAGGCTTCAGGCTCAACAGATGAGCCAGGGTGAGGAATCTGCTCTCCCTCAGCCACAGAGGCTAAAGGAACAGACTCAGACTGAGCTGTTTTGGCCTTCTTTTTCACAGGCCCAGCTTCAGTTGCCAGGGTCCTTTTGACAAGCTTGGACCTGGCTTTGGATTTTCTGGTGGGAGCAGTCTCTGGATCCACCCTCACAGTAGAGGGTCCTTCCACCAAACCTAGCAGCCTCCTCATTGGTGTTGATAGAGGAGGCTCATTCTGCAGGACTGGAGTATAGAAAACTCTATTCCCTATAACTGGGAATGCAGCAGTCTTAAGAAGAGGCTGAGAGTTATAGAGATGCTCACCACATACATGCTTGAAAATGAGGCTCAGAAACCTGGGATATCGCACAGCAGCTGGTCTTGACTCTTGCTGCACCAGGTTCCTCAGATTCAGAAAAATCCATTTGGCCATATCCATGGTAGTTCCATCCACAAGCTGCAGAACTACAGGGATTTCATCACGGCTCAGTTGGTCAAAGGAACCAACTTTACTACTGAAGCACATCACCACAGAGGCGAATAAGAAGCTGTAGGTAGGAGAGAGGTCCTTCCTGAATAGTGTTGCTCCAACTTTGGGTTCTGCCACACCACAGAAGCGTAGCAGATTGCCCATTTGATCATTTTCAGCTTGGGGCTCATCGTAAGAAGCAGCAGTTGGTAGATGAAGCACCTCCCTGAGCAGATCAGTGTTGATCTCAATGGTCTGAGTCCCATTGAGTATTGTGCCCTTAATGAATTTGGATTCTGGAAGGTAGGCACAGGTATACCAGAACTCATACACCATCTCCTGGTACAGGACACCAGGAGATGCAGTCATTGCGTAGTTCAACGGATGAACTTTCAGAAACTCCACCATTTGTTCGTAACCTTTCCCCACATAGTTTTTGGGGATAGTGAGATTTACAATGTAGTTGGTGGGTTTGATGGTCAGCATCGTGGTGATGGATGAGTGTTTGACGACATCCTCACCAACAAATACTGGGAGAAAGGGATTAGGTTTGTGAGCCATTTGGGAATTTTTGAGGTTTGAAGAAACAAAAGACACTTAGTCGATTTTAGGGTTCTTGAGGATTTCTGGAAATGATGAGGAAGACGAAGATGAAACAGTATCTAGGTATTTATAGGATTTGAATGGTCGTGTGTATGAGAGAGAAAAGGTTTGGGCGGTTTGATTTGAAATGTTAGTTGAAGGAAAAACGGAATGGTTGTCCATGTCAGAAACATTTGTCAGACCACTTGACCTTTTTAATCACTAACACACGTAACACACATTATCCGCAGTAATTAAGTTAAATTAAAACATAATTTAAGTAACTTAATTATGAAGAAAGATAATTAAACTTTTGGTCTATGCTGTTGGTCAAACCTGTGATGATCAGGGTCAACACAAGGTTCTCAGTCTTCAAGCTGTTCTCCCTTCAAACTGTGCCTTCAGCCTGCTCTCCTTTGTGAGAACAGGTTGTGTTCAATAGTTGAACAGGTTACAAGACAATGGCTTGTAAGACAGTGTGAAGAAGTGAACAGGTTGAAGATTGGACCATCAGAGCAGACTGGACGAATAAACAGGTTAAACTGTTTTTGTTCAGTCTGTTGTATGCTCAAGCTGTTCAAGTTTTTCAGACAAATGACTAAGTACAGAACATGTATAACCTGTTCTGTCTAAGCTGTTCAGAAAAACTTGAGCAGTGTGAAACATACAAATTATTAGACCTTTGAGAGACACTTAGTCACTCTTGTTTAACATGCCCAGCTTGCTGACAAGGTAATTAAACTTTGTTTCATCCAGAGGTTTGGTGAAAATGTCTGCAAGCTGTTCATTTGTGGAAATAAAACTTACCTCCACATTACCTTTCTGAATGTGATCCCTGATGAAGTGATGTCTGACTTCAATATGCTTTGTTCTTGAGTGAAATACTGGATTGTTGGAGATGGCTATGGCACTTGTGTTATCACATAGAATAGGAGTTTTCCTATACACAAGCCCATAGTCTTCAAGCTGATGCTGCATCCACAGAATCTGCCCACAGCAGCTTCCAGTAGCAATGTATTCAGCTTCAGCAGTAGAAGTGGACACTGAGTTCTGCTTCTTGCTACTCCAACTAATCAACTTTCCACCAAGGAGTTGACATCCACCTGTTGTGCTTTTCCTATCTAACCTGCAGCCTGCAAAATCAGAATCTGAATAACCTGTTAGTTCAAGGCTTGAGTCTTTGGGGTACCAAAGACCCAAACCTGGTGTACCCTTCAGGTATCTGAAGATTCTTTTAACAGCAGCTAGATGTGATTCCTTTGGATTAGCTTGGAACCTAGCACATAAACAGGTGGCAAACATAATATCAGGTCTACTAGCAGTCAAGTATAGCAAGCTCCCAATCATGCCTCTGTAAGCTGTTACTGAAACAGCTTTGCCACTGGCATCAGCATCCAATTTTACATTGGTTGCCATTGGGGTTTTAATAGGAGAACTTTGATCAAATTTGAACTTTTTCAAAAGATCTAAAGTGTACTTTCTTTGATTTATAAAAATTCCAGTTGAGGTTTGTTTAACTTGTAATCCTAAAAAGAAAGTTAGTTCTCCCATCATACTCATTTCATACTTAGATTTCATGAGTAATGAAAAATTCTTGCATAACTGCTCATTAGTAGAACCAAATATTATGTCATCCACATAAATTTGAACAAGCATAATATCAGACTTCACTTTCTTTATGAACAGTGTGGTATCCACTTTACCTTTGGAGTACCCATTGCTCATAAGGAATTCAGTAAGAGTGTCATACCAGGCTCTAGGGGCTTGTTTGAGACCATAGAGAGCTTTGTCCAACTTATAGACAAAACCTGGGTGTTGTTCATTTTCAAAACCTGGAGGCTGCTTGACATATACTTCTTCTTGCAGCTTCCCATTCATAAATGCACTCTTCACATCCATTTGAAATACCTTTATGCTCTTATGAGCAGCGTAGGCTAGATACAAACGAATTGCTTCTACCCTGGCCACAGGAGCAAATGTTTCATCATAGTCAATGCCTTCCTCCTGTCTGTAGCCCTGAGCAACCAGTCTTGCCTTATTTCTAATGACATGACCTTGCTCGTCCATCTTGTTCCTGAAAACCCATTTTGTGCCAATTATAGTTTTACCTTTAGGAGCAGGGACCAACTTCCATACTTTGTTTCTCTCAAACTGATTGAGTTCTTCTTGCATGGCAGCGATCCAATTGGCATCTTTTAATGCTTCATCAACCCTCTTTGGCTCCATCAGTGAAACAAAACTAGAGAACATACAGAAGTTCCCTAAGCTGTCCCACCGTGTTTGTATACCTTTGTTGATGTCACCAATTATTTGATCATTGGGGTGACACCTGATCCACTTAGGATCATTTTTCAATGATGATTTACCTGAGTTGTTAACATCTTCAGCAGGTCCTGTTGAACAGCTCTCAAGATTTTCAGACACACTGTTGTCTTGAGCCTGTTCACTTGTTGAACATGTCTGACCACTGTTGAACATATCAGCAGAGGAACTGGGAAAATCAACATTGATAGGTTCTGGACATGCAGTTGTAATTAAGTCAGTACATTTATTCACACAGGGTGTATTGACATAATCATCATCATGTCCATCATGATTTACAGGTTCCACACTGGGTGTAGTGGAAGCTTTTGAGTCCTCTTCATTGATTGAATGCATCAGATCATCAAAGTTAAGGTCTCCTGAAACTGATTCAGGAACAGCTTTGGTGGAGGCATTCTTGGACTCTTCAAAGGTGACATTGATAGATTCATCTATCACCTTTCTTTTGTTGTTGTATACTCTGTAGGCTTTGGAGATAGTAGAGTAGCCAACAAACACACCTTCATCAGCTTTAGGTTTAAATTTCGACAGCTGGTCCCTTTGATTCAGAATGAAACAGGGACATCCAAACACATGGAAGTAACTGACATTTGGCTTTCTCCCTTTGAGCAGCTCATAGGGAGTCTTGTTGAACCTTTTCACCACTAAGGATCTGTTCTGGGTGAAGCAGGCAGTGTTAACAGCTTCAGCCCAAAATGATGAAGGTAAACCTGATGCACACAGCATGGTTCTGGCAGCTTCAATGAGAGTTTGGTTTCTCCTTTCAGCAACTCCATTTTGTTGAGGAGTTCTTACTGCTGAAAAGTTTTGAGATATACCTTTCTCTTCACAGAAGTCTTCAAGAGTACTGTTTCTGAATTCAATACCATGATCACTTCTAAGCTGCTTTACTTGGGCAGAGTTCAGCATTTCCATCTTTTTGACAAATCCAATAATCTCTCTAGCAGCCTCTCCTTTGCTCTTCAGAAAGATCACCCATGTGTACCTGGAGAACTCATCAACCATTACAAGAGTGTATCTTCTTCCTCCTAGACTTGGGACATTAACAGGTCCAAACAAGTCCATATGGATCAAGAAGAGTGGAGTATCAATAGAGAAATTGTGTTTGGATTCAAAAGATGTTTTTCTCTGCTTGCCTTTCTCACAAGCTGTGCATAATCTATCTTTGGCAAAAGTCATAGAAGGCAAACCTGTCACCAACTCTTTCTTACAGAGTTTGTTAATGTTCTTGAATCTCCCCCTATTGCAAAAAATAACCAGTTTTCAAGCTGGGTATTATCAAAAAAATCACTATATCTTTTTTACACGTTACATTTGGCATGAAAAAATAAAAATTACAAAACATTACAGGTAAAGTAAAAGGAATCAGTTTATTTTATATATACAACTGATTATTGACTATTACTAGAACAACCCATTTGTTCTTACACGAGTACAATAATGTACTAATGTATTTTACAACTAATGTTAAAAGCAACAAAAAATTTACAAACCACTTATTGTAATAATCTACAACTAATGTACAGGATGTACCACCCTAATGTACAATGGTTTTTTCGGAACTGTTTGAGTTGGTGAGCAAAAATAAGCGCAAAACACCCGTCCAAACTGATTGGACAGCTTCCAATTCTTCACCCTACCCAGATGGTCGAATGGACTTTCATATCAAGTGGGAGAAAGGATTCCTGAACCATTCTTTTTCCCGTTTCTTCCACCTTGATCCTCCAGTTCCTCAAACATTCACTTTCTGAGATCATTTGAAAACTTGGGAATCATTTGAGGCTCTCCTCTTTCATAGAGGCCTCTGAGCTGATTCCAGGATGGCTTGCTCTCCCATTGCTAAACTGGCCTACAATGAAACTGGCAAAAGGTCTGGAAGGCGTCAAGTTGTTCAGATCAAAACTTTGTTACAGCTCTGAGCTCTTTGGAAGCACTTCTTTCTGAGTTAGGGATCTAAAAAAATGGCCCCCAAGCCAGGTTCTTCAATAATCTTGCCATCCTCAAACTCTATTCCTTTAGGCAGACTATGATCACAACTCTCCTTTTATTTCAATGCATAGTCGGCCCTGTTAAATCCGCGTCAGGAGTAGTTCCCATCTCTGGTATCCTTCTGTGTTACCTCTGGGCCTTTTTTATTTTGGGCTATGTCACCAGATACACCTCTTTTACTTCTTTTGGAATCAGGCCCAGCTCACTTACTCTTTTTCCATCCGCCTTCTTGATGTATGCCCTGATAGTCTTAGCCGTTTCTGACTTAGACTGGCTCAGGGGAAACTTGCCCAGTTCCACCCATTCCTGTTTTATCCCAATCTGTGCAACATCAGTGTCGTGTGATTCGTTAGGGGATTTCCATTTCAGGGCTGTTGCCCCTCTGTTTGCAACCCATCCTGGTGATCTGCACGTTTCCACTGGTGTGTGCCTTTTCTTTGAAAATTGGGAAACCAACTTTGCCACAATTGCTTCCTTTGCAAGCCTTCTAGTAGCAAACATCAGGAAAATTTCTTTCTAAGCCCAATTTGTTTCAAAAAGTGGAATTTGGCTCTGGGCAGTAGGTTATTGTTGATTTGGTCACAGAGACTTGTATTACCTTTCTCTACTTCCTTTTCTTTTTCTCCATGCTTGAATTGCCGTCCTGCAGCTTCCATTATTTTCTTTTGCCACTCCAAGGTAGAACATTTTTTTAATTTTTCTCGTTGCTTCTTGGGAGGGGACAAAAGGGGAACTCTTAGCGCTTTGGCAGATTCTTCTTCTTTTCTTAATCCTCCAGCAGCTTGAAAGCTGTTCAATTCCCCTAAACTCAAAAAAGATTTGTGCATAGGGAGGCCTTATTTCTCTTTGGTCTGCGTCTTGTGAAATTGCATTTCTGGCCTGTTTTCTGCTGCATAGGGATCCTTACGCTTTTACCGTTTCTTTTCCTTTAGCTGCTGCTTTTTTAGTGCACAGCGCAGCTTCAGGGAAATGGAATAATTTCTCTTCTTCTTCTTCTTCAGATAGAAATAAGGTTTGCCTCCTTTTGCTGCTAGGCCTGTCCTCAGGAAAGATTTCCTCCCCCTTAGACTGAGCAGGTTGGGTTTTTCGACGGACAGCCTGGAGTCGGCATAGTAGGCTTGAGAAGCACCTTCAGCAGCCACCTGTTTCAAAAATTTGCTGGGCTGAGGGGGGGACCAGTGTGAGTGCCAGACACTGGTATTGCTCCTTAGGATAAGAACGTTAGTTTGCTCCCCTTCGACTTTAGTTCTTCGAGGCAGGATTGGACTTCTCCCCCTTTGAAGGAGATTTTGACGCAGCGGACTCTCAACACCTGGTCTTGCCTGAAGACACCAAGTCAGCAGGCTGCCAGCAGGGTTAATTAAGAGGCTTTAGGCCCAACAAGGATGTGCAACTAAGTAAGCCAAGTTATTCCTCACCTCACTAAGTTGGGAGAAAGGGACAGGTTTGAAGAGGCAAAGGATTGTTGTTGGAGGGGAAAATCAGGCAAGAGAGAAGAGTGGGTCCCACTTCTTAAGAAAGATTTCCCCTATCAGGACGATTGTGAACAGCAGAGATGATTGGCGCTGTGCCACGATGATGAAGTTCTAGTGAATCTCGCACACAGCAAGGTCTTTCTTGATTGATTACTGAAGTTGGATAGGGAAACCAATGGCATGGTCTGTTTGGTAAGTGGCACAAAAAAGTGGTTAGGGAATTAGTTGTTTAGGAAGAGTAGAGTTGCAAAGAAAAGTGAAGGATGGGATAGATGACAGTGTTGGGAAAATGGCTTGCCACATGGCGGACACAGAGGTCTGTTTGTAAGGACGAGGATAGGAGGAGAGCAGAGGTGGATCTACAGTTGTCAGCCTATGCAGTGAGTGCAATTCAGTTGTGGGAGGTTGTCCAGTTTGGGGAGTAAGAGTGGACACAGTGACTTTGGGAGTGACGGGAGGGAGAGTGACAAAAGTGACTTGGGCAAGGATTCTTTAAACATATTCAAAGAATTCCTTGAAGCTTGGCTCAGACACAGAGTCTGAGAGATGGCGAGGGTTTATTGGTGTGGCATTGTGTTTTCCAAAGAACCAAACTTGTTGGTCGGCCAAAGGGAGAGCTGATCCTTTCAAGGCAGGTCTTTAGGGAGGATTCGGATGGTCTGGTGGTATGTGTGGGTGGATTGTTCGGCGTGCGGGGGGTTTTTAGAGTGGGGTATTTTTATATATTTTGGTACTGAGGTGGAGACGTATTGACGACGATGGTGATTGAGAGGGCTTCGGGTGTATGAGGATTGTTGTGGAGAGGGAAGAGGGACTTCTTGGATAGAAGCCTTCCATAAGTCCTGGGCAAAAAAAACAAGTTAAGCTGGGCCCCAGGGTTTTTAGAGGGATCACGCGGTCCTTCAAGCAGCGGCTTTTTGCTTTTTGTAGCGTAGCTTGGGCATCCACCCAGTGAGACAAGGGGATGAACCGATGGGATTGATGTTGTTTTGGGAAAGCTTTCAGATGCTTGGCTTTTGGTTGCCAAAACCCACCCTCATGAAGACCAAAATGGTGGTTCCTCTGCATTGCCTTGGTCTAAAAAGGCACTCCTCTCCTTGGCGCGAGGACTGGAATATGCATTTCGACCTGAGGCAGTGTTGTTGAAACATAGTGGTTGAAAAACATTGCTGATGGATATTTGCATGAGGGAGGAGCAGGGCTCACCAAGAGGGAATGTTATTTTTATTCTTTTTATTGATCCCTGAGGTTCATCAAGCTTGGGATTAGTGGTCCCTCAGCAGGCTGTTTGGTGTGAACAGTGAATCCTGGGTGAACACCGAAAAGTTTGAGGGCTGAGCTGTGATTGGTCTTCTATTCAAGCAGCCGTGGGCCACTCGTGCCAAGGGCACAATCAGTGCTTTTATTGAGGATGAATGAGGCGGGGAAGTGAGCTAAGTGTTGGGACACATTATGGGTTTATGGAGTGGAGGGAGGGGATCTGTCTTTTTCAATATCCTCAGCCTGTTGGGGGGGCCTGGGGATAGTTTGATTTAGGATATCTCCATTTGTAACAAAATGGTTTCCTGTTGGGAAGGAACCAGAGGGTCTAGGGCTGATGACTCAAGGGTGGCTCAGATTGGAGTGAAGCAGGCTCCAAAATGAGCTTGAAACCTTTTCCCAAAAATTAGGAAACCGATCAGAGAGGAAGTTGGCGGGTTGTTCTTTTACAAATGAACCCTGGTGAGAGGGGGGAAACACGAGGAGGTGGGTTTTTTTTGTTGGGCTGTTTGTTGTTTTCTTTTTTGGCTTACTTAGTGCTTTTCTTTGGTTAGGTAAATGGCCGGATTGATGATGATGTGGGGTGATTGTGGAGTAGGGAGAGAGTATCTGTTTGGGGGACAAGATGTGGTTGAGAACTGGTGCTAGGAACAGTGAGGTTGGCCTTGTTTCCATCGTCTCTTGTGCCACAGGGAGGCCACCCCGCCACAAAGGCTTCTCCGGGCTCACCAGATGAGCCAGGGTGAGGAGTCTGCTCTCCCTAGCCACAGAGGGCTAAAACGGAACAGCTCATGACTGAGCTGTTTTGGCCTTCTTTTTTACTGGCGCCCAGCTTCAGTTGCAGGGTTCCTTTTTTGGGACAAAAGTTGGGACATGCTTTGCGAATTTTTCTGGTGGGGAGGCCGTCTCTCTCGGAATCACACTACAAGTAAGAGGGTCCTTCCACCAAACCAGCAGCCTCCTCATTGGGTTGGTTGATATAGGAGGCTCATTCGCAAGGACTGAGTTTATAGAAAACTCTATTCCCTATCAACTGGGGAATGCAGCAGTCTTAAAAGACAGAGGCTTGATGTCTTTGAGACGTTATAGAGATGAGGGAGGTTATATAGATGCTCGCACCACATTACTGGATTGAAAAAAATTGAGGATCAGAAAAACGGGGGGGATATCGAACAGCAGCTTGGGTCGTTGGACTCTTGCTGCACCAGGTTCCTCAGATTCAGAAAATTCCATTTGGCCATATCCCATTGGTTTAGGTTCCATCCACAAAGGTGCAGAACTACAGGGATTTCATCAACGGCTCAGTTGGTCAAATTGAACCAACTTTCTCTGAAGCACATCAAACCAACAGAGGCGGAAATAACAACATACGAAAGCTTGTTGTCGGTTAGTGGAGAGATGGTCCTCTTCCCTGAACAGTTGTTGGCCTCCAAAAAACTTGGGTTCTGCCCGCCACACCCACAAGAAGCGTAGCAGATTGCCATTTGAATCATTCTTTTTCAGCTTGGGGCCATCGTTAAGAAGTAGCAAAGTTGGTAGATGAAGCAACCTCCCTGGGAGCCAGATCAGTGTTGGGATCTCAAATGTCTGAGTCCCAAGTTTTCCCATTAGTATGTGCCTCTTAATGAACTTGGATTTGGAAGGTAAGGTAGGCAACACGGTTCTTAATACCAGAACTCATCACACCCATCTTCCCTGGTACAGGACAAGGAGATGCAGAGAAGTGTCATTTGCGTAGTTGGAGTTCAAAGGGATTATTATTAAATTATAAATTATTAAGTTATATTATTGATTAAGTAAAAATTAACTTTTTCCAGCAAATCCACCCATGTGCTTCCGTAACCTTTTCCCACATAGTTTTTGGGGGGGGAATTGGATGATATGCGGGGATAAGTGAGGTTTTGCAAATTTTTGGTAGTTGGTGGGTTTTTTGATTGGTTCCGGCATCGTTGGTGAGGCTGCGCTGTTTGGGACCAAACATCCTCACCAACACATCCGGGAGGAAAGGGGCTTAGGTCTGTTGAGTCATTGGGAATTTTTTTTTTTTTTTTTTTTTTGCGTTTGAAAAAGAAGCACCCGACACTTAGGTCGATTTCTGGTCTTGAGGATTCTTGGATGAAAGAAATGATGAGGAAGAGAAGCTGAAACCGTTATTGTAGGTATTTTATTTATAGGATTTGACATGGTCGTGTTGTATGAGAGGGGGGATAAACGGTTTGGTGCGGTTTGTTTGATTTTTTGCACTGTTCGTGACGGCAAACAAACAACAAACGGAATAAACGGCTTGTTCCCTGTCAGAAAAAACATTTGTCTAGGACCCAACTTGGACCCTTGTTACTCACTAAAAACACCCACCACGTTGACCACCGCATATTACTCCGCAGGTAATAAAGTTTCAATTACCACCATAATTTACCGTTCAACTTATTCTGCCCGCAGGCACCAAGATTAACGAAAGCCGCAAGCTCATTTAACCTTTTGGTTCTACGCTGTTGGTCAAAAACCTGGTGATGATCAGGGTCAAAAACACAAGTCTCAGTTCTTCAAACGTCGTTCTCCCTTCAAACTGTGAGACCTTCGCTGGCTCTTCCTTTTGTGAGAACAGGTTTTGTTGTCGTTCAATACGGTGAACAAAAATACAAGGACAATGGCTGTAAAGACCGTTTGTGAAAGAAAATTCATGAACAGGGTTTGAAGAGACTGGACCATCAGAGAGTGCAGGGGCTGGACGAAATAAAAACAGGTTTTTAAACTTAGTTTTGGTTTTAATTTAAAACTGTTTTTTTTGGGTTAGCATGTTTGTATGGCTCAAGCTGTTCACGTTTTTCAGACAAGTGTACTTTAAGTACAGAATACATGTTATAAACCCTGTTCTGTCTAAGCTGTCAAGAAAAAACTTGGGGACGCATCGTGTGGAAAAATACAAAATTATTAGGGGACCTTTGAGAGACCAAACTTTAGTCCACTCTTGTTTAAACCATTGCCCAAGCTTGGCTGGACAAGGTAATTACAACCTTTTCATCCAGAGAGGTTTGTTGCTTTGGGTTTCGGAATGAAAAATGTCTGGCAAAGCTGTTCATTTGTGGAAATAAAAAAACACTACCTCCACAATTTACCTTTCTGAATGTGATTTTCCCTTGATGTTGACGTTTGAGTGTTCTGACTTCAAATGCTTTGTTCATTTTGAAGTGAAATACTTGGATCTGGATTGTTGGGAGATGGGGGCTATGGCACTTGTGTTATTACACCAGCAACTAGGAGTTTAGTTTTTCCTATACACAAGGCCCAAGTCTTCAGCTGATGCCTTGCGTGCATCCAACAGAATCTGGCCCACAGCGGCTTCCAGCAAGGCAATGTATTCAGGCTTCAGCAAGTTAGAACTAAGTTATGAAGTGGTACACTAAGTTCTGCTTTGCAACATATAGAACAGCTTTAGACTGATATTGCAAATCATTTTCAGGTTTCAATAAGGCATATAACAGGCCTTAAATTCAACCTTCAAATGCATCAACAGGTTTGATTATAAAATCTCCCCCTCAGATGTAGAACAGGTTTGACTGAGGCCTTTTTGTGCCTAACAGAAAATATTAGCTACTTTTAGGGGAACTCATTACAGGGATGAGTTCTCCTACTTCGTCAACAATGGTTGATGGACCAGTAATATCAACACTAATATTTCCTATTTGGGTTTTATCAGCTTGGATACTATCCTCATTGACCATATTACTTTCTACTGTTGGAAAATATTCTAAGTATGTCAAGCTGTTAGTTAGATTTCTCAGACTGTTAGTAGTAATTCTGTGTAATGTCAAAGTTCGAGCTTCTAGTTCAACAAGTTCGAGCTGCTAGTTCAAAAGTTCAACCTGCCAGAGTAAAAGTTCAAGCTGCTCAACAGATTAACAACAGAAAGTGCTGAAATTCAGGAAGTGATATATATTTCAAGATTTTAATATCTTCCTAGCATATCTTCTACCAGCGAAATCAGAGTTCTTTAAGGAAACAAATCAAAAGGCTATATAGATAGACTAGGTCTTTCTATTGTAAGTCTGTACGTGCAAGTTCTGTAATTTTTGTGCTTCAATTGTAATTGCTTTCGGATAAAGTTTCTCAAGCCTCTAAGGTTGTAAAACCCTAAGAACAGTCTGTGTTCTTCGTCTAATCAAACAGATTAAAGGTGATTGTAATCAGTGATTTTGGCAATATAAAGGATTTGATTTTAGTTATATTTATTAGTTATTTATTCTGAAAGTTTTCTTAAAACAATTAAGTGTTATTTCGCAAACTTCTTAATTGGGCTTTGATTCAATACAAGGTTATTGGTTTACACTATGATTTATTGAAACCAGTTAATCTTAGGTGGTGATTTATATCTTGACAAGTGGTATCAGAGCCACAGGTTTTTGTTTGTTATTCTTTGTTTTCAAAGTCAAAAACTTTCTTTGTTTTAAAAAAAAATTTATTTTCTTCAATGGAGTTTGAAAATAGTAGTAGTGGATCTGGGCTGGGACTCAAAGTGCCTATGCTCAAACCCACTGAGTTCGAGATGTGGAAACTCAGGATTCAAGAGCACATTCAATTTATTGATAATTCCATATGGGAAGCTGTTGAAAATCCTCCTGCAGTTGATCCTGAACTAGATGCTGAGGGCAAACCTATAAAAACACCTCCAAAAACTGAAATTGAAAGAAAGGCTAGAATGAATGAAGTGAAAGCTCTTACTCTTTTACAAATAGCCATTCCTAATGCTTATCAACATCAGTTTAAAAAGTTCTATACTGCTCATTCTCTTTGGATTGCTTTAGAGAAAAGAATTGTTGGCACTGCTAGCACCGAAAGGAAGGAATCAAAAGGATCTTTTAAAACAGCAGTATGAAAACTTTTCTGGTGGCAAGAATGAAAACAAAAAATTCCTCAGATCTCTTGGTGAAGAATGGACAGTCTATGCTGCCCAATGGAGAACCAAAGACACTCTAGATGGAATAGAGTTGGATGATCTTTACAACAGCCTGAGAGTGTTTGAATCTGAGATTAAAAATAAAAAAAATCCTTTCCTTACAATCACAACACTGCTATGCTGTCATCAGCATTAACTGATAAATCAAACTGTTGTGATTCTTTTTCAGGTGCTGATGGTAACTCTACTGAAGTTCATTATGAAGCTTTTGTTGCAAGTGATGGACTGTTTGCTCTTAACGCTGAAGATTTAGAACAAATCCATCAAGATGATTTAGAAGATATGGACTTAAATGGCAGCATGCTATGTTGACTATGAGGGCCAAAAGATATCTGAAACGAACTGGCAGACCAAACTTTCAAGCCAGAACAGAAGGCAAACCAGCATTTGATAAATCAAAGGTTGAATGCTTTAAATGCCACAAGCTTGGTCACTTTGCTAGAGAATGCAGATCCCAAGGTCAGCAACCACCAAGAACCCAACAAACTAATCAAACTTCATCCTCACAAGCTCTTGTCTCTCAAGAAGACAATGTGTTTAACTGGAGTGATCAGACAGAAGAGGAGTTTCAAAATCAAGCTCTTATGGCAGAAACATCCAATGTCACTTCCACTGAACTACCATCTGAGGTAAATGCTAAACTCTGTTCTCAAACATGCAAAAATATGGTTAAAAAGTACAGAGATCATAATGAGAGCATGTGCAAAACTCTAGCTAAGATGGAAGAGAGGAGATATGAGTATATGCATGCTATAGAAGATCTTGAAAAACAGATCAATGACTATAAGGATAATGAGATTCAGATGGGACATGATAGAACATATCATGAGTGGAAGAAAAAGGAACTGAATAAGAAAATAGAGACCCTAAATAAGAAACTTGATGAGGCTGAACAGAAGGTGTTAGAAGCTAACAAGAAAATAGAATCTATTAATATAGATTTAGGTAGCTTCAAGTTGGCAAATCAAATGCTTTAAATGCCACAAGCTTGGTCACTTTGCTAGAGAATGCAGATCCCAAGGTCAGCAACCACCAAGAACCCAACAAACTAATGAAACTTGATCCTCACAAGCTCTTGTGTCTCAAGAAGACAATGTGTTTAACTGGAGTGATCAGACAGAAGAGGAGTTTCAAAATCAAGCTCTTATGGCAGAAACATCCAATGTCACTTCCACTGAACTACCATCTGAGGTAAATGCTAAACTCTGTTCACAAACATGCAAAAATATGGTTAAAAAGTACAGAGATCATAATGAGAGCATGTGCAAAACTCTAGCTAAGATGGAAGAGAGGAGATATGAGTATATGCAGGCTATAGAAGATCTTGAAAAACAAATCAATGACTATAAGGATAATGAGATTCAGATGGGACATGATAGAACATATCATGAGTGGAAGAAAAAGGAACTGAATAAGAAAATAGAGACCCTAAATAAGAAACTTGATGAGGCTGAACAGAAGGTGTTAGATGCTAACAAGAAAATAGAATCTATTAATATAGATTTTGGTAGCTTCAAGTTGGCAAATCAAAAGCTAGAACACCTAATGGAAGTCCAATTTAAAGATAGGGTAAAAGCTCAACTCAATCCCAAGGAAGGTATTGGATACAAAGCTACTCCACCCCCATACAACAACAAATACATTCATCCCATGAGTGAAGTTGCTGATAGGCTTGTGAATGAACCATTAGATGAGAAAATGAAAATTGTAGATCCTATCCTTGAAGACAGGCTTGACTCTAAAGAAGAACTGATTCCAAAATGAAGACTGTGAGTGTAAAGAAGTTGAGAGAAACTCCAAAACAATGAGTGCACCTATAGAACCTCCTACTTCCAGTTTCATCAAAAACCCCAGAGAAGATGAGTGTTTGCAATAATGCTCCACATGTTTCTGTACCTTCTAACTGTAACATTGCATCTTCCTCAAAAACTAATAAAAAGTTTAAGATTGTTCCAATATGCACATGCCAAAAGAATGGTGTCCAAAAATTTCCCACACAGCAGCAGGTGAGGGGAAATCAAAGGAACAAGACCCAGTTATGGTCTCACAAAACTGGTTCTCCAATCAAAACAGTCAAAAGATGTTTCCACTGTGGCAGGAAAAATCACTTGGCCAGTCATTGTCTATATAAACCATCTGTTACAAAACAGACTATGGTTAAAAAACAGGTGATTGTTCAAAACTCAAATATTTCAAAGGCCAAAACTCCTGTCACACTAGTTCCAAAGAAGACAGTTCATCAAAGGTCCTTAAAAGTCATCATGAAAGGTCTACCTAACACAGATCTATCTAGATGCGGAACCGTCAACGAGTGCGGAATCCTCGTTAACGGGTAGACGGTAACAACACTCACCAGGAACACAGAGACTATCAACGAGCTGTACGAACTACACAAGAACGCACCTACCAGAAGATTCTCTCCGAAACAACCCTAACACTGATGATAAACTCGAAATCTCTTTTTGCTTAATCACTCTCGAACTCTGCAAAAAGTCTGATAATATTTCGAGTCTATCCCTAATTATAGAGGCTAATTCGAGTCTGACATGGGCCAAACTCGAATCCGGCCCAAGGCCCATTCGAGTTTGTCCTCACTGACATTCTCGAATCTGCCTCATAACATACATTCGAATCTGTCTAATTGACTCATTCGAATCTGACCTAGATTCGAATCCTAGTCCATTGAGATTTCGAATTTACTATCACATAATTAACTTAGTGTAGAAACTTATGTTTTCAGCTTATGCTTGAATTTATCTTTGACCTTTATGTTTGAACTTCTTGTAATACGTTACATCAAGTTCAAACATACAATCAATAACGGTCAAACATATATAAACATATATATCAAAACACTCGTTAATTCTCAATACTTTGAATATTACTTAAACCAAAATGTTAGATCGCTTAGACTGCTATCGTCACACAGGGTGTACCAACAGACTCCCCCTTGACGATAGCTTCTAACTAACTGTTTACATTTTAATTAAGTACTAGAACTATATATATCACTACCTGCATATAGTCCTGCATCTATACAAACCTTTACAACTTTCTGGAACTTCCTGCCTTCAGATCTCCAGCCTTCATGAAAGAAAATTGGCTGATCATGAAGCTTTTGCAGGTCATCCTTGGATAGGTTGATAAGGTGCAACGGATCGTATATCTTCAAAATGACCTTTTTGTCTTCATCCTCCATTACGGCTTCGGCTGTTTCATTATCGACGTACCACCATTTCATATTCTTCAAAACATTCTGTGGCTTCGATTTCATAGGCACTCTTTTTAGGCATTTGACGGGCTTATAAACCATTCTGGCCCAAGGCCTTCCCGTATGTGGATCAATCCTTGATTCATCTTCCACTCTCTTTCCCGACCTTGGCTTGAGTCTTTCAAATTTTCCGGATCGGCCCTCCTTTCTGATAATCTTGGCTATAACCTCAGCATAAGGATCCTCACCAATATTGATTAACTCTTTCCATGCCAGCTCCTTTACTTCTACCTTCGGCAATGTATTAAATACTTTGAGCATCCGCCTAAGGTATTGAAGTCCATCTCTCCTTTTTAGTATGAATAGCTGCAGTTCTTTGTCGAAGAACCGGCTTATAATTCCTCCTGAGAGACTTTCTGACCCATGAACTCTCATCTTTTTCTTCATCTTCGGCTTTGTCTTCTTTTCTTCCTTGCAGAACCAAAGCTTCATCAACTCAGCCCTAGATGGCTCTTTCTCTGCTTCTTCAAGTTGTGAGTCTTCGACTGAGGCTATCTTGATGTCATCTATGTCAATCACATTGAAATTATTTCGCACATATAACTCCGTGATAGGCTGTGAATTGATAATTACTTCGTTGACATTATCGTCCTCGTCTTCTATCACATCATCGTCAGATCTCCAATCCACAATTTCCTCTGGTACGAATTCCCCTTCCTCTAAGTCTTCCATTTCTTCCTCAAAATCAAATTCCATCAACTCTTCCTCAATGTCTTTTAGCGCATCTATCATATCGCTTCCCAAAGCCCTTGAGGAACCAGCCTCTCCTCCTTCACCTTCCAACTGACTCGGCTCCCCCTGAGACTGAGCATCCTGAGCAGCAGAAAAATCTACTGGCTCAATCTGTCTTTGTGTGCTGGGATCATTGCCATTTCCATCTTCATTATCATCATCATTATCATCCCTGCGCACTTCTTGTTCACGGCACGATGTCTCCCCCTGAGCCTTTATATTTTTCAGTAATTGCTCAATTAGGGAGCGCATCGACCTTAATTCAGCTGCTTGATCAGCGACAAAAGATTTCAGCTCCAAGTTCTCTTCCTGCACTTTGTCCACTATCTTTTTCAGATCGGCATTCTCGTTATCCAGATTTGCATTGTGCTTCTGAATCTCACCGATTGCCGTCGTTAGGCCTAAGATCTGGATCTGTTGGAAGTCAACTCGATCTTTTAGCTGCAAAAACCTTTGATTTTCTGTGTATGTGGATGAGGTGGATGGGATGGATTGAATTGGAGTTGGAATGATCGGTGATGGGATATACGGTTCAGCATGTGGTGGTGATGGGGGTATGGTGGATTGAGTAGGTGGAGGTTGGACTGTTTCAGGCTGTGCTACTGAAGCGGAAGTAGCTCCTTGCATAAAGCGATGACGCTTAGCCCTTTGCCTCGTCACTAATGGTGCAACCTCTTCTTCTTCGAAATCAGAGTCATCAGACTCTCTTGATACTCTCCTCCTTGAAGCTTCTTCATTCACTACCAATCTTGACCTATAAGTTCCTATTTGAACTGTTGGTTCGGCTATAACCGTCTCTGGAGCTTCAACCACTATTTCCTCCATATCGTCCGACTCAGTTGCTGACGATGACACATCATTACCGGTCTGCTCAGGTTGGTATTCCTCAACTTGCCTAAAAACATCTTCTTCTCCTTCCGGAGGCTCTAGTAATTGATCAACCAGCTCAACAGTTATTTCTTCATTTGCATGAGGCCCAGAAGCCCAGATTTCTTCCAAAGTTTGGGCTATCTGCTCAGATTCTGGTGCGGCACTTGATGGCCCTGCTTTTTGTACCTCTGGCTGTTGACTTGTAGAAGGCCTAGTTGCTTGACTTTGACTCGCGGATGTTTTTTGGCGTCTCCTTTGTTGCTGAGCGCGCGGTTGTTGTTGTCGTTGTTGTGGCTGTCGAAGAGGAACTTCTACTTCACCTGCCCAGTTGGCATTATCTGGTGCCACAAAATTCCTGTCGATAACTGCTCTAAACAAAGGTCTCTCGACCAGAACCGCCAACCTTCCTCTGTGCGCAGAACAGTCAGCAAAAATCCTTTTATCCATGACCGCCACACTTTGAATCTCATTTAACTGCGGCAAATTTGGCAAAAAGTGCCGGATGAGCATTATTATAAAACGAGGATACAAAAATAATCTTTGCTGCTCTGGAGCCGTTATTTGATGAACGAACTCCAAGAAAAACATCTCCGAAAAACTGAATTTCTGATTATAAACCAGTGCAATTATCCCAGATTGGATCTTTGATACGATATAATCAAATCCTGCTTTCTTGGCCGTGAAGCACACCATGAATACGTGTGCCAAAAATCTCCACAGCCCAATAAGCCCGCTCTTCATGTAAGATGTCTTCGTAACATCTAAACTATATCCTATCCTCAGAAACGCTGCTTGCCTAATACTTAAGGGAAAGACAATAGGCCCATTTTCTTCTTCTTGAGAACCCAGCTGCAGAACCTGACGCAGCATATCAGCAGAAAAGACTAGCGGCTGTCCAGCTATTCTAGTCCTTAGAACTGTCGGGGTGACAGTGCAATCAACTTGTAGATGCTCGTAAAACTGCCGTACATATGGAATAACAATCTGAATGTTATGAGACAAAGCAAATGCAATCCTAGACTCTACTAAGAAATCCAGCATCTGACGAAAACCCTGCGCCTCAGGGATATAATGGTCAGGGGGAATGACCATATTATGCTTCGGCATGAAAACTCTATCAGCCATATCTGCACAATAGATAAATAATCAGAATTATTAAAAATCAATAAACTTGCTTAAATTCAAATTTGATTATTTTGAACTTGTTTAAGTACAAAATCCAATACAAATGAATTTCTACACGTTTAATTAAATTTAAATTGAATAATTCATATAAAATGACAGATTCGAACAAGCAGATTCGAAGACACTCTATTTCGAGTTTGATGACAGATTCGAATGTAATGTTCTTCTCGAGTTTACTGACAAACTCGAGAGTGTTCATGAACAGATTCGAAATGTCGGCCCAACTCATCACCAAAACCCATGATTTTAACCTTTTTGGACTCAGAAAATTACATTCATTAGCCCTACTAGGTACTAATCACAGATATATGCATTTAATTTGATTATTTATCGGTCTAAACTTTGTAATTTCGAAACACACAATTTGGACCTATAAACTTTCAAATATCAGTGATTTTTGGCTTAAATGATGTATAAAACTACATGAATCTTGTACAACCCAGTTGATTATACCTAGATGTATCAGTAGAATCGAACACGTAAGCAAAAAACTCGACAATCTGTCGTTTTTGTGGAAAACGGTAGACTCGAGCAGATTGATTCGAAATCGCCTAAATAGATTCGAGAGTATAGATTCGAAAACAGATGACTTAATGACGTTACTGTTAACCTATTTATACCACCTACCTTCGAGTCTATGGCCACTTTCGAATCTACTGACAGATTCGAGGATACCCCAATTCGAGTTTAACCTAAACTCGAATTTCCCAAAACACTTGGAAAATTTCAAAAATTTTGAAATAAATTCAACTTTTTCAACTTTTTCAACCTTATTGTGTAACGGAATAAACTATGCCAAATCTTTTGCCCTAAGCACAAGATTTTTCACGCAGTGTTTATTTTATCCAACTATGAATGCACCCTCAGTAATTTTTGACCTTTTTCCTAAGTAGAACAATAAATAAAAATAAAATAAAATAAAATAAAAATAAAAATAAGTAAAAGTAAAAATAAAATTTTAAAATGTTGACCAAAAAGTTAACTTAGACTTAAACTGCTTTTATTCTAACTTACAGCCTATGCTAAACTCTAAACAAAATATTTTTGATGAGTATAGTCAAAGAAAGGTTCAATCAGATAGCGGTGTCAGATACTCACTTTCAGTACTTAAACTTTCACACTTAGGAATTTTTGATTCCTTTGATTGTTTGTCGTGAAATACCCATTTAGTCGATTGTTGGTATTTACCTCTTTAAACATGCTACATTTCGGAATATCCCTTGGCATTTTTATTTTTCATGAAATTATCTTACGTGACTCAGACATAAACATACTTTTATGATCAAGGCATATAGACTAAGATTCTAACTTGTTGGTATTTGCAAACTTTCTTTAAAAGACAAACATCGGACACAGGTCTGTATTTTCATACAACAAAGTGTCTTAGTTTGACTTAAGGTTTATTTTTAAAGCTATCAAGACAGCGGTGACAGGTCTGTACCGACGTACAACAAAGCGACTTATCTTGCTAACCCGAATCAAAACAGAGGCAACAGGTCTGTACTTACGTACAACAGAGTTACATGTTTTCGACTCTCAATTTTGTATGATTTTTCTATTCTTTCCATTTTAAGATGTATTTGATGATTCTATACATCCCCAGAAAGTTTGCATACCTCATTTAGACTCAAAGTTTGTATGTCTTGTACATAAAAATTAAGACCGATTGGTCATACATCTAAGTTAGCGACACATTTGACTTTTTCTTGAATATGTTATTAGCCTTGAGATTCCCTATATGTATAATGCCTATCAACACATCAAACTAAAATAAAGTATAACACTTAGAATTTAGGTGCATTATGTGTGAAAGCCTAAACACTTAGAGTTTGTAACGACTGTGCTAATTTTCGTCACTTTGAACCTATGCATCTAAGACTTAACTCCTTTTCTGATATTCTCTCTTTTTTTTGTATTTTTATGATTTTCTCTCTTTTTTCTTTTGTTTTTCACAAGAAATAGCAATAAAAGAAGATAACCTACTAACTTACTAAAAATAGAAACTATCCTAAATTAGCATACTTACTATAAAAAGAAAGAAATACTACAGCTATAAAAGGAAATAAACTTCTACTAAGGTCAAATTACTCTGGGTTGCGCATTCCATTTAGTTGAATTAAATACTCAAACCGTGACTTATCAAATGCTTTGGTAAATAAATCTGCATTATTATCGTCCGTTGCCACTTTTACCAATTTGATTAAGTTCTTTTCAGCACAATCACGAATAAAATGATGCCTTATGTCTATGTGCTTTGTTTTACTGTGTTTAACTGGATTGTTAGTTATAGCAATTGTAGATTGATTGTCTATCCTAATGGGAGTTTGAGTACAAGCCAAACCGTAATCCCGCAATTGTTGTTGTATCCACAGAACCTGTGAGCAGCAACGACCAGCAGCAACATACTCGGCCTCGCACGTTGACACGGCTACCGATGTCTGTTTCTTGCATTGCCAGGATACCAATCTCCCTCCTAGGAATTGACAACCTCCAGTTGTTGATTTGCGCGTCAAGCTCCATCCTCCGTAGTCAGAATCCGTGAATGCTGTAACATCCTCGGATTTAAATTATTGTATTTGAAGTTATTAAGTTTAAATTTGTAAATTAAGTTGTTACGAAAATGATTATGTATTTGGATTATGAAAGTCGGTTGCTATTTTGAGAAATTATGAAGCTTGGAAATTTTGAATTATTATTATGATTTATAATTATTAGTAAGGGTAAAACTAAGACTAAATCAGTATTTATTGGAACCGGATAAGTTGAGGGGCTAAAAGTGTCCAAAGTTGAAATTATGGAATAAAAGGCCCTTAGTCTTTCATTTTGAACTATCTCATTCTCTCTCTATAACCCAAGCTCTCTCTCTCTAGAAATCTCTCTAAAAATTTCTGATATTTCCTACTGGAATTCGAATTTGTGGAACCAAATTCGTGAATCAAGGCTGAATATAAACAGGATTCAAGTGAATTTAAGGTAAGAAACCCATTTTTAAGTTTTGAATTTGAATTTTGGAGAGAAAAGATGAAATTCGGATTTATAAACTGAGAAATTGTTGATGCATGTGTGTTAAATCAGTGGAGAATCGATTGTTGAACATCACTGAAGCATCTGAAACAAGAATCATCGGTTAATTCGTCCTAAAAGGTTAGAAATCTTAATTTTTGTAAGTTTTTAGTGTTCTTGAGGTTTTTCTTCAATTTTGATCCAATCTGGACGAATTAGAATGTTATGGATGTGAAAAATGATGTAGAAACGTTCATTATATGTTAGTATAGCATTATTATGAATTGCATGTTGTTAGATTTAAGTTTTGGCAATTTTTACTTAAAAACCCGTAGCTGCGAAATAGCAAACCTGCATGTGAACTCGGCGAGTTCATGAGGAACTCGGCGAGTACTGAAGAACAAGATGAATAAATCTTCATAAAAATTCATAAGTGTTGGATCCGAATTCGGTTGGGACCCGAATTCGGATAAGATCCGAAATTTGAATAGGACCGAAGTCAAAAACTAAGAACCGAACTCGGAGGGTCCGAATTCGGATGGGTCAACCCGAACTCGGATGGGTCAACCCAATCCGGATGTGTCCGAAATTCAACTAAGGGTCCGAAATTCGGACAGGAACTCGGCGAGTTCCATGAGCCTACTCGGCGAGTTCTATGAGTTTTGGGGTAATTCGGATGGGTTTAAAAGGACCCGAATTAATGGACAATTAAACACACTTTTGGGATATCTTGTGTACTATAATAAGGCATATAATGGAGGGTTAATTGGGAATAATAACAACTTGAATAACGGTATATAAATGAGTTTTGGATGATGTTTCCGAATGTTGTAGCACTTTATTGTATACAAGTTGATGGTAATTGTTAAAGAACATATAATGATAATATGTTTTCATTATGGAAATGAAACAGGTCCCTTGTGGTGTTGTTTAACCCACAGTGGGGTACTTGGTTGATCCGGTTGAAATTCCGAGGAGAAATAATATTGCTTAAAGATTAATAACGCACCCACTGTGAGTACCTTTGATTTTTAACATGTCTGCATCTGCTTTATGTTTGCATTGCCTGCTGAGGCCTGTTGTTTCATGTTCGTTTGGCATTCTACTAACATGCGTTTATGTTGATGCACATTCATATTTGTTGCATGTCCGTTCATTTGTTGTGCATCCTTTCGATGGACCTGCGTGGTCGCATCTGTACTCTGATGTTACTGTGCTATATGACCAAGAGTTTGACACCTCTGTGGTCAGGATAGACAGTAAGTCATCCCCGATGTAATGTCTGCCTCAGATGGTTGGTTTTTCTTATGCCGAGTGTCAGCTCGAAGGAGCTGCGGCTCAGGTTTGCGTATCTTGGATACGTGTGGAGTATACGGTATGTGTTACCGCGGATACTCTGGGGGCATCATAAAGATTTGTAGAATGTGTGAAAATCATCTGGTATTCACTAAGCATTCGCTTACCTTTTAGTTGTTGAATTTTTACAGGAAAAGGGAAGTCTACAGCTGGACCATCTAGCTAGGAAATCTATTGAAGTATTTGAAGATTTCTACCGTTTACTTTGGTATTTGGTTTATGAAAATTTTGTTGTAATGAATTTGGGATAATGTATTAATTTGAGTTGGTAGACTTAGACGTGTAACCTTTGTAGCACCGTAGGGTGTTAGACTCTGTTGTAATACTTTTATTTATGTATTTTGCTTCCGCACTATTATTAAGCTATCAGATCATTATGTTATCTGTTTGTTGGTGATTAATCCTGGGTGAATTGTAATTGGTGGTTAATGTGGCAAGGGTGTCACAGCGTATGGTATCAGAGCAGTAGTTTGAGATTCAAGTGTCCGTGAGGTCTTGGTCTCAAACATTAAGTGTTGACATGTAGTGATTCTAAGTAATGATCTGAACTAAGATAGGTTACGATCTAGTAATCATAAGAATATTGACTATCATACGGGACAATTGGGTGGTGTCTATAAATAAATGACATGTTACTAAATAAGTTATATGTTTCATATTTCAGAACATGTCTGGAGGAGGAATGACACCTGAAGAGACGAGAGAAATGATGCTAGCCATGATGGCTGAGCAAAGAGAGATGATACAAGATCAATTTCGGGCTCGAGATGAGGCCGAAGCTAAGCGAAGAGAAGAGAAAAGAAGGAATAAGGAAAAAGAGGGAAATAATGACGAGCAAGATGACAACACTGGGTCATCTAATAAGCCCAGGGGTTGTCGTTTCAAGGACTTTAAGGGAAATGGAGCCGTTGAATTTACTGGGTTGGGGGATGCTGTTACTGCACTGGAGTGGATAACAGCTACAGAAAGGACTTTCCGAATCAGCGATTGTGCTGAGAAGGATATGGTCCGATTCGCTACTGCCATGTTCACCAAAGACGCAATAATGTGGTGGAACTCGATGGTGAATGCACTAACAATGGAAAAGGTTGCTGTAATGAAATGGGCTGAGTTCACTGAAGTTTTCACTCAGCAGTACTGCCCGGCCGATGAGCGCCGAAGATTGGAGGCTAAATTTATGACGCTAATTCAGGGGACTAAGTCTGTGTCCTAGTACGCTGTAGAGTTCACGAGGCTGAGTTTGTTCGCGCTTCATCAAGTGGATACCGAGGAGAGGAAAGTGACCAGGTTTGAGGCTGGTCTTGATTTGGAGATTCGAAGGGTGATGAGCAACGTACGCTACCCCACATTTGCTGGTTTACTGGAAGCCGCCAGGAATGTGGAACAGATCTTGGGTATGTCGGGATACGTGATGGGGTCCGCTGCTGCTTCAGTCAACCCAACTCAACCTTCACCACCGAAACGCCAACGCGAAGGAGGTTATTCTGGTTCTTCACGATCATCGCAATACTCGCCGCAACAGTCCTTCCGTCGACAGTCTAGTTCTTCCGGTCGTGCTCGTGCATACTCTATCAACACCGAGCCACAGTATTGTAACAAGTGTCATCTGGAACACTTCGGCAAGTGCACCAACGGGCGTGCGTGTTTTTGCTGCGGAGAGTTGGGCCACTTTCAGAATGAATGCCCACGGAGATCTGATGCTTGCCATAAGTGTGGAGTATGGGGGCACTATAGTCGGAATTGTCGAAAGAATGCTCAAGCAGTTGCTGCTCCAACATCAACACGATCTTCAGGAGGTTCAAGCGGCGGTTCAGTTAACCGAGGTCGTGGTCAGTCGCAAAGGGCACCGACTCGTGCATTTCAGATTACTGCAGAAGAGGCTAGGGAAAACCCGGAGGTGGTCACGGGTATGTTTATTGTAAACTCTTTACCTGCAAGAGTATTATTTGACTCGGGTGCCAATAGATCGTTTGTATCTACTATGTTTGCACAACAACTTGCCATGCCTTTGTCTAAGCTATCTGCTGTACTAGATATTGAAACTGCTAGTAATACTTTAGTCAAGGTAGACCACGTATACCGTAACTGCACTTTAGTGATTGAAGATGTAGTCTTCAATTTGGACTTGATTCCGATCGAGTTTAGTGAATTTGATGTAATTATCGGGATGGATTGGTTGATAGAGAATGAAGCCCACATAGTATGTAAGAAGCGAATGATCAAGATAACTACTCCGGAGGGGCGTGAGATCTGCATTTATGGGAATAGGAGAAGCGGGGATCTATGTTTGTTGACCATTGCAAAAGCCCGAAAGCTTGTTGCAAAGGGATGTGACGCCTACCTGGCATATGCTATAGATGCCAAGGCTGAGAAGAAGACGTTGGCCGATGTGCCTGTTGTTTCACAATTCCCGGATGTGTTTCCGGAAGACTTGTCTGGCGTGCCGCCTGAGAGACAAGTGGAATTTCGAATTGATCTGATCCCTGGAGCTGCACCGGTAGCTCGTTCTCCTTATCGCCTTGCCCCAACCGAGATGAAAGAGATGATGACACAACTCCAGGAGTTGTTGGACAAGGGTTTTATTCGACCAAGTTCATCGCCGTGGGGAGCCCCTGTTTTGTTTGTGAAAAAGAAGGATGGTACAATGCGAATGTGCATTGATTACCGGGAATTGAATAAACTGACTGTTAAGAACAAGTATCCGCTGCCGAGGATAGACGATTTGTTCGATCAATTACATGGGGCGAGTGTATTTTCTAAGATTGACCTGAGGTCGGGAGATCATCAGCTGAAGGTTCGAGAAGAAGATGTGCCTAAGACAGCTTTTAGGACACGTTACGGGCATTACGAGTTCTTGGTTATGCCTTTTGGGTTAACCAATGCGCCGGCTGTCTTTATGGATTTGATGAACCGAGTTTGCAGACCGATGTTGGACAAGTCGGTAATTGTTTTTATAGATGACATTTTGGTGTATTCAAAGTCTGAAGCCGAACACGCTGATCATCTAAAAGAGTTATTGGAATTGTTAAGAAAGGAAAGGTTGTATGCCAAGTTCTCAAAATGTGAGTTTTGGCTACAACAGATTCAGTTTTTAGGGCATGTGATATCGGGGGCCGGAATTTCTGTAGATCCAGCTAAAGTAGAAGCGGTGAGAAATTGGGAGTCGCCTCGTTCAGCTACTGAAGTCAGAAGTTTTCTGGGGTTGGCGGGCTACTATAGGAGATTTATAAAGGACTTTTCGAAAATTGTCGTTCCTTTGACGGTGTTGACAAAGAAGAATGCACCTTTTGTCTGGGAAACCGTGCAGCAAGAGGCGTTTGATGTTTTGAAGAAGACGTTAAGTGAAGCACCGATACTTGCCCTACCAGAGGGTAATGAGGACTTTGTTGTATACACTGATGCTTCGAGGTTGGGACTTGGTGCAGTATTGATGCAACGTGGAAAAGTTATAGCTTATGCTTCGAGACAGTTAAAGCAACACGAGAAGAATTATTCAACTCATGACTTGGAGTTGACTGCAGTTACGTTTGCGTTAAAATTGTGGAGGCACTATCTATATGGGACTAAGTGTCAGTTATACACGAATCATAAGAGCCTGAAATACATTTTCAGCCAGAAAGAACTTAACATGAGACAGAGACGTTCGATGGAGCTAATAAAGGATTATGACTGTGAAATCCTTTACCATCCTGGAAAGGCTAACGTGGTAGCCGATGCTTTGAGTCACAAAGCATATGCCAAGGATTGCTGTTACATGTTGACATCTACTATGTTAACATCCACTATTATTGATGATGTCAAGGCCGCTCAAGAGGAAGCCTTGAAAGACGAGAATGTTGGTGCTGAAGATATAAGAGCACAGATTAAGGATATGGAAACAAGTGAATCAGGTTTGAAAGGTATATATGGGAGAATCTGGGTGCCAAAGTATGGAGGCATGAGAAATGTGATAATAGAAGAAGCTCATCAGTCAAAGTTTTCTGTACATCCCGGGAGCACAAAGATGTACAACGAGCTGAAAGCAGACTTCTGGTGGCCCGGATTAAAGAAAGATATCGGACAGTACGTAGAGAGATGCCGAACTTGTCGGTTAGTGAAAGCCGAACACCAGCAGCCTTACGGTAGTTTGCAACCGCTTCCCATCCCGGAATGGAAGTGGGAGCATATCACGATGGACTTTGTCACGAAGTTGCCGAAGACTAGGCGTCAACACGATGCAGTTTGGGTAATAGTGGATCGGTTAACTAAGTCCGCACACTTTATACCGATTCGGGAAAACTATTCATTAGAGAAGTTAGCTCACATTTACATGGATGAGATCGTCGCTAGACATGGAGTACCGAAGTCCATAGTATCAGATCGAGACAGCCGATTTACTTCCAACTTCTGGTCGGCATTACAAGAAGGGTTAGGAACGAGGATTGCTATGAGTACGGCTTACCGTCCGCAAACCGATGGTCAAAGTGAAAGGACTATCCTGACACTTGAAGATATGATGCGGTCGTGTGTGTTGGACCTTGGTGGTAATTGGGATGACCATTTACCATTGATAGAATTTTCGTATAACAACAGTTACCATGCGACAATCAAGAAAGCGCCGTTTGAGGCATTGTATGGGAGAAGATGTAGGACTCCTACATGTTGGAGGGAAACCGGTGAAACGCCGATTGCTGGGCCGACATTATTGCAAGAAACAAATGAAAAGATTCAATTGGTAAGACAGAATATGAAGGCGGCCCAAGATCGCCAGAAAAGTTATTACGATAGAAGGCACAAACCAATCAGTTTTGAGGTAAATGATTGGGTGTATTTGAAGGTGTCACCTATGAGAGGTGTTACACGTTTTGTAAAGAGAGGAAAGCTGGCTCCAAGATTTGTTGGGCCATTTAAGATAATAGAAAAAGTTGGAAACCAGTCATATCGTTTAGAGTTGCCGGAAGAAATGTCGGGCATACACCCGGTGTTCCATGTGGGAAACCTCAGGAAGTCATTCACTGCCGAAAACGAAGATTGGGCAGATCACACTGAATTGCAAATTGATGAAAGGCTCCGGTATGTTGAAGAGCCGGAGTGTGTGTTAGACACGAAAGTGAAGAAATTGAGAAGTAAAGAGATAGAGATGGTGCTTGTTCGTTGGAAGCATCACAAAGGAGCAAATCATACGTGGGAGCCTAAGTCTGAGATGTTAAAGAAATATCCGCAACTTTTTGGATCCGAGTAACTTCGAGGACGAAGTTTGAGCGTGGTGGAGCCCATGCTGTAACATCCTCGGATTTAAATTATTGTATTTGAAGTTATTAAGTTTAAATTTGTAAATTAAGTTGTTACGAAAATGATTATGTATTTGGATTATGAAAGTCGGTTGCTATTTTGAGAAATTATGAAGCTTGGAAATTTTGAATTATTATTATGATTTATAATTATTAGTAAGGGTAAAACTAAGACTAAATCAGTATTTATTGGAACCGGATAAGTTGAGGGGCTAAAAGTGTCCAAAGTTGAAATTATGGAATAAAAGGCCCTTAGTCTTTCATTTTGAACTATCTCATTCTCTCTCTATAACCCAAGCTCTCTCTCTCTAGAAATCTCTCTAAAAATTTCTGATATTTCCTACTGGAATTCGAATTTGTGGAACCAAATTCGTGAATCAAGGCTGAATATAAACAGGATTCAAGTGAATTTAAGGTAAGAAACCCATTTTTAAGTTTTGAATTTGAATTTTGGAGGGAAAAGATGAAATTCGGATTTATAAACTGAGAAATTGTTGATGCATGTGTGTTAAATCAGTGGAGAATCGATTGTTGAACATCACTGAAGCATCTGAAACAAGAATCATCGGTTAATTCATCCTAAAAGGTTAGAAATCTTAATTTTTGTAAGTTTTTAGTGTTCTTGAGGTTTTTCTTCAATTTTGATCCAATCTGGACGAATTAGAATGTTATGGATGTGAAAAATGATGTAGAAACGTTCATTATATGTTAGTATAGCATTATTATGAATTGCATGTTGTTAGATTTAAGTTTTGGCAATTTTTACTTAAAAACCCGTAGCTGCGAAATAGCAAACCTGCATGTGAACTCAGCGAGTTCATGAGGAACTCGGCGAGTACTGAAGAACAGATGAATAAATCTTCATAAAAATTCATAAGTGTTGGATCCGAATTCGGTTGGGACCCGAATTCGGATAAGATCCGAAATTTGAATAGGACCGAAGTCAAAAACTAAGAACCGAACTCGGAGGGTCCGAATTCGGATGGGTCAACTCGAACTCGGATGGGTCAACCCAATCCGGATGTGTCCGAAATTCAACTAAGGGTCCGAAATTCGGACAGGAACTCGGCGAGTTCCATGAGCCTACTCGGCGAGTTCTATGAGTTTTGGGGTAATTCGGATGGGTTTAAAAGGACCCGAATTAATGGACAATTAAACACACTTTTGGGATATCTTGTGTACTATAATAAGGCATATAATGGAGGGTTAATTAGGAATAATAACAACTTGAATAACGGTATATAAAATGAGTTTTGGATGATGTTTCCGAATGTTGTAGCACTTTATTGTATACAAGTTGATGGTAATTGTTAAAGAACATATAATGATAATATGTTTTCATTATGGAAATGAAACAGGTCCCTTGTGGTGTTGTTTAACCCACAGTGGGGTACTTGGTTGATCCGGTTGAAATTCCGAGGAGAAATAATATTGCTTAAAGATTAATAACGCACCCACTGTGAGTACCTTTGATTTTTAACATGTCTGCATCTGCTTTATGTTTGCATTGCCTGCTGAGGCCTGTTGTTTCATGTTCGTTTGGCATTCTACTAACATGCGTTTATGTTGATGCACATTCATATTTGTTGCATGTCCGTTCATTTGTTGTGCATCCTTTCGATGGACCTGCGTGGTCGCATCTGTACTCTGATGTTACTGTGCTATATGATCAAGAGTTTGACACCTCTGTGGTCAGGATAGACAGTAAGTCATCCCCGATGTAATGTCTGCCTCAGATGGTTGGTTTTTCTTATGCCGAGTGTCAGCTCGAAGGAGCTGCGGCTCAGGTTTGCGTATCTTGGATACGTGTGGAGTATACGGTATGTGTTATCGCGGATACTCTGGGGGCATCATAAAGATTTGTAGAATGTGTGAAAATCATCTGGTATTCACTAAGCATTCGCTTACCTTTTAGTTGTTGAATTTTTTACAGGAAAAGGGAAGTCTACAGCTGGACCATCTAGCTAGGAAATCTATTGAAGTATTTGAAGATTTCTACCGTTTACTTTGGTATTTGGTTTATGAAAATTTTGTTGTAATGAATTTGGGATAATGTATTAATTTGAGTTGGTAGACTTAGACGTGTAACCTTTGTAGCACCGTAGGGTGTTAGACTCTGTTGTATCACTTTTATTTATGTATTTTGCTTCCGCACTATTATTAAGCTATCAGATCATTATGTTATCTGTTTGTTGGTGATTAATCCTGGGTGAATTGTAATTGGTGGTTAATGTGGCAAGGGTGTCACAAATGCCTCCAACTCTAGATCTCCCTCCGCGTGATACCAAAGTCCCAGCTTCGGTTTCGATTTGAGGTATCGTAGAATTCGCTTCACAGCTTTCATATGCATCTCCTTCGGATTAGCTTGAAACCTAGCACAAATACACACAGCAAACATGATGTCAGGTCTTGAAGCAGTTAAATACATAAGTGATCCGATCATAGCCCGATATAACGTCGGATCCACATCGGCATCACTTTCAGTACCCGATCCGAGATTGTGATTCACTTGAATCGGCGTGCTGAAATGGGCAGTCAGTTTCGTTCCTTCCATCCCGAAACGTTCCAATATGTCATAGACATACTTCGTCTGATGGATAAACATCCCTTCCTTCTTCTGGTCAACTTGTAACCCCAAAAAGAAAGTTAACTCTCCCATTGCACTCATCTCGAATTTCGACTTCATCACCTTCTCGAAATCTTTGCACATTTGTTCGTCTGATGATCCAAAAATGATATCATCAACGTACACTTGTACCAAGATGAAGTGTTCTCCCTTCCTCTTAACAAACAGAGTACTATCTATCCTACCCCTTTCAAACCCGTTCTCTAATAAATGGTTGGATAGAGTCGCATACCACGCCCTTGGTGCTTGATGCAATCCATATAGAGCCTTATCTAAGCGATATGCTCTATCTGGATATTTTGGATCTGTAAACCCGGGCGGTTGTTCTACATACACCAACTCCTTCACTTTCCCATATAGGAAGCACTCTTAACATCTAATTGATATACCTTAAAGCCCTTGAAGGAGGCAAAAGCTAGAAACAACCTAATGGCTTCCACCCTTGCTACTAGTGCAAACACCTCATTGTAATCGATTCCCTCCTCTTGGTTGAAACCCTTTACAACTAGCCTAGCCTTGTTGCGAGTGACTATACCCCGATCGTCTCTTTTGCACTTAAAAACCCATTTGGTTCCTATGGCAACTTCCCCTCGAGGTAATGGAACTAACTCCCACACTTCTAGTTTCCTAAACTGCGAGAGTTCTTCCTGCATCGCTTCAACCCAGGAGTTATCCTTAAGTGCCATTTGCACATTCTTAGGCTCTACTTTCAATATGAAACAAGAATAGAGACATGTGTGATATGCCTCGGAGTCATTTATCATCGACAATAACACAGTGTTGTTATTTAAACTACTCCTAGTCCTCACACCCTCGTTAGGATTTCCTATGATGCTTTCTATAGGATGGTTCTTGTTGATCCTAGAGGTCTCTATCTCATCAACCCTTAGATTTTCTCCTAAGTTAGATCCTATTTCACCTAATGGGGGAACTTCCTCGGATTCTACATTTTCCTCCTCGTGGACATTTTCCTCAGAGTTGGAATTTGTTTCGTGAGTCTGGTTCTCAGTTGAAGGTGCTTCAGGAACATTGACTTCTGGAGATCCATCTACAGTTGAAGTAGACTTGGATGTGGATTCAAACGTAGTCCTCGGAAAGGTATGACCATCGTCATTCAGATTCAACGTCGCCATGTCCTTTTCGATTGTACCTGCATTTTCATCCAAAGGAATGTTAAATGACTCAAATAATTTATCATAGTCAAATATCCATTCCGGACCTGTTTGGAGTTCATGTGTATAACTTGTGACTTCAATGTTATACACAATTTCCACTGTACCATTTGTTTTGTTAAAAACCCGTTTGTTTGGTGAGTTCGGCACATAACCTAGAAAGTATCCTTCGTCAGCCTTTTCACCAAACTTCGGTTGATGTTTTGTACGCAATAAAGTGCATGGTACCCCAAACGGTTCGAAGCCAGTTAAATTAGGTGGCCGTTTATTCAAAATTTCATAACAGGTTTTGTTCAAAGATTTTACAGTTAGGACCCGGTTTAAAATATGACATGCGGTATTCACTGCCTCCCCCCAAAACATGGTAGGAAGCTCTGAATCCGACAACATAGTCCTAGCTGCCTCAATCAGTGTCCTGTTTTTACGTTCGGCCACCCCATTTTGTTGAGGCTCATATGGTGCACTAAATTGATGCACTATGCCCTTTGAGAGGCAATATACACCAATTACAGTGTTTTTGAACTCAGTTCCATTATCACTACGAAGCCTTTTAACCCATGTTCCGTAGGAATTCTCCACTTGGTCTAAGAACCCGATGAGCTTGGAAGCCATCTCGTCCTTTGTACCTAGAAAGAAAACCCAAGAAAATCGTGAGTAATCGTCAGTGATAACCAAACAATACCAACTACCTCCTATACTCCTTTTGTTGATTGGTCCGAAAAGATCCATGTGCAACAATTCGAATGTTGGGGTTATGGTGTTCTGCGTCTTGGACTTGTGTGTCTTCTTATGTTGTTTGCCCTTATTGCATGGTAGACACTTGTCCTCGAACTGAAAACTCTTCATAGGCACACCTTGCACCAATCCATTTTTGGTTATGTAGTTCATTTTTCTTAGGTGCAAGTGAGCCATGCGTCTGTGCCACAACACTGATTCCGTCTCCGAAGCTTTGGATAACAAACAGATTGGCTCCATCGAAGTCTCCGGCTTGTTCATATCAAGCATGTACAAGTCATTCTTCCTTGGTGCCCGCATCAATACCCATTCTTCAGGAATCTTGAATCCCGGTTTTAGCACTAACGCTTCAGTGTCAGTGAACAACACTGAATTCTTCTTGTCACAGATTTGAGATTCACTAATGAGATTGTGAACCAGTTTATCAACGTGACAAACTTGGTCCAACTTGATCGTCCCATTAGTGACAACTCCGGTACCCGTTATGTTGCCTCCCTTGTTTCCCGCGAATGATACAAATCCCCAATTCCCACCCTTGAAGTCTGTAAGGAGACTTCGTTCCCCTGTCATGTGCCTGGAGCATCCACTGTCGACAAACCATTTGTTGTTTGGACCTGTGGTGATCTCCTGCACATGAAAGAAAATAGGTTAATTATCACGGGGAACCCAAGCCATAATTGACTTGGTTATACCATTCTCGTCCACATACTTAAACTCTTTCAAATACCCATCTCGCCTTTCAGGTGACTTGGGTCGTTGAACAGGAGTTTGTTGTGGTGCCGAGTGATGTATATTCACTCTTTGCCTTTGAGTAGGCATTTGTTGTGGAGCTCTTGAATAATTCCTATTATATTGCATTTCAGATTGTGATCCCTGAGCTCTAACCGGTGTGTGATGTCTAATAGGAGTGTGTGACCTAACCGGAGTGTATGCTCTGCTAGGTGTTGTGCTCCTATACTGTTGTTGAGGTCCAGACCTAGATTGATTTACGACTCTATTCGGTGAACTAGTCCTAACCACTTCCTTTGGTCCAACCTTGACCGGTAATTGTTTCACAACTTGTTTTGTTGTAGCCTGCACAGTTTTCTCGGTACTCTGAGAACTACTAGTGCTTGCCACACTTGTTGAGGTCTTAACTGGTGTTGGCTTCCCTGTCTTTGGTGTAACTTCAGTTTTCCTAAGCGGACAGTTAGAAGCAACATGCCCCTTTTCATGACATCTAAAGCAGGACATCTTATCTATGGACTTCTTGTGTGTGCCCTTAGACTTAGGTGTCTCACTAGTGTCTTGGTCCTTTTGAACATCTACTGCGATTGGTTCATCGTCCTGATCATTAAAATCAATTTTATGTTTTCCTGCAGGTGTTTCACTGGAGGAAGACACAAATTTGACTTTCTTAACCTTGACGGCTGTATCAGTCACTTTAGGTGTATTTTCTATTACAGGCTCAGATATAGGTGTAGGTATGTCCTCTAAGACTACTGATTTATCAGTTTTCTCCTGAGGTTGAGGAACGTAGTTTGCATTAAAAGGTGGAGGAATTTCATGAAATCCTAGACCTACAGGCTTTTTAGATTGACGTTGAGCATCTAAAACTTTCCCTAGGTTCAGGCTTGAATTCCTAAACTTTTCTAGCTTACTATTCGCCTCGGCTACCTTAACCTTTGTTTCAGCTAGCTCTACTTCTTTTGTCTTAAGATCTTTCGTTAAAGCCACTACATGCTCATACATCAGTTCTAATATTACGCACTGCTCACTCAGCTTGTCCTTTAGAACTATGACATCTTGGGCATCAGCTTTAAGTTTGTCCTTAAGATCTTGCTTAATGTCGTTCAGGCTAGCGTTATCAGCTTTTAAAGATTCATTTTGAGCAGTTATGGTTTTATGTGATTCTAAGACTAGATTCAACCTATCGTTGGAAGTAACACATAACATGCATAAATCATGAAAAAGTGAGTAATTCAGACTAACCTTTGTGTTATCGGATTCCACGTTGGCCATTTGAGCGGCAAACTCCAGAAGCGTCTGATCATTCGTCTTCTCCACCCACATCGGACTGCTTTCCCTTGTGGTCCGCTCTTCCCCTTCACACCCATTCTCCGTTACTTCAGCCATAAAAGCCCGAGCATTTGATTCTGGATGTGAGCTCCAGTCGTAAGTACCATCCAGCTGTCTGTCTGATGTGACATTTGATAGTAGACCAGCTAGATTGGCTTGACCGGCAGATGAACTCGGAAGGTATCTCTGTTGAGACTGATTCTGAAACTGTCCATGATGCTGGTTCTGCCCTTGGTATGTATCTACCTTCGGTCTCTGACATTCTCTGGCGAAGTGTCCCAGACCTTGACAGTTGTAGCACTTGACCTTGGACTTATCAAATCCAAATCCCTTATTGTTCATTGTCAAATTCCTTCCAGTCCGTTTGATGAATCTTTTAACCCGTTGGGTTACCATGGCCAGTTGCCATTTTAGATCCATTTCCTCAAGATCGTCAGGGTCGACCTGATCATAGTCTTCATCCCAGAGTGCAGGATCGTTAATTTTCCCTTGAACGCAGTTCCCATATGCGGCCACAAATGAAGCAAGCAAGTTCAAATGTTCTTCCGCTGATTTTGCGCTCATGGGCATCTTAGAGTAGCCCTGAGATGTTGATGCCTGAGTTGCTTGAGGTAGCGGTTCCTCCGATCTTCCCAATCCTAAGAACGCTCTGTTCAGTGTGTCATCAGTCTCTGCTGGTGACGACGTTTCTCCGGTGAAAAACGTTGTAGCAGTCTTCAGATCAGCTGCCGCTGAAGGTTTTGTTGATTTTCCAAAATACATCGCTGGATTCTGGACTTGTTCGTAATCCGTTTCGGCCTTCAGTAGTTCGAAATGATATGCCCGCAACGTTCCCACGATATCCTCCAATGATTGGGTATAATACTTGTCCTCATTAAGCTTTATCATTGCCACATACATAGCCCATTTGGCTGGTAAGGCATCAAGAAGCTTATTGTTCTTCTCAGTGTCATTATACTCAATCCCATGACTTTCAAGCTCCGTCAATAGATGTTAAAAGCGGGTGATGGTATCATCCAACTGTTCATCCTTCAACGCCTTGAAAATAGCAAGCTGTTGTTTCAACTGCTCCCTACGCTTTCTTCGAACCCTAGGTTTACCCTCACACCTCTTTTCTAGCAACTCCCAAAGTTCCTTTGATGTCTTTTGAGTCCGAAATGTGTGTAGTATATCCTGAGGCAACGTCATTCGAATTATCGAGAAAGCTCTGTTCTCGGCTTCATACAGTTTCTTATCATCTTCCTTCATCATCTGATATGATAAGACTCTCTGACGGCCTTCAACTTCAGAAATAGGTGGAATGTATCCTTCGTCAATACAAACCCACATGCGCATGTCATTGAAACGCATAAAATCGGCAAACCGATCTTTCCACCAATAATAATCCTCGAGTTTCATCAGCTTAGGTGGAGTATTAGCCTTTCCGACCTCGTGATCCATTTCGAGAAACTTTTGAAGATTTGACATTGTTTCAAAAGTAATTGAATTGAACTTAGTTAATTTAATTCGAAACTAATTTGAGTTAATTCTTTCGAATCTAGGTAGATTCGAATATAATTAAATTTAAATTTATTTGGGATTAAATTCGATTAAGTTTAGTAATTCAATTAAATTCGAAACTAATGACAGATTCGAAAGTCCCCAAACTCGAAGGTCAAGGTAAACTCGAAAATTTAGTAGATTCGAAGCCCTATTCGACTCTAGTCCAAATTCGAATTAAACTCGAATGTCAGCAGACTCGAGAACCTATTCGAAACTAGCACAAACTCGAATTAAACTCGAAACTCACTTTATCAAACTCGAGAGGAGTGGATTTTGGTTAGACTCGAGACTAAGAATAACCCTAATTACTCCTAATAGATTCGAGCGCCGCAAACTCGAAAAACGGCTAATACTTCGATTTCTTAACGTTTTGCAGATTAAATCAATATTTTTCCAACGAAAAATAATGATTTCGATCAAAAACGTGAAAAACACGAAGTATTTTCCGGATAACAATTTGCTAAGCTCAAAAGACACGAAAAACACGAAGATGAGAGAAAAACCGTCCAAAAGCGTCAAGAAACCTAGGATATTTCTTGATGAACACGAAGAACACCAAGAACACCCCGTAGGCTCTGATACCACTTGAAAGGTCTACCTAACACAGATCTATCTAGACGCGGAACCGTCAACGAGTGCGGAATCCTCGTTAACGGGTAGACGGTAACAACACTCACCAGGAACACGGAGACTATCAACGAGCTGTACGAACTACACAAGAACGCACCTACCAGAAGATTCTCTCCGAAACAACCCTAACACTGATGATAAACTCGAAATCGCTTTTTGCTTAATCACTCTCGAACTCTGCAAAAAGTCTGATAATATTTCGAGTCTATCCCTAATTATAGAGGCTAATTCGAGTCTGACATGGGCCAAACTCGAATCCGGCCCAAGGCCCATTCGAGTTTGTCCTCACTGACATTCTCGAATCTGCCTCATAACATACATTCGAATCTGTCTAATTGACTCATTCGAATCTGACCTAGATTCGAATCCTAGTCCATTGAGATTTCGAATTTACTATCACATAATTAACATAGTGTAGAAACTTATGTTTTCAGCTTATGCTTGAATTTATCTTTGACCTTTATGTTTGAACTTCTTGTAATACGTTACATCAAGTTCAAACATACAATCAATAACGGTCAAACATATATAAACATATATATCAAAACACTCGTTAATTCTCAATACTTTGAATATTACTTAAACCAAAATGTTAGATCGCTTAGACTGCTATCGTCACACAGGGTGTACCAACACATCAAAAGACAGCCTACACACCAAAAACAAGTTTTAGCAAAATCCAAAGTAAACATTAAAAAGGTATGGTGTGTTAAAGGCAAAAACACAGATCAAACTGTTGATTCAAGTGTTGAGACTGTTAAGTCAAAAGTTGGAACTGGTAGTGCAAATTCTGAAGCTGTTAGCACTAAAAACCCAGTTCAAACTGCTAAGTCTAAAATTGGAACTGTTAGTGGATCTTCTGAGACTGTTAATGAAAAGGTTGGAAAGAACACCTGGATACCTCATGTCATAACTAAATACTCCTCACAGAATCCACCTGTGGATCTCACTAAGTTTAAAAAGACACAAACAGTATTTAGTTATGTCAATGCACAAGGACAACCCAAAGCCAATTTGGTTTGGGTTTACTCCACTACTAACTAAGCTTTTTCTGTGCAGGGCAACCACAGGACCCAACATAAGACAAGATGGCATATGGACAGTGGATGCTCTAGGCACATGACAGGCAACTCTGAATGCTTGTCAAGTTTCAAAAGATTTGAAGGAGGGTTTGTTGCATTTGGTGGAAATTCCAAGGGAGGTAAGGTAACAGGTCAGGGTACTGTCAAAACAGGCAATATGATCTTCAATGATGTTTTGTATGTTGAACAGCTGAAGTACAATTTACTAAGTGTGTCTCAAATCTGTGATAAACAAAATATTGTTTTATTCACAGACTCTGAGTGCATTGTCCTTTCAAAAGATTTTAAAATACCTGAAAATCTTGTTTTACTTAGAACACCAAGAAAGGACAATGTCTACTGTTTGGACACAGATCTTTTATCCATATCAAATACTTTAAGCTGTTTGATATCCAAAGCATCATCAAATGAGTCTGCTCTTTGGCACAGAAGAATGTGTCACATGAACTTCATATCTATGAATGTTTTAGTCAAAAAGAATTTGGTTAGGGGTTTACCACAAAAAGAGTTCATATGCGATGATCATTGTGTAGCATTTCTCAAAGGCAAGCAACACAAAACTTCTCATAAGGCCAAAGAAGTAAATTCAATCTCATCTGCTCTTCACCTTATTCATATGGATCTTTTTGGTCCAACATCTGTTTTGAGTTTGAATAAAAGAGCTTACTGTTTAGTCATTGTTGATGATTTCACCAGATTTACATGGGTTTACTTTCTTAGGACTAAGGATGAAACAGCTGAGCTAGTCAAATCCTTTATTCTTAAGATAGAAAACCATTCAAATTTAAAAGTTAAGGTGATCAGGTCAGACAATGGAACTGAGTTTAAAAATCTTATCCTAAGCAGTTTCTGTGAGTTTAAAGGTATTGCAAGGCAATATAGTGCACCTAGAACACCACAACAAAATGGTGTAGCTAAAAGGAAGAACAGAACTTTAATAGAGGCTGCTGGAACAATGTTAGCTGATTCAAACTGCCAATGACCTTTTGGGCAGAGGAAGTAAATACAGCTTTTTATGTGCTAAATAGGGTTCAAATTGTTCAGTCACAAGACTCCATATGAGTTATTCCATCACAGGGTTCCCTTAGTAGCCTTTCTAAAACCTTTTGGTTGTTCATGCACTATTCTTCATACTAAAACTCACTTAGAAAAGTTTGAACGTAAGGCTGAAGAAGGTTTCTTTGTAGGATACTCTATTCAAAGCAAAGCCTATAGGGTGTATAACAGTGTGTCTAAAACCATTGAAGAAAGTGTCAATGTTGAGTTTAATGAAAACACTGCAAATATCAAAGGCACTGGTCCTGATTGGTTGTTTGATTTAGATTCACTAACAAATTCTCTGAGCTTTGATGAGTATACTGCAGGAATCACTGAAAACAATGTTTAAACTGTTTGCCCAAATCCTCATGTTGGTAACACAAATATTCAAGCTGTTGGCAACAAAGTTTCCAACAATTGCAGAGTCTGTTACATGGGATGAGTATACTATACTGCCACTTCTATCTTGTGACCCACCAAGGGTCCTGATTGATCAACAAGACACAAACACAGAGTGTGAAGTGCCAGCTCCATCAAATAGGGACACAGTCCCATCTTCTGATAAAGTTGTTACTGGAGCAGCATCCTCAAGTGGTGCTGAAGGTGATGATACATATCTAGGAACATCATCACAGAAAGAGAACCCACACTCACGGTTCACAAGTATCATCCTCTCAACCAAATAATGGGGGACCCACGCGCTCCTGTGCAGACAAGAACAATGGTTCACAAGGAGTCCACTAATGCTGAATCAGCAATCCCTGAATTCAGTCTAGCTGCCTTTGAACATGCATGCTTCATGTCATAATTAGAGCCAAAGAAGGTATCTGAGGCTTTGAAAGATCCATCCTGGATTAAGGCAATGCAAGAAGAACTTTTGCAATTCAAGATTCAGAATGTATGGACTCTAGTTGAATTGCCTAAAGGAAAGAGGGCAATTGGTATAAGATGGGTTTTCAGAAACAAGAAGGATGAGAGAGGTGTGGTGATCAAGAACAATGCAAGATTGGTAGCTCAAGGATACACTCAAGAAGAAGGAATAGATTATGATGATGTCTTTGCCCCAGTAGCAAGGATAGAAGCCATCAGACTGTTCTTAGCTTATGCCAGCTTTAAAGGGTTCAAAGTGTACCAAATGGATGTGAAATTCGCATTCTTGTATGGTACAATTGAAGAAGAGGTTTATGTGTGTCAAACCCCTGGATTTGAGGATATAAGTATCCAGACAGAGTCTACACGTTAGACAAAGCCCTCTATGGACTCCACCAAGCCCCAAGAGGATGGTATGACACTTTGTCTTCATACCTTCTACAAAATGGATTCAAGAGAGGTACTCTGGACAAGACATTGTTCACAAAGTCCATATAATCAGAGATTCTTCTTGTTCAGATCTATGTTGATGATATCATTTTTGGATCAACAAATGACCATCTGTGCAAGGAGTTTGAAACCTTGATGCACAAGAAGTTTCAAATGAGTTCAATGGGGGAACTAACTTTCTTTCTAGGATTGCAGGTCAAGCAGAAACCCACTGGACTTTTTATAAGTCAATCAAAGTATGTAAATGACATCCTAGAAAAGTTTGGATTCAAGGATACCTAAGTTGCTAGTACTCCAATGGACACTCACAAGCAGCTTGATGCAGATAAAGATGGAGTGGATGTGGATATTCACTTATACAGATCCTTGATAGGTTCAATAATGTATCTCACATCTTCTAGACCTGATATAAGGTTTGCTGTTTGTGTTTGTGCTAGGTTTCAATGTGCTCCAAAGGAATCACATTTGTTTGCTGTTAAGAGAATCTTTAGATACCTCAAGGGCCAACCAAAATTGGGACTATGGTATCCTAAAGACTCTCCTCTTGAACTAACAGCCTATTTTGACAATGACTATGGAGGCTTCAAGATAGAGAGAAAATCCACAACTGGTGGATGTCAATATCTAGGAGCAAGACTGGTCTCTTGGCAGTGCATAAAGCAGCCCACTGTTTCCACTTCATCTACTGAAGCAGAATATGTTGCAGCTGCCAGCTGCTGTTCCCAGGTAATGTGGATTCAGAACCAATTGAGAGACTATGGTATGAACTTCCTATCTACTCCTATTTATATTGAGACCTCAAGTGCAATAAGCATCGTACAAAATCCAGTGAAATTTCCCAAAACCAAGCACATAGACATTAGATGTCATTTTATAAGGGACTGTAATGAGAAGAAATTAATCCAGGTTACCAAAATTCATACAGATGATCACTTAGCTGATCTATTTACAAAATCATTTAATGTAGGAAGATTCACCTTTCTAGTATCACATATTGGTATGGTCAATATGGATTAATTTTTTTCCATTCTTCTCTCTTATTTTATGAGGAACATACTTATTGAATGTGCTTAGTTAAGGGGGAGACACTGTTTCATAAGAAAATGCTCAATTCTCAACTAACAGCATGAGACTATTCTCAAGCTACTAGTTCATTTTCTCAAACTGTTAGTTGTTTCACTTAATCTGTCAAAGTGTGCAGGGTAATTCAGTAATTCTTCATAAGATTGTGTGCGGGACTAGATATTTTTGAAAAGCCAAAACCTTTAAACTCCCAGTTTAGTTCAATTGCAACTACCAGTTGAACAAATATCTTCCACAATCTTTTCATCTTCTTTCTAAGCGATTTACACACAGTCGTTCCAAAACCTAAATCACCGTCTTGATTTCCAATGGGGTTTGTCAAAGAACATAACTGCCTACCCTACTCTCTCAAACATGCTGAACTGCAACCATTCCATGACATGATGGACTTTCTTCGTGGTTCTCATATCCATCATGCTCTTACTATTAATCCCACCATATATGTCGCCCATATAGAGCAGTTCTGGAAATCAGCCATTGTCAATACCTCCAATGGAGTCAGCTCTTTTGTATCCAACATTGATGGTAATTCCATTACCATCACCGAGGAGTCTATACGCCAACATCTGCATCTTCAAGATGCCACAGGTATAACTGATCTATCCCTTACTACTTTACATGAAGGATTTTTTGCTATTGGGTATAGGGGCCCTACTGATTCTTTTACTTTCTTCAAAGCACATTTTGCCCCTAAATAGAAATATCTTGTGCATTTTATACAACAGTGTATAAGCCCTAAAAGAACTGGTTGGTCTGAATTTTCTTCGAATATTGCCACTGCCTTGGTATGCTTATCAACAGGCCAATAGTTCAATTTTTTAAATATGATTTTTCAGGGGATGTTAAGGCATCATGCCCTAAAGAATGGGAAATTTTTTATCTATCCACGGTTTTTGGCAGAAATAATTGCAAAATCTTGCAATAATTTTAAAATTCATAAAAGGATACATGTTTCTCATAGGCACTCTGTACCTTCTATTAAAAGACTATTGAAACCAAGTGCCAATTTTCTCAATGTGGATATCCCATTGCCTTCTGCAATGCTGGACATCAATCCAAGAAACAGAGGAGAGGGTCCTGAGCAGGCTCATCCATCCATTACTGCTTCACCCCCAGGACCCCAACCCACTCCTCATGATACAAACACTTCCTCTGCTCCTTCTATTATACATACATTCCCAGCCTCCTCACTGCTAATGTATAAAAGACAAAGGGTTTCAGGTGCTCCTTCCTCCTTAGCCCAACTACAAGAGCCAAATAGCCCTGTGCAGGGGGACACTCCTACACAGAATATCGAAAGGGAACCCATTGAGGACACTCCCACCCTCAACTTGGAGGTGGACATCCCATCAAAGGATGTTCATATGAGTTTTGTGGCTGATACTACTGATGTCTCTACACAAGAGGCACAGGACAATATCAACATATCTAAGACCACACCCATGGCAATAGAGGGTGTGCAAGCACCTTCTGGAAGTCCCCAGTACCAAGAACAAAGGGGCCCAGATGTTTCTACTTCTGGAATTCATGCTAGTGATAGATCTCAAATACCACTATCATTTGAAGATCTTGAGGCTAGACTGCAACTAATGGCATTGACGGATCAACAGTTGAAACGTGTTGTAGCCATGTTGGAACATTACAAATCTATTATTGCTACACAGGGATCTCAGATACTGCTTTGCAACAACTTACAACAGCCCAACAGCAGCGCCTTCATCTGTTTCATCTTGGCTTTACTTTATGTGGAAACAAGATCATCCAGCTAAAGAAGATGGTTCGATCCTTACTTGCAAAGGTTTTTGGTCCACCTGGCCAAACCAATGCATCCAAAACGGGGGAGAATCAAGTTATCCCTCATCCAGTCTAAACAGCTTCAACTTCTCCTTCAGCAGCTTGAGTTTCTAATAGATCCCTCATCCAGTCCAAACAACTTCAACTTCTCCTCCAACAGCTTCATTTTCTAGGCTAACAGTCCCAACAACTTCTCAAGCTATTAGTCTAGAAACTCAAGCTGCTCCCACCAGGACAAGTGGAGTTGTCATCCGAGAAGGTTCTCAAGCTCCTGTCACAGCAGTCCAACCCACAGCATCAGCTTCCAAAGATAAGGGCAAGGGTATTCTGATTGAGTCTCCAAAGATCAAATTCACTTCTAAAAAAGCCCAAGTTTCCCATGATGCTGAACTGGCAAGGAAATTAGCAGAAGAACAAGATGAGATCTTAGACCATCAAACCCATGAACCAATGAGAGATGATGAAACCTTAGGTGATTATCTAAGAGGGTTTGTGGTCAAGGAAAATCAAAAGAAAAGGAAAAGGCCAACAAGGCCTTCAAAGGCTGAACATAGAATATTTCTGATAAATTTTCTTCTACAGCTGGATTATTAAAAGTAATTGCTCAGTCATGGTCAACTGAAAAGCTTCAGGCTTTATATGACAGAGAAAAGGAGAAAGAAAAAAGCATCTACAGCCTTCCAACAAGTCCAAGGTCCACAAGAACCAGTTCAAACTGTTGCTAATGATCCTCCTTCTGAAGTCATTCAACAAGCAAAGTTTGATCAGGTTAAGAGAGTGTTGTTTGAACAACAGTTGCAAAAGGCAATGGAAATTGAAAAGGTCCTGGATCAGTATGACTTCTCTAAACCTCCTATTACTTACTGGTATGCTAAGTCAATGGATGAAATTGATTTAGATTATCATTTTGTGATCAAAAGAGAGGCTGGTCCAGAAGAAGAATTTAAAAGCCTAATTCATCTGGTACAGAGACTAACTAGAGATGAGCTGACACGAATGCATCATATTGGAACTGCCAGTCATTCAAGGTCTCGATGGCTTTGGGTTCAACGAAATTTGAAAGATCTCAGAAGCATTTTTGACCCAGAGTCTACCAGAGTAGATATAGAAGCTTCAAGGATATGAAGATTGTACATGTTGATTTATATGTCAAATCAATGACATATAGACTCAAGCTTGCAGACGAATCCAGCAGGTTCTGCAATTTTGAATTTCTCAATCTTCCAAAGGCATGGCTACTCCAAATGAGCTCAATGACGATTAACTGTGATAAAGAGGAGTTGAAGAGAGATTTCATAAAAGCTATAAGGCAGAAACTTTCACAATTGTATGTTTTTGGATGCCTTAGTTTGTATATAACAGTTTTGCTTTGTTTTATTTCCTTACCTGTATAGAAACTTAAAGTCTTGTGTTAAGAATTTAAGTTAGGGGGAGATTCTTGGGAAATATTCTAAGTATGTCAAGCTGTTAGTTAGATTTCTCAGACTGTTAGTAGTATTTCTGTGTAATGTCAAAGTTCAAGATGCTAGTTCAACAAGTTCGAGCTGCTAGTTAAAAAGTTCAAGCTGCCAGAGTAAAAGTTCAAGCTGCTCAACAGATTAACAACAGAAAGTGATGAAATTCAGGAAGTGATATATATTTCAAGATTTGAATATCTTCCTAGCATATCTTGTACCATAGAAATCAGAGTTCTTCAAGGAAACAAATCAGAAGGCTATATATATAGATAGACTAGGTCTTTCTATTGTAAGTCTGTACGTGCAAGTTCTGTAATTTTTGTGCTTCAATTGTAATTGCTTTCTGATAAAGTTTCTCAAGCCTCTATGGTTGTAAAACCCTAAGAACCGTCTGTGTTCTTCATCTAATTAAACAGATTAGAGGTGATTGTAATCAGTGATTTTGGCAATATAAAGGATTTGATTTTAGTTATATTTATCTGTTAGTTATTCTGAAAGTTTTCTTAAAACAATTAAGTGTTATTCCGCGAACTTCTTAATTGGACTTTGATTCAATACAAGGTTATTGGTTTACACTCTAATTTATTGAAACCAGTTAATCTTAGGTGGTGATTTTGATCTTGACACCAACACTGCTAGTTTTTGCAATGTTGGAACTAGCAGATTCAACAGGCCTCATGTCCTTAGTTTCAGGACAGTCTTTGGCCATATGTGTCTTCTTATCACATTTATAACATTTTCTCTTTTTGGCATTTTTGGAAGAAGTACTTCTAGAAACACATTCTGAAGCATTTTTGTTGGGCTTTTCAGCAGGTAGCAAACTTATTACTATTTTTAGAAGACTCAACACTTTGTGTGAAAGGCACAATGCCAACAGCTTTACATGTATCCTCTTACCTTCCACAAGTTTGGGAAACTTTTTCCCAAATTTCTCAGGTTGAGCAATGGCTTTGCCTTTGCCCTTACTGAGATGTGATGGATGTTGCCTATCAACATAATCACTACTTTTGGTTTTAAAAAATTTCCTTCTTTTATAACCAATTTTCCACTATGATTTAAAAACTTCTTCGGAATCACAGTGGATTTACTTTCAATATGAGACTTACCCCAGTTGAAAGTAGGCTGCTTACCTTTTGAAAACGTTTTATCAAAATGATCAGCATCAAAGGGATTAACAGGTCTCTTACCATCAGCTTTAGACCCAGAGCCTGTTTTCTTAACAGGTTTAGTGTCCACATCTGTAGCTTGAGCTTGTTTTCCCTTCTTTTGCTTGTGTGAACCAGCTGAGCACTTAGCATACTGATTTGATGGAGAACACATTCCATCATCAGTTTTTGGAGCCTTTAACACAAGCTGTCAGTATTTTGAGGCCTGACAAACCTATTTGTTGAGACTGGCTTACCATTTACTTTCTGAATTAAAGTACTTGGAATCTCACCAAGAGTGGATAAGTCATTTTTCAAATTATTTATCTCAACAATTGAAGCTGCTTTGTCAAGATCCCCTCCAAGATAGGCTTGGATTTGAGCCGGGATATGTTTACTGATACAATGACTGACTTTTTGTGAAGATTGGTACCAAGAGTCAATAATCTTTTGAAGCTTGGCATGTTTTGTGTCTTTTTCTCTCTTTTCTTCTAATAAAATGGAATTAATGTGTTTTAATTCATCAAGTTCAGTTTCCAACTTTTGGAAGCTGTCCAGTTTACTAGTTTTTATTTCAAGATCAGTTTTTAGCTTGGAGATTTCAGACGACAAAACATTGTGCTTCTCAATAGCAGCTTTTATATCAACAAGCAGATATTCAAACATCTTAACTTTTTTTATCAGAACTGTAAGCCATAAAAGTTTGTACCTTATACATCATTGTTGGGTTCCAATTCTCCAAGCTGCTGAGAGCCTCAGCTTCAGCCAGGTCTTGTTTGAAGTTTCTTGTTGATTGGACATCAGTGTTGGCCATCAGACAGTTGTTATTATCTTCATCAGATAATGAGTCAGATTCCTCCCAGTCACATGTCTCAGCCGTAAGTCCCTTTTATTTGTTAGAAGCCACTGAGTCTTCCAGCTTCCTCGGCTTAGTCATGGCCATTAGGTACTTAGCCCTGTAGCCATCGTCCCTATTTGTATTAAATGGTTTAGATGATGAGCCAACAGCTTTAGACACATAGTCACCAGCTATATGGCCTATTTTGCAACATTTAAAGCACCTGACCAGTAGGTTGTCTCACGCTGGCCACTAAGGCAGCACCTCTTTATACAATTCCAAGGCATTTATTTTCTGTTGCCTTGACTGCTCATCATTTAGTAAGGATCCATACAGATTTACAAGATCCATACCTTTATTGGTGCATGAATTTCTTAGGATAGTAGAAAAATAATTCCATTCTTCAGGCAGAATGTCCAAGAATTTTTTTACCAGAGTTAGGATTTCCTTGGTGATCCCAACAGCTTTGAGATCATTGATTAGAGCAGTGAACCTGGTATAGGTCTCTGTGAGAGACTCCTTTGGCTTTGCAAAGAAGAGTTCTGTCTAACAAGATTGTTGATCCTGGTATCCAGTGTGATAGTGGGGTCATCATAGACGGTACACAAAGTATCCCATATCTCCTTTGCAGTCTTCATTTTCTCAACTTGTTTGAACACGTCATCAGGAAGAGAAATGACCAGGTTGTTCCTGGCTTTTTCATCAAGAGCAACCAGCCTTTTATCTTCATTAGACAGTTGAGCTTTGGCCTTTTCAAAGGTTCTGATCTCAGGGGCAGCTCATTCAGCAGCAGGAGTGATAGTAGTAACAGAGGTTGGCACATAGGGACCCTCCATTACTATCTCTGGCAGTTGTACATCCATATTCTCTAAGTAGATCATCATTCTGCACTTCCAGCCAGAGAGGTTTTGATGATTGAACTTGGGGGGTTTGGCCATAGAACCATTGTCATAGTAAGAGGAGGAACTGGCAGCACTGTTGTCCATGGGAAAGTAGGGAGAATGAGAGATCTAGAGTTGACACACACTCTATCTGCTCTGATACCAGTTGTAGGTCCCAACAGGTTTTTCTAGTGTATTGTTCTAAGCTGTAGAGGGGGGGTGAATACAACTAAATAAAACTCAACACTCTTTTCTCAATGTTTGTGTATATTATCAACAAGTGTTAATTAAAAACAAGCTTGACTGCGGAAAGGTTCAGGCTGAGATGACAGATACAACATATGTTTAACTAGTCTAGGACACACTCAGACTAGATACAATGAAGACACTCACTAAGATGAACTCACTGTTTACAAGACAGATGGACAGCTTGAATAAGAACATCTTGGACACACGTTACTGTTTTATTCAAGTAGACTTGCATGCATGGGAAAACACACTTCTATGCACGATCTGAATTTCTCACTCTTGGTTATCTCACAATCCTTAGATGCTTCCTTTTATACTCTCACTGAGAATCTCAGTGAAGCTTCTTCATTGGACGATGAGATAGTGGGATGTCTTTCCAAAAAGACAAAACAACTTTTCTGCACATTCTGATAAAGCAGGCTTGTCTTCATGCGGCAGAATCTTTGTCTTTTTCTTGTTGTCTCTGTTGCAGAAGGCTTTAACTAAAAGAGAAATGTCAACTTTGAATCTTTCTTCTTTTGTTAAGGCCATTTTTGTATAAGAAATGGTCTGTCACCCCTTTCAAATATCCACTTTGTCTTCATGTAACAGAGTAGTGTAGGAAGCTTTTGCATCTTCTGTTTTCCACTTTGTCTTTGACTTTGTAAAATGATCTTGTAGTCCAAAACAATACATGAGGACTTGGAAACATATTCCATAAAGTGTTTAGCCTGTTCACAAAGAATAGGTTCTGTCCACAAAGAACAGAACACTTAGAATTTGTCCAAGCTGCTTAGCAGAATAGGGCAGCGTAGACAGTTTATGTCCAGCTTCTTCAACAGAATGAACAACTTGAGCAATCTGCCTTAGTTGCAACAAATGCAATAGGGTAAACAACTTTAACCTATATTGCAAATCACTTTTCAGGTTTCAGTAAGGCATCAACAAGCCTTAAATTATACCTTTAAGTGCATCAAACAGGTTTGATTAAAAATCTCACCCTAAGATGTAGAGCAAGTTTGACTGAGGCCTTTTTGTGCCTAACAATACATACAAACATCGAGAAAGTATGTTGAAATATTAAACAGCTGTATTCACCCCCCTCCCCTCTACAGCTTACAGCAACATAGTAGGGAAACCTTTTGGGACCTACAAATATATTTTTGCAAAAGTTTTATTAGAAATCTTACTTTTTTTTCAAATACACTTTACTTTTAAATATTTTGAAAAAGTTTTGCTAACGGGTTGATTTAATTGTTAAAATAATTATACATTCAGTTCATGCATCAATAGGGTTAGTTTTGGCTCACAATTTTCGGTGAGAATTAGGATTAGTTCATTTAAGAAGAAAAAGGGTTTTTAATTATTCATGCATTATCAATATAGGAATCCCATTTTTATTATCCTATTCTAAGCGTATTTAATTGTATATGTCGAGACAATATAACGCTAACGACAATCATTCCGTGAATAACCATTTTACCCGAACCCCTAGGATGAGGACTCACAACCCTGAGAATGTCCGCTTTGAGAAACCACTCAATGCGGAATTTCCCGTAGTTCCCCCAAACACTAATAATGGTAACCCACCCAGATTCCACATTGACCGAACCTTGAAAGAAACCGATTTTGAGGGTTTTGAAATTGTAGAGTGTGTCGAGAGGCTGGGGTGGGCAAAGGCAATACAGTGGGAACTTCCCTATATCTACACTAGTCTGATCCAGCAGTGGTTCGCCACTGTGTGGAGATCAGACGAATATGAGGAGCATGATTTTGGTTTAACAGGTATAGTGGGAAATAGGAGTGACAATCTCTAGGAAAAAGCTGTGTGAGGAGTTTGGTATAGATAATTATATTCCACGGCCTAGGGAATTTTGGTCATCTCTTGATATTCAGGGGGTAGAGCACATAACTTTAACGGGTGGGCTAAAAAATGGGTTGGAATGATAGCCACAGTTTTTGGGATGTTAATAGAATATGCACGAACCTACATTGATTTTAATAGGGGAACTTGTGCCCATTAGCCCAAGTTCTGTGGAAGTTCGTTACTTTTTACTTGCTTCCCAGACATCAAGACACAACCACTATTAGACCCCAAGAGATCCTATTAGTCCATGCACTGATGACAAGATACCCGACTATATCCCTATGGTACATTATAATGGAAGTTTTGTGGCAGTGTAATGTCATGGGTCAAGGGACAAATTATCCGCACTGTAGGATGTTGATCGAGTTATTCATTACTGAGAAGGCAGTGTCGGAGCAGTTACCGATAAAATACCTCAACCCTAATGAGATCTGGTTCACGAGGCTTACTTTGCTAGGGTTAGTGTTTGAGAGAACCCACTTAGGTTAGCAAAATTCACTGCCCTAAAACTTCTAGATTAACCGTGATCCCATTCGCTGCCCCTGAATACCCGGAGGAGAGACAAAACAACAAGGATAACGCTAGGATGGAGGTAGACGAAGACGACGTGAGGCCGTGGAAGAAAGTGTCAGTTGTAGACTTGATGAGGACCCAGATTGATGTCCTGAGAGATGTTATGACTAGCCTGGTTAGCATGAACAAAACTTTGCTAAAGGACATCGAGATAATTTAAGCGAAACAAAAGAAGATAGATCAAGTGTTTGAATTGAAGTACATTCAGACTGGCTGACGAATATACAGTTGACGGTGGCTGAGCTAGAAGAAGTCGTCATACCTCCGAAAAAGATTTAAGTTTTTATTTGCATAAATATGTTTGGTTTGCGTGAGAGATATTAAGTTTTATTTGGTTGTTTAATTTCTAATGTGGTGTGGTTTCTGATTGTAATCGTACTTTACTTTAGTTTTCTGTTGTTTATTTTAATTTATATGTGGTGTGATAACTATAATTTAAAAGTTTGAGTTTGAATTTATTTTTTGTGTTTGGTTGAATTTATTTTTTGAGCAAGGAATATGTACCGATATATCTCTTATCTTTAAGTGATTCTAGCATTCAAATGTGACAAGGACGTCACAATGGCCTAAGTTGGGGAGGATAGGTTCCAATACCAATAATGTTTTATTTAATAAATTTAGTCTCCACAAAAAAATGTTAGACCACATTTTTCAGCACAAACAATAAGGATATGCTGCCCCGTGTACCAAAAATAGTAAAAAATCAAAATTTTGAAAACATGGGCGCAGGGGGGGGGCAGGGGGGGGGGGGCAGGGCTACGCCTGGCCTACGCCCCATCGAACTTAAATTGCAGATTTTAGCCTCCTTCTTCATTTTCACAAACCATAAACTTCCTTTACCCTACGGCTCATGTGCGGCCACCCCCATTTTGTGCCATTTTTGTGCTACAAATTGCAAATCCAAGCTCCAAAAAACTCACATGACCATCTATAACAAATATCTAAGTTAAAAATACCTTCTTTGTGGGTTTTTTCATCCATTTGGAAGATATTTGGGTGAGAAAGTGAGTGAAGAAAAAGTTAGATTTCTACCGCCTTTAAGCTTTCAATCATCAAGGTTAGTGTTTTTATTGTTCAAATGCAACTTATTTGATACTTTTTGAGCAAAATGAGAGTATGGAGCTTCATGGTCATCCATGGAGTTTTCATGGTAATTTTGACTTTTTAGAGTCAAAGTATGTTAAATTGCATAAATTTGATGATAATCTTGAAATATGAATGTTGAAATATATGTATAGTTGCTATTTTAGTTAATTTTCCATGGTTGATTTCTAGAAAATAAGTTAGATTTACAAAGTTGTTTGCCAAAATGTGCATGTAATTTGTAATTTATAATGTTTGGGTAATTAGCTAGAATATGAATTTTAAGTGCTAATGGATTTTTATTGATAAATTGAATACATGTTTAGTGCTTAAATTTATGGCAAGTTATAGACTATATATATGAGATGTGCATAATTAAGCGTAAAAGTATATATATATATATATATATATATATATATATATATATATATATATATATATATATATATATATATATATATGCATCTAAACATATTGAGCGTTATTGTGAAAAATGTAATTATAAGTTACATTATTAAACTTATCTCATACATAATTGATTGATGGAACTTGTAGATGGCAAGAACACGCCAAAGAACTCAACACGTTGATGTGCCAGTAGATTGGATCCCCAACCTTTGTTATCCCAACACCCCCAGGAAATTAGAACACAACTATTTCTTTATAAGAAATATTCTAGACGTCTGTTAGTGGAAAAGAGGGTTAGGAGACAGGATTCCGAGGATTACGGAATCCCATACCTTTTCGATTGCCTAGGTTGGGAGAGAGTATTCGATCTAGGCAACCCACATATTCATCAGGCCGATGTAGTGGAGTGGATGTCTACTCTTTGGAGGGAGACGGGTAACACTAATAATGAGCTTAGGTTAGTAGGCACAATCCATGGGAGGAACGTGGCGATGGATGCTAGAATCCTTCCCTAATTTTTCAACTTAGATACCGGAGTGGGCAACGAAGGGTCTACCCAAATGCGGGTACGAGCATAAATCTGAGGCCCAATTGGCCTTTATTGATATGACCTATTCGGGAGAGTGGGTGGAGCAGGTGTGTAAAGTGTTTGAACAAACCATCGAGGAAGCAGAGGCTTCCACTTCCTATAATAGGAAGGATTTGTCCCCGAGATGCAAGGTGCTTCACAAGATAATTATGAATAATATCTTGCAGCGAGATAATGACCTATCTAAGGTTAGACACAGGACATCATTGTCCTTCACACCCTTCTCAAGGGTAAGCCCAGACTGTGCTTTGCATGGACAGTCATTAATGATATCTGGGTTATGTACGACACGAGAGAGAGGACGATCATCCCCCACGGATGGTTGATTTCTACATTCCTTGAGAGGATTGGTGCACTTTCACTCGATTCCCTTGCTTCTCCAGTCTCGGCGATGTATATTACGAGCGCCATGTTCCCCACTCTAATTTTTAGGGAAGTTGATGAGGGGTTTGAGATAGTTTACAAAGAAACTAATCGGTCGTATATCGAGGACTACACAGAGGATGAGAGGAGAGAGAGAGAGCAGAAAGCCGCAAATGATGCGGAAGTTCGGCCCGAAGAGCCGAACAAAGGGGTGTCTACCCCGCACAGTCAAGGCAACGACGATGCTGACTTTAACCGCATTATGCGCTGGTTAGATGATTTAGTGGCGGGTCAAAATGAGTTCCGTGAGGACGTGACCCAGATGTTAGATGAGATGAATGAGAGAATGACCCATATTTATGATAGGGTTGATTATTTATCGGGTCAGGTAGATCAGATTCCGGACGGACAGAGAGCTTTGGCATACCAAAATGCCTATTACCAGCACCATAAATGGGCGTACTGGGAGGGGGTCCAACATCACGAGGATTCCCATGTCAGTTTTCCATATCAGTCATATGTTGTTTATACTATGCCCAACTACCAGTCCTATGACCCTGTCGTAGATACTTATCAGCGCTACCCGGCGCATGGCAGGCAGGATTTACCAGACCAAGTCCCCATTCACTTGTTTCCACATCCACCACAAAACCCCGCAGATCAAGGCCATTATGGAGATTTCTTTAGCAACGTCTTCGGTCCTCCTCCTCCTCCATACTGACGATCGGGTACTACCTTTCCTTGTTCTTTGTTCTTTATTTTCAGTACTTTTATTTATTTTTAGTTTGTAGCTTGCATTTTTATTTTAGTAATGTCTATTTTCATTTTTCTTAGTCGAGTCCTTTTATAGATTTTAATAATTATTTAGTTCTTTAAATCTTCTCCATTTGAGTCTTGTTTGCCGATCAGGCCATGGAAAATGATATTAAATAGAAAATATATGTGCTAGGGAATTGGCTAGTGTTGATAGGATATTCTATAACTAATAAAAGAGTTGTAATAATAGTTAACATTTTTGTTATGTAAATCGAATTCAAGTAGGTTAAATTATATTCGGGCTTAAATATAAGTAATATGTCAAAAGATTTTGGAAACTCAAGCAATAAGGGGGAGAGCTTAAGCATGTTTTAGCCTAAAAAACGATTCAGTTATAGTCTACATGGTTCGTGAAATTAAGTCTTTTGGGTTACCACTCATACGTAATCCCCTAAAACCGTCTGGTTTTGGAGTGATTGACCTAAATCTCGCTACATGGACCAACTAGATAACTTGAGTTAGAAAGAAATATAGATATGTGCATGGTATTAAAAAGAAAAATTTTGTCGTAAACATGCATAGAGGGAAAAGATGATCAAAAGACCCATATGTTTTAAGTTCGTAACCTTGAGCTAAAAGGGTAATGTCCAAAAGTAAGATACATTATATAAATTCTAAGGAAAATATATTTTAACTGAAAACGTCTTTGACTTACATAATAAAAGATTTAACGCAGTATTGCGAAGGCTACCTTGACTTAGAATTTCTAGACACACTGCCAGCATATGCCCGGTACATAGTTAGTTCTGATTCGAAAGGCTTGTTCGGGGACGACCAAGAGTTAAGTTGGGGAGGTTTGATAGGACTATAATTTTATGTGTTTTCGGCATCGTTTTGGGCTCATTTTAAGCACATATGCTTCGTAACTTCCATATTATTGTTCCTAAATTGTGTTTCTGGGTCAAGAAGTCAAATGGAAGCAGCTCGAGAAAATTCAGCGCGAACCGAGCCGGTGGGGGCGCAGGCCTGCGCCACCCGACGCTGCAAAACAGAACTATTATGAGTCAGAGAGCACTTCCAGCGAAGACCAGCGTAGCCCAGGACGTACCCCCAGTGCAGAGAGGGGCGCAGGCCTACGCTGGTGCAGTGTGAAATACCAGTAGACACGTTTTTGAAGCCAAAACCCTAATTTCCATCTCCTCTATAAATACAGGTCGATGGCAGCCATTTGAAGAGGTCCCGAAAGTATTGAAAAAAGCGGTGAAGCCCTGCCGGAGTTGATTCACGATCTGATTACGAAGACGGTGGATTGCACCCGTTCAAGCCTACGATGATGTCTCCAACCATTCCCGGTGAAGAGCACACGATGAGCGGCTAAACACCATAGCCATTTGCGGAGGATCTACGACTAAGTTTTACCCTTTTGAATCTTTGTTTATGTATTGATGTATTTGGATATTTGAATATTATGTATGATTCAAATGATTTATATTTTGTTATGTTATGAGCAATACTGTTTAATTGGTAAAAGCAAGATCGTTCATAGTGATATTATTATTTGTGTCGAGTCCATTAGTTTAGGGATTAAGACAAGTAATCAATGTTGCATGCGCTATGCCAAGATTTATTGGTTGAATTATTTACGAGTAATATGATTAACTAATTGGTTATGTCTATGTGACCGTTACATGAGATTCAATTGGATAATAACTTATGATGTAGTGATTCCATGACTGGTTGTCTTTTAAATTGCTTTGTTAATCAATTCGTTAGTTGCTTGTCGTTGTTTTAGTTATAATTTAGTCGTAATCATTATTCCAAACAAATCACTCAATTCACAATTTAATCGCTTTTAGTAACTAAAGAAACTAGCTAATTAACCCTAATTCACATACGCACTCCCTGCGGACTCGACCCTTACTTCTCTAAGTTAATAGTTAGATTTAAGGTTATTTCTACGGGCCACAACGACGGCTCGTCACAGGTCTCACCTCAGTCCCCATTTAAGGAGACTAAGTCCATAAGACAAAGTTTGTAAAATGAGGGGATTTCGCCAATATTGAGCCGACTATAAACTATTCTCGTGCTTGGAACTATCGTTGTGTTTCTAAGTCGCATGTTCAAATTTCAGGTTGTCTCTTATAGAGCGAGATTTAATCTCACCTTAGCCCTCACTCAAGGAGACTCAGTGACATGATCATTGTTTAATTTGTGATCATAATTTCTCACAAAGTGGATACCTCAGTCGAGAGAAGCTGTCATTGTCCCTTCAATTTCACATACCATCACGTATCAACACATAATAACGATCTCATCAAAGCAAGTAGGATTGACAATGTATAAAGAAGATGCAACAAATGACAAATGAAACAATTAAACAAGTTTACATTGTAATTTAATGAATATATAAACAATTAAGGGTTCTCACAATTTATATTTATCAACAAGTCAACTTCGGTTTTGAGCAATCCTAACCTTCTTTATAGTTTTAAACGTCTCAAAGTAGTCTACTAACACCTTAAGCCTTGCAAAAACACCTCAAGCATCAAACGTGACCACTCGACGATGGTCATCAGGTCAGAAAGAACCATTCAACTCACCGAGTGGGGTGGATCCACTCGACGAGTGGCCATCAGGTCAGAAATGGCCCATTACTGCATGCGTCGACTCGACGAGTGCGTTTAATGACTTGCTGAGTCGACCCTGAACTTCACTTTTGTGCAACTACGAATTTTCAACCTAACTTTTCCAAAACTCAAATATCAATCTTGCATCACATAAATCGATTTGGGAACATCTCTACAACATTTATAAACCATTTCGAACAACTTTTCAGCCCCAAACAATATAAAACCATAATAATCAAACCTAGGGTATGAACCCAATTTACTTCCAAGTATCAATATGAATACTTTAACTTGACGTTTGCCACCAAAATCAGAATTCTTGCAAGATAATGCTCATCATTTTGACTCCAAATCTGTTCCAATACAATATTCAAACACCATTTTAAGCAATTTCACACTTAAGGTATAAACCAAAACTTAAGCATGCAAGAACTACTCAAATCTTACCTTCAAGGCTTTTTGACACACTCTTTATCCAATCCATTACAATGAGTGTAACTTAATTTTGATTTCTTTGCTTCAATTTGTAAAGTTTTAAAGTAGAAGTGGTGTAGAAATGAAAGAACCATATGTGTGTCATTAAGTGAAATAAGACATGAACTATTATAAACCCCTTTTAATTACAAGTCTTTCATTTAATTGTAGACTTGACACCTTAGGTCCCTGCACTTACTCCTTAAAACTAAAACAAGTTTTTTAAATTCTCATTTTCATCACTAAAATTTTCATTGATCATAATTAGTTTAACATAACAAGGCATATATTTTATAGCCAGTGTATCCCAATATCTCAAGAGGACTAGCTCACAAAGAACAATTTTGACACATAAGCTTTAGTCACTCAAGTTGAAGTAAGTGTTCTTGAAGGTTACGTGCATGCATGAACTCTCAAGTACTCTTCTTTTTATTTTCTATTTCTTTGGAACCTTCTTTATATAGTCTTCATGTAAAATCATTATGAAGCTTCTTCATTGAATGTAGAGAAGACACGAATATCTCACAAAGAGACAAACTCACTTTTCTTCAAAAGATAGGTCTGACAAAAAATAATTTTGTCTTGTACTGTAGAATCTTTGTCTTGTTTTGCTATTTTTTGTTGCCCTATCTTTATTTCAAAAAGAGTAAGTCAACTTATATACTTATAAACTCCTTATAAAGTTATTTTAATATAAGAAAAGGTCTGTCATCATTTTCTAATATTTCTTTGGTCTTCATGTAACATAACATCTTTTGCTGGATTTAGAAGTTCCGCTTTTCCACTTTCTATTTGATTTTGACAACTGATCCCAACGTTAAAAAATATTTATGAAAACTTGGAAACACATTCCAATAAGTGTTTTACTTGTTCACAAGAACATGTTCTGTTCACAGAGAACACATCACTTAATTTGTCAAACTTGTTCAACCAACATGAACAACTTTGACATTCTGTCATGTTACAACTAATGTAATGGTGTTCAAATGATTTAGACGAATAATACGAATCATCTTAGGTTTGATTGAGACATTTAACAGTCTAACATTCTCTACATAAGATTATCAAACACGTTTGATTAAATATCTTCCCTGTGATATATGACATATTTGATTGAGGCTTTTTTGTGTATAACAAATAGTAATAATAATATTAATAATTATAATTATAATTATTATTATTATTTTTAGAGTTACTTACATAAATGGTCCATGTGGTTTGTATCAAATTTTGGATTTGGTCTCTGTTAGGCACAAAAAGGCCTCAATCAAACCTGTTCTATATCATAGGGGGAGATTTTCAATCAAACCTGTTTGATACACTTAAAGGAAAATCTAAGGCTTTCCTAATGCCTTATTGAATTGTGATAAGTGATTTGCTAAATCAGTCTAAGTCTGTTTACACTGTTACATTCGTTGTAACTTGGCAGATTGTCAAAACTATCCATAACCGTTGGACACGTTTGACATAAACTGTCTAAGCTATTCATGTCTGTTGAACAACTTTGACATAAATTAAGTGTTTAGTTCTTTGTGAACAGGTTTAACACTTTATGGAATTTGTTTCCATGTCATCATGCAAAGTCTTGGACGTGAAGATCAGTTTTCAAATCAATACAAAGTGGAAAATCAGAAGTTGCCAGTTCTGTCGAAGTTGCTTTGAGACATGAAGACAAAGAGGATTATTGAAATGGGTGATAGACCATTTCTTATATCAAAATAGCAATACATGAAGAGGAAAGAATTAAAGTTCACATTCCTCTTTAAGTTAAAGATGTATGCAACAGAGACAAAAAGGAAAATTAAAAGATTCTGCTACATATGGACAAATTCTGTTTTGTCAGACGTGCAGAAAAGTATTCTTGTCTTTTTGTAAATGCACTCCACTATCTCTGCACCCAATGAGGAAGCTTCATTGAGATTCACTGAGTGAGTATATATATTAGAAATGAGAGATAACCAAGAGAGAAATCCACAAGCTCAGAATGTGCAAAAAGGAATTGTGTTTTCATGCATGCAAGTTCTGCTTTCCAACTGAGAATAGAATAGTAAGAGTGTGTCTACGATATTCTACTTCAAAGTTGTTTGTATGTGTCTTGTAAAACAGTGAGTGAATTCATTATAAATAGTCTGAGTGAGTCTTAAATTAGTTGTTAATCTGTTGTTTCTGTCATCTCTGTTTGGATCATTCCGCAATCCAAACCTATATGTAACTAGCACTTGTTAATATATACATATAAACTTTGAGAAAAAGTGTGTTACAAAAATAGCTGTATTCACTACCCCCCCCCCCTCCTACAGCCTATAGTAACATACCTGGGAAACATGTTGGGACCTACAACTGGTATCAGAGCAGTTTAGAGTGTGTGTTAACTCTAGATCTCTCCCATCTTCCCATTTCCCACCATGGACAACAATGATGCAAACTCCTCTTCTTATAATGACAATGGATCTATGGCAAAACCCCCAAAGCTCAATCATCAGAACTTCTCTGGTTGGAAATGCAGAATGATGCTCTACTTAAAGAATCTGGATGTGCAACAATAGTGTGAGACAACCTGTAAATCAGATGAGTGATGTGTTTACACAAGCTAATCAACAGGTTGATGATGAATTGGAGGTGATGTCAGAAGAAGAGGATGATTGTGAAGATCTTACTGAACTTGATGATGAGTAAATGATTGCTATGCTTGTCAGAAAATTCAATAAGAAAAGGTTTAGAGGTAAAATGCTACAGAGGAACTCAGGTGCTGTAAAAAAAGCATTTGATAAATCCAAGGCTGAGTTCTTTAAATGTGGCAAGACTGGTCATATAACTGCTGATTGTGTGTCTAAAGCTGTTGGCTCATCTTCCAAACCATACAAGACAAACAAGGACGATGGCTACAGGGGTAAGTACCTTATGGCTATGGCTAAGTTGAAAAAGTTAGAAGACTCAGTGGCTTCTAATAAAGAAAAGGGACTAATGGCTGAAACCTGTGATTGGGAAGACTCTGATTCATCATTTGATTAAGAGGACAGCAAATGTCTGGTAGCCAACACTGGTGTTCCCTCAACAAGTAACTTCAAACAAGATTTAGCAGAAGCTGAAGCTCTCAGCTCCTTGGAGAACTGGAATCCTACAATGATGTACAAGGTACAAAACATTAAAGATTACTGTTCTGAAGAAAAGGTTAAAATGTTTGATTACTTACTTGTGGAATTGAAAGCTGCTATTGAGAAGCATGATGCTTTAAAGTTTGAAATCTCAAAGTTAAAAACTGATCTTGAAATAAAATCTTATGAACTGGACAGCTTTCATAAGTTGAAAACTGAACTTGATGAGGTAAAACACATAAATACAATTTTATTAGAAGAAAAGAGAGAAACAGACTTAAAGCACTCCAAGCTTCAAAAGATTGTTGACTCTTGGTGCCATTTATCTAAAAGAGTAAATCAATGTATCAATGACCAAATTCCTGCTCAAATCTAAGTCTATCTTGGAGGATATCTTGATACATCAGCTTCAATTATTGAAATCAAAAATCTGGAAACAGATTTGTTCTCTCTTGGTGAGCTTCTATATACATTCATTCAAAATGTAAATGGAAAGCTAATTTCAACAAACAGATTTGTCAGGCCTCAAAATACTGACAGTTTATGTGAAAAAGCTGAAAAGGCTGATGATGGAATGCGTTCTCCATCAAATCATCCTACTAAGTGTCAAGCAAGTTCACATAAAGAAAGAAATGGAAATTAAGTCAAAGCTTTTGCATTGGCTATAAGTCCTGTCAATAAAACACGTTTGAGGCCAAAGCAAACAAAAAGAAAAATGTTCCTCCATTCAATGCTGAATTCTTTGAAAAGAAATTTTCAGAAGGAAAGCAGCTTACAACCAACAGAGGTAAGTCTCATGTTGGAAGTAAATCTGTTGTGATTTCAAATAAGTTTTCAAATCATAGTGGAAAATTGGTTATAAATGAAAGAAAACCTTTTGTTAAAACCAAGAGTGATGATCAAACCACCACAAGTAGGCAAAAATCATCACAATTCAGTAAAGGCAAAGCCAAAACCATTTCACAACCTGAGAGGGCTAAAAATAAGTTTTTCAAACCTGGGGAGGGTAAAAAAAATAGTTAAATTACCTGTATTTGATTTATGGTCCTCCAAAAAAGAGGAAAGAAGATACATGCAAAGCTGTTGCTGTTGAACCCTCAACTAAACCTATTAGTTTGTCTAAAACAAGTGAAATATTTGCAAAACCTGTTGACAAGTCCAACAGAGATAAACCAGAATGTGTTTCTAAGAGTTCTTCTTTCAAGAAATCGAAAGAGAGAAAATGCTATAAATGTGGAAAGAAAACTCATATGGCCAAGGACTGTCCTGAAACTGAGGACATCAGGTCTTCCCACATCATTTTGGGCTGAAGCTGTCAACAATGCATGCTTCACTCAAAACAGATCCTTAGTGGTAAAAAGGTTCAACAAAACTCCTTATGAATTACTCAAAGGGAGAAAGTGATAAGGAAATATCAGTCTTAAATTTATAAACTCTAATCTGACCAAATCGACCGATAAACTCTCGGGCAAGTGTACCCGATCGTATAGCAATAAACTGGTAAGACCAGGATCGTCTCCACAGGGAACGGAAAATGCAATATATACCAACTAAAATTATTCTAGCAAAAAATAAAATGGATGAAATGCAAACAAGTAAAAAGGGGTTTGTTTTTAGATTTTTAGATGCCGTTGACACGACAAAGTAAAAGAAATTACTAAAATTAAAATGACGATTAAAAGTAAATAACTAAAAATTTAAACAAGTATGAAATAATTAACGAAGAGAATAGAATCAAATAACTAAAAGGTATTCATCATTGAATCACTCCCCCTAGATTTGGTTCGTTTACAAGTGCAATTGATTGATAGAGTTTGTAAGAAATTTCGAGCTAACATAGACCATCAACCCTATTAATCCGATTATAATCTAATCTATTCAAAACACGCTAACTCTCGTTATTGGTGAATCGAACTCAAACTTTTATCTGGGTTATTAGAGAAGCAGTTTCAACTATCATAATTTCAGAATAATTGATTACCCTAACCGCATGCAACCGTCATAATTTCAGAACAAGCAAACGATAAGATAAAACTGATTACACGTGCAAGTCATAATTTCAGATCATGACACAATGTAATAGTAAACTACTCAATAATTATTAAAATAATTAATTCAAGGTTCACGACTAGGCATAAACAAAACTCAATCAATAATGAAAACTAAACCTAAATCTAGGGTTCATTCATCAATGATAAATACAATAAACTTAGCCCATAATTAAATTAATAACTAGCAATAATAAATTAACACTGAAACCAAACATAATTACTAAGAAAAAAAACAGATTGTTCCCAAATAATGTTCGTTGTTCGTTGTTCCTTACATGTACAAGAACCCACAAATAATAAAATAAACAAATCAACTAAAAGTTTATTGATTTTGGCTACCTGCACACAAATGTTTCGTGTTGTATTTCTTTTCTTGCGTCGCCTCACTTCTCTTGCTCTCACTACCGCCACAAGCAGATAACAATATAAAAAAAAATAATAATAATAAGAATAATAATAATAATAATAATAAAATTCAAATGTTGACAGATGTTGCTTATGCCACCAAACTAAAAGGGGATTATATCCTCTTCTGGCCACCACCTACAACCGAAAAGAAAGAAAATCAAACTAAAATAATTGAAGTGGTGAATGTGTATGTATTCTTTTTTCTCTTCTTGTCGCCGCCAGGAGTAAAGAAAAAAAAGAACAAAAAAAATAAAAATAAATTAAAAGCGTTTTCCTCCTCTCCAGGCTCCCTTTTTATAAAAAAAAATCCCCATAACTCTCTCCAAACCCTAAATTATATTATAGATTTTGGCCCGTTGGGTATTGGACTTCGAAAAGCTTAAATCTTGATCTTTCTTTAGACCTGCCTGCATGCTCTCATATTTTTCACTTTAAGCCCACATAATCATCTTATTTTCTTGTATTGTACCCAATTAAACCTGCAAATAAAAAATGACAAGAAAATGAACTCTTAGCATCAAAACTTATATGTTTAAGCACAAAAAAAAATGATATTGTCGAATAATTATATGAATAAATAAGACAATATCAGAAAGCCATATATAAGTTATTTCCATGTGTTTGGATGCCCTTGTTTCATTCTGCACCAAAGGGATCAGCTGTCGAAATTTGAACCCAAAGCTGATGAAAGAGTGTTTGTTGGATATTCAGCAGTTTCCAAAGCCTACAGAGTATACAACCACAAAAGAAAGGTGATAGATGATTCTATCAATGTCACCTCTAAAGAGTCTATTAATCCTTCAACTAAAGTTGTTCCTAAATCAGTTTCAGGGGATTTCAGCTTTGATGATCTCATGCATTCAAATTCTGTAAAAAGGACTCAAAAGCTTCCACATCACCCATAGTGGAACCTGTTAACCACAATGGACATGATGATGATTATATTGGTACACCCTATGTGAATAAGTGCACTAATATAGTTAATGTACCATGTCCAGAACCAATCAATTTTGATTTCCCTGAATACCCTGCTGATGTGTTCAACAACAACACTGGTTCATTCTCAACAGATGAACAGGCTCAAAATGTCAGTGTGTCTAAAAATCTTGAGAGTTGTTCCACAAGATCAGTTGAAAATGAAGCCAATGTAAAATATACAGGGGAATCTTCATTGAAACATGATCCTAAGTGGATCAGGTGTCATCCAAATGATCAAATCATTGGTGACATCAACAGAGGTATGCAGACAAGATGCGACAGTCTTGGAAACTTTTGTATATTAAAAAGTTTGTTGTCCATAATGGAGCCAAATAAAGTTGATGATGCACTAAAAGATGTCAATTGGATCACTGCCATGCAAGAGGAACTCAATCAGTTTCAGAGAAACAAAGTATGGCAGCTGGTCCCTATGCCTAAAGGGAAAACTATTATTGGCACCAAATAGGTTTTCAGAAACAAAATAGATGAGCAAGGTCATGTCGTTAGAAATAAAGCAAGACTAGTTGCTCAAGGGTATAGACAAGAAGAAGGTATAGATTATGATGAAACATTTGCTCCAGTGGCCAGGCTAGAAGCAATTCTTTTGTTTTTAGCTTTTGCTACTCACAAGAGTATGAAGGTATTTCAAATGGATGTAAAGAGTGAACTTTTGAATGGAAAGCTGCAAGAAGAGGTATATGTTAAGCAGCCTCCTAGTTTTGAAAATGAACATCATCCAGGTTTTGTCTATAAGTTGGACAAAGCACTCTATGGTCTGAAACAAGCTCCAAGAGCCTGGTATGACACTCTTACTGATTTCCTTATGAGCAATGGATATTCCAAAGGTGAAGTGGATACTACATTGTTCATAAAGAAAGTGAAAACTGATATAATGCTTGTTCAAGTTTATGTGGATGATATTATATTTGGTTCTAGTAATGAACAGTTGTGCAAATTTTTCACTGCTCATGAAATCTAAGTATGAAATGAGCATGATGGGTGAACTTACTTTCTTCTTAGGATACAGGTTAAACAATCCTCAAATGGAATTTTCATAAATCAAAGAAGGTATACATTAGATCTTTTGAAAAATTTTAAATTTGATCAATGATCTCCCATCAAAACCCCAATGGCAACCAATGTAAAATTGGATGTTGATACCTGTGGCAAAGCTCTTTTAGTATCAACTTACAGAGGTATGATTGGGAGCTTGTTATATCTAACTGCTAGTAGACCAGATATAATGTTTGCTACCTGTCTATGTGCTAGGCTTCAAGCTGATCCAAAGGAACACCATCTAGCTGCTGTAAAAAGAATCTTCTGATACCTAAAGGGTACACCAACTTTGGGTCTTTGGTATCCCAAAGACTCTAGCCTTGATCTAATTGGATATTCAGATTCTGATTTTGCAGGTTGCAGGCTAGATAGAAAGAGCAAAACATGTGGATGTCAACCCCTTGGTGGATAGTTGATCAGTTGGTGTAGCAAGAAATAGAATTCTGTTTCTACTTCTATTGCTGAAGCTGAATATATTGCTGCTGGAAGCTATTGTGGGCAATTTCTATCGATGCAACATCAGCTTGAATATTATGGCCTTGTATATAGGAAAACTCATATTGTATGTGACAATACAAGTGCCATAGCCATGTCCAACAATCCTGTCTTCCACTCCCGAACAAAGCATATTGAGGTGTGACATCACTTCATAAGAGATCACAATGCGGAGGTAACTTTCACAGAAGAAAAGCTTGCAGATATTTTCACCAAACCGCTTGATGAAAATAGGTTTAATTCCCTTGTGCAAGTTGGGAATGTTAAATAAAAGTGACTAAGTGTCATTAATGTTCTAAGGCTACTTAATCAAAATTGATAAAATCTTACAATAATAGCTTTGACAGAACAGGTTTCATCTGCTCTGTACTTAACCAGTTTGTTGAGATTTGAACAGGCTTGACAAGTAACAGGTTTGCCAAAATAATAGGTTTCCTAAAACTAAGTTTTTCTCTCAAACATGTTCTGTTGTCTAAGCCTGAAACCTGCTCACTCTGTATTCTGTCATACAAGGCAAAGCCTTGTAATCTGTTCAGCTATTAAACATGTTTCCCATTGAAACCTATTCTCATATAGTTATAGGTTTGAACAGACAGGTTACAAAATGATCAGCGTTTGTGAAATACATTCATCACAAGGTTGAGTAACAGTCTTGAACATCAGCTATTAAATAACATTACTTCACATTTAAAATACTTAAATTACGTATTTATTTATCTTCATTGGAAACAAGGTATTTCACACCCCAGTCTCTACTGATGATCCTCCTCTTGCAACACTAATGAGGAGGTTACTTGGTTTGGTGCAAAGACCTTCTACTCAAGAGGTGAATCCAACCCCTGCTCCCACAGGAAAATCCAAATCACCGACTAAAAAGGCAAAACGCGCCTTAAGGTCTAGTGAAGTTGGGCCTGTCACCAAGAAGGCCAAAACAGCAAAGTCTGCACTGTCAGCCTCAGTGGCTGAGGGGGAGCAGGCCAGTCACCCAAGTTCATCTGTTGAACAAGAAGCCTTTGTGGCTAGTGGCTCTGTGCCCACTGAGAATATGGAACAGGTTCCACCACCTGTTTCTAGACCAGTCTCCTCACCAGTCCAAACATAACAACCTCCTACTTCTTCATCCTCTCCCTCCATGTACTCTAGGCAAAGGAGAAAATCCTTAGCCAGAAAGAAAACCATCAGCCTACCCACTCAACACAACCTCTCTAACCCCTCTCAACAGGAGTCAGTTGAAAAAGAGGCAACCCCTGCTGCATCTCCATCTCCTATTATGGGAGAAGGAGCAGCCTCTATGGAGCCTGCCTCACTCCAGCCTGAGTCTACCCTGGGTCGAACTCTATGGCAGCAGGCTTTGATTATATGTAAGAATCCATTGAACTAACTCTTGCACAGCTTCGAAGTCTGATGTTCAATTATACAGAGGGCTGCCTTCTCCCATCTTTCAGCCTCTGCCATGGAACTTCTTTCTAATGTGCCTCTACCATCAACAAGTGAACCTACTACCCCACAATCCTCACCTTCGTCTCCCTCTACATTGTGAATTACAGTTTCTATATCAACCATGCAACAATTCAATATCAAGAACAATAAAATGAATCAAAACTAACCGAATGATTGTATTCCTGAAAATGTCGATTACAAAGATGAAATTTGATCTTCACAACGTCAGTAACCGTTTCTTAATTCTATGTGTGCCAAAAAGGAATTTTAAGAGAACTAACTATTTAGAATGTCAAACTTTCTATTTATACACATCCATACAACTATTAACTATTTACAAAATAAACCCTTCACTTTGACTTCCATCAACTAAAATGTATTCTAACAATCTCCCCCTTTGATGGAATGTGCAAAGTCTTTAAATTGCCAATCCAAGCTTCTGTTCAGATCTTCTGATGCTTATTCTATCAGAGAGCCTCCATTCAATCTTTGAAATAAATTCTACCATAAGTCTTCTGTCGTTAACTGACAAAGTTCCTCTCTTTGTTTTTCTCTTTTGATCTGAAGCTAGCTTTCCCTTTAAGCCACTCAACACTTTCTTTAGTGTACATCTGAAAATTTGTTGAGTTCAACACTCCTCATGGCTCTAAGCTTCTTGTTTTCGTCCTTGTACATTACAGCCGGATGCTTTACCATGATCACTTGAAATTCTTTCAACTCTCCAGCAAATTTGATATCTCTATGTGGAGCTGTCATATTAATCTTCCCCATTCCTCTTTCAACACCTATCTGCAGATCTTGCATTTACATCAATACCAGTTTGGTATGCATGAAGTGGAAAATTGTCTTTAATGCAGATCTGCAGTGTTCATTTCTCTTATTTCTGCATAACTCATCAAATAAATCTTCAATGCCAACCAGATGCATGTGAAACATATCGGCTTCAGTGAACGTATAGGTATTTCTATCAGCTGTCGTAACAGTGAATGTCGGATAGAAAATCTTAACGAATCTGTCCTTTTCAATTTTAACAAGATCAACTATCTTGAACTCACTCTTCACTTTATCAACCTCTTGTGTCTTGTTCCTCAGAAAACTAGCATAGTTAACTAGATTTGGCATGTTTGGCTCCAAGACCCTAAACAACTTAAGAAAAGAACACGGAGCCTGTTTCTTACTAAAAATACGTTTTTCCAGGATGTCTTCAATATATGGCATTTTTTTCCTTTTCCTGATGAACTACGCTGATCGTTCCGCTGGAAGCTCAAACTTCTTTACTTTATTCTTGTGTATCTCATCTTTATTCAAAAACGTAAGCATATCTCTGATTTCTCTTTGAACTACTTGTTGTGCTTCAAATCTGAGCCTGTGTTGCTTTTGCGACTCATCTGCCAGAACGTATTCATTGAAGAATCTTTCCATAACCTCGACCTCATTTAATTCAACTCTTTCCTGAATAACAACATTTTCTACAGGAAACTCTTCAACTTCTTCCTTAACATGAATTACAACCTCAGGCTTTTCAACCGTCGGTGTCGATATGGACTCTTTCAATATCTCCTATACTAACCTCTCTTCTTGTTCAATCCTTTCTCCCCGGAAGTCAACGCAATCACATCATCATCCTCAGATACTTCAATATATTCCTCTCTCTCCTCTTCTAAGCCTTGAATCATCAACTCATGTTCTTTAACTACTTGAATATCATCTTCAGAATCATTGTATTCTTCAAAATTGTAAATATCTGACTGAATGTTCAAAGGAACTGGAACATCTTCATGAAGAATCAATCCCAATTCACTTTGAACATCAACAGGTTCTTTTGAGCTCCCTGCTTCTTTTTCTTTCACTTCTGTTTCCTTCTCATGATATGTGATCATCAAAAGTCCGGGTGTAGGCTCAGCAAGCTTTCTCCTCTTCTCCCCATCATGAGGAGCATCATCGGAGTCCTCATCATGCTCATCATGCTTTCTTTTAGATGACGAAGCTTGCGCCTTGCATGTTTCTTCAACAGCCGCAACTCTCTCCGATAAATTTCCCAAAGCAGTTATCATCGTGCTTTCCAAACTTATCATCCTTTCCCTCATTTTATCGAATTGTTCAAAAACGAACTCTTTCAGCTCTTCCTTCAACTCATCAATTGCTTGATTTGATTCAGATTTCTTGATTGATTCTTCTGCCACTGATTTACCTTTCAGAAACTTGTGTATATTCAACATCTGAGCCATCACTTCAGATAACTGAGGAGAGACATGAGTATTCACTCCTGCAACAGCTGCATTCAAAGCTTGATTTAATGATGATTCAGTAACGAAAGGGGATAGATTCACCACTGGGTCCCTTAGACTTCCAATTGTCACAACAGTCGAACTTGTAAAAAGAACGTCTGTGTGGCCAGTACTTAGAGATGGCAAAATGGTCGCTCTGACTGGACTTCAACCCTCTTCAAGCGACGGAGCAACAAATGCTTCCGTAGCCGAGGATGTTCCGGTGGGAACACGAAGTTCAGCCACACTTACTTCAACTGATGAAGTCGACTCAAGTGTCCTAATTTGTATAGGATCTATACTCTGTGATTGAATAAAAGTCGTACACTCGGGCAGAGGTGTACTAATTTCAATATCCATTTAAGTCCAAATGACTTTCGGATAGAATATGTGGTTCATCCCGGTGCTCAAATGAAACAGTCTCCTGTTGAGAGGAGACTGAGTGGATAGTTGGGTGTGCACTTGTCAGTGGGATACTGACCTCTTCAATGCTAACTCCCATAGGAGACCTAACAGCAGTTGTGGGTAAATCCTGGCTTTCTAGGCTTAGTGCATCCCTCACACTCTCCTGTGCAATACTCACTATATCCATCAAAGCAATCCCTCCCTCATTATGATCACCCCCATCATCACCATCATCATCATCATCATTTCCTTCATCTACACCTTCTTAAATATCCGACAATGTCCTCTCGGAATCAGATTTCTCAGTCTCTTCCTCACCACCCTTTACAACTTCAACTCCCTCGCTCACTTGTAGGCTTCCCTGAACTTCAGCCCCATGCTGAGGTTCCTCTATTCTTATCACTCCGTGGGTAAGAGAACCCGGTTCTTGGGTTTCTATCGGAGCATGATCTATCCTATATAATTTCACATTTTCACTCTCATGATCTGCATACTTTAGCAAAGATTCTGGAATCGGCATGATATTCGCATTAGGAGAATTCGGCACTTTGTGTAAACTCATCATGACATAATCTGGGCATCTATTAGAGTTAGCTCTTTTGGGTATATTTTCATTTGCCCTTAGAATCCCTCGGATAAGAATCTGAATAAATCTCTAAAGTGGAACGAACTTTCTTGCTCTATTTGTTGTTTTAGCCAGTACTATCTCTTTTAGATCCTCCCAGATGCATTGAGCGTAGTCATAATGTTTATTGAAGGCAATCCCATGGAAAATCCGTAGACAGTGAATGATGCTTCTGTCTATGCCTGTATGTTTAGATGTCATACATCTATTGATGATCCCAAATAATGTGTACCATTCGCCATTTAATCCATTTCGATGAAATTTGGAGCTTTTTGGAAGTCGCTTTGAGTAACCCAAGCATATCAGATCATGAACCAGCTCCTCATCGGACACAAAATCTTCAAAATCAGCTAACTCAGGAAAGTTAACTGTGTCAATTCGTCTTGGAAGAAACAAGTTGTGACGAAGTATTGCAAGCGTAATTTTGGATTTAAATTGGTCGATGGTTACTTTAAAGTGGTGGTTTCCATCAGCAGGAACAAATTTGACTGTATGCCAAAATTGTTGCAGGTAGACTTGTGGGATAGAGGGTTTGTACTGAAGGAGATATCCCAAAGGATGGCCTTTGAGAATATCTACGATAACAGGGTGACTAACTTTTATGACCTTTGTGTCCAGACGATGGTTGTTGTCTTTGAAGGGTAGGCAATATCTGGGTTTAACCAGTTGGTTATCAGGTATGATGGTTGAAGGTGAAGATCTAGCAACAGAGGTTGAACGAACGGGTGTTGATACAAGTGTATGATTGGAGGATGAATGGGAATCTGATGAATTGGAATTCTGGGAATGATCTGGAGATGTCATTTGAAACCTGTAAACAAAATAAGAATCATGTTAGACAAGACAAGTAAACAAATTAAATCATTCAATGGTAGAAAAATATAACATTTCGTCAGAAATTATAAACATTTGTGATTTTCTGTTTAAGGCATCGGGATTCCAGACAATAGTAAAATTATTGACAGGATTCCAGAGTCAATCGTTCAGAGACCAATGTTAGAAAAACACAATTTTATTACAATTTCTTGAAAAAATGTCACATTTTTCTTAAAACATTAAAAATCCAACACTTAGTAAAAAATGTCATTTAAACTCGAATGAAAGTACATCCATCTCGAATAACTCTTGATTAATCTCGGATGAACATGAAACAACTCGACTTAGTCTATGTATCAACTCAAATGAACTATAGTCTTCTCGAATAAAACAAAATGATTCTCAAATAAGACTATAATCAACTCGAATTTCATATGTATTAAACTCGAATAGAACATGAAAATTCTCGAATAAGTCTTGAAACAACTTGAATTACTTATGAATGGAACTCGAATAGAACATGTGGATTCTCGAATAAGTCTTGAAACAACTCGAATATTCAATTAGTCCAACTCGAATGAATAAGGAATTTTCTGGAATACAACATAAGGTCAACTCGAATGAACCATTAGTCTATCAAGACGCTTGTTCTGAGATATTCTAAGTGTTTAAACTAAACAACTCGGATCACACTTGTAGTTTCTCGATTAACACTTCAGTCAACTCGATTGACTCTTGGTTTTTCTCGAGTAGCATTGTAATCAACTCGAATGACTTGGTCTTTCTCGAGTATCATTGTAAGCAACTCGAATGACTCTTGGACTTTCTCGAATAGCATTTTACTCAACTTGTATGACTCTTGGACTTTCTCGAATGAAGCCTTTAATCGAGAAGTTCCTTATGAATTTATTTCAAGTCCTCTATACACTGAATATTCAAAAATTAATTCCAGATAGTTTTTCAGTGATTTAAAACTTGTATCCCTCTCGAAAATCAATTTTAAACACTTTTATTTTACTGAACTTTGATTAAAAACAACATTTAAGCTGTCAAAAATTCAAATTTCAGTAACAAGAAGAACACGAAAGTTTTTGAAATTGAAATCCAAATTTTTGTTTGTGTGGTATGATTTGAACCATGAAATTTCAAATTCATGTTCACATTGATAAACCGAATCAGACCACACAATTAATTTCAGGTTTATGAACACATACATATGAACACCATGAACACCTAATACACAAACAAATACGAACATGAACACTAACAGACAAATACAGATGCTCATATTGAAAAATAAAAAATGTAAAAATGAAAGAAACAAACGATTTTACTCACAATATCACAAACTAGTTGCTTGAATATATCGAAAATATGTAGAGTATTGATGTTTCTTAATGGTGAAGAAAGTCTTGTAGAAGACGGTGAATAGTGGTCAAAGTTTCGAAAAGTTTATTTTGAATTTCAAAACTCCACTTTATAGTTGAATTTCAAAAAATCAAATGATCCAAAAACCCGGCCCATCTTTGAATTTGAATTTTGATAATGTCGGCCCACATTACCAAATAAAAATTCATTTAACACCATCAACACCTACTATTATTTCAAAAAAAATTAACAAAACAAAACAAAACAAAAAAATAAAACCACAAAAAAAAAATAAAACAACAAAAAAAATCTGATAAAAAAAAATTTAAAACCAGATTTAAACTCAATCAAAAACAACAAACAAAACAAAAAAAAGGAAAAACAAAAAACATCTAAAAAAAATAGAAAATAGACATAATCTAAAATTAATACAAAAAAATTTAAAATGCTCCCCCTTTAATTTCTGAATGTTGCTCCCCCTCAAATGTGTATTATATTTCTCAGCTGAGCTCCCCCTACAAAATAACAGATAAATTTTATCAGATTTACTCAAATCAGATAAATTTATTTTCTGCTCCCCCTGCATATGACAATCCAGATCTTGTTAAATTCCAAAGAATATTAAACTTTTAAGATTCAAGATTTTAACATCCGAATAAAATCAATAAAAAATGTAAATTTAAAATTATAAATTGGAACTACTTAATTATTAAATCTTAATGATTGAACATACCCAATTTGTATACAAAAAAATTAAACCTTTTTTCATCTAACGCTTTGGTAAACAAATCAGCTAGTTGATATTCAGTAGGCACAAAATATAATTCTATATTTCCATTTTCTACATGATCCTTTATAAAATGGTACCGAATGTCAATGTGTTTTGTTTTTGAATGTTGCACCGGATTTGAAGCAATAGCTATTGCGCTCTGAGAATCACAGTAGATAGGTATTTTCTTTGGTGTAAACCCGTAATCTCGCAGTTGGCTTTTCATCCACAACACCTGAGAACAGCAAGAAGATACAGCAACGTATTCTGCTTCAGCTGTAGACAATGAGACGCAGTGTTGTTTCTTGGATGACCAGCATACGGGTTTGTCACCTAAGAACTGCACTGCTCCAGATGTACTTTTTCTGTCCATCTTATCACCTGCGTGATCAGCGTCAGAAAAAGCAGTTAAATTAAATGAAGATTCACTGGGATACCACAAACCAAGGTTTGGAGTTCCCTTGAGATATCTTAAAATTCTTTTCACATCTGTTAAATGTGATTCTTTAGGATTCGCCTGATATCTTGCACACACACATGTAGCAAACATAATATCCGGTCTACTTGCTGTTAAATACATTAATGACCCAATTATACCTCGACATTGAGTCACATCTACAGGTTTCCCCGAAATGTCCTCATCGAGTTTTGACTTTAAATCTGGAGCCATGGGAGTTTTCATAGGAGTACTGTTAACCATGTTAAATTTCTTTAACATGTCTTGTATATATTTTGACTGATTGATAAAAATACCATCAGCCAATTGTTTAACTTGTAATCCTAAGAAAAAATTTATTTCTCCCATCATGCTCATCTCGAATTTTTGAGACATTAAAAATGCGAATTTTTTACAAAATTCCGAATTTGTAAACCCAAATATTATGTCATCTACATATATTTGTATTACTATGATATCAGGCCCCTGACGTTTTATAAACAGGGTTGTGTCAACTGCACCTTTGTTGAATCCACATTTCAACAGATATGTTGAAAGTGCATCATACCAAGCACGCGGTGCATGTTTAAGGCCATACAGTGACTTATCTAAAATATATACATGATCAGGTTTCGAAAGATCAGTAAAACCTTCGGGCTGATATGTATATACTTCATCGGTTAGTTCCCTGTTTAAAAACGCAGTTTTAACATCCATTTGATAGACAATAAAGTTTTTGTGAGCGGCAAAAGCTAAAAACATTCTAATCGCTTCGATTCGTGCAACTGGTGCAAACGTTTAATCGGAGTCAATCCCTTCTTGTTGGTTGTATCCTTTGGCAATGAGGCGAGCTTTATTGCGAATGATACTCCATGTTCGTGCTTATTGTTTTTAAAGATCCACTTCGTGCCTATGATGGATTTGTCTTAAGGCCACCCAACAAGTCTCCAGACCTTTAACCGTTCGAACTGGTTCAGTTCTTCTTGCATCGCAACAATCCAATCAGCGTCCAGAAGTGCTTCTTTTACATTCTTAGGCTCTATTTTGCTTATGAAATTTGAAAATAGGCACTCGTTTATGGTGGCTCTTCAGGTCTGGACTGAAGCGGATGGATTACCAATAATGCTTTCTATTGGGTGATTTCTCGTCCACTTAAAAGTATGTGGAAACGGTTCTATGTGGTCTTGATTGGGATTACGATCTAAATATGTTGATCGGGGGTTTACTTCAGATGTAGTAGGTAGAATATCTGAGTTAGGAGCTTCTGAATGTTCGGATGCTAATGGGGTTTCTGAAGTTTCTTGAGGTTCAATGGGTTGTGCACTTTTAGTTGGCAAGTGTACATTAGTAGTTGAATCTTCTCCAGTTTCTTCTGACACTTGTCGATGAGAAAGATCAGAGACTACGACAGGATCTTCAGTAATCCTGTCAGGCACCAGATTTAGAACATTAGATTTGGGCTTCTCAAAGTAGTCTTCATAAAAATTCTCAAACAACTTATGTAATTCAGAATTTTCAGCATTCTGTTCAGGTTACTCCATTGAAGTCGGCTTGTTAGGTTCGGGTCCTGAACTGGTGTGTTCAGAAGCCATTACCACTCCTTCATCAAATTTGACATTGACGCTCTCGTTGACTGTCTTGGTTCGCTTGTTGTAGACACGAAAAGTGACTGACTCCTTTGAATATCCGATGAATATTCCTTCATCTGCCTTTTGATTAAACTTTCCAAGATTGTCTTTGCCGTTTAGAATAAAGCATCTGCATCCAAAGACATGGAAAAATTTAATATTAGGTATTCGTTTATTTATTAATTCATAAGGAGTCTTTCGGAATCTTTTATTAATAATTGAACGATTTTGTGTGAAACAAGCTGTAGCAACTGCTTCGGCCCATAAGAATAACGATAAATTTGAGTATGCCAGCATCATCCTAGCTGATTCCACTAGTGTCCTATTTCTTCTTTCAATGACACCGTTCTGTTGTGGAGTTCTAGCAGCTGAAAACTGATGTGTGATTCCTACAGAATTCAAAAATGATTCAAGCGATTTGTTCTTGAATTCTGTTCCGTTATCTGAGCGGATTGATTGAATTGTAAGTTGCAACTTCACTTGTATTTTCCGGATGAAGTCTATGATAGTTTCGGTTGCATCTGATTTGGACCTCAGGAAGAAAACGCATGTGTATCGTGAATAATCATCAACTATCACCAATACGTATCGTTTCTTATTAATGCTTTGTACTCTCATTGGTCCACACAAATCCATATGTAATAATTCCAGTGCTCTCGTGGATGAGTGTTCAGATTTGGATTTGTGTGAAGCTCTTGTAATCTTTCCTTTTTCATATGCGGCACACAACTACTCCTTTTGGAATTTGAGAGTTGGCAGCCCTTTAATTAACCATCCTTTAGCTAGGTTGGTTAATTCATTGAAGTTCAGATGTGAAAGGCGATGATGTCATTGCCATGTTGTTTTAGATGTAGCTTTTGACAATAAGCAGACATATTTCTTCAGATTAATAGAGGCTAAGTCAATAGAGTACAAATTGGTTTTCCTGTTTCATGCCAGTATTTCTTTACCTTCTCCGGATCTGACGCTGCACCGATTGGCTTTGAAATCGACTTACAATCCTTTATCACACTACTGTCCAATGCTAAACAAATTATGTCCAAGACCATCAACGTGGAAAACCTTTTGAATGGTAATTTTGTCGTATGTGAGAATCTCGTATCCTCTGACCGGACAAAACTGATCATTTTCAAATCTGACCGTCCCACAGAACATTTCTACAAAGTTTGTCAGGATGTCTCTTTGTCCGGTCATATCTTGGAACATCCGGAGTCAAGATACCAAATATGGTTTACCTATAAGACGAAATAGCACATGAGGTACCCACTTATAGTTGGGTACTTTTGTTTTAGGTAAATCATGCAAAGTATTATTTGTTTTCTCAACAGATATGGCTTTTTGCTTAACATTTGATGTTGATTTAGGTACCCACATTTGAACGGTTCGTTTAGGTATCCACTTTTGTACAATCCGTGGTGGAACTGTTTTTGAAATGATTTTCTGTGGAACCTTTTTCTGTTTAGAACATGGGTCCTTTTTCTTTGGTTGCCAGACGAGTTTATCAGATTTTACAAATAGAGGTTTACAAGCACTAGAGTTTACATATTAAGTCTGTTCTAGAGAATTTTATACAAGAATTATTAACAAATTTATTATTACAGACAGAGTTTTCAATGTTGCTATTTCTATCTGTAACAATATTATTCTTCATGCGCCACTCTTATTTTATATTCTTGTTTTTCTGTTCTCTTTTCTTCTTTCTCCAAACTTGTTTTCTTGAACCGTTCACAATGATATCTGACATAAAAGAAACATGAGAATTAGTAGACTTAGATACTTGTTTCTTCTGTAAATTTCTCTTACCTTTTGAAGATTGAACTCTGAGTGCAATGGAGTTTTCTATTGAAGATGATTCACCTTTTTCAAAGTTAGGAGTGTTAAAAATAACTTTTGTTTTCTCCTTCTTTTGTTGTAAAGTTGGTGAATTTTCAGATGATTTTATTGAATCTGAAGAAATTCTTTGCAAAATTTTAACAGGTTCTTTTTGACCATCTGATTGTTTGTTATGCATAGGTTTGACAAATTCATCAATTTTAACAAACATTTCCTCTAAAGAATTAAAGTCAGAGTGCATAAACAGATCAAATTCCTTTTCTGAATTGATAGAATCTAGAGAAGTTGAAGATGATGGATCAGACAACTTTTTCTTCTTAGGCTGATTTTGTAACTTTTTGTTCCATAGTTTTTAATTCAGCCTTGAGAGATCTATTTTCTGTCTCAAAATTTTTAATTTTCAATTCTAGATCAGAATTTATCTTTTCTAGAATTTAATATGGCAGGTATAACTTTTGAGATTGAGTAGGTGATTTAGACAAATCTTTTTCAGAATATGTTTGAATGTACTCTTCTTTAATATTAGTGTTATTGCTTGCTTCATTTATTATGTTATACTCAACAGAATTTTGCATTTTGTCTGATCGTAATCTTTTTGTTTATTCACTAGATTCTACTTCATCAGATGCTTTCATAAACTCCATTTTTAATCCTAAGTTCATGTATCTGACATCATATAACGTTGGTGAACTAGATATTGCCTTTGTCAGATACTTTGGATTTTCCCAACCAATACCAGATTTAGGATTATAAAATTCTGTTTCTTTTGGTTGATTTAAATAATGGTTTGATCTGTTTGCCCTCTTTTGATAAATTCGTCTTCCATCTTCTTTATTTTCTCATAAAGTTTAGTTCGTTCTTCAAAAATAGCGTGATATTTTACAGAAAAATTTGAAGCTTCTAATTCTGCTATTCTCAGTCTTTCTTGTAGGTCAGATATATTATGATTAAGATCTAGTATTTTACTTTGTAGTTGTCTTTCCTTATCTTGTAAATCTGAAACTGCTCGTAAGGCTAATGCTTTATCTTTGGAAAAATCTAAAACAAAGTTATGTTCATTACGAAGCTTGTTTTCCAAAGAGTGAGCATTTTTTTTTCAGCCTTTAATGAATTTTCAAATTTTTAAGCATAAAGGCCATTTGAGTTAATTTCTCTTCTTGCACACATGATTCATCAATATCAGAGTCAGAGTTGGAATATACCTCAGGCTTGTCTGAACCATCTGATCTGTCTGACTCTGAATATTCATTATCCTCAACATCAGTTTTTTCAGTTGCCATCAACGCAACTTCTTCTGTCTCTTCCTCCTCAGATTCTTGTCTTTCTTCATCCTCTTCATCTGTTAAACCAACCCATACTTCATCCTCAGCTATCATGGCTGATTCACTTAATTCTGACTCATTGAGAATCTCTGATTTCAGACAAATATGAGCATCCTCATCTAGAATATCTTCATCTTCAGATAACTGCAGCCAGTGGTCATCCTCCGCCATAAGAGCTTTTCCATACTCCTTTTCTTTGGCTAATAGAGCCTTTCTAGTATAGTAGTCAGAGTTTTTGACTACTGGAAGTCTACATTCACGGGCATAGTGACCTGGTTTTCCACAGTTATAACATTTCTGCTCTGAATCTTTCTTTCCTGACTTTTCTGATTTTTCATATTTGTCAGTTTTTCTTCCACTGCTTTCTCCAAATTTTTCATATTTGTCATTCTTCTCAATTTTCCTCTAGCCAGTCTTGTAGCGCATCTTATTGTTGGTTGGCTTTCTGTAGAACTTCTTTTGAAACACTTTGGTTAGCAGTGCCATCGGCTTTTTCATTTCTTCAATTTCAGAATCTACAGATGAATCGGAGGATTCTGATTCGGAAGAAGTACTGCTGACTACCGCTCTTTTCTCCTTTTTCAATTTATATTTGTACTTCTTTTCTGCCAGTAGAGCCAATGGGTCAGCAGTTTCTTTCTCGGCTTTCTTCTTTCCTGATAACTTCCTCAACACAACCTCCTGGTAGTTATTGAGGTTCTCAAATATCATATGAAAATCCATTTCTTCTATGTCCTTTGTCTGCTGGATAATCATGGCATATTTCTCCCATTCAGGGTTCAAAACGTTTAGGAACCTGACATTTATGTCCAGATTGGACTTTGTCACTCCATTTCGTTTCATTTCACTTACCAAACTTACAAACCTCAGGTAAGTGTTTTCCAGTAGTTCTCCTTCACGAGCTCTGAAATTTTCAAACGTCATCAGGCTGTTTCTAGCTCTGTTTGTTGCAGCTCTGTCAGATCCCCTCATCAGTTTACACACTTCATCCCATATTGATTTGGTAGTTTTTGTGTTTGTGAGGCATGTGTAAATATCATTGGGGATGGAGATCAGAAGTAATTTCCTGGAAGTTTTATCCCCTAGTTTTCTTTTCTTTTGAGCCTCAGTCAGATTGGTAACCTCATCTGTCCTTGGTGGAATCGGGGGATTACCGGTGGGTACTCCAGGGATTGTTTCCATAAATGTGGCCGGTCCTTCTGTGAAGGATTTCAGCATTTCTTCTGACAGATCATGAAAGCTTATGAATTCTGTAAATCGTTCCCTCCATTGGACGTATTCTTCCCTGTAAAGAATTGGGGGTTTGGTTTCTAATCCCATTGCTAGAGCGTCCTTTGACATTTTGATTGATATTTTGGAAACTATCCAATATCTGATGAACTTTGATTGAAATTGAAATTATTGATCAACAGTTGAAAGTTGATCAACCTTTGAAACAAAGATTAGTATCAAATGATCAACTCGAATCTATAACAAAGTAACTTGTTAGTAGCAATAATCACCTTGAATCAAACACTGAATATACTTGAATGATGTTTTGTAAAACTCGAATAATGTGTTGCAAAACTCGAATGATATGTTGCAAAACTTGAATGATATGTTGCAAAACTCGAATGATATGTTGCAAAACTCGAACAATGCTTGTATGAAACTCGAATTAATTTGAGTGAAACTCGAATGATTTTTGGTGAAACTCGAATAAGGCTATGTAAAACTCGAATGAGTTTTGTATAAAACTCGAATTAGCCTTAGAGAAACTCTAATAAGGCTATGTAAAACTCGAATGAGTTTTGTATAAAACTCGAATTAGCCTTAGAGAAACTCGAATAAGGCTATGTAAAATTCGAATGAGCTTTGTATAAATCTCGAATCAGCCTTAGTGAAACTCGAATTAGTTTGAGAAACTTGATTGTTAGAGTGAAACTCAAATTACTCTATTGTGAAACTCGAATTACTCTATTGTGAAACTCGAATTAAATTCGAATTCTTAATAAATTCGAATGAAATTCAACTTTACTTGTGTTAAACTCGAATGTAATTGAGAGTAAACTCTAATTGACTATAATGCAACTCGATTGATTAATCAATTCAACTCGAATCAACAAAGATGCAACTCGATTGATTAATCAAGTAAACTCGAATCAAATTAAATCCAACTCGATTGACACTTGTTGTCAACTCGATTGACACTTGTTGTCAACTCGATTTACAAAGGTATTCAACTCGAATTGCACATAATCTATGTGTATTTCGAGTTTCTTAATTTTTCAGATTGTTCAAGTCTGAAATTCGAATTAATTCAAAAAATTTGGCCATTTTCAATCAAATTGAAATCGAAGGTGAGGATTTTGATTACAAACACTTTTTGTGAAACTCTTTTGTCCAAAAATAGATCTATACTTGACTTTTGTAATGAAACAGTGAAAAACTTTGAGTTTTTCAAAATTTTACAAAAATCTCTAGATCTTTTGTTGTGTTTGATGAATCAAAACAAGTTTATATTCAATTGAATCGTCTAGTGATCCTTTACCTTCGATCCAAATTTCACAGTGTAAGATCAATCAGATTGAAAACCCTTGGTGATTTTAGGGTTTTTCGAAAAAAAAATATCAAGAACAGTTAATCAGTTCTTAAAATTCAATTTCAGAATCAAAATTTCACCCCTAATAGCTTTGATACCAATTGTGAATTACAGTTTCTATATCAATCATGCAACAATTCAATATCAAGAACAATAAAATGAATCAAAACTAACCGAATGATTGTATTCCTGAAAATATCGATTACAAAGATGAAATTTGATCTTCACAATGTCAGCAACCGTTTCTTAATTCTATGTGTGCCAAAAAGGAATTGTCAGAGAACTAACTATTTAGAAAGTCAAACTTTCTATTTATACACATCCATACAACTATTAACTATTTACAAAATAAACTATTCACTTTGACTTCCATCAACTAAAATGAATTCTAACATACATAATCCAAATAATCCACTCATACTTCTCCATCACCAAAAGACCTTTCTTTGAAGGAACAGCTTTCTGTGCTGTCCAACAAAGTTAGTTCTTTAAAAACCTCTATGACTACCCTTCCCTCTACAATTGCAGACTCCGTGTCTGCACAGCTTGTAGGATTTCTTGATTCGTTAAAGTCATCCTTTCCAAGTCTCTCTCCACAACCTAATTACTCCTCTCAGCTGCTTGCACTCACTACAGAGCTGCAACAACTATCCTCCTCACTTTCCTCCCTTCTATCTCACCAACAAGACTCTGTGTCCAACCTGGCAGCTGTTTCCCAACAACTGCCAGGCATTGCTGAAACATGCTCTGTCTCCCTACCATCTACCTTAGCCTCCTTAAATACGTTAGTGGTATCCCTGTCGAACTCTATGGCAGCAGGCTTTGATGATATGCAAGAATCCATTGAACTAAATCTTGCACAGCTTCGAAGTCTGATGTTCAATGATACAGATAGAGGTCAAAGACAACTTGGTTTTCTTAGTGCATAGCCTGGTTGGTTAGAAACCTGTTACCAAAACTGCTGCAGCTAAGCCTGCTAGATCTGTTCTCTCAAGCAGAAATGTTGTTGAAGGCTCTGTGCCATCTCCTTCAAAGGGGGAGAAGCAATGTACCTCAAAGACAAAGTCTAAGGGGGAGAAATCTTCATCTCCCACTAAGGAGAAATCAACTTCGGTTGGCCAAGCAGCAAGTCATATACAAACCTGGTAACGCTGCATGTACTTCCACAGTTTCTGAGAAAGCTAGTGAGCCTACTCAGGCTAGATCTCCAAGCCCTGCTCCATCTAAGGGGGAAGAATCTATTCCTGAGGACAGGCCCAGCAAAAGAAGACAGCTAGTCTTGAAACCTCTGAGGAAGAAGAGGAAGCTGAAATAGCCCTATCCAAAGCAGCCAAAGGCAAAGGGAAAGTTGTTGTGGATACTGATGCTCAAAAGATGCTTCAACTCAAATTTGACAAGGCTCAAGCCAAAGAGACGGGTATTCCACTGGATACTTATTATAAGTGGAAACGAGAGCAGGCTCAGATTTTTGAAAAAGAAAAGAAGGAAGCAGCCTCTATGAAAGCTGCTCGAGCCTTAGCTGACAGGAGGCAAGAAAAATTGAAATTCCTACCTTGGAAATTCAAAGGAAGTTGGTAGAAGCAGCAAAGGAGTTAGTTAGTGGCAAAGAGGGTGGAAAAGAGCAGGGTTCAAATGTCTCAGTGACCAAGGCAAAGCCTGTATCTCCTGGCCTTTCATCAGTAAGGACCCAGTTTTACTTTGATAACATGGCAAAGAAAAAGTTCTTTGATGTATCCGAAAGAAGACTTGCCAAGGAGACAATTTTCAAAGTTGTTCCCATTTCAAGGAAAAATCAACAATGGAAGCTTCAAATCACAAGGCTTGGTACTGAAGGCCCTGAACTAGAAGCCTATGAAGCTACTGATATTTCTAATATGGGATACAAGGATTGGTTAGAGCTTGCAATTGCCCTGTGTAGCTCAAAATCTGAGACTGCTAAGACTGTCAGGGCATTTGTGAAAAAGCTGGTGGAAAAGGTGAGATATCTAGGCTTGATCTCAGAAGAAATGATCAAAGGTACTTCACAAGTAGAACCTAAGATCAAGCCTAGAAAACAGAAGAAAGACACAGAGCTTGAGGAGTTAGTTGAGATGATTGAGCAGGGTCTCTACGCTGTTGAGATCAAAGGGATTGATCACAGCTTGCCTAAAACTGTTGAACCTGTAGAGGGAAAGTATATTCAAGAGCCTGAGGAAGGGGTATTCTTTGTGGATCCTCTAACCAAGAGAACGTGCTTTCAAATAGCCTCAGACCTTCACAAAGCTGGTCATAAACAAATTATAGCTTTCAGACTCTCTGATGCCTTTGACAGACATGCCAGGTGGAGAGTTATCATATGGGATCAGCTTACAGCTAACTATAAAAGAGTAGAACTTGATGGCCCAGAATTTATGTACCTCAGAAATGAAGTGGAAGATGTTGAGGCCAGAAAAGAATGCATAATTGGGCTGCAACAAGAAAAGATTCTCAAAGCTCCCGAAGACTTAGAAAAAAAAATCAAGGAGAAACAAGGTTCATCTACTGATAATAAGTAGATCAAGAATGGAAGTTGTCCATTATTTGGACAAGATTACCATTAACCGCACCCAACTATCAATAGTCCAAAAGTGTTGAATTATCTTTGTACATAAGTTGTACCTTTTTACATTTGTTGTATTTTGCCTCAGTACATTAGTTGTACTTGTATAAACATGTGTTGTTTCAATCAATATCAGTATGTACAAATTGATGTTTTACTTTACTCTAATGTTGTTAAACTCATTTCTGTAACTGTAATGTAAATGTATATAGTGATCATTGATGAAATTAGCTTAGGCTGGATATTGTAAATAGGGGGAGATTTTTAGGCACAAAAAGGCCTCTATCAAACTTGTTCTATATCATAGGGGGAGATTTCAATCAAACCTGTTTGATACACTTTAAGGAAAATCTAAGGCTTTCCTAATGCCTTATTGAATCCTGATAAGTGATTTGCAAAATCAGTCTAAGTCTATTTACATTGTTACATTTGTTGTAACTTGGCAGATAGTCAAAACTGTCCATAACCGTTGGACAGGTTTGACATAAACTGTTTAAGCTGTTCATGTCTGTTGAACAACTTTGACCTAAATTCAGTGTTTTGTTCTTTGGGAACAGGTTTAACACTTTATGGAATTTGTTTCCATTTTATCATGCAAAGTCTTGAACGTGAAGATAAGTTTACAAATCAAGAAAAAGTGGAAAATCTGAAGCTTCCAGTTCTGCCAAAGCTGCTCTGAGACATAAAGACAAAGAGGATATTTGAAATGGGTGATAGACCATTTCATATATCAAAATAGCAATACATGAAGATGAAAGAATTAAAGTTGACATTCCTATTTAAGGTAAAGTTGTATGCAACATAGACAAAAAGGAAAAGACAAAGATTCGGCTACATATGGACATATTTTATTTTGTCAGACGTGCAGAAAAGTATTCTTGTCTTTTTGTAAAGGCACTCCACTATCTCAGCACCCAATGAGGAAGCTTCATTGAGATTCGCTGTGTGAGTATATAAATAAGCTTCTAAGGAATGAGAGATAACCAAGAGAAAGATCCACAAGCTTAGAACGTGCAAAAAGGAATTGTGTTTTCATGCATGCAAGTTTTGCTTTTCAACTGAGAATAGAATAGTAAGAGTGTGTCTAAGCTATTCGACTTCAAAGATGTTTGTCTGTGTCTTGTAAAACAGTGAGTGCATCTTAGTGAGTGAATTCATTATAACTAGTCTAAGCGAGTCTTAGATTAGTTGTTACTATGTTGTTTCTGTCATCTCTGTTTGGATCATTCCGCAATCCAAACCTGTTTGTAATTAACAGTTGTTAATATATACAAACATTGATAAAAAGAGTGTTACAAAAATTAGATGTATTCACCCCCCCCCCCCCTCTCTCTACAGCCTATAGTAACATTCCTGTGAAACCTGTTGGGACCTACAGTCCCTAAACTTATAATTTTGCAAAATCAGAATAATCAATGTTTACTTCCATGATTGGTCCATTTAACAAGCTTAAGTGATCACTCAACCATTCATGTTGTTGGATATAATTACTTTACTATCCATATAAACTTTGACAAGAAATGGTACACTAACACTTAAATCTTTTAACAGTTTGTCAATCCAATAATTTCATATATAACTGTAGCTAATGCTCTATATTCTTCTTTAGCAGAAGACCTAGATACAGTATCCTGCGTATTTACTTTTCCAAGACAAAATATTGTCATTTAAGAATATACTGAACTCTAAGACAGATTTCTGAAACATAATAGCCTTGAAATCCCATGTCAAGATAGGTCTCTGAAAAATCAAACCTACAAGATCATATTTATAATAAATTACCAACGGTCTGGACAGAGTAAATTGGATTCATTATGCTAACAGGAAAGCCACTAAACCCAAGACCATTCCATGGTCCAAGACTCGATAGTATAAAGAAGTAATTGCCTTAGTCCAGTCAGCATCAACAAAGGCATTAAGTTTAAACACACTTGAACTAGATGGCACATCCTTGAACCCCCTCTCCTGGTTCATTTTTCAAATATCTAAGCACCCTTAATGCACACTTTAAATGTGATTGTCAAGGACTATCCATAAACTAACACAGGCAATGAACAACATATGTAATACCAGGCCTAGTCAACGTCAAGTATATCAGCTTAGCTGCAAGTTTCTGGTACTTAGTGACATTTCTTAATAAGTCATCAGATGTACCTTGAGACCAAGCAAAACTTAGAAAATGATCAAGACAGTACTTGCGCTGAGTTAAACACACACCAAAACCAGCACAAATAACTTCAATATCAAAAGTATTTTAGTTTACCAAGATCTTTAATTTGAAATTTTGACCTCAAAAAACTCTTAAACTTCACTATATCACTTACACTATTACCTGTTATTACAATATCATCAACATAGACAAGCAGAGATAACCAGAACCTATTGATCTTGATCGATCTAGAACCCAAACCCAGGGGTCTTTCAACGTACCCAAGGCTTTTTATAGAAGATTGAACCATGTGACAAACTTTCAACGTACTTACCCAAACATAATCTTTCTTATTACAACAATAAAAGCAACAACAGACCACCAATAACTTTCAACCATTAACCATAACTGACCACACTTAACAAACCAACATTTTACCAGTAACTTTCATCCAATAACTTTCAACCATTAAACATAACTAACCACAATTAACAAACCAACATTTTACCAACATTGAACAGAACCACAATTAACTTGAAATTTTAATGATATTTTACTAACTTATTTTAAAAAAAAAAATTGAACCATATGTTACCAACTTGTTTAACATCTCCTCCTCAAGTCAATAGTGGAGAAAATTACTTGACAAATTTATCTTATCATTATTTGACAAATTCACCTTATCACACACTTTCTTATACTTGACAAACCTATTATGGTATTATCTCTTATATTATCAGCAGAATTAACTATTATCATTTCAACAACATCCAAACCTTCTCTCTTATAAAATAGAGATCAAATTTGTAGTGTTTAGTTTAGTTTTTTTTCCTTTTTTTCCCATGAAAGACAGGCTTGACAACAATTTGAATTTTTCAACTATCCTTTGATATTTAGTTACGTTTTTCAAGCATACATCGGTTTCGTTTTCCTAACCCTTACAACATATAAAAACACCTTGATCAATAGGACATGGAGCCGGTTTACAAGCCAGTAATTGAAATTCAGAAGGTAAAACTAGGCAAAAAAAAAATTTGAGATAAACATATCGCATACTCATATTCAACAATTGCAATACCTAAAACAATTTTAACTTTCCTAAGTCATTTATTTAAAACTTAGATTTTAAAATCAGTTTAAACTTTTCAATTTCATCAACATTATACTAACAATGGAATATCTAGAAAATCCACACATTGAAAAAACAAAAACTTAGTCAATTCTTACATAGATTTAACAAGTCCCTCATGTTAACTGAACCCTTTAACAACTAAGTGCACCTTATACTCATCTAGTAGACAACTTTTCTAATAGAGACCAACCAAAAACATTTTTACACAACTTTAAGTAATTAACAACTTTCCCAACCCATACTTAACTTTATTTTCAACAATAAATGTAACATCCTGGTTTTGAACCTGGTACGTGGATTTATTTTAGTGGATTATTAATTTAATAATATTGTGATGGTTCAACTATTTCCTGATTAGTGGATCTATACATGTCGGGATTGCGATTACGTGTCATCTGGTTATAATTTTAGTGGATTAATTAAATATTTGAGATCACAAGATTAAATGGGTTGAAATGGTATTAATATTTAAAATATGGTATTGGGTTCAGATAATTGGGTATTGGGTTGCCAAAAATAGAAAGATATATATTGGTTTCCTTAGAACCTTGTTTCCTTTCTTGCAACTCCAAATCTGAAAGTGTACTCTGTGTGTGTGTTGAAGTAACAGCATCAAGGAAGCCTCCATTAGCAAGGGTAATTGCTGGAAATCATTTTCATTTTTTCCATCTTGTGTTCTTGAGAATTTGAGGTAAGAAATTTATGATTTTGATGACTGAAATTCGAGGTATAAGTTATGGGAATTGTGTGAAATGGCTTTTAAGCCTGTAGGTAGCTTATATGTGTTGGTATTGTGAGTATATTGATTGTGGAAATCAAGTTAGGGGTGGTGTTTACCCCTGGATCCGCCATGTCCAGCGAGTAGAGCAGACCTGTTCATTTGCGGTCGCGGTCGCGACCCCTGAGCGCGGCCGCGATAAGTGTAGCGCAGGCAGCAGGAGTTTCGGCAGCGATGAGAGCACGGCCGAAATAGGGCATGGCAGTGATGGCCGAAGTGCGACCGCTATCAATATGCAGCGACTGTGGGCCGCGATTCCCCCGAGCGTGGGTCGCGATCGGTTACTTTTGGGCCGGGTTTCCGTATCGGTTTTGGGGTTACATTTGGGTCTGGTCCAGTCATGGGTTCAGTTGTGAGTCTGTTATATGTATTCATTGGGTTGGGATTAACAGTCGGGATCTGTTCTAATACAGGGACGAGCAGACAGCGAGTCGAGTCAGATTAGGACTTTCGGGGTTCAATGAATTTTTCAGAGCAATTAGGTGAGTACTCGAGTTCTTTTCCAACTATGCACCTCTTTTAAGAATTTAGTTGTGTAGTTATTGTGCATCCATTGTGTAATGTGTATGAGACAGGGACGGGAACCTCAGGTATTATTCTATTCTTATTATATGTGTTATATGTGCATGATATGAGATCCATTCCAGGGTGTCTGTGATGAGTCTCATACGGACGGTGATTCACAATGTGTGATCGTGCGGGCTGACTGCCCTAACAGTCTTTAGAGCGTATATATATACGGCAGGGCCTGTAGCTAGGTCAATCCTGAGCTACAGGGTTTTGCTAACTACTGCTGCGTGCGGTTTTTTTGCCAGGGAAGTGTCCCCACAGGGTTTGTGCACAGGGTTTCGGATCTCATGCCTTTGTGACTATACCTGAGATATGTGTTGATTGTTAGGGACATGGATAAGGACTTCTATGTGTATTATGTGCTATGTGTTGTGTTCTATGTTTATCCTATAGAGTCTAACCCTCGCATACTCACGAGCTCTCCAGCTTACGTCTTTGAGTCTAACATGTTCAGGGAATAGAAAAAGGGACCAGCAGCAGCAACCGACGAAATAGGACGTGGGGTTGCTTGAAGACTTTTGTATCTGCCTCTATGTAACGAGTATATTAGTTCTATCTGTGATAACTTCTTTTGGGACATTGTAAAATAGTATTATGTGTATGTATTCAGTATGTAACTTTATAGCCAGTAGGGTCATGCTAGCTTAATCAGGGTTGTTAAGTGTACTAAACTTGCGATTACTCTATTAACTGTTTGTATAAAGTTTTAAATTATTAGTGATTTGTGTTATCCTCTAACACGTGTTTCATGGATTATATATGCATTATTTCCACTTATGATATTGTGTTAACTTGGCATTTATGGGATTTGGGAGGGTGTTACATGATGGTATCAGAGCTTGTGGTTTAAAGCCTGAGTATCGTTAGTGGATGCTTGACTTAAACCGTGTTCAGATCCGTGGGAATCATTTTTGAGATTGATACTAGTGGAATTAACATACCTAGCTTATTGTATAATGCTGGGTGATTATTGTTTTTCTTAACTATTTCAATTTATATAGATTGATATGGCAGATCAGGGTGAGGGATCCGGTGCGGATAAGCCAGTGGGCGACGAGTTTGTCCGCAAATCTGATCTTTTGGAGATTTTGACGCAGTTTTACCGTCATCAAGGTTTGGGTCAGGGTATGGGGCCAGAGACTCCAGTAACAGGGGCTGATTCAGGGGTCGTTGCCTCTTCATCTACTACGCAGAGGGGTGGGTCCTTTAAGGCATTATGATAGGAGCCCCACCTGAGTTCAGTAGTAGTGGCGAGCCCGGGGTTACTACGGCTTGGGAGAGGGAAATAGAGGCTGCTATTCGGGTCGGTCATGTGGATCCAAAGGATATGGTGGGTTATGCCACATATTTACTGAGAGAAGGGGCTACCAGTAGTGGAAGTCTATTGAGTCATCCATGACGCCATCTGCTGCTTACGCCATGAAATGGGATCAGTTCAAGGCTGTGTTTGAGTTGCAGTATATTCCAAGGGATGAGAGGCGAGAGATGGAGCGCTGGTTCCTCCATTTGCAGCAGGGAGATATGACAGTGCAACAGTACGTTGACTGGTTCAACGAGTACTCCCAGTTTGCGACTCCGCATATGGATACCGAGCGATGGAAGGTCGATGTGCTTATTGATGGATTGCGATCGGATATCCGGGAGTTTGTTGGTTTACATGAGACTCCTACATTTTCCAGAGCACTAGAGATGGCCCGCATGAGGGAGCGGGAGATAGAGAAGCAGAGGGAGCAGCCCTCTTCCCAGCGAAAGCGTACAAGGACTTCGGAGCAGCCCTCAAGTGTGTGGAGGTCCTCCGGGGATGTCCTTAGAGATCAGCGGCCAGACCAGTGGCGATTTTCTGGCAAGGACGCAGGATAGGGTTTCAGACAAAGACGTGACAAAGATAGGGGCAGGAATTGGAGATAGAGAAGACAGACGCAGAGCTAGAGATCGGGGGACCAGAGTCAGGCACAGAGCTCTCGATATAGTGCACCGAGTCAGACTTCTGACAGCCGAGTTGACAGTTCATATAGGGATCGTGAGTGCCCGAGATGTCACCGGCGTCATTCTGGGTCGTGTTTTTCAGACCTACCCTGATGTTATCGATGTGGTTAGCGAGGGCATGTTACTGCCACCTGTACTGTTACAGAGCAGTTATGCCTCCGATGTGGTAAGCCAGGGCACATGGTTAGGATTGTCCGGAGTCGGGACCAGCGGTTCAGGGGGGCCAGTTCTAGTGGGCCAGGGCAGAACCATCGTCATCTAGCCGTCGTGATACAGTTCCCAGGTGCCGGAGACCGGTGTTTTAGGCGACTGCTGAGGACGCATGGGACGTTACAGACGTCGTTTCGGGTACGTACGTTCTGAACGGGCTTCGAGCACGAGTTTTATTTGATTCTGGAGCAAATCGCTCGTATGTGTCTGTAATCCTTTTTGAATATTTTACCGTGTCTTCTTCTCCTTTATCTGTTCCTTTGATTGTTGAGAGGGTTGATGGGAATACCATGTTAGTGAGTCGTGTGTGTCAGGATTGTGTATTAGAGATCGAATCTCATGAGTTTCTAATTGAATTGCTGTCGACTGAGATCAGTAGCTTCGATGTGATTGTGGGTATGGATTGGATGACTGCAAGGCGGGCCGATATTCTGTGTGCTAAAAAGATGATTCTCATACCCATTTCTGACAGTGAGAGTGTCACAGTGAACGGGGAACGACGTGAGGGCCAGATTGGGATTGTATCTATGGCCAGGGCATAGAGGTATGTGTCGAAGGGATGTGAGACCTTCCTAGCATATGTGGTTGACGCACGGAAGGAAAAGAAGACCGTAGAGGATATACCAATGATTCGTGAGTTCCCCGAGGTATTTCCAGAGGAGTTGCCTAGGTTACCGCCAGAGCGCCAAATGGGGTTTTGCATTGATATTGTTCCTGGGGCAGTGTCGATTGCTAAGACGCCTTATAGGCTGGCACCGATAGAGATGAGGGAGCTGATGTCTCAGTTATAGGAGTTATTAGATCATGAATTTATCCGTCCGAGTTCGTCACCTTGGGGAGCACCGATTTTGTTTGTAAGAAAGAAGGACGGCAGTATGCGGATTTGTATCTACCACAGGGAGTTGAATAAAGTGACAGTGAAAAATCGCTATCTGCTTCCACATATCGATTTTTGATCAGCTTCAGGAATCGAGCTATTTTTACAAGATAGACTTGCGATCTGGATATCACTAGTTGAGGGTCAGGGATGAGGATGTGTCGAAGACAACATTCCGGACTCATTATGGGTACTATGAGTTCCTTGTGATGCCTTACGGTTTGACCAGCGCACCCGCAGCTTTCATGGATTTATTGAACAGGGTGTGTAGATCTATGTTGGATAGATTCGTAATAGTGTTGATTGATGACATTTTGATTTATTCGAGGAACGCCGAGGACCACGAGCAGCACCTATGAGAGGTTTTGACTGTGCTGCGAAAGGAGAAGCTACATGCAAAATTTTCTAAACGCAAATTTCGGTTGCGTGAAGTGCAGTTTTTAGGACATGTAGAGAGCGCCGAGGGTATAAAAGTGGATCCGGCCAAGATTGAGGCAGTAATGAGTTGGGAGCCACTGAAGAAAGTGCCAGAGATTCACAGCTTTCTGGGTCTTGCTGGGTATTACAGACGCTTCATCCATGACTTTTTGAGGATTGTCATGCCGTTAACGAGATTAACACGACAGTCCATACCATTTGAGTGGTCCAAAATTCAGGAGCGTGCCTTCAGGGAATTGAAGACCCGACTATGTCTGGCTGCGATGTTAGCACTGCAAGAGGGTACAGATAATTTCGTTGTGTATTGTGATGCTTCAGGGACTGTGTTGGGTTGTGTCTTAATGGAGAGAGGAAAAGTGATCGCCTATGCGTCGCGAGAGCTGAAGACTTATGGGGAGAACCATACAGTGCATGATCTCGAGTTAGACGCCATCATGTTTGCGTTGAAGATTTGGTGACATTGTTTGTATAGATATCGTTTTTTCATGTATACCGATCATAAGAGCCTTCAGTACTTATTCAATCAGAAAGAGATAAATATGCGACAGTAACGCAGTCTGGAGTTATTGAAGGATTATGATTGTGAGAGTCAGTACCACCCGGGCAGTGCTAATATGGTAGATGAGGCATTGAGCCATAGGGCTTGTGGCCAGACAGTGATTTCCAGGGCTGTCAGACTTGAGATTACATCGACGTTGATCAATAGTTTGAGAATAGCGCAGCAGGAGGGCCTGCAGGAAGAAAATGTGAAACGGGAGCATCTAACAGGGCAGATTGAGATGTTGATCAGGGATGATCGAGGGCTGTATGCTTTTCATTATAGGGTTTGGGTCCCTAGGGTCGGAAATTTGTGGCAGTTGATCCTTGACGAGTCACACCGATCGAGGTTGTCTATTCATCCAGGGAATACTAAGATGTATAGGGATCTTCGTGAATCCTATTAGTGGCCGGGGATGAAAAGGGATGTGGGCAGATATGTAGAGGAGTGTATGACTTGTCTGAGGGTAAAAGCAGAACATCAGAAGCAGCATGGTCATCTTCAGCCGTTAGAGATCCCCGAGTGGAAATGGTATCATATTACGATGGATCTTATTGTTAGACTTCCACGCACGGTTCGCGGGAATAATATGATCTGGGTAATAGTGGATAGACTGACCAAGAGTGCTCATTTTCTAGCTGTTACTATCACCATGAATCAGTTAGCGCGGCTTTATATTAATGAAGTAGTGTCACGACATGGGATTCCGAGATCGATTACTTCAGACAGGGATGCTCGGTTTACTTCATGATTCTGGCAGAGTTTTAAGAGAGAATTAGGCACCATGGTACAATTGAGCACGGCGTATAGACCTCAGACTGACGGACACACAAAGCGCACTAATCAGACCCTCGAGGATATGTTACAAGCATGTGCGATCGAATTCAGTGGTAATTTGGATGTGCATCTACCGTTAGTCGAGTTTGCATATAATAATAGTTATCATGCCACCATCAAGATGGCTCCATTTGCGGCACTGTATGGGCGCAAGTGTCTAACCCCTTTGTGTTGGGGTGAGGTCGGTGAGAGACATATTAAGTCGATCACTATCCGGCTATTAAGGTATAAGGCCTCCCGGTCAAAAGCAGTCAGCCGCTTGGAGCTGTTTCAAGAGACCAGTGATAAGGTGGCAGTGATTCGTGAGCATATGAGGGTCGCTCAAAGTCGTCAAAAGAGCTATGCGGATCGCCGTTTGACAGAGCTTGAATTAAGGGTCGGGGATCGGGTTCTGTTGAAAGTGTCACCATGGAAAGGGGTTATCAGATTCAGGCATCGTGGGAAACTGAGTTCGCGGTATTTTGGGCCATTCGAGATTGTTGGCAGAGTTTGGGATCAGGCTTATCGACTGAGGTTGCCTCCAGAGCTAGCTGGCATGCACGATACCTTCCACGTGAGTCATCTACAGAAGTGTCTGGCCAAAGATGATCAGTACGTGCTGCTATCTAAGATTACAGTTGACGACCAGTTGCGATATGCCGAGCAGCCCGTAGCCATTACTGATAGGAAGGTAAAAAAGCTGAGGTATAAAGAGATTGCCTTGGTATTTGTTCAGTGGAAACACCATAAAGGTACCAACGCCACCTGGGAGCCCGAGTCCGAAATGAGATCGAGATATCCTCAGTTATTCTAGAGCTCGAGTTAGATTCCGAGACGTAATCTCTTTAAGAGAGGAGGATTTGTAACAGCCTGCTTTTGAACCTGGTACGTGCATTTATTTTAGTGGATTATTAATTTAATAATATTGTGATGGTCCAACTATTTCTTGATTAGTGGATCTATACGTGTCCGGATTGCGATTACGTGTCATCGGATTATAATTTTAGTGGATTAATTATATATTTGAGATCAAGAGATTAAATGGGTTGAAATGGTATTAATATTGAAAATATGGTATCGGGTTCAGATAATTGGATATTGGATTGCCAAAAATAGAAAGATATATATATTGGTTTCCTTTGAACCTTGCTTCCTCTCTTGCAACTCCAAATCTGAAAGTGTACTCTGTGTGTGTGTGTGTGTGTGTGTGTGTGTGTGTGTGTGTGTGTGTGTGTGTGTTGAAGTAATAGCAGCAAGTGAAGCCTCCATTAGCAAGGGTGATTGCTGGAAATCATTTTCATATCTTCCATCTTGTGTTCTTGAGATTTTGAGGGAAGAAATTTATGATTTATGTTTTAATATAAATTATTATATATATTTAACTTTACAATGTAAATTATTCATTACATTTTATATTATATATTAAATATCATTGTATATGACTTTTCTACAGTTTAAAATACTATTGTTAGTTTTCATTTCATTGGTTTATAAATATTTTGCATCCATTTCTTTGTTTTAGTTTTATTACAAATTATAGGTTATATATGTAGATACCTCAAATATGTTTGAATTAATTTTTTTTAATGTTTATTTACATATATTTTTATACTAAATGACTATTTATAGTTTAAATTTAAATAATCTATAGGAGCTCGAAAAACCCGATTCCCCGACGGGGATCCCTGATTGGGACGGGGATGGGAATAGGATTTCATTCCCCGATGGGGATGGGTCCGGGGATGGGGGAGAGGATTATGAAGCGGTGATGGGGACGGGAACTGAGATCCCCGCCCCGCCCCACCCCATTGCCATCCCTAAGCTTAATCAGGGTTGTTAAGTCTACTGAACTTGCGATTACTCTATTGACCGTTTATATAAAGTATTGTGTTATCAGTGATTTGTGTTATGCTCTGACACGTGTTTCATGGATTATATATACGTTATTGCCACTTATAATATTGTGTTAACGTGGCATTTATGAGATTTGGGAGGGTGTTACAATAAAGTCATCAAATCATTTTCTTGAGACAACTAGACTTTCAAGTACACTTAACAAAAAACAATATATTATGTTGACAATTAACATTACACAAATCATTATTGCCCTCAGGCACGGAAGCAGTATCATTAGGGAGTTCACATAATCAGAGAGGACAAAATACAACCACTACCATTGGTATTTTCATTTTCTTGGCAACTGTTGACATCATCGTTAAATGGTGTTGCACACCGAAGAAATTTTCCCACTCATTCTTAACCTCTATGTCAAATAATACTATATTGGACACTCCCACATAAAAGCATTGCAAGACACATTACTTCCTCCAATAGGAGAGAACTCATATTGACCTTCAAACAGATTACTAGTCCTCAACCAAATGATAAACAAATAACAGATTGATAAAGTATTCCTGAACAATCATCACCCCAAAAAAACAATGATATTTTCATAGAATATTAAATCTCCTATATAACCACTTTATCAGCTGTCCCATTTAGATGAGCTACTGTCAAATTCAATGATACATCCAACATGAAAAGAAATCATTATAAGGGTTAGTTATGTGTTATGTGCTCCATAGTCAACTATCCAACCTAGTTAGTTAGGTTCAGAGGTGCTGCTAGAATGCGAATCAAACGAATTATCAATTTTTTAATTAAAAAAGTTGTTGGGGTTATAAAAAAATCCAACACATGTTTGTCTTAGGTTCCGAATCCAATGAGTACAGAACCTTGACCACTATCTACATTTTGTGTTTTTTAGTTTTTTTTCTGAAAACCATTATCAACATTGTTACACGTTCTTTTCCTCCAACCAGAAGGTTACCTTATTGCTTCATATAACATCCCTACTTTTCAATTATTTGTAATTTCCAATTTTAAGGACTCAATATTTGTATTAATGAATGATTATATCAATTTAAGCTACTTTTGATCATAATATCAGTTAAGTAAGAAAATACGAAGTTGAGGGGTGTATTATGCAAATGGGTCAAAATGGAAAATAAAAGATGGAAAAGTCTTTCATTTTGAAAATCCCACTCTCTCTCCTACTCTCTCGATTCTCTCTCTTTCTCTCTCTAAAAACTCACAAATTTCATCATCAAAAATCAGAGATTTGTTGGATTCAAGTGCTAAAAATCGAGATTCAAGTGATTTGGAAGGAACTAGAAGCAACACAACAAACGATTTAAGGTAAGATAAACTCAAAACTTGCAATTTTTGATGGTTTTGGTTCGGTTTTTATGGGAACCGATTTATAAGATTAGTGATGCAAATGTTAATGCATGTTGGATATTATTATTGGAATGTCTAAATCGAATGTTGATAATGTAGTGTACCAAATTTCAGAATCAGATTCGAAATCTAAGTATGATTTTGGATTAAGTGTGTGTTTTAGTGTCTGTGTTCATCGAGAATTGATGAACAATGAACTCAAATGGGTTGTTTTGGTACATTATGACATGTTATAAGTTGAAATAGTGTATTTAAGTTCATATCTTCAATTTTAGTTACTGAAACATGCAAAAATGGTCCAAATATAATTTCTGGAAAATGTTGGAAAATTACTAAGTATGAACTCGGATCTGAACGGACCGAATTCGAACCATCCGAATTCGGGTCCTGTTCATCCAAGTTCGGACCTACAGGGACTTTGGACCAATAGTAATTTCGGACCTCCACCCAATTCGGTCCAACAGTGATTTCGGACCCATCCCAATTCGGACCTTGCCTAATTCGGACCCCATACCCAATTCGGACCACCCCAGTTTCGGACCATCCGAATTCGGATGTGCTCCGAATTCAGATCAAATTACACTTAATTTTCAGGATTTAAGTTTTAAGCAAATGCTGACATAAATTCACTATTACACTTACTTGACAGATCATTGTGGTGTTGTCTAACACACATTGATTCAGAGACACGATACACTGTACCAATCACTGTGAGTAATAGATTATCATTATAACATTTATTGTCTTTGCATTCACGTTTACATATTCAATGGCATGTTCACATTGTTCATTACAACAATTGACACTCATGATTGATTTGTTGTTATGATGCACACTCGTACTTGACATGTAACACACATGTAGCCAGCGTTCGTTTGAAAGTGCATCTATTTACATCATGCTTGCACTGCATGATCATTACTTCACAATCTGATGCGACCTGGACTGGGGCTGACAGCAGGCCACTGTCGGGGACTGATCATCCCACTCGTTATCCAGGTCAGGTTCGGCACATCCTCGATCAGCATTTGAACTGCCAAACCCCATGCTTGCACTTCATGGTTTTCACATACTACGAGGCTTACACTGCCTGTACACACATACAATGGGGCTTACACTACCCATAGTCACGCAATGCTTGTAAAGAAATATTTGTTGAATGCATAATCTGTTATCTCACTAAGCAAATTAGCTTAATGTTGACTCATAATGTTTTCAGGCAAAGGCAAAGGTGTAGCAGGACCTTCTACTTATGCATTTCAGTTCAATAACCCGGAGACTTTAGAAGCTATTGGTACATGGATATAGCTTTGGGGCTGGGAATTGATACTTTCAAAACAATTATGATGTTGTAATAGTTAGACTTAATCACTGTAGACATATACTTTTATTGCTTTAGTGTGGAACTGCTTAAATCTACTTTAAGTATTCAATTTTAATCATTATGATATTCATTGGGTTGTTTGTTGATCCTGGTGATTCGAATTATACTATCAAAATATGAGGACGTCACAGAGTTTGGTATCAGAGCATTAGTTTGAGGTTTCAAGTGTCCGCGAGGACTTGGACTCAAACTTAGGTTATGATATTAGAATGGACTCCTAGGTAATGATCTGAACTAAGATAGGATTGACATGCACACGGGGACAAATAAAGGGTAACTGTATACTTAGGACTTACAAATAAATGTTCTAAATATAAATTGTTATATTTCAGAACATGTCAGGAGACGATATGACTCCTCAACAGATGTTCCAGATGATGCAAGCTCTTATGGAACAGAAGAATGAATTACAATCCAAAAGAATGGCTGAGCAGGCTCAGTCATTTGCTGACCAATTAAGGGCCAGAGATGAGGCCGAAGCAAAACGTAAGGCTGATAAAAGAAAGAACAAAGAGCAACAACAGGATGATCAAGAGGAAAGACAATGAGACACTGGGTCTTCTAACAAATCAAGGGGTTGTAGATTTAAGTACTTCAAAAGTAACGGGGCTGTTACTTTTGATGGAACTGGAGATGATGTCACAGCATTGGAATGGATCACCAACACGGAGAGAACTTTCAGAATCAGCGACAGCGCTGAAAAGGACAAGGTCCGCTTTGCAACCGCTATGTTTGCAAGGGACGCAGTTATGTGGTGGGATGCAATGACACATGTGTTGACGATAGAGGTAGTGTCACATAAGACTTGGAATGAGTTCAAGGAAGTATTCTCCCAGCAATACTGTCCTGCAGATGAGAAGCGACGTCTAGAGGCGAAGTTTCTGAACCTAACCCAAGGAACAAAGACGGTTACACAATATGCCGTTGAGTTCACCCGATTAAGCCTGTTCGCACCCCATCAAGTTGATACAGAGGAAAGAAAGATAGCCCGGTTTGAGGCCGGATTAGACTATGAAATTCGCCGAACCATGAGTGGGGTTCGGTATACAACTTTTGCTGGTTTGCTAGAGGCTGCTCGAAATGTTAAGCAGATCGTCTAATTGTCTGGATACGTCATTGGTTCAGCTGCTGCAGCACTGACTCAACCGTCGCCGCCAAAAAGGCATCGGGAGTCTGGATCATCCCGATTCTCTCCTCAATCCAATCAACCATCATCATCACCAAAGAAGGGAAGGGCCTTTTCGACCAGTTCTGAAATGAGGGACTGCAGACGATGCAGGAAGGCGCACTCTGGGGAGTGCAAGACTCAAGATATGTACTGCTTCTGCTGTGGGCAGAAAGGCCATCACTGGGAGCATTGTCCTCGAAAAGATGATGCATGCTACAACTGACATAGACTTGGCCATTTTGCACAGGATTGTCCAAAACCCCCACGAGATCAGAATGTTCAACAATCAGCGACAAGATCATCTGCAGCTTCCACTGCTCGTAGGGATCAATCTCAAAGGGCTCCAACAAGGGCATTTCAAATCACAGCTGAAGAAGCAAAGGATGACCCGGAGGTGGTCACTGGTACGTTCTTTGTAAACTCAATTCCCGCACGTATTCTGTTTGATTCCGGAGCCAACCGTTCGTTTGTCTCCACATCATTTGCTAAGTCAATTCAATATGCCTACTTTCAAACTGCAATTTGTACTTGACATAGAGACTGCTAGCAACATGTTAGTTAAAGCAGACAAGGTATATAGGAATTGCACATTACTTGTAGAAGACGTAGTATTCAACATAGATCTAATTCCCATGGAGTTCGGGGAATTCGATGTTATAATAGGTATGGATTGGTTGGTTCATAACGAGGCCCAAATCGTTTGCAAGAAAAGAATAATTAAGATTACCACTTCTGAGGGCCGAGACATTTGTATCTATGGTGACAGACACAAAGGCGACTTATGCCTCATTTCAATCGCGAAAGCCCGAAAGCACGTTGCTAAGGGTTGTTCGGCATATTTAGCCTACGCTATCGATGCTAAGGCTGAAGTTCAATCTCCTTCCACCGTTCCTGTTGTTTCAGAATTTCCAGATGTCTTTCTAGAAGATATCTCGGGATTGCCACCTGATCGTCAAGTGGAATTCCGTATTGACCTCATTCCCGGAGCTGCTCCAATAGAAAAGGCTCCGTATCGTTTAGCCCCTGCTGAAATGCAGGAAATGATGAAACAATTACAGGAGTTGCTCGATAAGGGTTTCATACGCCCAAGTTCTTCTCCATGGGGCGCTCCTGTGTTGTTTGTTAAAAAGAAAGATGGCACATTACGTATGTGCATCGATTACCGCGAACTCAATAAAGTCACAATCAAGAACAAGTACCCATTGCCCCAGATTGATGATCTCTTCGACCAGTTACAAGGCGCAAGCTACTTCTCGAAGATTGATCTTCGTTCGGGTTATCATCAACTCAAAGTACATCCAGACGACATTCCAAAGACGACTTTCAGAACTCGTTACGGACACTACGAGTTTCTGGTAATGTCATTCGGTCTCACATATGCGCCGGCTGCTTTCATGGATCTCATGAATCGAGTCTGCCGGCCAATGCTCGACAAATCTGTCATCGTGTTCATCGATGACATTCTTATCTATTCGAAGACCAAAGAGGATCATGCAACACATCTGAGAGAATTACTAGAGTTGCTACGCAAAGAGCGACTTTATGCCAAATTTTCGAAGTGTGAATTTCTGGTTGAGGCAGGTACGTCTCAACATTCCAAACAACTTCATGATCCTTATGCTCACTTATGATATCTTTGTTAACTTGCACCTACTCAATATTCAATTCAGATCCAATTCTTGGGCACGTGATATCTGGTGCTGGGATTGCTGTTCATCCTGCAAAGATCGAAGCTATCCAGAACTGGGAATCACCTCGCAACGCCTCAGAGATTCGTAGCTTTCTGGGATTGGCTGGTTATTACCACTGATTCATCAAAGACTTTTGAAAGATCGTTGTTCCACTTACAAAGCTTACTCGCAAGAATGCAACCTTCTTTTGGAAGGAAGAACAACAAACAGCTTTTGATAATTTAAAGAAGTTGCTAAGTGAAGCACCAGTATTAGCCCTGCCTGAAGGGAACGAAGACTTTGTTGTCTATACAGATGCATCAGGCATGAGTTTGGGAGCGGTATTAATGCAAAGAGGAAATGTCATAGCATATGCGTCTAGACAGCTCAAACCACACGAGAAGGATTACTCTACTCATGATCTAGAGCTAACTGTTGTGACTTTCGCTCTCAAACTTTGGAGGCACTACTTGTATGGAACCAAATGTCAGCTGTACACCGATCACAAGAGTTTAAACTACATATTCAGTCAGAAGGACTTGAATATGAGGCAGAGAAGGTCTATGGAGCTGATCAAAGACTATGACTGTGAGATTCTATACCATCCAGGGAAAGCCAATGTAGTGGCTGACGCTCTAAGCAGAAAAGCATACTGCAAGGCATATTGTTATGCCTTGACTTCTACAATACTGACATCAACAATCATAGACGATGTAAGAGCTTCTCAACTGCAGGCTCTAAAAGAAGAAAATATCATGAACGAAGATGTCAGAATTCAGTTGCCATTAATGCAAGACGATGGAACTGGACTCAAAGGTGTGTACGGCAGAGTTTGGGTTCCTAAGTTCGGGAACATGCGAGAAGTAATTCTTGAAGAAGCTCACCAGTCTAAGTTCTCAATTCACTCTCGAAGCACAAAAATGTACAACGATCTGAAAGCGGATTTCTGGTGGCCAGGGTTGAAAAGAGACGTTGGACAATTTGTGGGAATATGTAGAACTTGCAGATTAGTCAAAGCAGCGCACCAACAGCCCTATGGTAGTATGCAACCTCTTCCTATCCCAGAATGGAAGTGGGATCATATTACTATGGATTTCGTAACAAAGCTGCCCAAAACTCGTCGTCAACATGATGCCATTTGGGTCATTGTTGACCGTCTGACAAAATCTGCTCACTTCATTCCCATTCGGGAAACCTACTCACTGGACCGTCTTGCCCAGATCTACGTTAACGAAATTGTCATTAGGCATGGTGTGCCTAAGTCTATTGTCTCTGACCGAGATAGTAGATTTACTTCCAACTTCTGGGCTGCCTTACAAAACGGTCTTGGTACTCGTACCGCAATGAGTACTGCTTACAGACCTCAATCCGACGGGCAAAGTGAAAGAACTATTTTGACTCTGGAAGACATGCTCAGAGTCTGTGTCATGGATTTGGGTGGTAACTGGGACGATCATCTTCCATTAGTTGAATTCTCCTACAACAACAGTTACCATTCAACCATCAAAATGGCACCATTCGAGTTCCGGTATGGAAGAAAGTGTAGGACTCCAACTTGTTGGAAGGAAACAGGAGAAACTCCAATAGCTGGTCCAGCTTTGCTACAAGAGACCAACGAAAAGATCCAGCTCATTAGACAGTACATGAAAACGGCGCAAGATCGACAAAAGAATTACCACGATCGCCGTCATAAAGCGATAGAGTTTCAGAAGGATGATTGGGTATACTTGAAGGTGTCCCCAATGAAAGGTGTTACCAGATTTGTTAAGCGAGGAAAGCTATCTCCTCGATTTGTAGGACCATTCTGGATATTGGAAAGAGTTGGGAATCAGTCCTATCATTTGGACTTGCCGGAGGAATTGACAGGTGTTCACCCGGTCTTCCATGTTGGTTATTTAAGAAAGAGTCTGGTGCCTGGAAGGAAACCATGGACTGATCATTCGGAAATTAAATTTGACGAACATCTAAGGTTCGTTGATGAGCCGGAGTGCATTTTGGAAACTAAAGTCAAGAAGCTACGGAATAAAGAAATCAAGATGGTGCTGGTCAAGTGGAAGCATCGTAAGGGAGCTAATCACACTTGGGAATTGGAAGAAGACATGAAGACTAAGTACCCAAGTCTGTTTAGCGCAGCATGACTTCGCGGACGAAGTATAGGCGTGGTGGAGCCCATGCTGTAACATCCCTACATTTCAATTATTTGTAATTTCCAATTTTAAGGACTCAATATTTGTATTAATGAATGATTATATCAATTTAAGCTACTTTTGATCATAATATCAGTTAAGTAAGAAAATACGAAGTTGAGGGGTGTATTATGCAAATGGGTCAAAATGGAAAATAAAAGATGGAAAAGTCTTTCATTTTGAAAATCACACTCTCTCTCCTACTCTCTCGATTCTCTCTCTTTCTCTCTCCAAAAACTTACAAATTTCATCATCAAAAATCAGAGATTTGTTGGATTCAAGTGCTAAATATCGAGATTCAAGTGATTTGGAAGGAACTATAAGCAACACAACAAACGATTTGAGGCAAGATTCACTCAAAACTTGCATTTTTTGATGGTTTTGGTTCGGTTTTTATGGGAACCGATTTATAAGATTAGTGATGCAAATGTTAATGCATGTTGGATATTATTATTGGAATGTTTAAATCGAATGTTGATAATGTAGTGTACCAAATTTCAGAATCAGATTCGAAATCTAAGTGTGATTTTGAATTAAGTGTGTGTTTTAGTGTGTGTGTTCATCGAGAATTGATGAACAATGAACTCAAATGGGTTGTTTTGGTACATTATGACATGTTATAAGTTGAAATAGTGTATTTAAGTTCATATCTTCAATTTTAGTTACTGAAACATGCAAAAATGGTCCAAATATAATTTCTGGAAAATGTTGGAAAATTACTAAGTATGAACTCGGATCTAAAAGGACCGAATTCGGACCATCCGAATTCGGGCCCTGTTCATCCAAGTTCGGACCTACAGGGACTTCGGACCTACAGGGACTTCGGACCAATAGTAATTTCGGACCTCCACCCAATTCGGTCCAACAGTGATTTCGGACCTTGCCTAATTCGGACCCCATACCCAATTCGGACCACCCCTGTTTCGGACCATCTGCAATTCGGACCATCCGAATTCCGATGTGGTCCGAATTCATATCAAATTACACTTAATTTTCAGGATTTAAGTTTTAAGCAAACACTGACATAAATTCACTATTACACTTACTTGACAGATCATTGTGGTGTTGTCTAACACACATTGATTCAGAGACACGATACACTATACCAATCACTGTGAGTAATAGATTAACATTCTAACATTTATTGTCTTTGCATTCACGTTTACATATTCAATGGCATGTTCACATTGTTCATTACCCAATTGACACTCATGATTGATTTGTTGTTATGATGCACACTCGTACTTGACATGTAACACACATGTAGCCAGCGTTCGTTTGAAAGTGAATCTATTTACATCATGCTTGCACTGCATGATCATTACTTCACAATCTGATGCGACCTGGACTGGGGCTGACAGCAGGCCACTGTCGGGGACTGATCATCCCACTCATTATCCTGGTCAGGTTCGGCACATCCCCGATCAGCATTTGAACTGCCAAACCCCATGCTTGCACTGCATGGTTTTCACATACTACGAGGCTTACACTGCCTGTACACACATACAATGGGGCTTACACTGCCCATAGTCACGCAATGCTTGTAAAGAAATATTTGTTGAATGCATAATTTGTTATCTCACTAAGCAAATTAGCTTACTGTTGACTCATAATGTTTTCAGGCAAAGGCAAAGGTGTAGCAGGACCTTCTACTTAAGCATTTCTGTTCAATAACCCGGAGACTTTAGAAGCTATTGGTACATGGATATAGCTTTGGGGCTGGGAATTGATACTTTCAAAACAATTATGATGTTGTAATAGTTAGACTTAATCACTGTAGACATATACTTTTATTGCTTTAGTGTGGAACTGCTTAAATCTACTTTAAGTATTCAATTGTAATTATTATGATATTCATTGGGTTGTTTGTTGATCCTGGTGATTCCAATTATACTATCAGAATATGAGGACGTCACAATTCAAACATTTGTCAACACTATAACCAACAACACCACACTTAGAGCACAAAACATAAAGCAAACAAAGGGGATGACCAAACTCGAGTTTACAAATTTAAAGTGTCTTCTTGATACTCCATGTCAACCAACCTTAATAATCTGAAATTAGAAACCATAACCCAAACAAGTAAGAATCAAGAATTAACCGGGACACCAGAATCACTAACCCACATAGAGGGCCAGACCGTTTTTGGCAGGATTCCACGAACATTCAACCGCCTGGTCAAGCCAGGACCAAGCCTCACACACACACCACCAATATAACAATTAACCAGAAGCATAAAAAACAATAACACAGAGGATACGCACAGAGATAACAGAATGCAAGATCCTTGTCTTAGGCCAAGTGTGATTCTCAGGGGCAGTTTATTCCCGAACATATGGAAACTCCCAAGAACAGGTATTTCCATCAATATGAGAGGGTTAGAAGGTTCTCAAAGAGTACTCCACTTATGTAAGGAACATGAACCACATACGGTCTGGATAACGCAAGCTAAAACAAAAGGCCAGATGACTGGAGATGAGAACGATTCCTAAACCAAGCACAACGGAAACACAACACACACATAACTCAGGGTTTCGAGAGCAAACCTCAACCAACCAAGGAGCCCTTATCGAACCGAGCCCCAAGCAAACAAAACCCTAACCGCTCAGAACCTAGGCTCTGATGCCATGAAAACAAACAGAACAAATAAGAAGAATAATCAAACTAGTAATTTCCATTAATCTAAACCACCGGTTATAAAGGAGCAACCAGCCACATTCTGTAACAATAATTAAGAGGGTGTTTGGTTTTGCGCTATGAACGAGATTATTAGCTTATTACCTTACAATAACGCAAATAATTGATTTAAAGTGTTTGGATTGCATACGTTAATAAGTGGTTATTTGCGTTTAGAGATAATCTTATCACACTTTTTTATAAGTTAAAAAATGTAGCTTATTTGCTTAAGAAGTGATTATTTGGTCATTTTACAAGTTAAAAACGCAAATCCAAACACATTAAAAGAACTGATTATTTGATAATTATGATAGCAAACAGCAGAAGGTAAACCAAACACTACATTTCTGGCAGCACTTTTTGTTACAGTTATTATCTGATTATTAGTTTCCAAAATGCTAAAGCAATTTTTTAAACGCAAATCCAAATACCCTCTAACTTGCACAGGGTACGAAATTAAAGGAATTAATTTTTATACTTTTAACATATTTCATATCGTTTTGGCTTCTTGGCTTAGTGTCATGAAAATATTATGCACGTTTGATACGATACGGCTCGAGAGAATAAAATGGTGTGTGATTTACAAGCCATAATATCATATGGTAATTCTCAATTCGGTTCTCTTATTTTGTTGTTAAAATGAAAAGAATCAAAATGATAAGAGAATGTAGTTTTCTTTCATTTTCAACATCAATTTGCATTATCATTATTAAAACCATAAAAGGAAAATAAAGAAATCAAGCTTATTAACCTAATTGATTTAAATCTTTTCGTTCCATCATACAAAACGTGTTCTAAATGTAATTGATATTATATTGAGAAAACTATTAGATCTCCAAAAATTGAGAAAGCCAGTAAGCACTAAGCAGGTATTAGATGAATAACAACAATTACTAGCTACAACAATGTAAATGCCATCAAATTATCAATTCTATGCCAAACTCAGCCAATTCCTGGTTTTATAATTCTCAAACTGTATTGTATTTTAATAATAATAAATTTTTAAAGGAAATAAACCAACATGTTTTCACGGCTTTTGCGTTTTCGTCCCTTTATGTTATTTTTCCGATAAAAGTCCTCATGTTAACTTTTTCTTTCTGATTTAGTGAAATTTGGCTATTAAAATTATAACCGGACTCTAATAGACAAATTTCACAAAACGATAAAAAAAATTAACTTGATGAGTATTCTGGAAAAATAATATTGATGGAAGAAAACGTAAAATCATGAAAACATATTAGTTTTGCATAATGAACCCATTTTTAAAAGTTGTTCAACCTAATTTATTTAATGTATCTTTTAAAATTTATGATTTATAAAATGAAGCCAATTAAAACATTTTTCATGGATCATTATATGAGCATTTTCAATTACTATGGGTATCATGATTCATGAAGATAATCAATTCATGGTGGAACTTAATTGTCTCTAAAGATATAATTGAACTCTCCCCAAAATAGTTTAGACTCTCACCTAATCTCTCCATAAAAGCTTGAAAAGAATCTCTACCATCCATTAATTGATATCACCATTCTTTAAGTAATAATTAACTAGTTTATTACACGCGTATTACGCGGAATTTTTAATATATATAAAATATAATTAATTAAAAGGTAAAGATATAAATATTATTATTTTTAAACAAAAAGTATATAAGAATGATATTATTTATTATGACCTATTAATTTTATATATTTCTAAATATATATGAATAGTAATTATTTTCTTATATTTTTTTAGAACTTTTATTATATTATATTATATTATAATTAATAAGTTAGTAGAGTATTAGATTTTATTTGATTTGATTTGAATTCAAAAGTAGATTATATTAGATTTGGATACATATAATTTAAATTTCTTTATTATTTATAAAACCTACAAATGTCTAGTGTCGATTCATGGTGATGACACGTGGCTTCACCATAATTGAGTATAGTTACTCTTTTAATAGTATAGATAGATAGATTGATAATAATATTGAGTTTTATTATTTATATATAAACAGTAAGCCCTGTTAGCTTGTACGTGTAGGTTGAAAAGGTAAAGAAGAAAAAATGGATCCGAATGAATGCATGGGCAGGTGAGGCAATATTCACTAGACCAAGAGCACCCCCTCAAATAAGAGGCTCTACAGTTAATTGATCAAAATCAGGATCCCAAATTACATGAGCAATTAATTGACATGTGAAACCAGTTATACTGTTAGTCAATGATTTAAATAGCATAGATTTTAATAATATATCTATCTATATTGTATTGAATAAGTTAATATGACATTACGGTAGCATAATGTGACATCTTCCATGGCATGATGAGAAGCGAAAACAAAAAATATTCATATATTTTGATTGTATAAAAGGAAAAATTACGAAGAAAGGCAATACAAAATTTAAAAATTGACAATAAAGGTAATGTAAAAATTTTTAGGTCAAGAAAGATAACATAAAATTCAAATTTAACAAAAAAGGGTATTGATGACCAATTGAGAAGGTAAATTTTTAATCTTTTTTGGTAAAAGAATAATATTTGATTATCTTTCTTGGCCTAAAATTTGAATTTCATGTTTTTTTTTTGCCAAAATAGAATTTTACATTACCGATATCAGCAAAAAAAATTTTACATTACCTTCATCGTCAAATTTTGTATTTTATATTATCTTTCTTGGTATTTTCCATATATAAAACTATAAAATGTTTGTATAGAAATAGTCGTAGTATAAAAGCATGTAATGACCTAAAAGATACATTAAATGATCAAATAACATGTATACATTTTTAATGGGAACAAGTCAATTCTATACTTTTATAACCCTAAACTATCATTTTGTTTAGAGTAAGACTTAAATCCATCAACATTTTTTGTTGAAGAAACACCAGAGATAACGTTAGGCCAAAACATTATTGGTTCAAATGATAGAAAATTACTAAAAGGGTAAACTTGTAATTAAGCTTTCCCAAATATTTAAGCGTTTGAGATTAAGAGACTTTTAAAAGAGTTATACATCCTCTGAATTTACCTCTTAAAATTAGGAGAATCTGAAAAGATTATAAGATGTTACTCATCTTTTCTTTTTTTACAAACCTATGTCCTTTTTCTCTCAAAAATAAAAATGCAACCAACACTCCTCATCTCGTTTCTTCAATTTAATTTAATTTAAATTTAGTAATAAAATCAATTAATTATAATGTATAATTAAGTTGATATATTTTATATTACGAAACAAAAAATATTAAGATCTCCTCTTAATTTCAGATTTCAAATCTTAAAACCACCTCTTAATTTCAGACGTGATTTTCGGACTTCAAACATTCAACCTTATAAAATTTGAGAATTTCATATGCATCTTTGTAAACTTTAAATATTAAGTGTATATCTTTGCAAACTTTCTTACTACATATATATTCTTCTAAACTTTTAAATCTCACACACACACACACACACACACACACACACACACACACACACACACACACACACATATATATATATATATATATATAGATTCAGGTTCAAAAAGGTACTTCTCGAAATCAAGTGCACCCGAAGGTACCAACCTTAAAAAACTTTTTTTAAAATTTTTTTCTCACAACTATGTTTAATTTAATGTTATACGCATGATATATAAATTTCACATACATTCACACTTTCTTTGTCCTTAAAACTTATGTGAATGCTCAATGCATATTTATGTGAATGGTCTAACATGTGAATGGTCATTTCACACCATGTGAATGGTGTGAATGACCATTCACATGATCTTTTTTTACCATTCACAAGATTTATGATGTTGGTTATTTTGAAAAAAAGTCTTATAATGTTGTCTTATACATGTCTATTAAAAAAAATATATGTGAATGATCATTCACATTAGGGTACGCTGGGTACGCTGGAATCTCATAGGTACGCTGATGAACCTGATTCTATATATATATATATATATATATATATATATATATATATATATATATATATATATATATCCAAATGACTATTTTTAAATTTATTTTATCATTTAAAAGATATAAAGTATTATTTTCTTAATTACTTTATTATTGAATACCTAAACTATTCTCTTAAACCCCAACAAAAAACACGGTTTCCTTCATTTCATTCTCCCTACTTCGATCTTATTCTCAATCGCTTGACGCTTCATCTCATCAACTGTTGCTACTTCGTCGACTACTCCAATCGACTGTTACATCGTCCTCCCCATGTAGCAACTCGATTGAAGGATTGGAGCCGTATAGCAACAGTCGATTGAAGGATTGGAGAAGTCGATGATGTAGCAACATTTGATGCAGATAAAAACGTCAAACAATGAAAAAGAAGGTCGATGTGGGGAAGATAAAAAGGAGAGAGTCGTGTTTTTGGTTGAGGTTAAGAGGGTAGTTTAGGTATTCAATAATAAATTAATTAAGAATATTTTTTAATTAATAAAATAAATTTAAAACAGTCATTTGGATATATATATATATATATATATATATATATATATATATATATATATATATATATATAAATGTGTGTGTGTGTGCGCGCGCGCGCGCGCGTGCGCGTGTGTGTGCGCGTGTGAGATTTAAAAGTTTCGAATGATATATATGTAATAAGAAAGTTTACATGAATACACATATAATATCTATGAAGCACCTTAAACTAGTTTTGAACCCTACTTTAAGCAATTGTTTTTTTTTTTCTAACAAAAACGTTATTACACCATTTCGGTTACTTAATCACAATCACTTCTAGTTAAGACTAAATTAATATATAATAATAATAATAATTTAGCCTTATTTAGCAACACTAACATTGCAATTTCAAGAAACAACTTGAATTTACTAATATACCCTTGAAATTAACATTCAAAGTCACAAAAAGGTGAGTTTAGAACTTTAGATGCGTTGACATTATCATTATGATACGGTTTTTGAAACCTTGATGTGAATGACCTACTAGACAAAAAGATGAGTAATGATGATCTTTGGACCAAAAATTTTATAAAATTGTAAAAATGATGGTTATGAATAAAAATTTAGGGTGCGTTTGCTTGATGAGGTTTTAAGATATAAAATATGTTTGGGTTTCATAGATGTTGTTTGTTTAATAAATGATTACCAAGTATGTGCAAATGATTACCAAAAACTCAAACTAATCCACACTCATGGGTTTTCTCACTGCTCATTTTTCTTTCTCCTATTTTTTTCAAACTTATACTTATAACCATACCGATTTCAAACTCATCAACAAACCAAACGCACCCTTAGATTAAAATTGAAATATAAAGAAAAAGTTTGATGAAAATGGTGAATGAACACAAATATATATTTTTTACGGCATTTTTAAATACAAACCTTCTTATTTTTTAATCATACACCCCCTTTTAACCTCTCACAAAAAATTAGTGGGTTCCACATCATTAGCAAAATGATTAACAAAAATTAAATGAAGAGGTGGGGAGGAGGAGTGTATTTAAAACATTTATTTTTTTAATGTTATTTGTTAACGACTCTAGGTTTTTGGATATAAAAATGTTAAGGATAAGCATTGTACTTACCTTATATATATTGATCATAGCATTGTACTCTTCTTAAATACCTAAAAGCAATTCTTAATGTTTAATATAATAAACAAACTAAAGAAAAAACTAAATGATCATACAAGTGTATAAAAAATTGATGCATCATATGTTCATACCATGATTTTATATAATTTTATTTAATAAAAATTCAAATATCAAATCATATTGATTCAAGACTTCTAGTATCAACTCATCTTTTGATTCAAACCTATAATGCCAACTTAAATCTATTTAATTTGTGTCTAGTTCGTATTGTGCAATGCATTAAAACTAGGTGTGTATAATAATACAAAACTAATTAAGACTGGATCAAATGAAATCATAACGTACTAAAAAATTAAGAGAATAGAAATCAAGATCCGGAATGAATGATATATGTTTGGTTTGGTTTGATTCTAGTACAAAACTTTTATTTTGGGGTATGTTTCAAATTTTATACCAAAACATAAACTAAAGAATCACTAAAGTTTAACATGATTATATCAGTTTGGTTTCCGTACAACTTATCGTTTTACGATCTAATTTCATTTACTATATACACGACTAATTACCGCCTAACATGATACACACACATTCACATATTATTGATGTATCATGATAATAGACCATAAAGTGAACAAAGACAAATCGATAATTAGGGATGAGCAAATGTATCAATTTTTTCAAACCATAGTACTTGTTAGGCAATTTTGACCCAATGGGTCAAACGGATAGGACGATTAAATTGACCAGTTGGTAAAAAACTAAGATAGCATATAACTTTTTTTAAAATGAAAATTTATAAAACGGTGTATTAAACAAATTGTTCTTTGGAAAAAAATTCAAAATTATGTAAAATTTATGACTTTTGGCCGTCAACCCATTTGCTTGAATGAGCCGAAATTATCACCCATTGATACCAATACCAAACCAATATCGGTACCTAACTAATACCGATTTATGTATTTGGTACAAGATTCGGTTTTGGTATCTTTGATTTCGGTTTTTGGGATATTTGGTTTGGTACTGGTTCTGTCCGGTTGGAGAAAATGAATCATTTTTTCTGAATGATACTGATAACATACCAATTCCGATTATGTATTCGGAACGAGATTTGATTTTGGTTTTCATTGAATTTAGTTTCGGGGATTTTTAGTTCGGTACGTACCGATTCATTATGGTACCAGTATCACCACGCTTGCCTCAATTTTATAATTGTTATTTAGGATTGAGTTCAATAGAAAATCAATTGAGACTAGGAATCAGAGAATCAAAGTAAATTGTATGTTATAATGCACATACAAATTCTATAATATGTATATGTGTACATGATTCAATTGGCGAGTTCTTCAATATAGTATGATTTTCAGTTCAACTGGAATCTTGTTACTTTATAAATAAATATAGGTAAACATTTAAATCATTTTTGGATTATCATTTTTACTATATTACCCTTGTCTACAAATACATGAAGTCATACATCGATCTATATTATATATATATTAATAAAAGAAGATGTCTAGTGTCACGTGTCGCTTCCTCGCTTAACCAAAATTTTGTTTTCCCGCTTAATTTTTCATATATAGTCTCTTTAATTGATTTCCTTATTTATATTTAAAATTTAAGTTAAAATATAATTAAGTAATACTTAATTTAACTACTATAAATAAAAAATAATAATTTTTTTAAATGGTTTAAATAACTTTCAAATTTAACTCCTAAACTACTATAAATAAAAAAACAATCTTTTTAAATGATTTAAATAACTTTCAAATTTAACTCCTATTTTTAGTTAACTATGCATTATTTTATATATTCAAAAAGTAAAAATAATGAAATATTGATTATCAAATATTTAATATCTTTTTTAGTTATAAAAATATTAAATTGTTTCTATTTCAGAATAAAATTTTAAACTTTTATTTATGCATAGAAATATTCAAAAATAAAAATAAAAAGTTTTAAAAAATAATACTATTCATGTATATTAAAAAATAAGAAAATTTTCTAAAAGTAAAATTTAGGAAAAAAAAAAGAAGCATTTTTATAAATAATTTACATTTGTGTAGATTTTTGATAATTATTTATAAAATATCCACGTAATACGTGGGTTGATAACCGGTGCAAAATAAGCAATCAAAATTCAACGTACAAAAAGTCAAAATTACATATTTATTTCAAAGTCAAAATTAACACTACGTACAAAAAAATTGATCAACCTTGCCAGCTTAAAAATGTACTAATCAATCGATGTTTAATTTGGTAATCGCTGGTGGTGTCGGGTTAAAACTCCGATCATCGGTCCAATTCGTTTCGCCCCAGTGCTTCAACATCGATTTCCATGAGCACAAGTTGTCGATGCACTTCTTGAGTCGCGGGTCTCGCACTTTCAGTTTCCAATGTCCGTCGGGAAAGCCGGCTTTCTGGGCTTCCCGACGGTCCCACTCAAGTTGCGCTTTTTGCCTTGACTCCAACAAGCAAAATTGATGCAACTGAGTGGGCATTGCATCATGCACCCTCCACCACCGTTCGTGAGCAACGTCGCTCGCAAACTCCTGGAATATGTCTGAATTCCAATTACAATCGTAATCGCGGAAACACAACCATGGCTTTAGCCCGAGGTAATGGAGCACGTAAAGCACCGGTGGGTCAGCCCCGAAAAGCCGAGTTTTTTTCTCTTTGGTTTCTTCATCGTCGCCAATCCAAAAGTTTTTCAAGAAGTTTATGCTTTTCGGAATGCGATGCCACCACGTAAAGATCTCGTTCAAGTACCCTTGATCACCACCGTTATACGATGTGATCTCGTTTATATGATCCATCAAAAGATTAAACGTACAATTTGAAGGCTCGATCACCATTACACCGGAGTTGAATAGCGTCCCGTTGTTACCGGTAGCTGAGATCTCAGGCATCCCGAAAAGGAAATCGATGTTTCTTAGGATAAGCAAATCAGCGTCGATAAAAATGATCTTTTCGTAATCGATCAATTGCCATAGACGAAATTTGCTATAGTTCCATTCGTTGTATGCATTTTTCTCCGCTTTAGGGTTCCGAATTCGTTGGATAGTGCGGATTTTCCATCCTGCCAACTCGAGCCCACTTCGATGGTAATCGCTTATTGTTTCGTCAACAAGTATCACGAGATCTCGATTAGAACCTGACATCCGAATGCTTTGCGCCGCAGCAATCGCCCCGCAAACATAAACATGAGCCGAATGAAGGATCGTCACATACGCCTCTCGTCGAACATCTCCTATATAATCTCCATCTTTATTTTCGCGAACATGAAATCACACAAAACTTTAGTTAGATTTGTAATTTCAACTTATGTTATGAAATCATGAGTTCGGTTTTTTCATACCAATAGATCGATCCCAGTTTTGCATATAAAACCGAGTTAGATTATACAGAAATGATCATATATGGAAAACTGAATTGCACATATCATATCGACAATAACATAAAGTAGACTAACTATATCAGTAATTGTTAAAAGGTATGTTGTTATTGTATGACTTTAACTCTATTAAACTAACCTCGAGGTTTAAAAGGCAATGCGAGTTCGCATGATCCAACCGGAAGCTGAACCTTTTCTCGCAACACCTTCAAATTTGGTTCATACAACCACACGTTTCCTCGACGAGCCACGAGTTCCTTACATGGAAACAGGCTCGGGTTAGGGAAACAGTTGGTCACAAAAAGCAAATGCACCGGGCGGTTCACTCTAGACGACGCAGCAAGCCCAGCTGCAGCAAGCTGCAAATGAAGCCGAGCAACGTCTCTCGACCAATTTCCCTCGTTTCGACAAGGAAGTTTCACCACAACCAGATCAAGCCTTTTCCTTGGCACATCGGGTTTCGGCATGTTCGGACAGCTTGGAACTTCCTCTTCTTGTTCTTCATCGATCCATTCAGGATACAACGAATCCCATGTCACGTTTTCATCGACAGGATCAAGGCTAAGAACGACGATCTGATCCTCGTTAGTTTGCGTAATCTTCGTCTTCCACTCACCAATTTCCGTCTCGTTCAAATTCAAGAATCCAATCCCATGAATCATCTGGTTTTTACTAGATAGTTTCGCCAAAACACTTGTTACTTCATCCCATTTGATTTCTAAACGCGAAACATATCTTTCATCCGTCCCTCCGCCCGATTTCCACCTGTTTTCAAACCACCAAATGAAGCTAGTAACGATCCAAAACATATTCAAAATATCAAACCATCGATCAAATAATAATTAAGGGCTCGTTTACCTTGAAACAGCGTGAGAAATATACGTGTAATGATTGTTATAATTCGTGAGCGAGTACGTGATCACGATGAGAGTAGCGAGCACGACAACGAGTAGGAGTGGTTTCGATGGCTTGTGTTTGCAGTTTCCGTTTTTATCGTGTACTGCGGCCTGAACAGGCTTCCCATCGACCTCCGATTTCGTTTTCTGAAACCTTCGTTTGCATATCTCTTCACTGTGATCATCGATCATACCCCGGAAACATAAAAAAAACAAAACAAAACAAAACAAAACCGAATAAATTAAGCAGTTAAACTATTAAAAATGTTTTAATTAGGCAGTTGGATTATCTAAAAAACTTTTAAAAATATACATAAACGTGTATTAAAAAATGCATTACATAGACGTGTATGACATTTTTCCAAAACTAAACTTAGAATCTCATTAAAAAATTAATATTATTATTGTGTGTGTGTGTGTATATATATATATATATATATATATATATATATATATATATATATATATATATATATATATATATATAGGGGTGGGTTCAATGGAAAACCACTATGCACCTGAAAACTGTGAAAACCTACACATACCGTCTGATTTGGTGCATTTCATGAAAAACGCGGTGACATGATCGTAAATAAGGTGATGCATCACGCGGGATTTTGATGCATAACGCGGAGAATTTGATGCATCGCGCGAGATTTTGATGCATCGCGCGGGGAATATGATGCATTTGTGGTGGTGCAGTGCGGTTTTCACAAGTTTTCAGGTGCATGGTGGTTTTCCATTGAACCTCCCTCTATATATATATATATATATATATATATATATATATATATATATATATATATATATATATATAGATTTAGGTTCAAGTGAGTACCACCTCTAATGCAGCGCACCAGAAGGTACCACCCTTAAAAGTAATTTTTTTGAAATTTTTTTTCATGAACATGTTCTAATTAACATTACACAGATCATATGTGAATTTCACGCAAATCCGAACACTCTAAGTGCATGAAAACACACATCACATAAATGCATGTTCACATGTCTTCAAAATTATGTAAGTGTGTGTTCACATCATTTTTTAGGAGCTAGGAGATGTGAATGTATGTGAAATTTACGTACGATCTTCATAATGTTAATTAAAACATGTTTATGAAAAAAAAAATTAAATTTTTTTTTTTAAAGGTGGTACCTTCTGGTGCGCTGCATTTGGATGGTACTCTCTCGAACCATATTCTATATATATATATATATATATATATATATATATATATATATAATCAGGTTTATCTGCATACCTATGAGATTCCAGCGTACCTAGCGTACCCTAATGTGAATGATCATTCACCTATAATTTTTTTTAATAGACATGTATAAGACAACATTATAAGACTTTTTTTCAAAAGGAGCAACATCATAAATCTTGTGAATGGTAAAAAAAGATCATGTGAATGGTCATTCACACCATTCACATGGTGTGAAATGACCATTCACATGGATAACCATTCACATAAATATGCATTGAGCATTCACATAATTTTTAAGGACACAGAAAGTGTGAATGTATGTGAAATTCATATATCATGTGTATAACATTAATTTAAACATGGTTATGAGAAAAAAAAATTAAAAATTTTTTTTAAGGTTGGTACCTTCGGGTGCACTTGATTTCGAGAGGTACCTTTTTGAACCTGAATCTATATATATATATATATATATAGAGTCAGGTTCAAAAAAGTACCTCTTGAAATCAAATGCACCTGAAGGTACCGACCTTAAAAAACTTTTTTTAAAATTTTTTTCTCACAACCATGTCTCAATTACTGTTATACACATGATATATGAATTTCACATACATTCACACTTCCTGTGTTCTTAAAAATTATGTGAATGGTCATTTCACACATTGTGAATGGTGTGAATGACCATTCACATGATCTTTTTTTACCATTTACAAGATTTATGATGTTGCTCCTTTTGAAAAAAGTCTTATAATGTTGTCTTATACATGTCTATTCAAAAAATATATATGTGAATGATCATTCACATTAGGGTACGCTGGAATCTTATAGGTACGCTGATGAACCTGATTCTATATATATATATATATATATATATATATATATATATATATATATATATATATATATATATATATATATATATATATATATATATATATATATATATATAGATTGGGGTTCGATTGAGAACTTTTGTGCATCGAGACACCATTGAGAACTTTTGTGCATCGAACTATCTACCAATGGTGCACAAAGGGCATTTAGGAAATATTAAATGTATGGAAATTATTTTTGAATTTAATTGTTTTTAAGATAATTAATAGCTAAATTTGGTATGAAAATCACCATTAACTTCTTTCCTAAAATCATTCCCTCTTTCTCTCTATCTCTCTCTCTCTCTCCTCTCTCTTAGCCCCCTCTTGATTTTGGAAGAGATGAACGATATGCATGATTTATGTTTGTATGAACGATTCATGTTTGTATTATGATGTATTTTGATTTAGGAAGAGATAAACGATATGCATGACTTATTTTTGAAAGAGATTAACGATATGCATGAAGAGACCAACGATATGCATGTATTTTGAATTTGTATTATTTTTGTTAATTTTGGAAGTGTAATAATTAAATAAGGATTGCATAATTCCTGTTTTACCCCTCCGCGAATTTCATTATGTGCACTTGATGCATAAAACTTTATATTCAATTACCCTTTTGCCATTTGATCTAACCCACACATTCTTTTCATCCAATGGTCAATGGAGGTTCTTTTGTGCCTCGATGCACAAAAGTTCTCAATAGAACCTCCCTATATATATATATATATATATATATATATATATATATATATAAAGACATTGAACAAAATAATATTTGGTGATGATTATAATACTTTTAAAAATGGTCAAATGACCACACCAATGATGAAAATAACTTAACCAACCTCTTTAGGTACATGCTTCAACTCAACACATTCCTTTCATTCACCTACCAACTTATATCCATAGAATATTCACAAAAATATATAAATTAATAATAACAATTAATGACAAAATAAGTAAATTTTAACTCTTTAATCCAAAAAAGTAATCTACTTTTAAATTAAAGTTTATAACTTTTTATTCCTTTAATTTTTAATTGTTAAAAAAATTATACATAACATTGGTCGAAATTGATAGTTTTTATCGATCATCGCATATTTGCTTTGGTCGTAAATCATAACTAGGTCACTTTTTTGTCTTAATGATATCGATAATACGTTATATCTTGTGATAATAATTAAAAAAGAACTTAAATCACACGATCTCACGACGAGTAATGCATGAGATTAACAAGGAGACTGCGTATTCGAGACCATTAATAGAGATTTTGATGTTATGGACGAAAAACATATGTAAGTATTTGCTAACGAAATGTCTAGCTCACACGTAATGGTGACAATATTTGAACCTACATTCATTGAACAAAGCTTATTGGCAAATTGTGTTATATATTGTAAACTAAAAGCAGAGCCAATTGTGAGTATTTTAGGACAAGATAGAAGAAAATGTCTTTTTTAAAATGCAACATGATATTTTTTTAAATAGATTTAGCCAATATAGAAAAATAATGTCTTTTAACAAAACAACAAACTATTTTTAAATGGGTTTTCATTTACTAAGCTGAAAAATTAAAAAAACTACGCCTAATATCTTACTTATCAGAGTGAAAAAATAATGCTCTTTCTTGGTATATATGATGCTCGGGGACCTTGACTAAAAGATGAATCAAACAACTAAACGACTTACTTGGAATACGGTTGTCGTGTCTCCATGGCAAGGATTAAAATTGGTGGATCCTCCACTCGGTTACGCACCTACGTAGCCGGAGAGTTTCGAAGAAGAAGAAGAATGGATAAATCTAAGGGACATTTGGAGTGGAAGGGAATTGAAATAAATAAAGAGGAGTGAGTATAGAAGGACTCATAAAAAGAGAGTGACAAGCCAACGTATATGGTATATGTGTCAATAATGGTGGTAATGTTGGTGGTGGTAGTAGCTTTACGTAAGTTGAGTTGGTGTAATGAAAAAGAAGGGTGGGAAGAAGGCGTGGGGGTGGGGTTGGGTTGGGTAGGGTGGGGTGGGGGGGTATAGGGTGTGGGAAAAGACAGGTCGAAAAAGAGATTGTAACTTCTCTTGTAATGTTAGACTCATGTAACTTAGACCACAAGTCAAGCGATTATTTAATTTTTTGTTTATGTGATTTATAGTTCATATCTCCCATGTGGCCATGTTATTTTTGTGAGTTTTATTTATATAAATTTAAACTTTTATCGCAGAAACAACAAATAAAATAACAATATAATACTGATAATGATTTTTGAAAAGATATATTAAAGGTAAAATAACTAAGAATTAAATAATAACAAAGACAGAAAAACACTACAGAAATTATCTTTGCAATTATCACATATTGTTTTTGCTTTTAAGCTCTATTTTAACCTCAGTTTTTATTGTAGATTGACACAATAAGGTCACAAATTCTTTTGGTTTCATGATCGTTAACTCATGATTGACACCTATTTGATAGAAAATAGGAATCAATACATGACTTTTAATCAATCTAAAATCATTTTTTAAATTGTTGCATAAATTGTAAGACAAATAACGATCTATGAAATCAAAATGCTTAATAAGCTAATAAACATGAAATGATGAACTGTCACGGTCTCTTGTTTCTTCTTGCTTGTTGAAACTTGTACCAGGTGGTGTTCTAAAGAGTAAATTACATAAATGGTCCTTGTGGTATTATATAACTTATGGATGTCGTCTCTAACGCAAAGTAAGTACATAGATAGTCCATAAAATTCAAAACTTGCTTGATTATGGTCCCTCAAACAAACTGTCGTTAACTTAGGTGTTACGTGCAGGCGTTTTTGTGACTTTTTTATTTTTCAGGGACCATTTTTAAAAGTATTTTGTAAACTATTGATTTTTTATCTTGAAATATTTATTTATTATTATTAGAAAAATAAAAAATTCATATGTTCATGATCCCACCCTAAGCAGCCATGTGTTTTTCATTTGCCAAACTTTTATTTGTCTCATTTCACTACATCGCCGTTAACAAAGTCATCAACATCTCCTCTCTCTTTCTCAGGCAAACACAATTTCTTTTCTCTTCTTTATTCGGTGATTGTATGTGTATGTTTCTGTATGTGTGTGTATTTGTGTTTGAAACCTGCACATCTTGTCTCCTTCTTCATCTTTGAATGTTCAAGAACTGGAGCTGCACGCCATAATGAGTCAGCCAAAAGGCTCCCACCTTCAATCTCAACCTGCAAATCGTCGACCCCTTCGCCTCCGATGTGGATTTTGATTTTTGGGTTTGGTTTCCCTCAAGGTTTTGAATGATTTGTGGGTTTTGTCTTCTAACGCTCAAATTCCATCTAGGTTCAATTTGTGGGTATTTGAACGATTTGCATTTTTGTTTTTCTTATCATTAAAACAAAATGAACCTAAAGCAACATGGGAAAAGTGTTGTGCTAGGCCTTAAAGGTGTTGCTATAGGCCTAATGCGACACTTTATGTAGTGCCACCTTAGCCAACGTCGTCTTAGGTCTAAAGCGACACTTTCACTAGATAATGCAACACTTTTCAAAAGTGTTGTCATTATTTTATAAATGCAACACTTTTTAAATGCAACACTTTTTACATTCTAAAGCAACACTTTTTAATGTGTTGCCATTATTTTATAACTGCAACACTTTTTAAATGCAACATTTTTTATAATCAAAAGCAACACTTTTAATTTATTGTTACCAACTTATAACAACACTTTACTTATCAAATGCAACACTTATCAAATGTTGTCATTATGTAAATGCAACACGATTATCAATTTATTGCAACACTTTATTATTGTTTTAAATTACATAAATACAATATTTTCTGGACAAAAGAAACACATTCATTATTTTTTAAATTTAATGCAAATACAAATATTTATTTAATTGCTTCGTGATAGTTTTTCTACTTACAATTCAATTTAACAAAAATAATATCATTTGATAACATATCAATCAAAAAGTAATCAAGTATATAAAATCTACAACCAAAATAAGGATCATCACATTTATAAGCGATACAACAAAAAACTAAATTACCATCTTGAAAATACATATTCAATTCCTCTTCCGGTAATTTCTTTCATACGAAATCGACACTTATCATGCATAACTTTCATTCCGTCGATCACTTTGCATATGTCAAAAGAAATTAACTAACCTGCAACATATGAAAACACGTACAAAATATAACATATCGTTAGTGTGTTTTTTAAATTATAATGGATAACAAAAACATTATGAAGCAGTATTACAGTGAAGTAAAAACAGTATACACCATCCTGATTAATTCTCTTGGCCAAGTAACAAATTTACCTTAAAAACTCCAAACCTTTTGGTTCACTCAACAGAGGAAAAAAAAGGCAACTTTTAACTGTTCTAACAAACCCCATCTCCTACCTGCATATGTTAACGAGGCAAATTGATAGGCGAAAAATGGAACAAAAAACCTGAAATGTTCAAATGGTGAAAGACAACTTGAAGGTTGCTCAATAGTCGATATTTCGAAGAGAATATAATAAAGGGATCAACCTTTATTAATATCTTGAACGACAGCTGTCACCAGCACAAAATGCCCTCCCTTCACCCTGCGTCCACATTCTCTTGTAAGTCATAAACAACTAAAAAATTAAATCTGCAAACAATGTGAAAATCATTTATAATTTTGTTGTTAAGAATTGAATAGTAAAAAATGGTCAATAGAAAATAAACAAGTTTATACATTAAATCTGAAATTTATAACAATAAATTCATAAAACAAACTCGAGATTTGTAACAACAAATTAATTCATAAAATAAATTTGAGATTTATAACAACAAATTTATAAAAGAAATATGTAATCAAACAGTTACATAACAAATACTACCTCATGTATGTGATATGTGTAACATCCTAATATTAAAAATTCTGTAATTGAGATTTATTAGTTTAGAATTAATGCAATTCAAGTTGAATTATGAAAGTTGGTTGTTATTTTAAGGAAATTAAAAAGTTTAAGAGGTTATGAAATCTGAGGATTAATAATCATAATTATGGAATATTATGAATTATAAAAGTTAGTAATGATAAAACTAAGCATAAATCAGTATTATATGGAACCAGATAAGTTGAGGGGTGAAATGTGCAAAAATGATGAAAGTTGAATAAAAAGGGGCAAAGAACCATTCATTCTCAATTTACTCTCTCTCTCTACTTTATCTCTCTAGAATTCTCTCTCTACCTTCTCTCTAGATTATCTCTCAAACCGACCGGCCGATTACCGAGATTTATACGTCATTGGAAAGATCTCGAGGAGTACTACAACAATCTACGGTTGGATTCTTGATTTCGTACGAATTGAGGTAAGAATCGACCCTTTTAAGCTATTACATTTTTGGTTTTGAAGATATACATTTCGAGTTTATCATTTTTATGAGATTTAGAGCTAATTTAGCTTGAGTTTTAACTAGGATATAATAGAGTATGTATAATGGATTCGAAACTAGGCTTAAAACTTGACATATTCGTGATTTTAGACTTGGAAATGAATGATTTAAGCTGCAGATATGAACAAATTCGAGAATGCCAAGAACAAAGTCGAAATGCAAGAAACAAACTCGATTTTTGGTATTAAATTCGAGTATGTATTCAAATTTAACACCTTGTCTTCGAATTTAACCTCAAATTCGAGATTAGGTTCGACTTTAACCCCCAAATTCGAGCATAGGTTCGAATTTAACATCAAGACTTCGAGTTTAACCCCTAAAGTCGAAGTTGGGTTCGAATTTTACATCACAAATTCGAATTTGGTGCCTAAAAATTGAAACCCACTCTTTAAGCTCGTATATATTGAATGAAATACATTGGCAACGCATAAAATAACAAAAGTTATTCAAAGGATTAGGTTCGAACCTGAGATGGGTTCAAATTTAGTTAAGGTTTGAATTCGGACATGGATCCGAAATGGGGATCAAAAGTCACAAAAAAATTATAAAATTTGATTTTATGAAATTAAACAAGTTATTGACACAATGTGTTGTTACAACTAACTTAACAGGTCTCTTGTGGTGTTGTTTAACCCACAGTGGGGTACTTTGTGGATCCGGTTGAAAGCCCGAGGAGAAATAAAATTAACTTGAAGTTTAATAACGCACCCACTGTGAGTACCTTTGATTTTAGCAAGTCTGCATCTGCTTTATGTTTGCTATGCCTACTGAGGCAATGTTGTTTCACTTTCGTTTGACACTCTGCTAACTTGCGTGTATATATAGATGCACATTCATACTTGTTGCATGTCCTTTCTTTGTTGTGCATTCTGTTGATGGACCTGCGTGGTCGCATCTGTACTCTGATGTTACTGTGCTATATGAGCCAAGAGTTTGACACCTCTATGGTCAGGATAGACAGTATGACATCCCCGATGGTATGTTTGCCTCAGTTTGGTGGGTTTCTTAATGCCGAGTGTCAGCTCGAAGGGGCTGCGGGCTCGGGTTTGCGTACTTTGAGTACGTGTGGAGTATACGGTATGTGTTACCGCGGTTACTCTGGGTGGCATCATAAAGATTTGTAGAATGTGTAAAATCATATGGTATTCACTAAGCAATTCGCTTACCTTTTTGTTGTTGAATTTTTACAGGAAAAGGGAAATCCGCTGCGGGACCGTCTAGCTAAGTCATCAGTTGAAGTGATTTGAAGTTATCTACTATTAATCTTGGTATTTGGTTTATGGAATTTCTGTTGTAATAAATTTGGGGATGATCTAATGCTTTTGAGATTGTAGACTTAGAATTGTAACCTATGTAGCACCGTAGGGTGTTGGGCACTAGTTTCTATTATTTTATTTCGTATTTTATGCTTCCGCACTTAAATTAAGTTATCAGATCATTATATAGCTGTTTGATGGTGATTAATCCTGGGTGAATGGTAAATGGTGGTTAATGTGGTAAGGGTGTCACATCGAGATGGTATCAGAGCAGTAGTTTGAGATTCAAGTGTCCGTGAGGTCTTGATCCAAACATTAAGTGATGATATGTAGTGAATTTAGGTAATGATCTGAACTAAGATAGGTTACGATCTAGTAATCATAGGAGATTGACTATCATGCGGGACAATTGAGTGGTGTATTTAAATTTTTGACATATTACTAAACAAGTTATATATATTATATTTCAGAACATGTCTGGAGGAGGAATGACACCTGAAGAAACCAGAGAAATGATGCTAGCCATGATGGCTGAGCAGAATCGAATGATCCAAGATCAGTTTCGGGCTCGAGATGAGGCCGAAGCTAAACGAAGAGAAGATAAGAGGAAGAATAAGGAAAGAGAGAGAAGCAATGACGAACAAGATGACAACACTGGGTCATCTAATAAGCCCAGAAGTTGTCGGTTTAAGGATTTTAAGGGAAATGGAGTCGTCGAGTTTAATGGACTGGGTGATGCTGTTGCTGCTTTGGAATGGATAACAGCCATAGAACGGACATTCCGAATAAGTGATTGTGCTGAGAAGGACATGGTCCGGTTCGCTACTGCTATGTTCACCAAAGACGCAGTAATGTGGTGGAATTCAATGGTGAATGCCTTAACAATGGAGAAGGTTTCTAGAATGACATGGGCTGAGTTTACTGAAATCTTCACTTAGCAATACTGCCCGGCCGATGAACGCCGAAGACTAGAAGCTAAGTTCATGACACTAATTCAGGGGACTAAGTCTGTGTCCCAATATGCGGTAGAGTTCATGAGGCTATGTTTATTTGCGCCTCATCAGGTTGATACAGAAGAAAGAAAAGTGACCCGATTTGAGGTTGGTCTTGATTTGGAAATCCGAAGGGTGATGAGCAACGTACGTTACCCCACGTTTGCTAGTCTGCTGGAAGCTGCCAGAAATGTAGAACAGATCCTGAGTATGTCAGGATATGTGATGGGGTCTGCTGCTGCTGCTTCAGCTAACCCAACTCAACCTTCACCACCAAAACGTCAACGCGACGGAGGCTACTCTGGGTCTTCTGGTCGTTCTCGTGCATACTCCATCAACGCTGAGCCGCGATACTGCAATAAATGCCATTTGGAACATTTCGGCAAGTGTACTAATGGGCGTACATGTTTTTGCTGTGGAGAATTGGGCCACTACCAAAATGAATGCCCACGAAGATCGGATGTCTGCCATAAATGTGGTGTGTGGGGGCACTATAGCAGGGATTGTCGAAAGAATACTCCAACAGCTGTTGCTCCATCGTCGACTCGATCATTTGGAGGATCAAGTGGTGGTTCAGCCAACCGTCGGAATCAGCCACAAAGGGGACATGCTAGTGCATTTCAGATTACTGCGGAGGAAGCTAGGGAAAACCCGGAGGTGGTTACGGGTACGTTATAGTTAACCCTTTTTCTTGCAAGAGTGATGTTTGATTCTGATGTCAATAGGTCTTTTGGTGTCTACTGTTTTGTACAACGACTAGTCATGACACTGTTTAAGTTACTTGCTATATTTGACATTGAAGCTACTAGCAACACTCTAGCCGAATTAGATTACGTATATCGTAGCTGCACCTAGCAATTGAAGGTGTAGTCTTCAATTTGGATCTTACTCCGATAGCATTCAGTGAATGTAACGTGATAGATGTAGAAGATGTCGACATTATAAATAAGAATGACAAATGCCAAGAAGGACTGATGTTTGTTATAATTGCGGAAAAATGGGTCATTTTAGATGAGTACTTTAAGATTCTATATGTAATTTCATCGAAGTTTTATGATTCTGAAAATAACGTGAACTTAAGTATTAGGAAAAGTTGTTACTAATATAGGTAAGATGATGATTGTGAATAAGAATACTCTAGTATATGAATAGGCATTAGATGAATAAGCTAAAATGGATTTTGAAACTTTGAATTGGAAAAGATGTTTTAAATATCGTGAGAATTTTTATGTAACTGGAATCAAGGAAATTGTTTCAATATTGATATATATACGAACATTATATGAGGAAACTAAGTCTAGAAATTTTGGAGAAAGCATACGAGGGTATAATAATACAAGACTGGTGTCACATATCAATAAGTAGGTTAAAGAGACTTTGGACAATAATGAAATTTGCTTATACAGTAAAGAAAGGTCTAATACTACGATTCGAAATCTAAGGGAGATTCGGAGGTGGTTATGAGTTTTGTTTAATTCTGGTGCCGATCAATTAAATTGTAACTACTGCATTTGTGCAATCAATGTTAGTGCTTTGGTCTAAGTTGTCGGTTGTGATTGGTGTTGAAATTGTTTAATAACACATTAGTTAAAGTAGATCATGTGTATCATGATTGTACTTTAGGGAATCGAAGAAGTAGGTTTATATGTTGATTTAATCTCTGGAGTTTTCCCAATAACTTGTTGTTCGTATCGTCATGCATATAACAAAATATAAGTGAGATGCGGCACAAACATGAATACGAGTAAAACTTGCCGGCAACCGATAGAAGATCAGAATGAATGGACTATTTTCATATTGGAATATGTGACGAGATAATGTATTTTGGATTCAAGTATCAATTGAAAAGATCAATTGATTAGATAGAGATTCGTATAACTTTAGTTATCATGATAAAGTAAAGAAAACCATGTTTAAAGTTTTGCACGGGAGAAAATGTAGAAGCCCTACATGTGGGAAAGAAAATTGAAGGAATTCTGATTGTTATGACTGTGTTATCACGAAAGTGCTACTATGATAGTAGTCATAAACCGATCAGTTATAATGCAAACAACTAAGTATAGTTGAAAGCATCACCGATAAGGGTTGAAACTCGTTTTGTAAAAAGGAGACAAGTTGACACTAAAATATGTTGGCGCATTTAGAGTAATGGAAAAGTTGGAATCAGAGTTACCTAAGGAAATATCGAAATAACACTTGGTATTTCATGTAGAAAGCTTTATGAAATCTTCATAACTGATAATGAAGATTATGCTGATTGTACCGAATTAGAAATCAAGAAAGGTTAGTATATGATGAAAAGCCGGAATATATATTATGAATACTGTATTAATGAAGAATAAGAAACAAACAGATTAAAATTGTACTGTTATGTTGGAACCACCACAAAGAAGTAAATTACATTCGTAAGACAAAAGCCGATACACTGAAAATGTATAAGTATGTATTTGAATTTAAATAAACTTCGAGGACGAAGTTTGAGCGTGGTGGAGCCCATGCTGTAACATCCTAATATTAAAATTTCTGTAATTGAGATTTATTAGTTTAGAATTAATGCAATTCAAGTTGAATTATGAAAGTTGGTTGTTATTTTAAGGAAATTAAAAAGTTTAAGAAGTTATGAAATCTGAGGATTAATAATCATAATTATGGAATATTATGAATTATAAAAGTTAGTAATGATAAAACTAAGCATAAATCAGTATTATATGGAACCAGATAAGTTGAGGGGTGAACTGTGCAAAAATGATGAAAGTTGAATAAAAAGGGGGCAAAGAGCCATTCATTCTCTATTTACTCTCTCTCTACTTTATCTCTCTAGAATTCTCTCTAGATTATCTCTCAAACCGACCGGCCGATTACCGAGATTTATACGTCATTGGAAAGATCTCGAGGAGTACTACAACAATCTACGGTTGGATTCTTGATTTCGTACGAATTGAGGTAAGAATCGACCCTTTTAAGCTATTACATTTTTGGTTTTGAAGATATACATTTCGAGTTTATCATTTTTATGAGATTTAGAGCTAATTTAGCTTGAGTTTTAACTAGAATATAATAGAGTATGTATAATGGAATCGAAACTAGGCTTAAAACTTGACATATTCGTGATTTTAGACTTGGAAATGAATGATTTAAGCTGCAGATATGAACAAATTCGAGAATGCCAAGAACAAAGTCGAAATGCAGGAAACAAACTCGATTTTTGGTATTAAATTCGAGTATGTATTCGAATTTAACACCTTGTCTTTGAATTTAACCTCAAATTCGAGATTAGGTTCGACTTTAATCCCCAAATTCGAGCATAGGTTCGAATTTAACATCAAGACTTCGAGTTTAACCCCTAAAGTCGAAGTTGGGTTCGAATTTAACATCACAAATTCGAATTTGGTGCCTAAAAATTGAAACCCACTCTTTAAGCTCGTATATATTGAATGAAATACATTGGCAATGCATAAAATAACAAAAGTTATTCAAAGGATTAGGTTCGAACCTGAGATGGGTTCAAATTTAGTTAAGGTGTGAATTCGGACATGGATCCGAAATGGGGATCAAAAGTCACAAAAAAATTATAAAATTTGATTTTATGAAATTAAACAAGTTATTGACACAATGTGTTGTTACAACTAACTTAACAGGTCCCTTGTGGTGTTGTTTAACCCACAGTGGGGTACTTTGTGGATCCGGTTGAAAGCCCGAGGAGAAATAAAATTAACTTGAAGTTTAATAACGCACCCACTGTGAGTACCTTTGATTTTAGCAAGTCTGCATCTGCTTTATGTTTGCTATGCCTACTGAGGCAATGTTGTTTCACTTTCGTTTGACACTCTGCTAACTTGCGTGTATATATAGATGCACATTCATACTTGTTGCATGTCCTTTCTTTGTTGTGCATTCTGTTGATGGACCTGCGTGGTCGCATCTGTACTCTGATGTTACTGTGCTATATGAGCCAAGAGTTTGACACCTCTATGGTCAGGATAGACAGTATGACATCCCCGATGGTATGTTTGCCTCAGTTTGGCGGGTTTCTTAATGCCGAGTGTCAGCTCGAAGGGGCTGCGGGCTCGGGTTTGCGTACTTTGAGTACGTGTGGAGTATACGGTATGTGTTACCGCGGTTACTTTGGGTGGCATCATAAATATTTGTAGAATGTGTAAAATCATATGGTATTCACTAAGCAATTCACTTACCTTTTTGTTGTTGAATTAATACAGGAAAAGGGAAATCCGCTGCGGGATCGTCTAGCTAAGTCATCAGTTGAAGTGATTTGAAGTTATCTACTGTTAATCTTAGTATTTGGTTTATGGAATTTCTGTTGTAATAAATTTGGGGATGATCTAATGCTTTTGAGATTGTAGACTTAGAATTGTAACTTATGTAGCACCGTAGGGTGTTGGGCACTAGTTTCTATTATTTTATTTCGTATTTTATGCTTCCGCACTTAAAGTAAGTTATCAGATCATTATATAGCTGTTTGATGGTGATTAATCTTGGGTGAATGGTAAATGGTGGTTAATGTGGCAAGGGTGTCACAATATGTGATATTTATGTTTGAACAACACTTTTTAAAGGCTGTAACATAACTATGAGATTAAACAAATCAAGCAATAAAATTTCGAACATAAGTCTTGAAACTACAAGAAAAATCTAGGATTGGAACCCAAAAGTCAGATCTAAAAATATGGTTTTAATCATAATCTGAACCCAAAAACCAAATAGAGAGAGACCTTTGATCGATGAGAAGAAGAAAGAAGCCACTTCCTGTTTCTTTGGCGATTAATCTGCTCCCAAGAATTATAAATGCAATGGTCAGTTTTGGCATAAAAAAATAAGTCTTATGCAGGAAGTTGGTATTAGTGTGCACCTGATTGATTCTACAATCAAATTAGTAAACTTAAAGAATAATTATTGATTTGTAAATTACTAATCACTAAACTTAGAGAGCAGACCTGAGATAAGAGAGGTCTATTACTGTAATCTAGTAATCTGTTAATAAACATGGACTATTAGACTGATCAAGAGCTAACTAATTTCTTACAGTTAATTAGTTTTTCTACACTAGTTGAAGTATACACTTGCAGAATCCATCACAAAATAATTACCAAAAAGATGAATTGTTAAATGGGTTCATATGAATGTTTGTAATTCCACCATCACCACTATAACCAGCCAGTCATAAAAAATCTATCGAACACCACCTCAAACCACTGTCAACAGTTAAAAACCCTAAACTAAAAGCTTAAAAATCAAAGTAAATGAAATCTTAAGAACATAAATAAAAAGACCTATATAAAAACTGAAATTGACGAAATCTGAAAAACAAACAAATGCCAAATTTGAAAAGCACCCAAATCTGGAAATCTCAAACACACAAATCATCCCATATGTCATTCATGGTGGAGCCGTACGAACACCCAGATCTGATAAACAAAAATCCCGAACACCTAGATCTAAAAAATGATAGATTTGAAATCTAGAACTCAAACACCTAGATCTAACCTTTACAGCGGAGCAGGCGAAGGGTTGCGCAGGTACAGCGGAGCAGGCGAAGGGTTGCGCAGGCAGCGGAGCACAACATCGAAAGGTTGAGCAGGCAGGCGGCAGTGGAGTGCCGGAGGTTGACGGCGAGATCGAGCGGTGGACGGTCGGAGGTCGACGATGAGATTGCGAATGGGATCTAGGTTTTATTTCTTTTCTTTGGTTTTTGTTAGGATATAATGATATATGTTCAAAAATATGAAACGTGGGCGGACTGGGTTGTTGGATACCCGGTGGTGCATATATAGTTATATACTATTATTATATATTTATATTTAAATTTTGATTATAATTTAAATTCCGGAACGAGTATGGGTACCCGAGGGGTAATCCCATCCCCGTCCCCGGTTTCTAGAATCGGGTATTACCCGTCCCCGATATCCGGTCAACTCGGGTTTGGGTGTCGGGTTCCCCAGGGTTTTTTTTGCCATCTCTAGTAGTCGGTTGAAAAGAGGATCTATATTTTCATTAAAGGGTAAAAGTTTGTTGTTTTTCTTTTTTAATAGCATCCACGTAAGACTTCCTCCTCGTTTGTCAACTCAGTTGATTTAAGTCAAATAGTAATATGTGACTGGTTAATGTTTCAACCGGTTAATTGTACCTTTATTGAAGCTATTTGGAGAGTGTGTTTCCTTTGAGAGACAAAAATATAACATGTTACCCAAATTTAAAAGAATATGTTAATACATTACCTTTTAATGCAATTAACCCAAAAAAAATAAAACATGTAATATCAAATCTTGTATTTTATTAATCTTAACTAATCAGACATTGAACTTTTGTGTGTATTTATTAATCAAAATTACAAAACAATAAAAAATAGTATAGTCAACACTTAAAAACATGTCATATTTTTTTCATTATAAGTGCAACACTTCAAAAAATGTTATATGTTTTTAAAAATGTGTTGCATTTTTTCATTATAAATGCAACACTCTAAAAATGTGTTGCATTTTTTTTTTATTGAAATATGCAACACTTTAAACAAATATTGCAAGTTTTAGTCACTTTAGAAATTTGTTGCATATTTTTTAGTAAACATGACAACACCTTAAATAAAGTGTTGCATTAAATCATTATATGCAACACTTATTGTCAATGTGTTGCTTTAGAGCGAACTTAAATAAAAAAGCAATAATTTTTAAATGTGTTGCATCAATAGTGTTGCATTAACTTCAATTTGTAGTAGTGTATATTTCAAATGGGTTTGGTTTGTTTTGGTTTGGATTTTCGTTTTCAGATCTGGGTTTGATTTTTTTTTTTCATATTCCAGATTTTTGTTTGAATGGCTGACTCATCAACAAATCTCTCCCCCTCTCCGATCTTCGTTCTTCCGGCAAATCAATGAACGGTTTCGGTTCCTTGAACGTTAATAGATCTTCATCTTACAATGTTGTAATAGTGATGATGGAGCACAAAGGCGGTTGTGGTGTTGTTAAGAGAGAAAAACAGAGAGAGAGAGAGAGAGAGAGAGAGGAGAGAGAGAGAGAAGAGAGAGAGAGAGAGAGAGAGAAGAGAGAGAGAGAGAGAGAGAGAGAGAGAGAGAGAGAGAGAGAGAGAGAGTGAGAGTGTGTGTGTGTGTGTGTGTGTGTGAGCGAGAAAGAGAAGAAGAGATGTGACGGCGGTCGTTGTCGATGGAGGAGGCCTACTCTTACCTTTCATCCATCCCTTAAATGAAAAAGGAGAATTAATGTTTCTTTAGTTTGTTAAGTCAATAAATAATAATTAAAGAATTAAAATAAATAAAGTTTAGGGCAAATTACAATTTTCGTCCCTGTGGTTATATATGAATTATGGTTATGATCATTTTCACGTCGAAAGTACAATTACAATATATATGGTTGTCATTTTGTTATGCATTTAGTCCTTTGACCAATCATCTTTTAAAAAATGACAATTTTACCCTTTTAAGTTTGATTCAATTTTGATCCCTCACCAATTAATTTCTTTTTTATATTATTTCTAATTACTTTTTAACCTATTATTATTTATTTGATATATAATAATTTTCTTATTATTATAATTTAACTAAAGTAATAATTTTTTAATTGTTGTCTATTATTATTATTATGATTAGTAATTCATGTAAAATTTATTTGATATATTCTTTTTTATTTATTTACTAAAAGGATTTATTTAAAAAAACTTTTGTATATAGATTTGTATATTTATAAGTATTATTATTATTATTATTATTAATATTATTATTACTACTACTAAAATTAAATTCAAATATATATTATACTGTATATATTTGTGTGTATACACGCTTTTAAACTTTTATTTTATTTTATATTACTTTTTATTTTCAAAAAATTATAGTTATCTATATATTTATTTATTTATCTTTTTCAATATTAGATTTCCTTCGTATAGCTAGTTACTTATCTTTAATTTATTAATTTTGTTAAGTCAATACATTTTGATTTATTTTAGCAAATATATATAACGTTTTAATGAAATTATAATTTAATTGTTAAAAAAATACTTTATGTTTATAAATGCATATATTTAAATGTAGTTACACTACACGCAATATATAAACTTGACATATTATATGCATAAATTAAACTAAATTGTTAAGTTTGTTATAAATTCGTATGTAGTTCTTGTTATGCTTAATGGACTAATACTTTGAACTTTGTAATTTATCTGTACATTAAGTTTAAGAAATAAATAAATTATAATAGTAAACAAATTAAGTTATATATTTCGCTATGTTAAAATTTCATTGATCATATAATGTTGACATAAATATAAAGTAATTAAATTAAAATGCATAAGGTAGGATAAAAATGGTTAAACTTTAATGTATTTATATGAAGTAATATATAGTAGAGACAAAAGATAAATAAATTAAATGTATAAATAGTTATAAATTTTATAAATGAAAAGTAATAAAATAAATAAAAACATTTAAAAAATATAAATATATAAATAGTCGAATATATATTTAATATTAATATGTAAGAATAATAATAGTAGTATTAATAACAAACACTAACAAATTAAATTTAGTAATATAAAAGGTACATTCTATTACTACTTCTTAGTCATGTAAATGCTTAAACTATAATAAATTAATAGTAATAATACTGGTAATAATAATATCAAATAAATAATAAAAATACAACATATTAAATTGTTAGATTAATTATTTCGATCCTAGGAGTTATTTTGTAATATTTATTTTCATTGTAATTTGTCTTGTATTTATTTCTATGTATTTCATGTCTATGTAAAAGTGTAGGGGCCATTGTTGCCAAAGCTTGTAACTTAATTAAAGGAGCCTATAAAAAGGCTCCTAGGTTTACTTTTGAGAAATACGGTTGACTTCATTTTGAATATTCAATATTACAGCCGCCACTGTTCCATCAAGAGTTTCATACATTCATCTTGTCTTCTTCTTTATTAAACACATTTATTGAGCATGTTTTCTTCATGTGTTTGATGAGAAAAACGTTAAGGTGCTGAATATATTCGGGATTTCATATTTACAATTGGTATCAGAGCTCAGAGGGGTGGATTTCAACTGATTACTTACGGGTTCTGCTGGGTTGTTCATGTTCTTCGAGTTCTTCAATATACAACCGGTTACATCTTCATTTTCCATGGTTTTTCGAGTTTCTTGTGTTATAATGGTTCTATAAACATCACATTATCCTCATATACTGATTTTAAACTCATTTACTTCCATATCTTTGTTAAAATCATCAAGAATCGACCATTTTGAAGCTTGAAAATATGGGTTTTTTAAGTGGGTTTTTCATGTGTTCATGCTAGTTTTAAGTGTTTTCTAGGTTGTTTTAAATCACCAAAAGTGTTTAAAATAGTTTATAAATCATTTAGAACTGTTTTTAGGCATTAAAACTGATAAAAATCGAATTCTGTCTTTTCTGCCTTAGAAAAACGTAAAAACCTGCTGTATTTCGGATTACATACTGTAGCATTTCGGACCACATAGGCACCAAATTCGGACCTCACACTCATCCTAATTCGGACCACATTTAGGTGAATTTCGGACCCCCATAAGCCAATTTCGGACCATAATTCGGTCACATCCGAATTTCGGACCATCCGAAGTTCAGGAAAGGCTTTCCATTTTTCACTAATTGGGACTTGTTCTAAAAATTTTTTCAAATTCGGACCACACCATTTCGGACCATCCGAATTCGGTCCTCTGTCCCTATTTCGGAACCATCATATTTCGGCCACTTCACTGTTCATCCGAATTCGGTTCATCCGAATTCGGTCCATTGGTCCATCCGAACTTAGGTCATCCGACTTTGATTCCCCCAAGTACAACTGTTCATCCGAATTAGGACACTCATCCGAATTAGGACCTTCATCCGGATTACTATTCATCCGAAATTGACCCATCCGAAGTCTAGCCATCCAAAATCAACCCATCCGACTCACTATTCATCCGAAATCACTCCATCCGAATTCATACCATCCGAATTCGGTTACCCCATCCGAATCACTGTTCACCCGAACTCATCATCCGAATTCAGATCATTCTGATTTCAGTCCAACCCATCCGTGTTCAGTTTCCACCTCTAAGATCTCCATATTCTTAATCAGCACCAATACTCATAATGTCTCGTGAAGCTCTTGTACTCGGATCTGAGAACAGACCACCTGTTCTCTATCCTGATGAGTACGAACAATGGAAAGCCCGGTTCCTGAAATTCGTTGGAATGCAACCTCTCGGGAATCTGATGCTTCAATCAATATCCGAATGACCCGTCATCTATTATAGAGAGATTGCTGCCAGACCCGAGGCTGACCCTCCTGTCCTAGCCTCAAAAGTTGAAAGAGAGCCGGCAAATGAAGCCGAGAGGGATCGCCAGCACGCTGATAAGAGGGCAGAATATCTAATTTATCAAGCCTTCCCCACTGATATTTTGGTAGGTGTAGACAGTAAAATGTCTGCAAAAGAAATGTGGGACGAGCTGGAAATCCAAATGCTGGGGGCAGATCTTGATGATCGTGCCAAAATTGAGGAGGCGAAGGCAAAGTTTTCAGAATTCCGCGCCAAAGACGGGGAATCTCTGCAATCCACGTTCACCAGGTTTTGTGCAGTCCTTAACGAATTAAATAAACTGCACATCAAGAAGGATCGGGATGACATAAACATCCAATTCTTTGCCGCCTTAGCCCCCGAGTGGCAGCTTGCATGTAGGGCAACAAAAAGAGTTCTGAACATTCCTGAGGTATCCATAAATGTCGTCTTTAAGGAGCTTAAGAAATATCAAGGGGATGTGGATCAACAGAAGCTGATGGCAAATCAATTGGCCTCTCTACTGCTATCAGCCAACACAGGGTTGAAACCAAATGATTCCCTAGCCTTGATCACCAACACGCAGATTCCAACACCATCTTTTGCTCCTGGTTCTTCATCATCTCACTACAGGTATGCTTCTCCTCCGCGTGAGGTCTATGATGAGGAGGAAGCCACGATCCAAGAACAGATTTCCTTGTGGACCAACCGTCTCCAACAACGACGGTTCTCCAACAAGACCAACAACCAACTCCGATATGACACTGGTCCTCGGAGGTACTCAGATGACAGGAGGGATGACCGCCGCGATGACTATCGCAGAGATGACTACCGCAGGGATGACAGGGATGATCGCCGGTATGATGACAGACGCGACTATCGCGATGATCGCCGTTATGAAAGGCGTGACGAAAGGCGAGATGACAGGAGAGATGACAGGAGAGATGACAGGCGGGACGATCGAAGGGATGATCGTCGGGATGACCGCCGGGACCGAAGGCGTGATGATAGCCGTGAGCACCGCCGGGTCGACAAGAGGCCGGCGGAAAGAAGAGAGGAGAAGCCAAGAGCAGACGAGCCAAAGGCCACTGATGAACGTCTCTGCTACAAATGTGGCAAACCGGGCCACTTTGCTAGGGAATGCAAGAATAACTTTGAGAGAGACGTTGCTTATTACGAAAGAAAGCTCGAGGCTGCAAAGAAGAAATCGGATGCGTTGGCCCTCGTCGCCCAGGAGGACTACTGGGATGCTGAAGATTCTGAAGACGAGGATGAAAAGGGCAAAAATTGCTATATGGTTGATCGTCAGGGGTTGGAGATTTTTACTGATGTCACTGCTGCAAATTCAGACACTGCTGCTGAGGGGGAGACAATCAAACATCCACCAGCATGTCTGATGGCTACAACCGACGATCCCGAATGCTCCACATCCGGTTCCGAGTCCAGTGAGGTATATTCCTATTACATTCCTGCACATGTAAATAAATTATTTGTAGATAATGAATGTACACTACACACACAAATACTTGATCTACAAGATAGATTAAAAGCTGAAACTGCAAAGTGTGTACAGGCTGAACATCAAGCTCATATTCTGAAAGAATCATCTGAATTATATCATGCAAAATGGTTAACTAATCATAATGTTATAAAACAGATGTTGATAGAAAAAGTAGATGTTCAGGATAGGAATATATACCTTGAATCTTGCATGGAAACGCTTTCAAAAGAAAAACTCTCGTTAAAAGAAGAAATTTTTGTTCTTACAAAACAATTAGATGTGGTAAATATGGAAAATATAGACAGTTTAGAAAAATACAAAATGATTGAAGAAGAAAAGATAAGTTTGTACGCAAGAATAAAGACCCTTGACGATGCATTTTTGAAAAGGGGTCAAACAGAACAAACTATCCATTTAAATCAGCCCAAAGAAACTAGGTTTTACCATTCTAAACAGGGAATTGGTTTTAAAAATCCTAAATATTTGGAAAAAGCACAAAATGTCTTACCTGTATTTTATGACATGAATTATATGGGAGCCGGTATTAAATCTTTCTTTTTTGAGTCATCAAAAGAAGTTTTAAACCAAGAAAATGAGAAACGTGTTGCGCGTAAAGATAAAGAAATTTCTTTTCATTATGAAGAACTTAACGAGAGTTATTCTTCTAGAGTACCCACTTTAGAGGAAGATCTCTCGTCAACTTATTCAGAAACTGAATTGAACACTGAAACTGAAAAATCAACTCCTCAACTTTATATTCCTGCAAAAGTTCTTCAACAACAAATCATTGTTTTAGAAAAGGAATTGAAGTCGTCTCTAGAGAAAGCACTTGATCTTCAAGATGCTCTTCTTAAGAGAGAAGAAGAATTGATAAATCAATCTTTTCAACAAACTGTGGAAGTCACTGTCTACAGAGAAAATTTTGAAATAGTTTCACAACGATTGAAAGATCTTTCAAAACAACAAACACTTTCTCATTCCCTAAAAATTCCATGTATGTCATCAGATAAAGGTAAGGCTACAGCTGAAACTTCTTCTATCTTTGTCAAAGGTGAGTGCTCAAATGCTTTCAAGAATGAGGTTTCTAAAAAGACTCAGATAAAATCCAAGTCTTTTAAGAAACCCACTCACCACCAAAAAGAAAAGTCTGTCAAGTCTAAATTTTCCATGCTTACTGACTCTAATCGTTTTGTTCCTACAGATCATATAAGGAGAGTCCCAAAAACCACCATGCAGGATTTTACAAGTTTTTTTGTGAAGAAGGCTTTAATGCCAAGTGAATTTGTTACTAGAGATAGGATGTCTTTAATCTCTAAAGACAATTTGTGTAACAAAGCGTGTGACAATGTTTGTAATGATGTACCGAATTCTACTATTCCGTTAAAGTACTCTTTCAAGGATTTGTTTAATCTATGTCCAACTAAATATAGACGACAGGTCCCTGAAATGAATGCTTTTGTGCCTTATCCTGTTAAACGTATTCGGAAAAAGAAAACTAAAAATAGTGCATCATCGGCCACAAACAAAGTTGAGACATGTCCGTTGCCAAGGCCCAAAACCAAAGCAACGGTCAAGAAGGTCTCAACAAGACAAAAACCGAAGGCAATTTCAGCGCCTAAGGTTCCAAAACCCAATAAATCCAATCTTCAATGGATTCCAAAGGGTTGTGCATCTGGAGCACACACAAATGCTTGTTGGGTTTCTAAATCTGTACACGTGCCATATAAATCTGGAAATCCTAACAAAAAGGGACCCATATTGAGGTGGGTACCCAAGGTTGTGTGATCTTAATGCAGATGGTTCTTGGTTACTTCTGATCAAGACCCGTGCTTCAAAGAAATGGCTTCTAGTTACCTTAGACTAAGACCCGTTCTTTTGCTTGTCGGTTGTGCTTAAACCGACACGTTTGGCTTCTGTGCACACAGCCCAGGACCCGGTCTTAACTCATCATGTTTTCTGAACATCTCGGTTCAGAACACGGTTTGATTGTGAATTAAAAATGGATGTGTTTGAATGCATATAGTTTTTCATTATATGAATTTATGTGTTTTTCAGGCTAAGTCCATTTGGTATATGGATTCGGGTTGCTCCAAGCACATGACAGGAAGAAGAGAATTGCTGTCCAACGTTGTTGAACAGTATTGCGGAACTGTGAAATTCGGGAACAACCATCAGGCTCAAATAAAAGGATACGGGGACTTAGTTCTAAATAATCTGGTCATCAAGGACGTTGACTATGTTGAGGGGTTATCTCATAATCTTTTTAGCATAGGACAGCTCTGTGACAAAGGACTAGAAGTAACATTTAGGGCTAAGAACTGCAGTGTTAAGAACATGGATGGAAAAGAAATCTTGACTGGTTCCCGAAAATCTAACCTTTACACCATTGACGTATCTAAGCTTGTAGTGAAGGATAACATTTGTCTACTATCAAAAGCCTCGTCAAAAGACTCTTGGTTGTGGCATCGAAGATTATCCCATTTGAATTTTGATAACATCAACAAGCTGGCTGCGAAGCAATTGGTCAAAGGACTTCCTGAGTTGCGCTACGAAAAGGACCATCTGTGCGGAGCATGTGAGAAAGGAAAAATGAAACGATCATCTCACAAACCAAAGCCCGAACCATCAACAAAAAGAGTTTTGGAGTTACTTCATATGGATTTATGCGGACCGATGAGAACTCAAAGCATAAATGGAAAACGATATGTGTTGGTTATCGTTGATGATTATTCTCGATATACCTGGGTCAGGTTCTTGCGTTCCAAGGACGAGACAGCTCAAGAAATCATTGATTTTATCAAGAGTGTCGAGACCCAACAGCAGCTGTCAGTACAATCAATCAGATCAGATAACGGCACGGAGTTCAAGAACTCGGTAGTGGAGGGCTTCCTTCGATCCAAGGGGATTCAGCATCAATACTCTGCTGCTCGAACACCTCAACAAAATGGGATCGTGGAAAGGCGTAACCGTACGCTAGTAGAAGCCGCTCGTACAATGCTCACATACTCAAAGCTACCTCCGTTCTTGTGGGCCGAAGCCGTATCAACAGCATGCTATACACAGAATCGCTCCATCATTCATAAGCGCTTTAACAAAACTCCATACCAACTCTTTTTGAATAAAGTACCATTTATCAAGTACTTACGTGTATTTGGTTGCAGGTGCTATGTGCTGAATGACAGAGACAACCTCGGGAAATTTAACGAAAAGGCGGATGAAGCGATCTTCATTGGATACTCATCCAATTCGAAGGCGTATCGCGCATTCAATACCCGAACCAGAACAGTCAATGAAAGTGTACACGTCACATTTGATGAGTTGGCTGAACTGGCACCCGAAGTTGATCAATCAGGACCACGCATTACTCAAATGCCTGGAGACTCTTCGAATAACCCCATTTCTTTTTCTTCTTCTGATTTGGTTAATTTATTTGATCCTTTTTATGTTGAATTTTTCGGTCCTAACGCTAGTGTGTCTAATGTTGTTAATAATGTAGGTAATCCTTCCAGTTCAACTGCGCCGCAAAGTTTCTCCACTCCATCTTCATCAACATATCCTCATCCATCCACATCATCCACCGACACATCCGCAGTTGAATCTACTCCTATAATACCCTCACATATAATACCAACGATTCTTCCTTCACCCGAACACTCGGAAATGGAACCAGAACCTGTGGTACCATCATTTGAAACCATTGACCATGAATCCTCATCCATTCCCATATTAACCACAGAGGTTCCATCCCGAGCACCCCTTCCACACGAGATCAAATGGACCCGCAGTCACCCAATAGAACAAATCATTGGTGACGTAACAACAGGAGTCCAAACTCGTAGGGCATCTGCTAATGAATGTCTCTACACATCATTCTTGAGTATGATAGAGCCCGCTCGTGTGGATGAAGCCCTGACAGATCCGGATTGGATAGTTGCAATGCAAGAGGAACTCAACCAGTTTGAACAGCTAAGAGTATGGCGGTTAGTTCCCAAGCCAAAAGACCGTACAGTCATCGGAACAAAGTGGATCTTTAAGAACAAACGAGATGAAAACGACATTGTGATAAGGAACAAAGCAAGACTTGTTGCCAAAGGCTACCGACAACAAGAAGGGATAGATTATGACGAGACCTTCGCTCCAGTTGCACGGATCGAAGCAATCAGAATCTTCTTGGCGTATGCGGCACACAAAGACTTTAAAGTGTACCAAATGGACGTCAAGACTGCCTTTCTAAACGGTGAACTTAACGAGGAAGTGTATGTTGAACAACCACAAGGCTTTGTTGATGCACATAAACCTGACCATGTTTATGTGCTAGATAAGGCCCTCTATGGTTTAAAACAAGCACCTCGAGCATGGTATGATAGTCTTTCGAATTTCCTTATTTCTGCCGGTTTCTATAAAGGTGTGGTGGACACAACTCTGTTCACTAAAAGGGAAGGCTCACATATAATGCTAGTACAGATTTATGTTGACGATATTATATTTGGATCTACTGACAGTAATTTTTGTAAGGATTTTTCAGCCCTAATGGAGTCTCGGTTTGAGATGAGTATGATGGGGGAAATGAACTTTTTCCTCGGATTACAAGTCAAACAACTTGAGGATGAGATTTTTGTGAACCAGTCAAAATATACTCTTGACATTCTCAAGAAGTATAAGTTAGACTCTTGCACGAGTATCGCAACTCCCATGGCCTCCAACTGTAAGTTAGACACCGATCCTTCCGGGAAAAGTGTCGATAATACAACTTACAGAGGGATGATAGGATCCTTACTGTACTTGACTGCCAGTAGACCGGATATAGTGTTTTCAACATGTCTTTGTGCTAGATTTCAGGCCGACCCAAAAGAATCACACCTAACTGCGGTAAAACGCATTTTTCGTTATCTTAAGGGTACACCCGAACTTGGTCTATGGTATCCAAAGGGAACCGATTTCGATCTTACCGCGTTTTCAGATGCTGATTTTGCAGGTTGTAGAGTGGACAGAAAAAGCACATCGGGAGGAATACAGTTCTTAGGCGATAGACCGGTGAGTTGGTCTTCCAAAAAGCAGAATTGTGTATCCACATCCACAGCTGAGGCTGAGTATGTAGCAGCTGCAAGCTGTTGCTCTCAAGTGCTGTGGATGAGAACACAATTACGCGATTATGGGTTCTCACTCACCAATATCCCTATTTACTGTGATTCTCGAAGTGCAATTGCCATCTCTTGCAATCCCGTGCAGCACTCTCGTACAAAACACATAGATATCAGGTATCATTTTATTAAAGATCACGTTGAAAAGGGAACCATTGAGTTGTATTTTGTTGGCACGGAATATCAACTAGCGGATATATTTACTAAAGCTTTAGACGAACCTCGTTTTCGGTTTTTAGTATCTCATATCGGCATGTTGAATCCACCTTCCAATTAAATATCAGATACTGTCTTAAATAATTCTATTTCAATCTATCATGATTGAAATTCCTTTATTTTAGAAAATAACTGTTATTTAAATTTAAGGATTATGTCACAAGATTGAATCTCAATCTTTCCTTATCTGCGTATATTTTTAATAATTAATCATCCTGATAAATTGCTGTGTGAATTGTTCATCAAGGAGTGGGATGCAAACAATATCCAGGTTTGTTTGTACTTGAAAGGATAAAAGGGGTTGTCATGATTTAAATCTGAAAAAGAAAAAGAAAAAGGATCGGTATTTATTTGAGGGGGAGTAGAGTTAGGATTTTTAATTTTTTAATTCTATGTTTTTCTTTGTTTCTTTTATAGTTAATTTTTAATTTTAGGATAGACTTAATTTTAAGTGTTAATTTAATAGGTCAGAAAAATCAAAAAGATTTTAACTTTCAAATTTATCAAAAAAACCAAAAAGATTTTAGTTTACTTCATTTCATTTTATTTTAACTTCAAACTTGAAGAAAAGACCAAAAAGATTTTTATTTTGTGTTGTATTGGGCCAAAATTTTTTTTTTTTGTTTTGTTTAAATTCCTTAAAAGCCCATTTTTTTGGTGTGTTGTGTGTTTGTTGGGTCCAAACCCACCGGCCCAGAATCCTTTTTGGGCGCGGATCCTTTTTGACCCGACCCGCGACCCGCGCGAGTATATATGGGGGGTCAAACAGTCAAAAGCTCACTTTTCCTTCATCTTCAAGAAATATCTTCTTCTTTCTCTCTCTCGGTCGATAGCCATCGCCCAAAACCACCATTGTAGTCATGTGTGTCAGACGACCCTTGATTTTGTTTTTCAGCTTGTTGTGCAGAAGCTCGATGTCGTCTATATTCGCAAAATCGAGATCACTTTCATGTAATTCTTGAACTGTTCCGTCTTCTCTGAGTACCTCAAATGCCGAAGTGAATACTCTGGCTCTTTTGTACATATGGATGTTATTGATCTTTACAATTTTTGATTTAGACCAATATTTGATCTTATCTCTCTTTTCCTTCAGCATCATCTGATTATATTCTGCTTGTTCAGCTCGAGATGCATCGGTCATTACCATCAGAAGACGTCTACTGTAACATCCCGACTTCTTTCTAAATACCATCTTGAATCTTTCCTCTAGGAAAGGGTTCTGAAATTGTTCAGCCGAGAACTTTCTTAAGAATTCTTTTAACCCTTGGACGGGCTATTCTAATTCTGTGGGAGGAGCTTCAAGAAGTTTCAAGACTCGAGCCCTCCGGTCCTGACTCAATTCTTCTTTCGTTTTTTCATCTAGAGAATGAACTTTAACCCTTGAGTACCATCGGATCCATTCTACGTCTGTCATGTCGTATATTGGGGTGACGTCTCTTGTATCAAAGCAATCGACAGTTCGGGAACCCCATGATTCGGCGATGTGGGCTGGCGGAGTTGATTGAGTTGGAAGGGTTGTTTGGACTGTTAGGGAAGGTCTAACTGATGGTATTTCTTTTGGTGTGGGAGAGATTTGGATTGATGGATTTTCTATGGGAGAAGGTGAAGTTGTTTGGATGGTGGAAATTAATTGTTCTTGAGGAGCATGAGTTGGGGAATCCAAAACTTCAACGGGGGAAGATGATTTTTGCGGTGATTCAGGTTCAGGCTTTGGTGTGAGAAAGAGATAGTCGTTATCAGTATCAGAGTCTGAGTCAGACACTAATATGATTTTGACTTTTTCATGTACAGGTTCATATTCCACCATTGCTGACATATGTTCTAAAGGAGTTGGACCTTCAATCCGTAAAGGTTCATACTCTATCATAAGCGTCTCCCGAGCCTCATAACTTTGATCTCCAGACCCCTGAAACTCTGTTCTTTCAGAGATAGCTCCCCCTTCAATTAACATGGGGCCTCAGACTGAGTTTTTTGGCGTTTATCCCCCTCATGGCGATCAGGGTCAACATGATCGTCATGTTTCCTTTTCTGGGACTCAGCCTGAGGACGGCATTGTAGCTGAATGACGGCAGACTCAAGACGGTCCATTCTGGAGTTGAGGTTCTCCTGGGCTTGTAGGATTAAGCGAGTGAGCGCGTCTATCTTGTCTGAGAGGTCGACAATTTGTGGCTGGACTGAATGGGATCTTGGTGGAGGCACAGCTTCAGAAGCGACACCCTTACCCTTTATAAGTGAGAGAAGGGCGGTGTGCCGTTCCTCAGTAGCTTCCTTTTGGGCGTCCAGGTCAGCCCGGGTAACAACTCCGGCAGCACGAAGAGCTGCCATTAACATCTCCAAGTTAATGGGGAGATGGCCTGAAGTGGATGGCGTTGATGGAGCTACTTCAGGTCTTCCTTCTGTCAATTCTGGCTCCACTATGGGACGCTCAGATCCAGAAGTTTGTTGAGCTGCCACGGAGGTAGCTCTTGGGGATGCCACAAAGGCATCGTGCGAGGTGTGTATTTGTGGGGATGGAATTATGAATGAAAGAGGTTCAGTCACGTGAGGCGGAGTGTGACCTCGTTCAACACCGCCACTCTCCGAATGAGAGGAAATTGGCGTATGTGGTGTATCCCCGTGGAGTGAAATAGCACCCTGTAGAGAGGATGCTAAGTGGGTGGACGGGGTTAGTTCAACCATCGGACTTATGGTCTTATAGTGGGTGGTCCGGCTGATAGGGCTGCGGTAACCCTCAGAAGTTGCTTCTAACCCTCGAACAATAGAGACGGTTCGTTCTGAATCTGCCGCCTCTGCTGCCTCACCTCCTTCTCCCTCACTCACAAACACTGCCTCCCGCTCACCGAACCCCAATGATTGTTGTACCTCCGCCTCATCTCCCTCAACCTCACTCATTCTAGCCTTACCTTCGGACTGGCTAGGCTCAGTCGGGTGAGGAAGGATCCGCGCCCAAAGAGGTGTTGGGCCACCGGATTGCCCACACAACACACACACAAGACAAAAAATTAAAGTATTGGGCCTTAACAATAAATGAAAAATGTTGGTACATCCCGTGTGACGATAGCAGTCTAAGTGGTCTTACATTGTGATTTAGCATGGGTTTGCTATAAATATATTATATATGATTGATGCTTATTAGTGTTTGTATGTTTGAACTTGATGTAACGTATTACAAGAAGTTCAAACATAAAGTTCAAAGATAAAATCAATCATAAGGTAATGTCATAAGTTTTATCACTTAAGAGTTTAAGTATTTTGGCTAGATTCGAATTACTTAAGGGAATACATTCGAATCTGAGATAGATTCGAATGAGACCTTAGATTCGAATGGGCTAGATTCGAGACTGTCAATATGGACAGACTCGAATGGGCCTTGGGCCAGATTCGAGTTTGGCCCACATCAGACTCGAATCAGGGTCTATAATTAGGGATAGACTCGAGTCATTAGCAGACTTTTTGCAGAATTCGTGAGGAATTAAGCAAGAGGCGATCTCGAGTTTATCAGCTAGGTGAGTGCCGTTTCGGAGAGAATTAGTTCGTAGGATCGTTCGTGTGTCGTTCGTTCAGCGTCTAATAGTCTCCGTGTTCCGTTGGTTGAGAGTTGTCCGTCTAACCGTCAACGAGGATTCCGCACTCGTTCACGGATCCGCGTCTAGATAGATCTTGCAGTCGTAGACCTTACAAGTGGTATCAGAGACCTACGGATTGTTCTTGGTGTTCTTCGTGTTCATCAGATACATTCTAGGTTTCTTGACGCTAGTTGGACGGTTTTGCTCTCAAAAACGTGTTTTTGAGCTTAGCAAATTCATATTCGGGAAACACTTTGTCGTTTTTCACGTTTTTGATCGAAATCATTATTTTTCGTTTGAAAAATAGTGATTTAATCTGTAAAACGTCAAAAAATCAACGTGTTAGCCGTTTTTCGAGTTTGCGGCGCTCGAATCTATAGGGGTAATTAGGGTTTCACTTTAGTCTCGAGTCTAACCTAAATACGCTCCTTTCGAGTCAATTTCAGAGAGTTTCGAGTCTACTTTGTTTCGAATCTGTTACTTCATTCGAATTGGATCTCGAGTCTATAGTAGTTTCGAGTTTATTTCGAGTCTGGTACTGTTTCGATTCTGTGCTTCGATTCTGCTGACATTCGAATCTGCTGAGCCTTCGATTCTAAGGACCATCGATTCTAAGGAGTTGTTCGAATCTGACATAATTTCGAATCTAATTGACTTTTAAGACTTAATCGAATTTAATCTCAAAAGATTTAATATTAATTAGTTTCGAATCTATCTAGATTCGAATAAGTTAGTCTAAATCAGTTTCGAATTAAATTAATTAAGTTCAAATTCAATTTGTTTCAGAAAAGATGTCAAATCTTCAGAAATTCCTTGAGATGGATCACGAAGTTGGGAAGGCAAATGCACCGCCTAAGCTGATGAAAGTTGAGGACTATTACTGGTGGAAGGACAGATTTACAGATTTTGTACGATTCAATGATATGCGCATGTGGGTGTGCATAGATGAAGGGTACATTCCGCCAGTATCTGAAGTTGAAGGCCGTCAAAAGGTCTTGTCATATCAGATGATGAAAGAGGATGACAAGAAACTATTTGAAGCTGAAAACAAAGCTTTCTCCATAATCCGTATGGCTTTACCTCAAGATATTTTACACACATTTCGGACTCAAAGGACGTCGAAGGAACTTTGGGAGTCTCTCCAGAAAAGGTGTGAAGGTAATCCTCGGGTGCGTAGAAAGCGTACAGAGCTGTTGACCCAACAGTTTGCGATTTTCAAGGCAATTAAGGATGAACAGTTGGATGATATTATCACAAGGTTCTATCATCTGATAACGGAACTTGAAAGTCATGGAATTGAGTATTCGGACACTGACAAGAACAACAAGCTTCTTGATGCCCTACCAGCCAAATGGGCTATGTACGTGGCAATGATTAAGCTGAATGAGGACAAATATTATGCTCAATCACTTGATGACATTGTGGGAACGTTGAGGGCATATCACTTCGAGATGATTAAGGCTGAGACTGATTACGAGCAAGTCCAGAATCCGGCAATGTATTTTGGAAAGACATCTAAATCATCAGTGACAGCTGAACCGAAAAGTGCTACAGCGTTTTTCACCGGAGAAACGTCATCGCCACCAGAGTCCGAAGACTCACTGAATCGCGCGTTCTTAGGGTTAGGAAGATCGGAAGAACCGCAACCTCAAGTCCATCAGGCACCGACAAGTCAGAGCTATTCGAAGATGCCGATGAGCGCAAAGTCCGCAGAAGAACATTTGAATCTGCTTGCTTCCTTTGTGGCAGCTTATGGAAATTGTGTTCAAGGGAAAATCAATGACCCAGCTCTATGGGATGAAGATTACGATCAGGTCGACCCTGATGACTTAGAGGAAATGGATCTTAAGTGGCAACTGGCCATGGTGACCCAGAGGGTAAAAAGATTCATCAAGCGAACTGGGAGGAATCTGCAAATGAACAACAAAGGGATAAGGTTTGATAAGTCTAAGGTGAAATGCTACAACTGTCAGAGATTGGGACACTTCGCCAGGGAGTGTCAAAGACCGAAGGTAGAGACATACCAAGGACAGAGTCAGCATCAAGGACAGTACCAAAATCAGTCCCAACAAAGATACCTTCCGAGTTCCTCTTCTGGTCAAGCCAATCTAGCGGGTCTACTATCCAATGTCACTTCTGACAGACAGCTAGATGGTACCTATGACTGGAGTTCACATCCTGAGTCCAATGCTAGAGCTTTCATGGCTGAAGTTACGGAGAATGGTTGTGAAGAAGACGAGCAGACCACACGGGACAGCAGTCCGATGTGGGTAGAGAAGGCGAATGATCAGACCGTGCTGGAGTTTGCTGCTCAGATGGCCAACGTGGAATCTGATAACTCTAAGGTTAGTCTTTCTTATTCTCTATTTTCAGAATTATGTGCTTTGTGTGCTACTTCTAATGATAGGTTAAATCTAGTCTTAGAATCACATAAAACCATATCTGCTCAAAATGATAACTTAAAAATAGAAAACGCTAGCCTAAATGATATAAAGCAAGATTTAAAAGAAAAGCTTAAGGCTGATGCTCAAGACGTGGTAGTTCTAAAAGACAAACTCAGCGAGCAGTGTGTTAGGATAGAACTAATGTATGAACACGTAGAGGCCTTAACTAAAAGTCTTAAGGACAAGGATATAGAGCTAGCCGAGACCAAGGTTAAGGTAGCAGAGGCAAATAGTAAGCTGGAAAAGTTTAGGAATTCGAGCCTAAATCTAGGAAAAGTCTTAGATGCCCAAAGACAGTCTAAGAAGCCTGTAGGTCTAGGTTTTCACGAAATTCCTCCACCTTTCAATGCTAATTATGTGCCTCAGCCTCAGGAGAAAACTGACAAGTCTGTAGACTTAGAGGACCTACCTGAACCGACACCTGAGCCTACAGTTGATAATACACCTAAGGTGGTTGACTCAACCGTCAAGGTCAAGAAAGTGAAATTTGTGTCTTCCTCCAGTGAAACACCTGCAGGAAAACAGAAAATTTCATGGGCTGACCAGGTCGAAGAGACAGATACTGTAGATGTACCAAAGGAAGTAGACACTAGTGGGACACCTAGATCTAAGGGAACAACCAAAAAGTCCATGGATAAGATGTCTTGCTTTAGATGTCACGCGAAAGGGCATGTTGCTTCTCACTGTCCACTTAGGAAAGCAGATGTTACCCCTAAGACAGTGAATCCAACACCTGTTAAGCCCTCACCCAGTGTGGCAAGCAGCAGTAGTTCTCAACCTACCGAGAAAACTGTTCAGGCCGCACCCAAACAAATTGTGAAAAACACACCGGTTAAGGTTGGACCAAAGGAAGTGATTAGGACAAATTCACCGAATCGTGTCAATAATCAATCTAGGTCAGCACCACAACAAGTCTATAGGAGCACCACACCTAGCAGGTCACACACTCCAGTTAGGTCTCATACTCCAGTTAGACAGTATGCACCGGTAAGAGCTCAGGGATCACAGTCAGAAATGGCATATAATAGGAATTATTCTAGAGCTCCACAACAAATGCCTACACCAAGGCAGAGAGTGAACTTAAATCACTCGGCACCACAACAGAATTCAGTTCACAGGCCCAAGTCACCTGAAAGGCGAGATGGGTACTTGAAAGAGTTCACGTATGTGGACGAGAATGGTATTACCAAGTCAGTCATGGCTTGGGTTCCCCGTGATAACTAACCTATTTTCTTTCATGTGCAGGAGAAAACTACCGGTCCAAACAACAAGTGGTTCATCGACAGTGGTTGCTCCAGGCACATGACGGGGGAAAGAAGTCTTCTCACAGACTTCAAGGGGGGTAATAGGGGATTCGTATCATTCGCGGGTAACAAGGGTGGAAATATCACTGGAACTGGAGAAGTCACTAATGGGAAGATTACTTTGGATCAAGTTTATCACGTTGATAAACTGGTTCATAATCTCATTAGTGTCTCTCAAATCTGTGATAAGAAGAACTCGGTGCTATTTACTGACACTGAGGCGTTAGTGCTAAAGCCTGGATTCAAAATTCCTGAAGAATGGGTGTTGATGCGGGCGCCAAGGAAGAACGACTTGTACGTGCTGGATATGAACAAGCCAGAGACTTCGATGGGGCCAATTTGTCTACTATCCAAATCTTCGGAGACGGAATCCGTACTGTGGCACAGACGCATGGCTCACCTGCACCTGAGGAAGATGAATTACATTACGAAGGGCAAACAACACAAGAAGACACAAGAAGACACACAAGTTTTCAGTTCGAGGATAAGTGTCTACCTTGCATGAATGGCAAACAACACAAGAAGACACACAAGTCCAAGAAGCAGAATTCCATAGCCTCAACATTTGATCTGTTGCACATGGACCTTTTCGGCCCAATCAACAAAAGGAGTATTGGAGGTAGTTGGTACTGCTTAGTTATCACCGACGATTACTCACGTTTTTCTTGGGTTTTCTTTTTAGGTACGAAGGACGAGACGGCTGCAAGGCTCATCGGGTTCTTGGACCAAGTGGAGAACTCATACGGAACTAGGGTTAAATATATTCGTAGTGATAATGGAACTGAATTCAAAAACACTGTAATTGGTGTATATTGCCTATCAAAGGGCATAGTGCATCAATTCAGTGCACCATATGAACCTCAACAGAATGGGGTGGCCGAACGTAAAAATAGAACTTTGATTGAGGCTGCAAGGACTATGCTTTCGGATTCAAAGCTTCCTACCATGTTTTGGGGGAAGGCAGTGAATACCGCGTGCCACATTTTAAACCGAGTCCTTACAGTCAAATCATTGAACAAAACATGCTATGAAATTTTGAATAAACGGCCACCTAACTTAACTGGATTCGAACCGTTTGGAGTACCATGCACACTTTTAAGAACAAAACATCAACCGAAGTTTGGTGAAAAGGCTGACGAAGGATACTTCCTAGGTTATGTGCCAAACTCACCAAACAAACGGGTGTTAAACAAAACAACTGGTACTGTGGAGATTGTGTATAACATTGAAGTCACAAGTTATACACATGAACCCCAAACTGGTCCGGAATGGATATTTGACTATGATAAGTTATTTGAGTCATTTAACATTCCTCTGGATGATAATGCAGGTACAATCGAGAAGGACTTGGCGACGTTGCATCTGAACGACGATGGCCAAATCTTTCCAAGGACCACGTTCGAATCTACGTCCGAGCCTACTACGACTGTAGATGGATCTCCAGAAGTTGCTGATCAAGATGAATCTAATACTGAGAATCAGACTCAAGCATCAAGTTCTGCCTCTGAGGAAAACGTACGTGAGGAAGAAAATGTGGAAGCTGAGCCTGTTCCCCCATTAGGTGAAATAGGATCCAACTTAGGAGATAATCTAAGGGTTGATGAAATAGAGACCTCTAGGATTAACAAGAACCATCCAATAGATAGCATCATAGGAAATCCTAACGAGGGTGTGAGGACTCGGAGTAGTGTAAATAACAACACTGTGTTGTTGTCGATGATAAACGACTCCGAGGCATATCATACATGTCTATATTCGTGTTTCATATCGCAAGTAGAGCCCAAAAATGTGCAAATGGCACTTAAGGACAACTCCTGGGTTGAAGCGATGCAGGAAGAACTGTCACAATTTAGTAAACTAGAAGTGTGGGAGTTAGTTCCGTTACCTCGAGGGGAGATTGCAATAGGAACCAAATGGGTTTTTAAGTGCAAGAGAGACGATCGGGGTATAGTCACGCGCAACAAGGCGAGATTAGTTGTAAAGGGTTTCAACCAAGAGGAGGGAATCGATTACAACGAAGTTTTTGCACCAGTAGCAAGGCTAGAAGCCATTAGGTTGTTTCTAGCGTTTGCCTCCTTCAAAGGCTTTAAGGTATATCAACTAGACGTTAAGAGTGCTTTCCTGTATGGGAAAGTGAAGGAGTTAGTGTATGTAGAACAACCGCCCGGATTTACAGATCCAAAATATCCTGAGAGAGTATATCGCTTAGATAAGGCTCTTTATGGATTACATCAGGCACCTAGGGCGTGGTATGAGACTTTATCCAACCATCTTTTAGAAAACGGTTTTGAAAGGGGTAGGATAGATAGTACTCTATTTGTAAAGAGGAAGGGTGAACACTTTATCTTGGTACAAGTGTACGTCGATGATATCATTTTTGGATCATCAGACGAACAGATGTGCAAAGATTTCGAAAAGGTGATGAAGTCTAAGTTCGAGATGAGTGCTATGGGGGAGTTGAATTTCTTTTAGGGTTACAAGTTGACCAAAAGAAGGAAGGGATGTTTATCCATCAAACTAAGTATGTCTATGACATATTAGAACGGTTTGGGATGGAGGGAACTAAGTTGACTGCCCACTTCAGCACGCCGATTCAAGTGAATCACAATCTCGGGCCGGGTACTGAAAGTGATACCAATGTGGATCCGACTTTATATCGGGCCATGATTGGGTCACTTATGTATTTAACCTGCTTCAAGACCTGACATAATGTTTGCTGTTTGTATTTGTGCTAGGTTTCAAGCGAATCCGAAGGAGATGCATATGAAAGCTGTGAAGCGGATTCTACGATACCTCAAGTCGAAACCGAAGCTTGGACTTTGGTATCACGCGGAGGGAGATCTGGAGTTGGAAGCATTCACGGATTCTGACTACGGAGGATGCAGCTTGACGCGCAAATCTACAACTGGAGGTTGTCAGTTCCTAGGAGGGAGATTGGTATCCTGGCAATGCAAGAAACAAACATCGGTAGCCATTTCAACGTGTGAGGCCGAGTATGTTGCTGCTGGTAGTTGCTGCTCACAGGTTCTGTGGATACAACAACAATTGCGGGATTACGGTTTGGCTTACACTCAAACTCCTATTAGGATAGATAATCAATCTACAATTGCTATAACTAATAATCCAGTTAAACACAGTAAAACAAAGCACATAGACATAAGGCATCATTTTATTCGTGATTGTGCTGAAAAGAACTTAATCAAACTGGTAAAGGTGGCAACAGAAGATAATAATGCAGATTTATTTACCAAAGCGTTTGATAAGTCACGGTTTGAGTATTTAATTCAACTGAATGGAATGCGCAACCCAGAGTAATTTGACCTTAGTAGTAGTAAGTTTATTTTCTTTTAGAGTCGTAGTATTTCTTTCTTCTCAGTAATCTGCTAATTTAGGAAAGTTTCTATTTTTAGTAAGTTTCTATCTTTAGTAAGTTAGTAGGTTAGCTTATTTTACTGCTTTTCTTATGAAAAAATAAAAGAAAAAAAGAGAGAAAATTACAAAAATACAAAAAAAAGAGAATATCAGAAAAAGAGTTAAATCTTAGATACATAGGTTCAAAGTGACGAAAATTAGCACCGTCGTTACAGACTCTAAGTATTTAGGCTTTCACACATAATGCAACTAAATCCTAAGTGTTATACTTTATTTAGTTTGATGTGTTGGTAGGCATAATACATATAGGGAATCTCAAGGCTAATAAAATATTCTAGAAAAAGTCAAGCGTGTCACTAACTTAGATGTACGACCAATCGGTCTTAATTTTTATGTACAAGACATACAAACATTGAGTCTAAATGAGGTATGCAAACTTTCTGGGGATGTATGGCAACATCAAATACATCTGAAAATGGAAAGAATAGAAATATCATGTAAAACTGAGAGTCGAAAACATGCAACTCTGTTGTACGTAAGTACAGACCTGTTGTCTCTGTTTAGATTCGAGTTAGCAGACATGTCGCTTTGTTGTACGTCAGTACAGACCTGTCACCGCTATCTGCTAACTTTAAAAATAAACCTTAAGTCGAACTAGGACACTTTGTTGTATGAAAATACAGACCTGTGTCCGATGTTTGTCTTTTAAAGAAAGTTTGCAAATACCAACAAATTAGAATCTTTGTCTGTGTGCCTTGATCATAAAAGTATGTCTATGTCTGAGTCACGTAAGATAATTTCCTGATAAATAAAAAGGCCAAGGTTAATTCCGAAATGTAGAATGTTTAACAGGGTAAAATACCAACAATTGGCTAAATAGGTATGTCACAACAAACAATCAAAGGAATCAAAAATTCCTAGGTGTGAAAGTTTAAGTACTGAAAGTTAGTATCAGACATCGCTATCTGATTGAACCTTTCTTAGACTATACTCATAAAAAATATGTTGTTAAGTATTTAGCTTAGATTGTAAATTTTTCTTAAGTCTAGATTAATTTTTTGGTCAAAATTTTATTTTACTTTATTTTATTTTATTTTATTTTTACCTTAGTTTATTTTATTTTATTTTAGTTTAGTTTAATTTTTACTTAGGTAAAAGGTCAAAAGTTACTGAGGGTGCATTCAAAGTTGAATAAAATAAACATTGCGTGAAATATCTGTTGCTTAGGGTAAAAGAGTTGGCATAGTTTATCTGGTTACACGATACCGTAGAAAAAGTTGGAAAAGTTGAATTTATTTCAAAATTTTCGAAAATTTTTCTAAGTATTGGTGGTTTCGAATCTAAGACAGACTCGAAGCAGTAAGACTTCGAATCCAGTAGATTCGAATCTGTGCTTAGACTCGAGGGTTGGTGGTATAAATAGGTTAACAGTAAAGGTCATTAACTCCATCTGTTTTCGAATCTATACTATCGACTCTATATTGGCGATTTCGAATCTGTTCTCGAGTCTATCGTAATCCTTCTAAACGACATTTTGTCGAGTCTCTTACTTGGTGTTTCGATTCTACAGATACATCTAGGTATAATCAACCGGATTGTACAAGATTTGTGTAGTTTTATGCACAATTTTAGACCAAATCGTCAAATTTTGAAGTTTTATAGGTCGAAATAGGGTTTTTGCTAAATTACCAAGATTGGACATATAAAAGATCAAATTAAAAGCATAAATCAATGATTGGAACCTAGTTGAACGAATGTATGTGATTTACCAAGTTCAAAATGGTTAAAATCTTGGGTTTTTGTTGAAAAATCAACCGTCAGGGCTTCGAGTCTGTTCCAGGACCTTCGAATCTGTTCATGGGTTTCTCGAATCTGTCATTAGATTCGAGATGACCATGATATTCGAATCTGTCCATTAGACTCGAAAAGGGACTCTTCGAATCTGTCCATTACACTCGAATATGGACACTTCGAATATGTTACTTTCGAATCTGTACTTTATTTACTTTGTTTAATTTAAATTTTATTAAACTTGTGGAAATTTAATTGTGTTAGATTTTGTATTTAATCAAGTACAAAATAAAACAAATTTTGAATTTAAACAAGTTTATTGATTTTTAATGAGTCTAACAGTTTTATTTATTGTGCAGATATGGCAGTTCGCGCTTTTGTCCCGAAGCATAATATGGTCCTTAATCCAGATAATAATATCCCTGAGGCGCAGGGTTTTCGCGAAGTTTTGGACTTCCTAGCTGAGTCTAGGATTAGCTATGCTTTGTATCATAACATTCCAATTGTAATTTCGTATGTACGCCAGTTTTATGATCATTTACAGGTGGATTGTACTGTCACCCCGACAGTTATCAGAACCAGAATCGCTGGCTAGCCTCTAGTCTTCTCAGCAGATATGTTGCACCAAGTGCTACAGTTGGGTTCTCAAGAACAGGAGGACGGGCCTATTGACTTCCCATTAAGTATTAGGCAGACTGCTTTTCTGAGAATGGGCTACAGTTTAGATGTGACAAAGTCGTCATACATGAAGAGTGGCCTGATTGGGCAATGGAGATTCTTGGTGCACGTATTCATGGTCTGTTTTGCGCCGAAGAAAGCTGGATTTGATTACATAGTGTCAAAGATCCAATCTGGAGTTATTGCATTGGTATATAATCGGAAGTTCAGCTTTTCGCAGATGTTCTTCTCGGAGTTCGTTCATCAAATTACGGCTGCAGAAAGGGAACGATTCTTGTTGTACCCAAGGTTCATTATGATGCTGATAAGGCATTTCTTGCCAGACTTGCCACCGTCAAATGATTCTCTGAGTGTTAACATTATGGACAAACGGATTTTCGCTGATTGTTCCTCACACCGAGGAAGATTGGCTGTTCCTGTTGCTCGTCCATTGTTCGGAGCTATTGTGGATAGGGATTTTCAAGCCCCGGAAGATGCCAACTGGGCAGGGGTCGTTGAGTTTCCACAACAACAACAACAGCAACAACGTCAACAGCAACAACAGCCTCGTGCTCGGCCACGTGATCCAAGACGCCGACAAAGACCAGCCGCGAGTCAAATCCAGGCTTCCAGACCTTCTACGAGCGAACAGCCCCAAGCACAGGAAGCAGGGCCTTCAAGTGCCATTCCTGAATCTGAGCAGATTGCTCAAACCTTGGAGGAAATATGGGCATCTGGTCCACATGCCAATGAAGATGTTGCAGCAGCGTTAGTGGATGAGCTGCTTAGTCCCCCAGTAGATACAGATGATGTATTTAGAGATGTCGAGGAATACGAGCCAGAAGGGGCAGGTGACGGATTAACATCTTCGGAATCCGACTCAGAATCCGCGGAAGTTCCGACAGCTGCAGTTCCTGATATTCAAATTGGAACTTATGGTTCGAGATTGATTATAAATGAGGGTGGTTCGAGGAGGCGCGTAAACAGGGAATTGGAGGAGTCTGATTTTGAAGAAGAGGAAGTTCCTCAACTAGTTACAAGGCAACGGGCCAAACGTCACAAGTTCATGCAAGGATCATCTTCAGCTCCTGAAGATCAACCAGAAATTCCGCAACATCAAGAACCTCAAACCACCAGTCCACCACCACCACCACCACCTCAAGATGAACCGTATATACCATCACCGTTCATTCCTACTCCTATACAGTCCATTCCATCTACCTCGACCACATACTCTGACAACCAAAGGTTTCTGCAGCTTAAAGCTCGCGTTGACTTCCAGAATGTCCAAATCTTAAGCCTAACAAAGGCGATCGGAGAAATTCAGACTCATAATGCAAATCTTGATAAAGAAAATGCCGATTTGAAGAAGATTGTGGAGCAAGTCCAGGAAGAGAACGTAGAATTGAAAACTTTTGTTTGCGATCAGGCAGCTGAGATAAGGTCGATGCGCTCCCTAATTGAGCAGTTAATGAAAAATTTACAGGCTCAGGGGGAGACATCGTGCCGAGATCAGGAGGTGCAGAGAAGAGATGATAATGAAGGCGATGATCCCGGTGCGAATAAAGAGATTGAGTCTGTAGATTTTCCTGCAGCTCAAGTTACACAAGTTCAGGGGGAGCCTAGTCAAGGCGAAGGAGAAAGGGGTGAGGCCAGTTCATTTAAACAGCCTACAGACTTTGAGATCAGCGAGATGATTGAAGCGCTCATGGATCTCGATGATGATCCACTGGATGTAGGTTTTGATAATGAAGATGAAGAGCTGGAGGAAGGGGAATTTGTGCCAGGGGAGATAGTAGACTGGCGGTCGGATGATGAAGTACTTGCTGATGAGGATGATGAAGCTGACGAGATAGTTGTGCAGCAGAATCCTATCACTGATACTTACATGATTAATGGAAATAAAATTGTCGATGTAGATATAGTTAATGTTGCATTGAATCCTCAGCCATCGACAGAGGAACCTGCAAGAGAGCTAACTAATGAAGAAAAACGAAAGCTATGGTTCAGGGCTGAAGAGAAGGAAGCAGCAATTAAAAAGACAATGAGAGTGCCAGGTACTGGGAAGCTGTCTGAGCGAATTTTAAGCTGGTTCTTTGACAGAGATCTGCAGCTATTTATAATAAAGAGAAAAGACGGGCTTCAGTACATGAGGCGAACTTTAAAAGCGTTCAACTCCCTGCCAAAAATCGAAATCACTGCGCTAGCTTGGAAAGATCTTATAAACATTGGCAATGATCCCTACGCGAGCGTAATCGAAAGAATCATAAGAAAGGAAGGGAGATCAAGGAAGTTCGAACGTTTGAATCCAAGGGTCGGGAGAAGAGTAGAGGATCCGTCACGTATTGATCCTCTAACTGGACGACCTTGGATGAGGATTCACTATAAGCCGGCTAGATGTCTTAGGAAGGTTCCTCTCAAGCCAATGCCACAAAATATTCTGAAGAATCTGAAGTGGTGGTATGCTGACACGGAAACTGGGGAAGCGGTTATGGAAGACTTAGAAGAAAATGTTATTCTTAGAGTCTATGACCCGCTTCACCTGGTAAACCTATCTAAAGAAGATCTGCAGATTTTGTATAATTGTAAGATTTCCAGTGACGCACATATGGATACTGAGGCTAGTAAGTATGAAAATGTGGTCAAGGTATGCGTCGAGAAAGGTCTGTATGCTGGTAGTGTTTTGAATCAATAAATAAACCAAGTTCTTAAATCAAATGTGTGAATTATTAGAAGCTATCGTCAAGGGGGAGTCTGTTGGTACATCCCGTGTGACGATAGCAGTCTAAGTGGTCTTACATTGTGATTTAGCATGTGTTTGCTATAAATATATTATATATGATTGATGCTTATTAGTGTTTGTATGTTTGAACTTGATGTAACGTATTACAAGAAGTTCAAACATAAAGTTCAAAGATAAAATCAATCATAAGGTAATGTCATAAGTTTTATCACTTAAGAGTTTAAGTATTTTGGCTAGATTCGAATTACTTAAGGGAATACATTCGAATCTGAGATAGATTCGAATGAGTCCTAGATTCGAATAGGCTAGATTCGAGACTGTCAATATGGACAGACTCGAATGGGCCTTGGGCCAGATTCGAGGTTGGCCCACATCAGACTCGAATCAGGGTCTATAATTAGGGATAGACTCGAATAATTAGCAGACTTTTTGCAGAATTCGTGAGGAATTAAGCAAGAGGCGATCTCGAGTTTATCAGCTAGGTGAGTGCCGTTTCGGAGAGAATTAGTTCGTAGGATCGTTCGTGTGTCGTTCGTTCAGCGTCTAATAGTCTCCGTGTTCCGTTGGTTGAGAGTTGTCCGTCTAACCGTCAACGAGGATTCCGCACTCGTTCACGGATCCGCGTCTAGATAGATCTTGCAGTCGTAGACCTTACAAAAAACAAAAACCAATTTATTACATCTATTTGTGTTTTATATTGAACCAAGAAAATAAGCAAAAACAAAAAAATATTTTTGATAGTTTCTTTTAGCATTTCAGTTAAAACAAAAATAAAATTAAAATAAAATAAAATAAAATATTTTTGGCTTTTTGATAAAATTAAACAACAAAATCTTTTTGGGATTTTCTGACCTATTAATTTAAAGTTTAAAATAAACTAAAATAATTAACCTAAATTTCAAACATTTAACTACTAAAATTAATAAGAAACAAAGAATTATAAAAATTAACATCCTAACTCTACTCCCCCTCAAATAAATACCTATTCCTTTCCTTTTCCTTTTCATATTAGATTTTTGAACCTTTTGAGCCTTAAAGATACAGACAAACCTTGATTATGTTTGCGTCCCACTCAGTGATGAACAATTCACATAGCAATTTGTCAGAATCATTAATTATTAAAAATGTACATAGATAAGGAAATATTGAGTTTCAATTTTGTGACACAATCCTTAAATTTAAATAACATATATTTTCTAAAATAAAGGAATTTCAAACAGAATAGATTGAGATAGAATTATTTAAGACAATATCTGACATTTAATTGGAAGGCGGATTCAACATGCCGATATGGGATACTATAAACTGAAAACGAGGTTCGTCTAAAGCTTTAGTAAATATATTCGCAAGTTGATATTCCGTGCCAACAAAATACAACTCAATGTTTCCCTTTTCTACGTGATCTTTAATAAAATGATACCTGATATCTATGTGTTTCGTTCAAGAGTGCTGCACGGGATTGCAAGAGATGGCAATTGCACTTCGAGAATCGCAGTAAATTGGGATATTGGTGAGTGAAAATCCATAATCGCGTAATTGTGTTCTCATCCACAACACTTGAGAGCAACAGCTTGCAGCTGCTACATACTCAGCCTTAGCTGTGGATGTTGAAATACTATTCTACTTTTTGGAGGACCAACTCACCGGTCTATCTCCCAAGAACTGTTTTCCTCCCGATGTGCTTTTTTTGTCAACTCTACAACCTGCAAAATCAGCATCTGAAAAAGCGGTAAGATCGAAATCGGTTCCCTTTGGATACCATAGACCAAGATCGGGTGTACCCTTAAGATAACGAAAAATGCGTTTTACCGCAGTTAGGTGTGATTATTTCTGGTCGGCCTGAAAGCGAGCACCAAGACATGTTGAAAACATTATATCCGGCCTACTAGCAGTCAGATACAGTAAGGATCCTATCATTCCTCTGTAAGTTGTATTATCGACACTTTTCCCAGAAGGATCGGTGTGTAACTTACAATTGGAGGCCATGGGAGTTGCGATACTCGTGCAAGAGTCTAACTTATACTTCTTGAGAATGTCAAGAGTATATTTCGACTGGTTCACAAAAATCTCTTCCTCAAGTTGTTTGACTTGTAATCCGAGGAAAAAATTCATTTCCCCCATCATACTCATCTCGAACCTGGACTCCATTAGGGCTGAAAAATCCTTACAGAAATGACTGTCAGTAGATCCAATTATAATGTCGTCGACATATATCTGTACTAGCAATATGTGTGGGCCTTCCTTTTTAGTGAACAGGGTTGTGTCCACCACACCTTTACACAAACCGGCAGAAATAAGGAAATTAGAAAGACTATCATACCATGCGCGAGGTGCTTGTTTTAAACCATAGAGGGCTTTATCTAGCACATAAACATGGTCAGGTTTATGTGCGTCAACAAAGCCTTGTGGTTGTTCAACATACACCTATTCGTTGAGTTCACCATTAAGAACTTGACGTCCATCTGGTACACTTTGAAGTCCTTGTGTGCCGTGAACGCCAAGAAGATTCTGATTGCTTCGATCCGTGCAAGTGGAGCGAAGGTCTCGTCATAATCTATCCCTTCTTGTTGTCGGTAGCCTTTGGCAACAAGTCTCACTTTATTCCTTATCACAATGCCGTTCTCATCTCGTTTGTTCTTAAAGATCCATTTTGTTCTGATCACTGTACGGTCTTTTGGTTTGGGAACTAACCGCCATACTCTGAGCTGGTCAAACTGGTTGAGTTCCTCTTGGATTGCAACTATCCAGTCTGGGTCTTTTAGGGATTCATGCACACAAGCGGGCTCTATCATACTAAGGAATGATGCGAAGAGACATTCATTACTAGTACAAAATATGTCTTCCGTCACGTTAAAAAACCGTGGCCATAGACCTTTGGCCACAGTTTTATTTTTCATTCAAATCGTGACTAAAGGTCACATCACTTTTGGTACCTTATGGCTACATTTAATATTCGTGACTAAATCACATGTAAAACCGTGGCCATAGCATAAAACCGTGGCTATATGATAACAATTTCTATATAGTTGTGGTCTATATTTTTTAGTAACCGTGACCATAAAATACTTTTAGTCACAATTTATTTTAACACCATGACAGTTGGATACATTCAGACACACATAAACAATTAATCAGTGGTGTTAACATTCTTACAGACACGTATAAACAAATAAACCGTGGCCACCTGGTATATTTAAAGACGCACAAATATTTAATCGTGACCATTGGATAAATTTATACACACATAATCAGTTAAACCGTAACTATTTGAGACATTTAAACACACCACATGAATGAAACCGTGACAATTGGTAATATTTTAACGCACATAAACTATTAAGTGGTGTGACCATTGGTACATTTAGACATGCATAACCAATTAAACCGTGACTGTAGGGTACACTTAGACACACACAATTTATTAAAATGTGGCGATTGGTTGCAATTGGACATGCATAAAGTATTAAACCGTGACAACTGATACATTTTGACACACAAAAATAATTACACCGTGACCATACCATTATTTTAGTCACATAATAATTCGTTTATTCATGACAATTGCTTACTTTTAGACACATATAATAAACAATACCGTGACCATAAAGTATTTATAGTTACTTATTTATTCCTAAGCGTGGCAATTGGTAACTTTTAGACACATGCTACAATACAATCTGTGACCATTAAATACTTTTTTTAACGACAAACTATTCTACTCCTACTCCTACTCCTAAACTACTCATTTACCACAAGACTTACTTTCACCACCTAAATATCAACTTGTCTCCGACGGGAGTCGAACCCGTGACCTCTCACTTGTATCTCCACCCTCTTACCGCCAGGCCAAAGGCCTTTTAGTGACCATCAAATACTTGTTGTCACATTATATTTCTTTTAAAATCACTATTGTTCCTTTTAGACACGTGCAAAAAACTAAACCGTGACAATAAAGTAGTTATAGCCACATTTTTCTTAAACTGTGACAATTAATAACCTTTAACCACACAAAACTAACTAAATCATGACCATAAAGTAGTTATAGCCACATTTTGCTGCTTTTATTATGACAATTAACAACATTTAGCAACTGATAAAAAAATAAGTTGTGACCATAAACTACTTGTAGTCACGATATTTTTTCTTTTATCAAGGTTAATGTTTAGTTTTTGACACACATAACACAATTAACCATTACCACAAAATACTCATATTAACAAGTTTTTTTTTAACTATGACAATTGATAACCTTTAACCACACAAAACAAAATAAATTGTGACCATAAAATACCTATAAATACATTTTTGTTCTTTTATCATGGTTAATGTTTAGTTTCAGACACAATAATATATTAAACTGTGACGATAAAATACTTATAGGGACATTTTTTTTCACTTAAACCATGACCATCGATTACTTTTAGTCACACAAACCAATTCTTCGTGTGACCATAAAATACTTATAGTCACTGTTTTTTTCTTTTATCATGAAAACTATTACTTTTACACACTAATAAGAAATAAACTAAACCATGATCATTAGAAAAATATAGTCACAACAATTTTTTGTCATGGCTATTGTTTATTTTTAGTTACATAAAAACAATAACCCGTCTCCTTTAAATATTAATAGTCACAAATTTGCTTAATCCGTGACAAAAAAACTCCTTATATTGATTTTTTTTTAATGTGAGATTGATAGCTTTTAGTCACAAAACAAATTAAATCGTGACTTGAATGTACTTATAATCATATCTTTTTCATTTTACTATTACTATTGTTTACATTTAGACACATATAAAAACTTAATCTGTCACCTTTAAATATTAATAGTCACATGCTTGTGTGTCTTAAACTGTGACCGAAACATAATTATGGTGATATGTTTTTTTTCTTAAACCGTGATCATTAATTACTTTTATATACATAAAAGAAATTAAATCGTGACAAAAAAAATACTTAGTCACATTTTTCTCTTTCATCATGAATATAAAATACTTTTACACACACATAAGAAACTAAACCGTGACTATAAAATACTTATAGTCACAATAATTTTCTTATTTCATGACAATTGTCTACTTTTGGACACACTTAATGAACTCAATCATGACCATTAAACACTTATAGTCACAATGTTTTTCTTTTACCATACGTGGCTAATGAACTCCACCCTTTGGTCACACAAATCGATTTCGTGACCATATAAGTTAGCTTTCCGTCACAGTTTATTCATGTGACTAATTCCACCATATAATTTAGACTCATACAATTAGACTTCAGGGTGTCCCTTTGGTCACCGAAAGAGATATTCGTGACCATATACATATTTATCGTCACAGTTAATAACCATCACAAGATTATTATAGACATCAAACAAATAACTGTGACAAACGATGACATTTGGTAACAATGTGGCAACCGTGACAAGTCTTTGTCACGATCCTTATGTTAAACCGTGGCTTAAGGTTTGAATGTGATTTCCAATGGTCACAGTTATTGAGATAAACTGTGGCTATCATAATAATACAAGATCATATATGACCCTTTAGTCACGTCAATAACAAAAACTGTGGCTAGGCAGTTTGGACAAAACTGTGACCATAGGTCATTTTTGTACTAGTAGCAGATGCCCTACGAGTTTGGACTCCAGTTGAAACATCACCAATGATCTGATCTGTTGGGTGACTTCGAGTCCATTTAGTCTCGTGTAGAAGGGGTTCTCGGGTTGGAATCTCAGTGGTTAAAGCGGGAATGGATGATGATTCATGGTCAGTGGTTTCAAGTGATGGTACCACTGGTTCCGGTTCGATTTCTGAGTGTTCAGGTGAGGGAAGGATATTTAGCATTGTATGAGAGGGTATTACAGTAGTAGATTCAACTGCAGATGTATCGGTGGATGATATTGATGGATGAGGGTATGATGTGGATGAAGATAGAGCGGATAAACTTTGTGGTGCAGTTGAATTGGAAGCATTACCTACATTATTGACAACATTAGACACATTAGCATTAGGACCGAAAAATTCTACGTAAAAAGGATCAAACAAATTAACTAAATCAGATAAAGAAAAAGAAGTAGGGTTAGTAGAAGAGTCTCCAGGCATTTGTGTAATGTGAGGTCCTGTATGATCAACTTCGGGTGCCAGTTCAGCCAACTCATCAAATGTGACATGCACACTTTCATTGACTGTTCTGGTTCGGGTATTAAATGCGCGATAGGCCTTCGAGTTGGATGAGTATCCAATGAAGATCGCTTCATCCGCTTTTTCGTTAAACTTCCCGAGGTTGTCGTGATCGTTCAACGCATAGCACCTGCAACCAAATACACGTAAGTACTTGATAAAAGGCACTTTATTCAAAAAGAGTTGGTAAGGAGTTTTGTTAAAACGCTTATGGATAATGGAGCGATTTTGTGTATAGCAGGCTGTTGATACTACTTCGGCCCACAAGAATGGAGGTAGCTTCGAGTATGTTAGCATTGTACGAGCGGCTTCCACAAGCGTAGGGTTACGCCTTTCCACGACCCCATTTTGTTGTGGCGTTCTAGCAGCAGAATATTGATGTTGAATACCTTCGGATCGAAGGAAGCCCTCAACTACCGAGTTCTTGAACTCCGTGCCGTTATCGGATCTGATTGATTGAACTGACAGCTGCTGTTGGGTCTCGACACTCTTTATAAAATCTATGATTTCTTGAGCTGTCTCGTCCTTGGATCGCAAGAACCTGACCCAGGTATATATCATGAATAGTCATCAACGATAACCAACACATATCGTTTCCCGTTTATGCTTTGGGTTCGGATCGGTCCGCATAAATCCATGTGAAGTAACTCCAATACTCTTTTTGTTGATGGTTCGGTCTTTGGTTTGTGAGATGATCGTTTCATCTTTCCTTTCTCACAAGCTCCACAAAGATGGTCCTTTTCATAACGCAATTCTGGGAGACCTTTGACCAGTTGTTTCGCAGTCAGCTTGTTGATATTGTCAAAATTCAAGTGAGATAACTTCGATGCCACAACCAAGAGTCTATTGAAGAGGCTTTTGATAAGAGGCAAATGTTATCCTTTACTATGAGCTTGGCTACGTCAATGGTGTAGAGGTTAGAGTTACGGGAACCACATAGGATTTCTTTTCCATCCATACTCCTTACACTGCAGTTCTTAGCCCTAAACGTTACCTCTAGTCCTTTATCACAGAGCTGACCTATGCTAAATAGATTATGCGATAATCCCTCAACATAGTCAACGTCATTGATGACTAGATCATTTAGAACTAAGTCCCAGTATCCTTTGATATGAGCCTGATGGTTGTTCCCGAATTTTACCGTCCCGCAATATTGTTCAACTACGTTGGACAACAATTCTCTTCTCCCTGTCATATGCTTGGAGCAACCCAAATCCATATACCAAATGGATTTAGCCTGAAAAGCAAATAAATTCATATAATGAAAAACTATATGCATTCAAACACATCCATCGTTTATTTACAAACAAACCGTGTTCTGAATCGAGATGTTCAGAAAACATGATGAGTTAAGACCGGGTCCTGAGCTGTGTGCACAGAAGCCAAACGTGTCGGTTTAAGCACAACCGACAAGCAAAAGAACGGGTCCTAGTCTATGGTAACTAGAAGACATTTCATTGAAGAACGGGTCTTGATCAGAAGTAACCAAGAACCATCTTCATAAAGATCACACAACTTTGGGTACCCATCTCAATATGGGTCCCTTTTTGTTAGGAGTTCCAAATGTATATGGCACATGTGCAGTATTAGGAACCCATTTAGCATTTATGTGTGGTCCGGACACATAACCCTTTAGAACCCATTGAAGATTGGATTTATTGGGTTTTGGAACCTTAGGCGATGAAATTGCCTTCGGTGTTTGACTCTTTGAGACCTTTTTGAACTTTGCTTTGGTTTTGGGCCTCGGCAACGGAAAAGACTCAATTTCATTTGTGGCTGATGATGCAACATTTTTTATTTTCTTTTTCCGAATTCTTTTAACATGGTATGGCACAAAAGAATTCATTTTAGGAACCTGTCGTCTATAACGAGTTGGACATAGATTAAATAATTCACTGAAAGAGTACTTTAAACAACCAACAGATTTCGATACATTGTTACACACATTGTTTTTAGAGATTACAAACATCCTATCTCTAGTAAGAAATTCACTTGGCATTATAGCCTTCTTCACAAAAAACTTGAAAAATCTAGCATGGTGGTTTTAGGAACTCTTCTTGTATAATCTGTAGGAACAAAACGATTAGAGTCAGTATGCATGGAAGATTTAGTCTTTACAGAGTTTTCTTTTTGTTGGTGAGTGTGTTTCTTAAAAGACTTGGATTGGATCTGAGTCTTTTAAGAAACCTCATTTTTAAACGATTTTGAGCACTCACCTTTATAAATGAAAGAAGAAGTTTCAGTTTTAGCCTTACCTTTATTTGATGACACATATGGGATTTTGGTGGAATGAGAAACTGTTTGTTCTTTTGAAAAATCTTTCAACTTTTGAGAAACCATATCAAAATTTTCTCTGTAGACAGTTAATTCCACATATTGTTGAAAAGTTTGATTTACCAAATTTTCTTCGCTCTTAAGAAGAGCATCTTGAAGATCAAGTGCTTTCTTTTGAGACGACTTCAATTCCTTTTCTAAAACATTAATTTGATGTTGAAGAACTTTTGTAGGAATATAAAGTTGAGGAATTGGTTTTACAGTTATCGTTTTCAATTCAGCTTCTGAATAAGTTGACAAGTAGTCTTCCTCTAAAGTGGGTACTCTAGATGAATAACTCTCGTTAAGTTCTTCATATTGAAAAGAAATTTCTTTCTCTTTATGTTCAACACGTTTCTCATTCTCTTGGTTTAAAACTTCTTTTGATGACTCAAAAAAGAAAGATTTAAGCCCAGCTCCCATATAGTTCATGTCATAAAATAAAGATAAAACTTTTTGGGCCTTTTCCAAATATTTAGGATTTTTAAAAACGATTCCTTGTTTAGAATGGTAAAACCTAGTTTCTTTGGGCTGATTCAAGTGAATAGTTTGTTCTGTTTGACCTCTTTTTAAAAAAGCATCGTCAAGGGTCTTTATTTGTGAGTACAAACTTATCCTTTCTTCTTCAATTATTTTATATTATTCTAAACTGTCTATATTTTCCATATTTACTGTCTCTAATTGTTTTGAAAGTACAGATATTTCTTCTTTTAACGAGAGTTTTTCATTTGATAACCTATCCATACAAGATTCAAGATATATATTCCTGTCCTGAACATCTACTTTTTCGATTAACATCTGTTTTATAACATTGTGATTAGTTAACCACTTTGATTGATATAATTCAGACGACTCTTTTAAAGTTTGAGCTAGATGTTCAGCCTGTACACACTTTGTAGTTTCAGCATTTAACCTAGCTTGTAGATCAAATATATGTGTGTGCAATGTACATTCATTATTTACAGATTAATTATTTACATGCTCTTGAATGTAACAGGAATATACCTCATGTGTCTCTGAACCGAATGATGAGCATTCGGGATCGTCGGTTGTAGCCATCAGACATGCAGGTGGATTTTTCATTGTCTCCCCCTCAGCAGCATGGTCTGAACTAGAAGCAGTGGAAATGGCACAGTGATCCAACCCTAGACGATAAACCATATAGCAATTCTTGCCCTTATCATCTTCCTCGTCAGTATCTCCAGCATCCCAGTAATCTTCCTGGGCGACGAGGGCCATTGCATCGGTCATTTTCTTCGCGGCCTCCAACTTTCTCTTGTAGTATCCGACGTCTCTGCCAAGCTTATTATTGCACTCCCGAGAAAAGTGGCCCGGTTTCCCACATTTGTAACAGAGACGCTCCTCGGCGCCTTTCGGTTCTTCGGCTCGCGGCCTATCATCCCTTCGTTCAACCGGCCTCTTGTCGGCATGGCGAGGTTCTCGGCTTCCGTCCCTTCTTCTATCCCTACACTCATTCTCTCTCCTATCATCTCTGCAGTCGTCCCTACGATCATTCCGACGATCGTCCCTTCGATCATATTCTCTCCTTTCATCCCTGCGATCATCACGCCTATCTTCTCGCCTTTCATAACGGCGATCATCTCGTTAGTCGCGTCTATCGTCATACCTTCTCTCATACCTGTCGTCTCTTCGATAATCATCCCGGCGATAATCATCGCGTCGTTCATCCCTTCTTTCATCTGAGTACCTCCGCGGACTGGTGTCATAGCGGAGCTGATTGTTAGTCTTGTTGGAAAAACATCGTTGTTGGAGACGATTTGTCCACAAGGCTATTTGTTCCTGAATCACGGCTTCTTCCTAATCTATGGCCTCACGTGGAGGAGAAGCATACCTGCACTGTGATGAAGATGACCCTTGTGCAAAGGATGGATTGGGAATGTTCGTGTTGGTGATCAAGGCTAGTGAATCATTAGGTTTGATACCAGTGTTAGCAGATAGCAGCAAAGATGTGAGCTGATTGGCCATCTGTTTCTGATGATCCACATCCCCTTGATACTTTTTGATCTCTTTGAAGACGAGATTGATTGATACCTCAGGAATATTCGAAACCCGTCGTGTGGCTCGGCAAGCAATCTGCCACTTGGGGGCTAAGGCTGAAAAGAACTGGATGTTTATGTCATCCTTGTCCATTTTGATGTGCAGTTTGTTTAGTTCATTCAGTATTGCACAGAACCTTGTAAACATAGCCTGTAACGACTCCCCGTCTTTTGCACGAAATTCTGTAAACTTTGCCTTCGCTTCCTCTATTTTAGCACGATCATTGAGATATGCCCCCAACGTTTGGACTTCTAATTCGTCCCACATTTCTTTAGCAGACATTTTGCTGTCTACTCCAACCAAGATATCAGTGGGGAGGGCCTGATAGATCAAATACTCCGCCCTCTTATCGGCATGCTGCCTGTCTCTCTGGGCGTCATTAGCGGGTTCTCTTTCAACCTTAGATGCTTGGACAGGGGGGTCATCCTCGGGTCTGGTTGCGATTTCCCGATAGTAGATCACGGGGCCCTCAGAGATGGACTGAAGCATTAGGTTTCCAAGCGGTTGCATTCCAACAAACTTGAGGAACCAGGATTTCCATTGTTCATACTCGTCAGGGTAGAGAACAGGTGGTCTGTTCTCGGATCCGAGTACGAGAGCTTCACGAGACATGAGTAGGGTGCTGATTGAAAAAATAAGATTTTAATGGTGGAAACTTGAAACGGATGGGCTGGACTGCGGAAGAACAGTACACTGGATGGTACTAATTCGGATGGCTGTATGGAGTTCGGATAGAGCCGAATTCGGATGGGCAGCAATTCGGACAAGGGACCAAATTCGGATGATTAGCAGTTCGGACAAGGGCCGAATTCGGATGGACACTAGGATTGGACAGGGCAGGGACCTAGTTCGGATGAGGTCAGCTGGATGAACTGAATTCGGATGAACCGGGTTCGGATGAACAGTTGTGACTTCGGATGAACAGAGTGTAGTTCGGATGTGTGATGGAACCGAATTCGATAGGTCCGAATTCGGGTGAACAGTAACTAATTCAGACAGGCACTTAGGGAATTGTCCAGGAAGGGGACCGAATTTGGATGGTCCGGATTCGGTTTGTTCGAAATGGATATGGTCCGAAGTGAGAGTTGAAATTAAAGCACAAGTCAAAATGATGAAAATGAAAATGCCTGATCAGAACTTCGGATGGTCCGAAGTCGGATGGGATTGAATTAGGGTCCGAAATAGGCACAGTGAAGGTCCGAAATACACCTAAGTGAGGTCCGAAATGGACCAAGATGAGGTCCGAACTAGGGTTGTCTATGGTCCGAAATTGGTCCGAATAGGGAACTTAGGTGGTCCGAAATGCTACAGTGATGGGTCCGAATTACATCAGGTTTTAACAGATATTCAAATAATAGAACAATGCAGACTTCGATTTTAGCATATTTAAGGCCTAAAATGTTTCTAAATGATTGGGAAACTATTTTAAACACTTTTGATGTTTTAAAATGTACCAAAACACTTAAAAATCAGTATAAAACAAGCAAAAACCCACTAAAACCCATATTTTTTAAACTTTTCAAAACAACCGATTATGGATGATTTTGATGTAAAGTTTGAACTAAATGAGCTCGAAATCAATATAGGAGGATAATGTGATGATTATATGACTAGAAGAACACAAAAAATGCAGAAAAACGGGAAAAGAGAAGATCTAGCCAAGACTTAGATGAAGAACACGAAGAAGATGAAGAAAACCCAGCAGAATCCGGTTGATGCAAGTTGAAATCCACCTTTTTGGCTCTGATACCAATTGTTATAATGTATTCCCTTCTAATAATCAGCACCTTTATATTTCTTTATCAAAACCCAAGAAGAATCAAGCTCAATAAATAGGTAATGATGAAGAAGACAATAAGAATATTGAGAGCACAAGGAAAATGGCGGCTGCAGTATATTGATGAATATTCAACCGTGTGAGGCTTTACAAACCCTATATCAATAGTGTAATCTCGTAATATTATCAGCACCTTTAGAATCTTTATCAAATCCCAAGAAGAACAAAGCTCAATAATTGAGAAATGATGAAGAAAAGACAATAAGAATATTGAGAGAATAATATGCAAGTGGCGGCTGCTTCTATTCAATATTGTCAACCGTGTTTTACAATGTAACCCTAGGAGCCTATGTGTAGGCTCCTTTAATTAAGTTTCAAGGATAGTCACATTTGGTCCTTGAACTTTACAAAAGACATAAACTAACAAAGGAAAACATTACAAGACAAAACATTAACTAAATAACTATTCCATGATCGAAATTTAATATCTAAAAATCTCCCCCTTTTCGATCATTTAGGAGGTCCTGGAACTCTTGCATGATCTGTTGATTCTCGGAGTCCAAGAATGACGTCGAAGCGTCTGGTCATTTGTCTCATATGTAGCCGTTCGTTCAGGAGGTCAATGCCGCTGAGGGTATCCTGTATCTCCTTTGGTGAGCATCTTTGTTCAGTATCTGGCTGAGCGTCAAAATCTTGTACTTTCTGTGTTAGTGCAGCTCGAACCAATCGGAGTGTACCATCGGAGTAACATGGAAGATCCACAAAGCGCATAAACCTTTTATAGCCCTTCTGATTGACAAAAATGACACCCGGGTCTCCTATAAGTACAACTCTGTATGCCGAATGATGTGCTAGAAGGAAGCTATCCTGTTCCGGTGCTCGTAGGCCCACTTTAACCAACGCGCTTTCGATCGCCATTTGAAAGTCTCTAAGGCACATAATGATCGAGCGGCGGTTCATGCATCGAATAAGGGTTGCAACTGCTGTCATGTGAGTCAAACGACCCTTGATTTTGTATTTCAGTTTGTTGCGCAGAAGCTCGATATCGTCGATGTTTACAAAATCAAGGTCGCTTTCATACAATTCTTGAACTGTACAATCTTCTCTAAGTACCTCGAAGGCTGGAGTGAACACTCTGGCTCTCTTGTACATATGGATGTTGTTGACCTTTACTATTTTGGATTTTGACCAATATTTGCTCTTGTCTCTCGTTTTCCTTAGCATCATTTGGTTATATTCAGCTTGAACACATCGAGAAGCATCGGTCATTACCATCAGAAGACGTCTACTGTAAGATCCCGACTTCTTTCTAAATACCATTTTGAACCTTTCTTCTAAGAAAGGATTCTGAAATTGATCTACCGGGAACTTCTTCAAAAATTCTTTTAACCCCTGGACCGGAGGTTCTTCTAATTCTTCAAGAGGAGCTTCAAGAAGTTTCAAGACTCGATCCCTCCGGTCCTGACTCAATTCTTCTTTTGTTTCAGTATCCAGATTGTGGACTTTTCCCCTTGAGTACCACTTGATCCATGTCACGTCTGTCAAGTCGTATATTGCTTTGTCATCTCTTGAGTTAATACAGTCAGCAGTTCGGGATCCGGATGATTCAGCAATGTGGGCAGGCGGAGCTGATTGAGATGGAAGGGTTGATTGGACTGTTGGGGTAGGAGTAACTGGTGGGATTTCTTTTGGAGTGGGAGTGGGTTGGAATGAAGGAATTTCTATGGGAGAAGGTGAAGGCGGTTGGATGGTAGAAGTTGTTTGTACTTGTGGAGATTGGGTTGGGGAATCCACAGCTTTAATTGGGGAGGGAGATTTTTGCGGGGATTGGGGTTCAGGCTTTGGTGATGGAAGGATATAGTCGTTATCAGTATCAGAGTCTGAATTAGACACTAATATGATTTCGACTTTTCCGAGTTGAGGTTCATATCTGACCATAGCTGACATAGGATCCAGAGGAGCTGGACCTTCAATCTGTAAAGGCTCATAGTTTATCATCAGTACTTCCCTGGCCTCATACGTCTGATCCCCAGACCCCTGAATTTCTGTACCCTCAATATCTGCTCCCACTTCACTGATCATTGGGTCCTCAAAATGAAGTTTCTGTCGTTTCTCCCCCTCATGACGATCAGGGTCGTCCCGATCGTCATGCTTTCTTTTTGGGGCCTCTTCTTGAGGACGGCACTGGAGTTCGATTACTGCCGACTCAAGGCGGTCCATTATCGAATTAATCTGCTCTTGGACTTGAAGTATTAATCGTGTCAGCGCATCGATCTTGTCCGAGATCTCCGCCAGTTGGTTTTGGACTGAATGGGATCCTGGTGGAGGGCCAGCTTCGGAAGCGACACCCTTACCCTTTATGAGTGAAAGTAGGGCGGTGTGACGTTCCTCGGCAGCCTCCTTTTGGGCGTCCAGGTCAGCCCGGGTAACCACGTCGGCAGCACGTAGAGCTGCCGTTAACATCTCCTAATTGATTGGGAGATGGCCGGAAGTGGATGGCGTTGGTTGAGCCACTCCCGGTCTTCCTTCCGTCATTTCTGGCTCCTGTATAGGACACTCAGATCCGGAAGTTTGAGGAGCTGCCACGGAGGCAGCTCTTGGGGATGCCACGGAGGCATCGTGCGGTGTGTGTGTTTGGGGGGATGGAATTGTGAATGAATGAAGTGCGGTCACATGGGGAGGAGTGTGACCTTTTTCAACACCGCCACTCTCCGAATGAGAGGGCGATGGAGTATGTGCTATGACCCCGTGGAATGAAGTGGTCTCCCTTTGAGGGGAGACCAAGTGGGTGGTGGTGGTTATTTCGACCGTTGGACTGACGGTCTTATGATGGGGAGTCCGGCTGATTGGGCTAGGTTCACCCTCGGATTGCATATCCCTCGGTCGCACGACAGAGTCGGTTCTTTCTGAATCCGCCGTCTTTGCTGCCTCACCACCTGCTTCCTCCCTCACTCACACAGGCTCCCCCTCACCGATTCCCAAGGATTGTTGAATGTCTACCTGAGCTCCCTCATTCTCACTCATGGTCGCCTCACCTTCGGATTGGCTAGTCTCAGTCGGTTCTGACTGAGACTCATCCGGATAACACTCTTGAATATATGCCCTAACCCTTTCCAACCCCCTTGACCTCAATAGCAGAGATAGAGGAATTTTCATTATCGGCACTGTGGGGGCCCCCTTTGGCAGTGTTAGCTTTTGAATTGCCACTGCTCTGGACGTTCGTGGATGTCATCATCATTGTCCATGGCGTACTGGATGATGAGCTGCAGAAACCGCTGTAGAGGTATGTATTTTCTGCCTTTCTTGGTTCCCCTCTCCACGTGGACTCTTCTTAATTCCTCGAAAAGGAAAGCAGCATAATCCACATGTCAGTTAAAGGCAAAGCCGGTGAACATGGCTAGTACCTGAGCCGAGGCGGAGTCGTGGCCGGAGTACTTTGCGGTGAAGCACTTGTTGATTACATCAAAGAGGATCCGCCAGTGAGATTGAAGATTTTTGGTGCGGAAATCTGAGGGTTTGGAAAAAGGGCCATCATAACCCAGTGTTTGGATTTCAGCTAGGGTTTCGGTGATGGATGGGTTGGGATCAAAATGTTCGCGGGTTGGAAGGTAGAATTCGGCGGGTAGGTGAAGGATATGGCGTATGGTGGATATGGTGAGTTTGACTGGAACACAGTCGATAGTGGATGTAAAGTGGGGTTTGGGGTCAGGAAAGTATTGCAACCTGTTCCAGAATTGTTGAAGGTAAATCTGGGGAACAGCAATTGCGGTGGATAAGGCATAATAGATGGGGTGGCGAGTGAGGATGTCGAATGCGAGGGTTTGGGGTTCTTTGGTTAGGATGGAGACGTCGAGTTGCCAGTTGTGCGGAATAAACTCGACAAACTCGGCGTTAGGGATGATGGATTGTTCTGGAAGTTGGGCGTTATTATTTGGGATGGGGGATGGGGTATGGTAAGAATAACTGCTGGTTCCATCATCCTGCAAGGTGCATCAGAGTTAGAATAAGAAGACTTTAACTGATAAGGCATTGATGTGAAGTCTAGATTAGTGTGAAATAGAAACTGCCTGATCTGTTTAGCATCGGGTCTTTATTAGTAGAATAAAAGTCTACTAATAAAGTCCAAAGTCAATCGTTAAGAGACCGATGTTAGATCAGACCTTTTCACTCAAACACTAGTCCTAACTCTAATCAATGGTGCACTGTGAGGAAAATATTTTTGTATTTTTGAGTTTTATAGAAAAATGGAAAATTTTGAAAAAAATGGAAGATTTTGAAAAATGCTAAGTGTTGGATTTCGGATGGTCCGAATTCGGATGAACAATGTCATTGGATTCGGATCACCCCGAAATTCGGATGATGCATGAAAGTGGATGTTGAGGTCTGAATTCGGATGGTGTGACCTGATGGGCCGAATTCGGATGTGGTCCGAAATGTATGTAAGTGGTGATGTGGATGTTAGGTGGTCCGAATTCAAATGGTGCATGGGCAATGTCCGAATTCGGATGTGGTGCGGAAGGAAATTGTATGTATGCAGTAAGGACAAAGAACCTAACTCGGATGGGAACCGAATTCGGATCCATCCGAGTTCGGATGAACAGTGATGATGCAAATGTAAACTTAAGTGAAAAATTCAAACTTTTGACATTTCATGAAGAACCGAATTCGGATCAATGTGGACCGAATTCGGATCAACAGTGACCGAATTCGGATCTACAGTGACCGAATTCGGTTTTTGTAAGTTTGAAAAACTTGGAAAATATCCTAAGTGGGACATCCAAATTCGGATGATGGTCCGAATTCGGACATCCGAAATGCATGATGACAGTTAATGAGTTCATGCAAAAATAAACGTGAACAGTTAAAAATTAACAAAAATGCACGATTACAAATCCTAGTCTAAAAATACATAAGGAACATTTTATCTAACTACTACTAAGTAAAAATACTACATTAAACTACCTAAAATGTATAAAATCCGAAAAGAAAAAAGAAGAAAAAATAGAGAATCAAACACATAATATAAGACATTAAAAGCTAAAATAAATTGAAAAAGAAGTTACCTGTAGATGCCGAAGAAGGAAAATGCAAGAAAAACGAAGATCGAAAAGCTTTGAATGTTTGTGAATGGTGACCGGCGGTGAGGGTTCGACGAGAGGGAGAGAGAGGGAAGAAGAAAGCTTGAAGATGAAGTAAAGTGAGAAGTTGACCGTTTGACCCGCCCATGTATAGGCACATGGGTCGGGTCCGGGTCAGACAAGATCCGCGCCCAAGAGGAGTGGGCCGCCGGATTTTATCACTTAAGACACAAAAAAAAAAAATAAATAAATGGGCTTTTTAGAAAATAGAAAGAAACAAGATTTTTAATAAACATTGGCCCATATTTATTAAATCTTTTTGTAGTTTTCTTTGAAATAAACAAGTAACAAAAAAATATTTTTGGTATTTTCTTTTAGAATCTAAAAGAAGATAAAGACTAAACCAAACAGAAACAAGAAATTAAAAAGAAACAAAGAATTATAAAACTTAAAATCCTAACTGTACTCCCCCTCAAATAGATACCTCTTCCCTTCTTTTATCCTTTTCAGATTAAGTTCTTGAACCTTTTTAGCCTTAAAGATACAGACAAACCTGGATTATGTTTGCGTCCCACTCCGCGATGAACAATTCACATAGCAATTTGACAGGATCATTAATTATTAAAAATGTACACAGATAAGGAAATATTGAGTTTCAACTTTGTGACACAATCCTTGAATTTAAATAACAGATATTTTCTAAAATAAAGGAATTTCAATCACGATGGAATGAATAGAATTATTTAAGACAATATCTGATATTTAATTGGAAGGTGGATTCAACATGCCGATATGGGATACTAAAAACTGAAAACGAGGTTCGTCCAAAGCTTTAGTAAATATATCCGCAAGTTGATATTCCGTGCCAACAAAATACAATTCAATGGTTCCCTTTTCTACGCGATCTTTAATAAAATGATACCTGATATCTATGTGTTTTGTGCGAGAGTGCTGCACGGGATTGCAAGAGATGGCAATTGCACTTCAAGAATCACAGTAAATTGGGATATTGGTGAGTGAGAATCCATAATCGCGTAATTGTATTCTCATCCACAGCACTTGAGAGCAACAGCTTGCAGCTGCTACATACTCAGCCTCAGCTGTGGATGTGGAAACACAATTCTGCTTTTTGGAAAACCAACTCACCGGTCTATCTCCAAAGAACTGTATTCCTCCCGACGTGCTTTTTCTATCAACTCTACAACCTGCAAAATCAGCATCTGAAAAAGCGGTAAGATCGAAATCGGTTCCCTTTGGATACCATAGACCAAGTTCGGGTGTACCCTTAAGATAACGAAAAATGCGTTTTACCGCAGTTAGGTGTGATTCTTTTGGGTCGGCCTGAAATCTAGCACAAAGACATGTTGAAAACATTATATCCGGCCTACTAGCAGTCAAGTATAGTAAGGATCCTATCATCCCTCTGTAAGTTGTATTATCAACACTTTTCCCAGAAGGATCGGTGTGTAACTTACAGTTGGAGGCCATGGGAGTTGCGATACTCGTGCAAGAGTCTAACTTATACTTCTTGAGAATGTCAAGAGTATATTTCGACTGGTTCACAAATATCCCATCCTCAAGTTGTTTGACTTGTAATTCGAGGAAAAAGTTCATTTCCCCCATCATACTCATCTCGAACCTGGACTCCATTAGGGCTGAAAAATTCTTACAAAAATTACTATCAGTAGATCCAAATATAATGTCGTCGACATATATCTGTACTAGCATTATATGTGGGCCTTCCCTTTTAGTGAACAGAGTTGTGTCCACCACACCTTTATTGAAACCGGCAGAAATAAGGAATTTTGAAAGACTGTCATACCATGCTCGAGGTGCTTGTTTTAAACCATAGAGGGCTTTATCTAGCACATAAACATGGTCAGGTTTATGTGCGTCAACAAAGCCTTGTGGTTGTTCAACATACACCTCCTCGTTAAGTTCACCGTTTAGAAAGGCAGTCTTGACGTCCATTTGGTACACTTTGAAGTCTTTGTGTGCCGCGTATGCCAAGAAGATTCTGATTGCTTCGATTCGTGCAACTGGAGCAAAGGTCTCGTCATAATCTATCCCTTCTTGTTGTCGGTAGCCTTTGGCAACAAGTCTTGCTTTATTCCTTATCACAATGCCGTTTTCATCTCGTTTGTTCTTAAAGATCCACTTCGTTCCGATCACTGTACGGTCTTTTGGTTTGGAAACTAACCGCCATACTCTTAGCTGTTCAAACTGGTTGAGTTCCTCTTGCATTGCAACTATCCAATCTGGATCTGTTACGAGCGGGCTCTATCATACTAAGGAATGATGCGAAGAGGCATTCATTAGCAGACGCCCTACGAGTTTGGACTCCTGTTGACACATCACCAATGATTTGATCTGTTGGGTGACTTCGGGTCCGTTTAATCTCGTGTGGAAGGGGTGCTCGGGATGGAACCTCAGTGGTTAACGTGGGGATGGATGAGGATTCATGGTCAATGGTTTCGAATGATGGTACCACTGGTTCCGATTTGATTCCCGAGTGCTCAGGTGAAGGAAGGATTGTTGGTATTATATGTGAGGGTATTATTGGAGTAGATTCTACTGCGAATGTGTCGGTGGATGATGTAGATGTATGAGGGTATGTTGATGAAGATGGAGCGGAGAAACTTTGAGGCGCAGTTGAACTGGAAGGATCACCTACATTATTGACAACATTAGACACACTAGCGTTAGGACTGAAAAATTCAACATAAAAAGGATCAAACAAATTGACTAAATCAGAAGAAGAAAAAGAAATGGGGTTATTAGAAGAGTCTCCAGGCATTTGAGTAATGCGAGGTCCTGATTGATCAACTTCAGGTGCCAGTTCAGCCAACTCATCAAATGTGACATGCACACTTTCATTGACTGTTCTGGTTCGAGTATTGAATGCGTGATACGCCTTCGAGTTAGATGAGTATCCAATGAAGATCGCTTCATCCGCCTTTTCGTTAAACTTCATGAGGTTGTCTTTGTTGTTCAGCACATAGCACTTGCAACCAAATACACGTAAGTACTTGATAAATGGTACTTTATTCAAAAAGAGTTGGTAAGGAGTTTTGTTAAAGCGCTTATGGATAATGGTGCGATTTTGTGTATAGCAAGCTGTTGATACAGCTTCGGCCCACAAGAACGGAGGTAGCTTCGAGTATGTGAGCATTGTACGAGCAGCTTCCACAAGCGTACGGTTACGCCTTTCCACGACCCCATTTTGTTGAGGTGTTCGAGCAGCAGAGTATTGATGCTGAATACCTTTGGATCGAAGGAAGCCCTCAACTACCGAGTTCTTGAATTTCGTGCCGTTATCAGATCTGATTGATTGCACTGACAGCTGCTGTTGGGTCTCGACACTCTTGATAAAATCTATGATTTCTTGAGCTGTCTCATCCTTGGAATGCAAGAATCTGACCCCAGGTATATCGTGAGTAGTCATCAACGATAACCAACACATATTGTTTCCCGTTTATGCTTTGAGTCCGCATTGGTCCGCATAAATCCATGTGTAGTAACTCCAATACTCTTTTCGTTGATGGTTCAGGCTTTGGTTTGTGAGATGACCGTTTCATCTTTCCTTTCTCACAAGCTCCACACAAATGGTCCTTTTCATAGCGCAATTCAGGAAGACCTTTAACCAATTGTTTCGCAGCTAGCTTGTTGATATTATCAAAGTTCAAATGGGATAATCTTCGATGCCATAACCAAGAGTCTTTTGAAGAGGCTTTTGATAATAAGCAAATGTTATCCTTCACTATTAGCTTGGCTACATCAATGGTATAGAGGTTAGAGTTTCGGGAACCTGTTAGGATTTCTTTTCCATCCATACTCTTTACACTGCAGTTCTTAGCTCTAAAAGTTACCTCTAGTCCTTTGTCACAGAGCTATCCTATGCTAAAAAGATTATGGGATAACCCCTCGACATATTCAACGTCCTTGATGACCAGATTATTTAGAACTAAGTCCCCGTATCCTTTGATGTGAGCCTGATGGTTGTTCCCGAATTTTACTATTCCGCAATACTGTTCAACTACGTTGGACAGCAATTCTCTTCTTCCTGTCATATGCTTGGAGCAACCCGAATCCATATACCAAATGGACTTAGCCTGAAAAACAGATAAATTCATACAATGAAAATCTATATGCATTCAAACACATCCATGTTTAATTCACAATCAAACCGTGTTCTGAACCGAGATGTTCAGAAAACATGATGAGATACGACCGGGTCCTGGGCTATGTGCACAGAAGCCAACCGACAAGCAAAAGAACGGGTCCTAGTCTATGGTAACTAGAAGCCATATCAATGAGGAACGGGTCTTGATCAGAAGTAACCAAGAACCATCTGCACAAAGATCACACAACTTTGGGTACCCACCTCAATATGGGTCCCTTTTTGTTAGGAGTTCCAGATTTATATGGCACGTGTACAGTTTTAGGAACCCATTTAGCATTTGTGTGTGGTCCGGATGCATAACCCTTTGGAATCCATTGAAGATTGGATTTATTGGACTTTGGAACCTTAGGCGCTGAGATTGCCTTTGGTTTTTGTCTTTTTGAGACCTTTTTGACCGTTGCTTTGGTTTTGGGCCTTGGCAACGGACAAGTCTCAATTTTATTTGAGGCCGATGATGCAACATTTTTTGTTTTCTTTTTCCGAATTCGTTTAGCAGGATATGACACGAAAGCATTCATTTCAGGAACCTGTCGTCTATAGCGAGTTGGACATAGATTAAATAAATCACTGAAAGAGTACTTTAAAGGAACAACAGAATTCGGTACATCATTACATGCATTGTCACACACATTGTTACATAAATTGTCTTTAGAGATTACAAACATCCTATCTCTAGTAACAAATTCATTTGGCATTAAAGTCTTCTTCACAAAAAAACTTGTAAAATCCAGCATGGTGGTTTTTGGAACTCTTCTTATATGATCTGTAGGAACAAAATGTAACAACCTAACTTTTTATCAATTATGTAATAATGAATTTTGAGATAATAATATAATTTTGCTATATTATTTGTATTTGCAAATAAATGATTAAGAATGAAGATTTCACTAAGTAAATATAATTTTAAATTTATATTTATGATTTAATTGAGTAAAATAAAAGAGATGTAAAATACAAAAAGTTTAGTGGGTTAAAATTGCAAACATGACTAAAGTAATATATAAAAACCAAATTAATAGACATTAAATCATCATTTAAAAGAAATTACTCTCTCTCTCTATTCTCTCTCTAAAACCATACAGCCACATCAAAATTTATCAAGGAAGTTTATAATTTGCAATCAATTGAAGACTTAAAGATCAAAGGGAGTTACAAATAGCAACAATCAACAACAATCTACAAAGATATAGAGGTAATTTTTGATATTTTTGAAGAATGTTTCGGTTTTGATAAAAACCGAAACCAAAGGATTATAATATGAGAATTTTGATGTTGCATGTCTAAGATTTTAGAAGATTATGATGAATTTAAGTTAATAAATGTAACAGAAACAAAAAAATCCGTGATCAGATTGTCCAAATAAGCAAGAATTATGAAATTTTTATAAAATAAGTGTTCTTGACAAAAATTGTCTATTTTGGATAATCTTGACCAATTGATGATGTTATTGATAGGGAAATTAGTATAAAAACACTCAAATAATGATATTACATCAATATATAACGTTGCATGTTGATTAAAAATGAGTTTAGTGTATTATTGATAAAATCCGTATGAACAATATGAAGAACACCAAGAACATTTCTGGAAAAAATTTCTAAGTCCAGGGATCCGAATTCGGATGAGACCCGAATTCGGATGATGTCCCACTTCGGACACCTAAATTCGGATGAAACCCATTTACGGATCCCATACTTCGGATAATAAATTATTATTTTTGATAAGTGTTGGTCCGAACTCGGATGATCCGAGTTCGGATGGTATTAATTCGGATAAAAGTTCTACTTCGGATGATGATCCGAATCCGGATGTGTGTTTGGTCCGAATCCGCGTGCCAGATCCGGATTTGTCCGAATCCGGATGATCCGAAATTGGATATCCTATTTTGATATCTTTACAAAATTAAAGAAAAATGAATCAAATGATTAACAGAGTTATCAGTTATCAGAATCAGATAAAATAAAGAGAAAGACATGAAATTGATATGATTTGACAATAATAATTTTGGACAGGTTCAGTTGATATCTGAACATTGACACAAAGAATTTAAAGACTAAAATGATGATGATAAAGATGATGAAATTGACATGATATTATCATGAATGAATTTGAACAGGTTCAGTATATTCTGAACAAAGATTTAAAGACTTAAAGAATTGAAAGCGGGTCGCTGATTTGAAAAGAATTGACAGGACAGATTGACAAAGATAAAATCCTAAGATAACTCAGGTGGCAGATTCATATATCTGTTTGACCAAGACCCAGACCTGTGAGTTATAGATATTCAGATTGAACATGCATAGATCCGGTTGAGATATATTGTTGCTGATAGATTTATTGATATTCACTTTATCAGCTGGAATGAGACCTGTGCACACCATGGATGGGTGTTGCCCAGTGGATCATGATAGCTATTTGATTATCTTTTCATATTGCATTTAATATTGCTTCAGACTTTGCTTTATGATTCATTGCTATCATGACTTCTAAGACATATGCTTACATCATTGATCAGACATTTGATAGATTGATTCAGCTTGACTAGCCCTTATGGTCTATTGTTCTAGACCCGGCTATTTCACCAGTTCTTATGAACTTGGTAATGACCTCCGATGTTCCGCCATATTGACTTACTGGTAGCTAGCCCAGTATGTGGCTGATCCCCACGATTTAAGCGTGAGTGTGGCTTGAACATCATCCGATTCTATGATTCTATATCTCAATCATGAGGGCTGTAGCGGCAGCCAAGACATATCACGCTAAGATTAATGACTCCGCTTGACACGCATGTTGATATTGAAAATCTATAAACTCACTAAGCGTTGCTTACAGATGTTGCATTAATATTTTACAGGAAAAGCCAAAGGAAAATCACCTGCAGGACCTAGTACTTAGGTCATTCAAGATCCAAGTTTTGAAGATTTTCTAGACCACTACTCAACAAATCTTTCTGGTATTGATTGGAAGACAACAATTGTGGTGGTTCTGGGTAGATTTGATGTAATGTATGATATTATGATTAGATTAGATGTTACCCTTTTATAACTTTATTTTGAAATATGTAAACTTAATCCTAATCTTGTATGTACATGTAATTTTATTATTCCGCAATTTAATTACCCTATCTTAGTATGGTTGATATCGTATTACTATTTGTGGGACCTAGACTCTGAGGATTGACCCGGAAGGGGAGGTTTTCACAGGATGGTATCAGAGCCCTAGTTTGAGTGAATCAAGTATTACGTGAGTATACTTGGTCTCAAACTGAAGCAATACATATGTATCAATCATTTAGGTGGTTTGAACTGAGATAGGATGTACAGACTGATAGGATGGGAAAAGGGTACATAGATCTAAGTCTATAAACTGATAGTTAAATGCTTGTAATTTTCAGTAGAAGATGTCAGGATCAGGATCAGGTGATATTCCCAGCAACATGAATCCACAACAAATGTTTGAAATGATGCAACAATTTCTAGCCCAACATTCAGAACAACAAAACAAAATGATGCAAGAACAGTTTCGTGCCAGAGATGAGGCCGAAGCTAAAAGACGTGAAGATAAGAAAAATAAGAGAAAAGAAAAGCAAGTTCAGATTAATGACTCTGATTCTGATAACTCTATTCCCGATGCCCTAATTGCTCAGCCTAAAGGCTGCAAATTCAAAGATTTTAAAGCGAGCGGTGCCCTGAACTTCGAGGGTACTGTAGATCCGATTCAGGCGATGGATTGGATCAGTCATACGGAAGAAATTTTTAGAATCTCTGACTGTTTAGATTCTAAGAAAGTGAGCTACGCGTCTGCGTTGTTTGTTGGAGTTGCTCGCGCATGGTGGAAGACACAGCGAAGCATATACGGGGAGGAAGTCATTCAGACATTGGAATGGAACCAGTTTCTTGATATGTTCAATGCAAAGTACTGCCCGATCGATCAACGAGATAAGATGGAAGTACAATTGATGCAGCTGACTCAGGGAACGAAGACAGTCGACGAATACGAACACGAGTTTTCACGACTATGCGGTTACTCTTCATACCAAGTAGCTACCGAAGAAAGAAAGATGAATAGATTCCGTGTAGGACTCAATCCTAGATACAGACATCCGATGAGCGCTATTAAATACAAGAGTTATTTGGAAATGGTAGAAGCAGCCAGACAGATCGAGCGAGGATACTTAGAGTACGGCGATCAGCTCTATGCTCCGTCTACTAACCCGATGAATCCGTCTCCTCCAAAGAAACAGCGATTTGGCAGATTCTTTAGGCCGAATAAGTCTCAGTCCCAACAATCTCAGCATAGTTCACAACAGAAAGCACAAGTTTATTCCCTAACGAATGAACCACGATTCTGCAAGAGATGCAGAAAATCACACATGGGGTTGTGCAATCCAGAAGATGTTACTTGCTTTGCGTGCAATATGATCGGTCACAGCAGTGAGGAATGTCCACAGCAGGGACGAGGATGTGTGAAGTGTGGTAAGAGAGGACACTTCATGTACCAGTGTCGAAGCGAATCACGTTATCAGTCTCAATCATCAGCAGGAGGTTCTACGGGGAAAAGTTCTGCTGCAACGCCGACTGCACGGACTCGAGCTTTCCAAATCACAGCCGAAGAAGCGAAAGAAACACCTGATGTGGTTACCGGTATGTTCTTACTTAACTCCATTCCTGCTAGAGTATTATTCGATTCCGGCGCCAGTCGTTCTTTTATATCCACATCTTTTGCACAAAGGCTACATAAAGCTCCATCAAAGCTTCCCATAATACTTGATATTGAGACAGCCAGTAACAATTTCGTTATGGCTGAATCTGTCTACCGAAACTGCACTCTGCTCGTAAATAACATCGTATTCAACCTCGATCTCATCCCGATTCCATTAAAAGAGTTTGACGTCATCATCGGCATGGACTGGTTAATGAACAACGAGGCTACAATTATCTGCAACCGGCGAGTCATCAGAATCAAGTCTTCAGACGGCCGAGTACTTGAGATCAAGGGCGAGAAGCGAAAAGGTGATCACTGCTTCATTTCTATTGATAAAGCTTATAAGTATCTATCCAAGGGTCGCGAGTCCTATCTGTGCTACGTTTTATCTGAATCCAACTCTGAAAAGAAATCGTTGTCCGATATTCCTATCGTCTGTGAGTTCCCATACGTATTTCCCGATGACATTTCCGGAGTGCCACCGGAACGTCAAGTCGAGTTTAGTATTGACTTGGTTCCTGGTGCGGCTCCTATCGCAAAAGCTCCTTACAGACTTGCACCTGCGGAAATGCAAGAAATGTCTAAGCAACTGCAAGAGCTGTTAGAGAAGGGGTTTATCCGACCGAGTTCTTCTCCGTGGGGTGCACCAGTCTTATTTGTCAAAAAGAAAGACGGAACCTTCCGTATGTGCATCGACTACCGCGAGTTGAACAAAGTCACCATAAAGAATAAATATCCTCTGCCCAGGATTGATGATCTGTTTGATCAACTGCAAGGAGCTAGTTATTTCTCAAAAATAGATCTCCGTTCTGGGTATCATCAACTGAAAGTAAGAAATGAGGATATTCCGAAGATAGCCTTCCGTACAAGATACGGTCATTACGAATTTCTCGTGATGCCGTTCGGCTTAACAAATGCACCAGCGGCATTCATGGATCTCATGAATCGTGTGTGCAGACCAATGTTGGATAAATCAGTTATCGTGTTCATAGACGATATTCTGATTTACTCCAAAACGGAGGCTGATCATTCCGTTCATCTGCGGCAATTGCTAGAGTTATTAAGAAAAGAAAGACTCTACGCAAAGTTTTCTAAGTGCGAATTTTGGCTCAGACAGGTATAATCTCTATTATATATGTCTTGAGCTGTTTTCCTTAACTATTCTATGATTTACATCAGAATTTGAATTTCTATTTTGATTCTTATAGATCCAGTTCCTTGGCCACGTTGTTTCTGCCGAAGGAATTTCCGTTGATCCTTCGAAAGTCGAGGCCGTTCAGAAATGGCAAACGCCTCGTAATGCCTCTGAGATCCGAAGTTTCCTTGGATTGGCCGGTTATTATCGGCGATTCATAAAGGACTTCTCAAAGATTGCTGTGCCGCTTACAATGCTAACACGAAAGAATACTCCTTTCGTTTGGACCGATAAACAGCAAGAGGCATTCGATATTCTGAAGCAAAAGTTGATTCAAACGCCGATCCTAGTCTTGCCAGAAGGTAATGATGATTTCGTTGTTTATAGCGACGCATCTGGTACTGGCTTAGGATGTGTTCTGATGCAAAGGGGAAAAGTAATTGCCTATGCTTCAAGGCAATTAAAAGACTATGAGAAAAGTGCACCAACTCATGATCTTGAGTTGGCTGCTGTTACCTTTGCACTGAAGATCTGGCGTCACTATCTATATGGGACTCGATGTCAGCTCTACACCGATCATAAGAGTCTCAAATACCTTTTCACTCAAAAAGATCTGAACATGAAACAGCGTCGATCCTTGGAGCTTATCAAGGATTATGATTGCGAGATCCTATATCATCCCGGCAAAGCAAATGTTGTCGCGGATGCGTTGAGTAGAAAAGTATATCCAGAAAAGTGCTGTTATGCCCTAACTCCTGTAGTATTCTCTTCTGATCTTATTGAAGACATTCGGGTTGCTCAAGCTGAAGCACTGAAAGAAGAGAATATCGAATCTGAAAATCTTAAAGGGCAGTTACAATTTCTAACTCTGAACCATTTGGGACTTCACTGTCTCAAAGGAAACCGAATCTGGGTTCCTAAGTATGGTTCAATCCGTAGCACTCTTCTATCCGAAGCTCATCAGTCCAAGTTATCTATTCATCCTGGCAGCTCAAAGATGTATTTTGATCTGAAAGCTGATTACTGGTGGCCAGGAATGAAGAAAGACATCGGAAAATGTGTTGAAAGCTGCAAAGTATGTCAGATGGTTAAGGCAGAACACCAGAAACCCTTCGGGGATATGCAACCACTGCCAGTTCCTGAATGGAAGTGGGAGCATATAACAATGGACTTCATTACGAAGCTGCCAAAGACCAAAAGACAACACGACTCTATCTGGGTAGTCGTTGATCGTTTAACGAAATCAGCACATTTCATTCCAATGAAAGAAACTTATTCTCTGGATAGATTGGCACAGTTGTACATCACAGAAATTATTTCTCGTCACGGTGTGCCAAAGTCTATTGTATCTGATCGTGATAGTCGTTTCACATCCAGATTCTGGCAAGCACTACAAGAAGGGATGGGTACTCGGATTTCTATGAGTACTGCTTATCATCCAAATGCAGATGGCCAGAGTGAGCGTACTATTCTAACTCTCGAAGATATGCTTCGAGCCTGCATTCTTGATTTAGGTGGTAACTGGGATGACCACTTGCCGTTGGTCGAATTTTCATACAATAACAGTTATCATTCTACAATCAAGATGGCTCCTTTTGAAGCTTTGTACGGAAGAAAATGCAGAACTCCTACCTGTTGGCGCGAAACAGGTGAATTGCCAATAGCAGGACCTGCCCTTCTACAGTTGACTCATGAAAAGATTCAACTAGTTAGAAGGAATATTCTTGAAGCTCAAAGCAGGCAGAAGTCATATTATGACAATCGGCATAGATCCATCAGTTTTGCAGTTAACGATTGGGTGATGTTAAAAGTATCCCCAATGAAGAATGTGGTACGGTTCATTAAAAGAAACAAGCTAGCTCCGAGATTTATCGGACCGTTCAAGATCATTGAAAAGATTGGAAATCAGTCTTATCGTCTTGATCTACCAGCGGACTTAGCTGGAATACACCCTGTATTCCATGTTAGTCATTTGAGAAAAAGCTTAGCTGACGAAAGAGAAGTACAGATACCACACGTTAACCTACAGATAGATGAGAAGCTTCGCGTGGTTGAAGAGCCAGAACGTATTCTGGACTCGAAGACTAAGAAGCTTAGAAATAAAGAAATACAGATGGTGCTCGTCCAGTGGAAACACCACAAAGGTTCGCATCAGTCTTGGGAATCCAGAGATGTTATGAAAGCTACTTATCCCAGTCTGTTCGAACATAGCTAACTTCGGGGACGAAGTTTGTGCGTGGTGGAGCCCATTCTGTAACAACCTAACTTTTTATCAATTATGTAATAATGAATTTTGAGATAATAATATAATTTTGCTATATTATTTGTATTTGCAAATAAATGATTAAGAATGAAAAATTTCACTAAGTAAATATAATTTTAAATTTATATTTATGATTTAATTGAGTAAAATAAAAGAGATGTAAAATACAAAAGTTTAGTGGGTTAAAATTGCAAACATGACTAAAGTAATATATAAAAACCAAATTAATAGACATTAAATCATCATTTAAAAGAAATTACTCTCTCTCTCTATTCTCTCTCTAAAACCATACGGCCACATCAAAATTTATCAAGGAAGTTTATAATTTGCAATCAATTGAAGACTTAAAGATCAAAGGGAGTTACAAATAGCAACAATCAACAACAATCTACAAAGATATAGAGGTAATTTTTGATATTTTTGAAGAATGTTTCGGTTTTGATAAAAACCGAAACCAAAGGATTATAATATGAGAATTTTGATGTTGCATGTCTAAGATTTTAGAAGATTATGATGAATTTAAGTTAATAAATGTAACAGAAACAAAAAAATCCGTGATCAGATTGTCCAAATAAGCAAGAATTATGAAATTTTTATAAAATAAGTGTTCTTGACAAAAATTGCCTATTTTGGATAATCTTGACCAATTGATGATGTTATTGATAGGGAAATTAGTATAAAAACACTCAAATAATGATATTACATCAATATATAACGTTGCATGTTGATTAAAAATGAGTTTAGTGTATTATTGATAAAATCCGTATGAACAATATGAAGAACACCAAGAACATTTCTGGAAAAAATTTCTAAGTCCAGGGATCCGAATTCGGATGAGACCCGAATTCGGATGATGTCCCACTTCGGACACCTAAATTCGGATGAAACCCATTTTCGGATCCCATACTTCGGATAATAAATTATTATTTTTGATAAGTGTTGGTCCGAACTCGGATGATCCGAGTTCGGATGGTATTAATTCGGATAAAAGTTCTACTTCGGATGATGATCCGAATCCGGATGTGTGTTTGGTCCGAATCCGGGTGCCAGATCCGGATTTGTCCGAATCCGGATGGTCCGAATCCGGATGATCCGAAATTGGATATCCTATTTAGATATCTTTACAAAATTAAAGAAAAATGAATCAAATGATTAACAGAGTTATCAGTTATCAGAATCAGATAAAATAAAGACAAAGACATGAAATTGATATGATTTGACAATAATAATTTTGGACAGGTTCAGTTGATATCTGAACATTGACACAAAGAATTTAAAGACTAAAATGATGATGATAAAGATGATGAAATTGACATGATATTATCATGAATGAATTTGAACAGGTTCAGTATATTCTGAACAAAGATTTAAAGACTTAAAGAATTGAAAGCGGGTCGCTGATTTGAAAAGAATTGACAGGACAGATTGACAAAGATAAAATCCTGAGATAACTCAGGTGGCAGATTCATATATCTGTTTGACCAAGACCCAGACCTGTGAGTTATAGATATTCAGATTAAACATGCATAGATCCGGTTGAGATATATTGTTGCTGATAGATTTATTGATATTCACTTTATCAGCTGGAATGAGACCTGTGCACACCATGGATGGGTGTTGCCCAGTGGATCATGATAGCTATTTGATTATCTTTTCATATTGCATTTAATATTGCTTCAGACTTTGCTTTATGATTCATTGCTATCATGACTTCTAAGACATATGCCTACATCATTGATCAGACATTTGATAGATTGATTTAGCTTGACTAGCCCTTATGGTCTATTGTTCTAGACCTGGCTATTTCACCAGTTCTTATGAACTTGGTAATGACCTCCGATGTTCCGCCATATTGACTTACTGGTAGCTAGCCCAGTATGTGGCTGATCCCCACGATTTAAGCGTGAGTGTGGCTTGAACATCATCCGATTCTATGATTCTATATCTCAATCATGAGGGCTGTAGCGGCAGCCAAGACATATCACGCTAAGATTAATGACTCCGCTTGACACGCATGTTGATATTGAAAATCTATAAACTCACTAAGCGTTGCTTACAGATGTTGCATTAATATTTTACAGGAAAAGCCAAAGGAAAATCACCTGCAGGACCTAGTACTTAGGTCATTCAAGATCCAAGTTTTGAAGATTTTCTAGACCACTACTCAACAAATCTTTCTGGTATTGATTGGAAGACAACAATTGTGGTGGTTCTGGGTAGATTTGATGTAATGTATGATATTATGATTAGATTAGATGTTACCCTTTTATAACTTTATTTTGAAATATGTAAACTTAATCCTAATCTTGTATGTACATGTAATTTTATTATTCCGCAATTTAATTACCCTATCTTAGTATGGTTGATATCGTATTGCTATTTGTGGGACCTAGACTCTGAGGACTGACCCGGAAGGGGAGGTCTTCACACAAAACGATTAGAGTCAGTAAGCATGGAAGATTTAGACTTGACATAATTTTCTTTTTGTTGGTGAGTGGGTTTCTTAAAAGACTTGGATTTGATCTGAGTCTTTTTAGAAACCTCATTTTTGAAAGGTTTTGAACACTCACCTTTATAAATGACACAAGAATTTTTTCTGTAGACAGTTACTTCCACAGATTGTTGAAAAGATTGATTTACCAATTCTTCTTCGCTCTTAAGAAGAACATCTTGAAGATCAAGAGCTTTCTTTTGAGACGACTTTAATTCCTTTTCTAAAACAGTGATTTGTTTTTGAAGAACTTTTGCAGGAATATAAAGTTGAGGAGTTGATTTTACGATTTCTGTTTTCAATTCAGCTTCTGAATAAGTTGACAAGAAGTCTTCCTCTAAAGTGGGTACTCTAGAAGAATAACTCTCGTTAAGTTCTTCATATTGAAAAGAAATTTCTTTTTCTTTGTGAGCAACACGTTTCTCATTTTCTTGGTTTAAAACTTCTTTTGATGACTCAAAAAAGAAAGATTTAAGACCTGCTCCCATATAATTCATGTCATAAAATAAAGGTAAAACATTTTGTGCTTTTTCCAAATATTTAGGATTTTTAAAACAGATTCCTTGTTTAGAATGGTAAAACCTAGTTTCTTTGGGCTGATTTAAGTGGATAGTTTGTTTCGTTTGACCCCTTTTTAAAATTGCATCGTCAAGGGTCTTTATTCGTGAGTATAAGCTTATCCTTTCTTCTTCAATCATTTTATATTTTTCTAAACTGTCTATATTTTCCATATTTACCGCATCTAACTGTTTTGTAAGTACAAAAATTTCTTCTTTTAAGGAGAGTTTTTCTTTTGATAGCGTTTCCATGCAAGATTCAAGATATATATTCCTGTCCTGAACATCTACTTTTTCTATTAACATCTGTTTTATAACATTGTGATTAGTTAACCACTTTGAATGATATAATTCAGACGACTCTTTTAAAGTTTGAGTTTGATGTTCAGCCTGTACACACTTTGCAGTTTCAGCATTTAATCTAGCTTGAAGATCAAGAATATGTGTGTGCAGTGTACATTCATTATCTACAAATAAATTATTTACATGTGCAGGAATGTAACAGGAATATACCTCATTTGTCTCAGAACCGGATGTAGAGCATTCGGGATCGTTCGTTGTGGCCATCAGACATGCTGGTGGATTTTTCAATGTCTCCCCCTCAGCAGCATGATCTGAATTTTCAGCAGTGGAAACAGCACAGTTCTCCAACCCAATACGATCAACCATGTAACAGTTTTTGCCCTTGTCATCCTCCTTGTCGGTGTCTTCAGCATCCCAGTAGTCTTCCTGGGCGACGAGGGCCAACGCATCGTTTCTTTTCTTGGCGGCCTCCAGTTTCCTCTCGTAGTAGCCGACGTCTCTGTCGAAGTTATTCTTGCACTCGCGAGCAAAGTGGCCCGGTTTACCACACTTATAGCAGAGACGCTCATCCGCAGCCTTCGGCTCGTCTGCTCTCGGCCGTTCATCTCTTCTCTCCGCCGGCCGCTTATCGGCGCGGCGATGCTCTCGACTGTCATCTCTCCTTCTGTCCCTTCTTTCAGGCTCTCTCCGCTCATCTCAGCGATCATCCCTACGATCATCTCGTCGATCGTCCCGCCTCTCATGGTCCCGCCTGTCGTCCCTTCGATCATCGTGCCTATCGTCTAGCCTTTCATAACGGCGATCATCTCGATAGTCGCGTCTATCGTCATACCTGCGGACATCCCGATCATCCCTTCGGTAATCGTCCCTGCGATAATCATCGCGTCGTTCATCCCTTCGGTCATCTGTGTACCTCCGTGGACCGGTGTCGTAATGGAGTTGATTGTTAGTCTTGTTGGAGAACCGTCGTTGTTGGAGACGATTGGTCCACAAGGCTGATAGTTCCTGTATAGAAGCTTCTTCCTCATCAAATACCTCACGTGGAGGAGAAGCATACATGTACTGCGACGACGAAGAACCTGGAGCAAAGGATGGTGTCGGAATATGCGTGTTGGTGATCAAGGCGAGTGAATCATTCGGTTTCAAACCGGTGTTGGCTGATAGCAGAAGAGAGGCCAATTGATTCGCCATCAGCTTTTGTTGATCTACATCCCCTTGATACTTCTTTAGCTCCTTAAAAACGACATTGATGGATACCTCAGGAATGTTCAGGACTCGTTTCGTGGCCCGACAAGCAAGCTGCCACTCGGGAGCTAAGGCGGCAAAGAACTGGATGTTGATGTCATCCCTATCCTTCTTTATGTGCAGTTTGTTCAACTCATTCAGGACCGCACAGAACCTTGTAAACGTGGCTTGCATAGATTCCCCGTCTTTTGCGCGGAATTCTGTAAACTTCGCCTTGGCCTCCTCAATCTTGGCACGATCATCCAGGTCTGCCTCCAGCATCTGGACTTCCAATTCGTCCCACATTTCCTTGGCAGACATTTTGCTGTCTACGCCAACCAGAATATCAGTGGGGAGGGCCTGATAGATCAGATACTCTTCCCTCTTATCGGCATGCTGTCTGTCTCTCTCGGCGTCATTGGTCGGTTCGCGTTCAACTTTTGAGGCTAAGACATGGGGGTCAGCCTCAGGTCGGGCTGCTATCTCCCGATAACAGATGACGGGACCTTCGGAGATGGACTGAAGCATTAAATTCCCAAGCGGTTGCATTCCAACGAATTTAAGGAACCGGGATTTCCATTGTTCATGCTCATCTAGATAGAGAACAGGTGGTCTGTTCTCAGATCCGAGTACGAGAGCTTCGCGAGACATGATGATGGTGCTGATGAAAGATTTAAAATCTTAAAGGTGGAAACTGGACACGGATGGGCTGGACTAAGGAAGAATAGCACTGTGGATGGTGCTAATTCGGATAAGAGACTGATTTCGGATGGGAAGGTGTTTCGGATGAAGTGATTTCGGATGAACAGTGTTTCGGATGCTCAGAATTGAGTTCGGATGAAATGGGTTTCGGATGGAAAAACCTAAGTCGGATGAACAGTGAATTCGGACGGATGATGTAATTCGGATGAGAACCTACATCGGATGGACAGCCTAATTCGGATGGTAATTCGGATATGGGCGAATACGGATGCTTAGAAGTCTGATGGACCGAATTCGGTTGAACTGGATTCGGATGCACAGGATGACTTCGGATAATGGACTTCGGATGAACAGAAGTGTTTCGGATGAAGTGTGGGAATCGAATTCGGATGGTCCGAATTCGGGTGAACAGTGGACAGCGTTTTAGGAAAGTGTCCAGGTAGGGGACCGAATTCGGATGGTCCGAGTTCGGATGGTCTGAAATGGATATGGTCCGAATTGAAATTTTAAAAATTTAAGCACAAGTCCACAATAGTAAAATGGGAATGCCTGATAAGAACTTCGGATGGTCCGAAGTTCGGATGGGACCTAAGTGGCGTCCGAAATAGGCAGTGGGAGATCCGAAATGCACCTGAAGTTGGTCCGAATTGGACCGAAGTGTGGTCCGAACTAGGATGGTATTTGGTCCGAATTAGGATCCTAAATGGTCCGAATTGCTACAGTAATAGGTCCGAATTACAGCAGGTTTTAGCAATTTTCTAAGGCAGAACAGAGCAGAAGTCGATTTGTTCAGTTTTAAAGCCTAAAAAACATTTCTAAATGATTGATAAACTATTTTAAACACTTTTGGTGATTTAAAATAACCTAAACCACTTAAAAACAGTAAAAAAACAAGCTAAAAAACCCACTAAAAACCCATATTTTTGAACTTTTTAAAACTCTGATTCTTGATGATTTTTTCTGGAAATATGGAAGTGAATGAACTCGAAATCAGTATATGATGATATTGTGATGATTATAAGACTATAAGAACACAAGAAACACTTAAAACAGAGAAAATGAAGATCTAACCGAATGGAGAATGAAGAACACGAAGAACACCTTAAAAACCCAGCAGAATCCGTAATATTCAGTTGAAATCCACCTTTTGGGCTCTGATACCAATTGTCAATAGTGTAATTCCGTAATATTTTCAGCACCTTTAGAATCTTTATCAAATCCCAAGAAGAACAAAGCTCAATATTTGAGAAATGATGAAGAAAAGACAATAAGAATATTGAGAGAATAATATGCAAGTGGCGGGTGCTTCTATTCAATATTGTCAACCGTGTTTTACAATGTAACCCTAGGAGCCTATGTGTAGGCTCCTTTAATTAAGTTTCAAGGATAGTCGCATTTGGTCCTTGAACTTTACAAAAGACATAAACTACCAAAGGAAAACATTACAAGACAAAACATAAACTAAATAACTATTACATGATCGAAATTTAATATCTAACACCCTAGGAGCTATTCATAGCCTCATTTAATTATGTATGGACCATTGACATAAATGACCCCTAGACTTTTACATAGAAATAAATCACAAGGAAATAAAATACAAGACTAAACTATAACAAAATAATTATTACAAAATAAGTCCACATGATCGAAATTAAATGTCTAACAATCTTTCAAAAAGTGATTCTGAGTGAAAATCGAACATTCGATTTCAATTTGGGATCAATTACTGGAGTTTTTGTTGAAAATTGTGTTTTTGAACTAGGTTTTTTATCAGTTTATGTTCAAACTCGGGCAACATTATATTCATAGCTTTGATCGAGTTTCAGATAGTGTCATTCGAGTTTGATGTATGGTTTATTCAAGTTTTATCCTTCATTGATCGAGTTTGATCCTTAATTGATTGTGTAACATCCCAATTTTTGGACAGATATGTGGAATTGTTTAATTGGATTAAATTAAATATTAGTATCGAGTTGGACTAATTATTGAGTTATATGTGAAACCGCCACGTGATGAGATTTTGGGTTAACCGGGTTAGGGATTTAAGCTTAAATAAAAGATTATGATTTTGGTGATTATAATTAATTTGAGACCCGACGATATAAATTTGTGTTTTAGGATAATGGGATCAGATATTGGGTGTTGGACCGAGTTTAACCGAAAACGTATATAAGGTTGAGCTAATTTCTTGCTTGCTTTCATTTCCACCTTTCCAAAAATCAGATTGTGAGTGTGTTGTGAGTGTGTTGGCTTCCAGATTCAACAGCAAGCAGAGATTGAGAGTTCAATTTGTGATTAAAGCTCCCAAGTTCATCATCTCCTTCTTTTATTGAGTTAAGGTAACTTGAGCTCTAAATTGTGAATTTAATGTTGTTGATAGTCTCTAGGATTTTGAATTTAGTTGAGTTATGTCTCTGGATAACTTTGTGGTGTTTTATTAGTATCTATCGAGCTAATTTTGAGATTGGGGAGTGATTCCCCTGGCTGAGCATGAAAACAGAGCTTACTGGTTCTGTTCGTTAGTGAGCGCGGTTGCGATCGATGTTCTTGAGATGGATCAATGGCGGTTTGGGCTGAGTGCGGGTCGCGATGTGAGCGTGGCCGGGATCAGGTGAGCGCGACCGCGATGGTCAAGTGCGACCGCGATTAGGTGAGTGTGGTCGCGATCCAGCTAGTGTTAGGGTTAGGGTTTTGGGGCTTCTGTAAGTCTTGTGTATGGGTTCCTGGGATTGTGTGAGTAATTGGGGAGTCGTGTATAGGGTTATTGAATTGTGATTGTGATATTGAGTCAGTGTATTGTGATTCCAGGATCTCGAGTTGATAGGATCGGGGACGGGCAGGGACAGAGACTTGAGTAGTGAGACTTTAGGGACAGGTGAGTTTGCATGTTTTTCTGAGATACTTGTACGATTATTTTATTATATGTTATATATTTAATTTCGATCATGTGGAGTTATTTTGTAATAATTATTGTGTTATCGTTTAGTCTTGTATTTATTTCCTTTGTATTTTATTTCTATGTAAAAGTCAAGGGGCCAAAGGTGTCATTGTGTGATAGTTAATTAAAGGAGCCTATGTATAGGCTCCTAAGGTTTGTAACCTTGTACACGGTTAATATTGAATACACTATTGCAACCGCCAACCTTTAATATTCTCTCAACATTCATATTGTCTTTCTTCATCATCACACAATTATTGAGCTTGTTTCTTCTTGTCTATGATAAAAGATACATTAAAGTGTTGATTATTAAAGGGAATACAATATAACAATTGGTATCAGATCTAAAAAGGTGGATTTCAACTTCCAAGTTTCGGATTCTGCTGGGTTTTCTTCATATTCATCGAGTTCTTCATCATTCCATTCGGTTAGATCCTTTTAATCTTCAGTTTTCAGTTGTTTTTGTGTTATTATTGTCATATAATCATCACATTATCATCCTATACTGATTTAGAGCTTAGTAGGTTCAATCTTTCCATAAAAATCATCCATAATCGGTTGTTTTTCAAACTTTAAAAAATATGGGTTTTAGTGGGTTTTTGCTTGTTTTTTACTGATTTTTAAGTGTTTTGGTATATTTTAAAACATCAAAAGTGTTTAAAATAGTTTCCTAATCATTTAGAAACAATTTTAGGCCTTAAATCTGCTAAAATCGAAGTCTGAACTGTTCTGCATTTTGAATATCTGTCAAAAACCTATTGTATTTCGGACCAAAACTGTAGCATTTCGGACCACCTAAGACCCAAATTCGGACCATTCACAACCCTAGTTTGGACCTCATTTCGGTCCATTTCGGACCTCACTTAGGTGTATTTCGGACCATCTTAGTGCCTATTTCGGACCCTAATTCGGTCCCATCCGAACTTCGGACCATCCGAAGTTCAGATCAGACATTTTCATTTTCATCATTTGACTTGTGCTTTAAATTACACTCTCATTTCGGACCATTCCATTTTGGACCAACCGAATCCGGACCATCCAAATTCGGTCCCCATTCCTGGACTATTTCCTAAGTGTTAGTCCGCATTAGCCACTGTTCACCCGAATTCGGACCATCCGAATTCGGTTCCTGTTCCATCAGAACTATAAACTGTTCATCCGAAGTACCCCTGTTCACCCGAATTCGGTTCCTCCAACCATCCACAGTCCGCACTGTTTATCCGAATCAGGTCTCTGTCCGAACCAGTGTGTTCATCCAAATTCGGTCCTTGTCCGAATTGCTGCCCATCCGAATTCGGCTCAATTCGAACTCAGAACCTTCATCCAAATTAATACCATCCAGTGTACTCTTCTTCCTAGTCCAGCCCATCCGATTCAAGTTTCCACCTTCAAGATCTTATTTCTTCAATCAGCACCCTAATCATGTCTCGTGAAGCTCTCGTACTCGGATCCGAGAATAGACCACCTCTTCTCTATCCTAACGAGTATGAACAATGGAAATCTCGGTTCCTCAAATTTGTCGGAATCCAACCCCTTGGAAACCTAATGCTTCAATCCATCTTTGAGGGTCCCGTGATCTACTATCGGGAAATCGCAGCCAGACCCGAGGCTGACCCCCCTGTTCTCGCATCTAAGGTTGAACGAGAACCAGCTAATGACGCCGAGCGTGACAGACAACATGCCGATAAAAGGGCTGAGTATGTCATCTATCAGGCCCTCCCCACTGATATTTTGGTCGGAGTAGACAGCAAAATGTCTGCTAAAGAAATGTGGGACAAGCTCGAAGTGCAAATGCTGGGGGCAGATCTCGATGATCGTGCTAAAATAGAGGAAGCGAAGGCTAAGTTTACAGAATTCCGAGCCAAAGACGGGGAATCTCTGCAGGCTACGTTCACAAGGTTTTGTGCAGTCCTAAATGAGTTAAACAAACTGCACATTAGAAAGGACAAGGATGACATAAACATCTAGTTCTTTTCAGCCTTAGCCCCCGAGTGGCAGATTGCTTGCCGGGCCACACGACGGGTTCTGAATATTCCTGAGGTATCGATCAATGTCGTCTTCAAAGAACTGAAAAAGTATCAAGGGGATGTGGATCACCAGAAAGAGATGGCAAATCAACTCGCATCTTTGCTGCTATCTGCTAACACTGGCATCAAGCCCAATGATTCCCTAGCCTTGATCACTAACACCAATATTCCCACTCCATCCTTTGCACAAGGTTCATCTTCATCACAGTACATGTATGCTTCTCCTCCACGTGAGGTAATAGATGAGGAAGAAGTCGCGATTCAGGAACAAATAGCCTTGTGGACAAATCGTCTCTAACAACGACGTTTCTCTAACAAGACTAACAATCAGCTCCGCTATGACACCGGTCCGCGAAGGTACTCAGATGAAAGGAGAGATGAACGACGCGATGATTATCGTCGGGATGACTATCGCAGGGATGATAGGGACGACAGGAGGTATGACGACAGACGCGACTATCGAGATAATCGCCGTTATGAAAGGCAAGACGATAGGCGTGAGGATCGTAGGGATGACAGGATGGATTATGATCGGAGAGACGATCGTCGTGATGATCGCAGGGACGACCGCAAGGATGACAGAAGAGAAAATGAGCGTAGGGATAGAAGGAGGGATGGAAGCCGAGAACCTCGCCGCGCAGACAAGAGGCCGGTTGAAAGAAGGGATGAGAGGCCGCGAGCCGAAGAACCGAAGGCGCCGAGGAGCGTCTCTGTTACAAATGTGGAAAACCGGGCCACTTTGCTCGGGAGTGCAATAACAAGTTTGACATGGACGTAGGCTACTGCGAGCGGAAGTTGGAGGCCGCGAAGAAAAGGACCGATGCAATGGCCCTCGTCGCCCAGGAAGATTACTGGGATGCTGAAGATACCGACGAGGAAGATGATAAGGGAAAAAATTGTTATATGGTTGATCGTCTGGGGTTGGATCACTGTGCCATTTCACCTGCTTCTAGTTCAGACCATGCTGCTGAGGGGGAGACAATGAAAAATCCACCAGCATGTCTGATGGCAAAATCCGACAATCCCGAATGCTCATCATCTGGTTCAGAGACACATGAGGTATATTCCTGTTACATTGAAGAGCATGTAAATAATTTATCTGTAAATAATGAATGTACATTGCACACACATATACTTGATCTGCAAGCTAGGTTAGATGCTGAAACTGAAAAGTGTGTACAGGCTGAACATCTAGCTCAATCTTTAAAAGAGTCGTCTGAATTATATCAATCAAAGTGATTAACTAATCACAATGTTATAAAACAGATGCTAATTGAAAAAGTAGATGTTCAGAATAGGTTATATATCTTGAATCTTGTATGGATAGGTTATCAAATGAAAAACTTTCGTTAAAAGAAGAAATATATGTACTTTCAAAACAATTAGAGACAGTAAATATGGAAATTATAAACAGTTTAGAAAAATATAAAATGATTGGAGAAGAAAGAATAAGTTTGTACTCACGAATAAAGACCTTTGACGATGCATTTTTAAAAAGGGGTCAAACAGAACAAACTCTTCACTTGAATCAGCCCAAAGAAACTAGATTTTACCATTCTAAACAAGGAATCGGTTTTAAAAATCCTAAATATTTGGAAAAGGCCTAAAAAGTTTTACATTTATTTTATGACATGAACTACATGGGAGCTGGACTTAAATCTTTCTTTTTTGAGTCATCAAAAAGAAGTTTTATACCAAGAGAATGAGAAACGTGTTGAAAACAAAGAAAAAGAAATTTCTTTTCAATATGAAGAACTTAACGAGAGTTATCCTTCTAGAGTACCCACTTTAGAGGAAGACTTCTTGTCAACTTATTCAGAGGCTGAATTGAAAACAGAACCTGTAAAACCAATTCCTCAACTTTATATTCCTACAAAAGTTATTCAACATCAAATAAATGTTTTAGAAAAGGAATTGAAGTCGTCTCAAAAGAAAGCACTTGATCTTCAAGATGCTCTTCTTAAGAGCGAAGAGAAATTGGTAAATCAAACTTTTCAACAATCTGTGGAATTAACTGTCTACAGAGAAAATTTTGACATGGTTTCTTAAACATTGAAAGAATTTTCAAAAGAACAAACAGTTTCTCAATCCACCAAAATCCCATGTGTGTCATCCAACAAAGGTAAGACTAAAGCTGAAACTTCTTCTTTTATTTATAAAGGTGAGTGCTCAAAACCGTTTTAAAAATGAGGTTTCTAAAAAGACTCAGATCCAATTCAAGTCTTTTAAGAAACCCACTCACCCACAAAAAGAAAATTCTGTAAAGTCTAAATCTTCCATGCATACTGACTCTAATCGTTTTGTTCCTACAGATTATGTAAGAAGAGTTCCTAAAACCACCATGCTGGATTTTTCAAGTTTTTTTGTGAAGAAGGCTATAATGACATGTGAATTTGTTTCTAGAGATAGGATGTCTGTAATCTCTGAAAACAATGTGTGTAACAATGTATCGAATTCTGTTGCTTGTTTAAAGTACTCTTTCAGTGAATTATTTAATCGATGTCCAACTCGTTATAGGCGGAAAGTTCACGAAAAGAATGCTTATGTGCCATACCCTGTTAAAAGAATTCGGAAAAAGAAAATAAAAAATGTTGCATCATCAGCCACAAATAAAATTGAGACTTTCCGTTGCCGAGGCCCAAAACCAAAGCAAAGGTCAAAAAGATCTCAAAAAGTCAAAGACCGAAGGCAATGTCATCGCCTAAGGTTCCAAAGCCCAATAAATCCAATCTTCAATGGATTCCAAAGGGCTATGCATCCGGACCACACATAAATGCTAAATGGGTTCCTAATACTGCACATGTACCATATACATCTGGAACTCCTAACAAAAAGGGACCCATATTGAGATGGGTACCCAAAGTTGTGTGATCTTTATGCAGATGGTTCTTGGTTACTTCTGATCAAGACCCGTTCTTCAATGAAATGGCTTCTAGTTACCATAGACTAGGACCCGTTCTTTTTCTTGTCGTTGTGCTTAAACCGACACGTTTGGCTTCTGTGCACACAGCTCAGGACCCGGTCTTAACTCATCATGTTTTCTGAACATCTCGGTTCAGAACACGGTTTGGTTGTAAATAAACGATGGATGTGTTTGAATGCATATAGTTTTTCATTATATGAATTTATTTGCTTTTCAGGCTAAACCCATTTGGTATATGGATTCGGGTTGCTCCAAGCATATGACGGGAAGAAGAGGATTGCTGTCCAACGTAGTTGAACAATATTGCGGGACGGTAAAATTCAGGAACAACCATCAGGCTCATATTAGAGGATACGGGGACTTAGTTCTAAATAATCTAGTCATCAATGATGTTGACTATGTTGAGGGATTATCGCATAATCTATTTAACATAGGACAGCTTTGTGATAAAGGACTAGAAGTAACATTTAGGGCTAAGAACTGCAGTGTAAGGAGTATGGATGGAAAAGAAATCTTATCTGGTTCCCGAAACTCTAACCTTTACACCATTGACGTAGCCAGGCTCATAGTAAAGGATAACATTTGCCTCTTATCAAAAGCCTCTTCAAAAGACTCTTGGTTGTGGCATCGAAGGTTATATCATTTGAATTTTGACAATATCAACAAGCTGGCTGCGAAACAACTGGTCAAAGGTCTCCCTGAATTGCGTAATGAAAAAGGACCATCTCTGTGGAGCTTTGTTGACGCAGATAAACCTGACCATGTTTATGTGCTAGATAAAGCCCTCTATGGTTTAAAACAAGCACCTCGCGCATGGTATGATAGTCTTTCTAATTTCCTTATTTCTGCCGGTTTCAGCAAAGGTGTAGTGGACACAACTCTGTTCACGAAAAAGGAAGGCCCACACATAATTCTGGTACTGAATATATGTCGACGACATTATATTTGGATCTACTGACAGTAATTTCTGTAAGGATTTTTCAGCCCTAATGGAGTCCAGGTTCGAGATGAGTATGATGGGGGAAATGAATTTTTTCCGCGGATTACAAGTCAAACAACTTGATAATGGGATTTTTGTGAACCAGTCGAAATATAGTCTTGACATTCTCAAGAAGTATAAGTTAGACTCTTGCACGAGTATCGCAACTCCCATGGCCTCCAATTGTAAGTTAGACACCGATCCTTCTGGGAAAAGTGTCGATAATACAAGATCCTTACTGTATCTGACTGCTAGTAGGCCGGATATAATGTTTTCAACATGTCTTTGTGCTCGCTTTCAGGCCGACCTTAAAGAATCACACCTACCAGCGGTAAAACGCATTTTTCGTTATCTTAAGGGTAAACCCGATCTTGGTCTATGGTATCCAAAGGGAACCGATTTGGATCTTACCGTTTTTTCAGATGCTGATTTTGCAGGTTGTAGAGTTGACAGAAAAAGCACGTCGGGAGGCATACAGTTCTTGGGAGATAGACCGGTGAGTTGGTCCTCCAAAAAGCAGAATTGTGTTTCAACATCCACAGCTGAGGCTGAGTATGTAGCAGCTGCAAGCTGTTGCTCTCAAGTGCTGTGGATGAGAACACAATTACGCGATTATGGATTCTCACTCACCAATATCCCAATTTACTGCGATTCTCGAAGTGCAATTGCCATTTCTTGCAATCCCGTGCAGCACTCTCGAACGAAACGCATAGATATCAGGTATCATTTTATTAAAGATCACGTAGAAAAGGGAACCACTGAGTTGTATTTTGTTGGCACGGAATATCAACTTGCGGATATATTTACTAAAGCTTTAGACGAACCTCGTTTTCAGTTTTTAGTATCCCATATCGGCATGTTGAATCCGCCTTCCAATTAAATATTAGATTTTGTCTTAAATAATTCTATTTCAATCTATCATGATTGAAATTCCTTTATTTTAGAAGATATCTGTTATTTAAATTTAAGGATTGTGTCACTAAATTGAAACTCAATATTTCCTTATCTATATACATTTTTAATAATTAATGATCCTGACAAATTGCTGTATGAATTGTTCATCAGTGAGTGGGACGTAAACATAATCCAGTTTGTCTGTATCTTTAAGGCTAAAACGGTTCACGAAGTTAATCTGGAAAAGAAAAGGAAATGATTAGGTATTTATTTGAGGGGGAGTATAGTTAGGATGTTAATTTTTTATAATTCTTTGCTTCTTTTTAAATTTTAGTAGTTAAATTTTTTAGATTTTAGGTTGGTTATATTTTAGTTTATTTTTAAGTTTAACTTAATAGTTCAGAAAATCCCAAAAAGATTTTAATTGTTCAAATTTATCAAAAAGCCAAAAATATTTTAGTTTATTTTATTTTGCTTTAGTTTATTTTTATCGTAACTTAAATGATAAATGAAAATACCAAAAATATTCTTATATTTATTTTTACTTTAATAAAATTGAGTCTTTATCATATTCAATTAAAATAAATCATCATACTAAATTTTCAACAAAATTATCATCTGTTCGTAGCATAATTACCCAAAAAACATAGATATGAAATAAATTACTAATAATAATTTACTTAAGATTACTTAAATATTTAACAATTAATTACACTGATCTTATATTTAATTAATATATAATTATTTAAGACACTTAAATGATTAACTTTTAAAATTTAATTGAACTAATAATTAAAATTTTAGATGGTATAACTTCATTTAACTAATATTTCAATTATCAAATAATTAAATAAAGATATAGTTTAATTTATGACAATTTACAATAACATTTAGATTTAATTTAAGTAATATTAAATGTCAATTGCTAAAAATAACAATATTTTTTATTTTTTTTTATCATTTATAGCAACATTAATTATTATTTTTATCATTAATAACATCAACTTATGTAGTTTTTATAATTAATAACATCAACTTTTATATTTTGTATCAGAAAGGAATAAATAACAATAAAAGATATAAAACAAATATTTATTATAATTTGCACTTAATTTTCATTGCATATTTTGTAAAAGAATGAATCTAATGCGATAATTATTTGTTTATGTATATATGAATTCTTAACTCTGTATATTATATATACAAAGACATAATTACACGTAATAAACGTCTAAAGCATCAAAGCAAAATGAAAATCTCAAATACAAAAAATACCAAGATGTAAAATAATATTGTAACATAAATATTGGTAAAAAAAACATGTATGCATTGTGTTTTTAAATTTATTGACATAAAAGCTGAGTTATATGCGAAAAATAAAAGTATTAGTTACTTGATTTGATAATAATTTATTAATAAACAATAGTAGTTTCCATTTAATTAACTATTTGTTAAATATGTAAATGTACTAACATAGTGATTCTTAAAGATATCAATTGGTTAGGTTTATGATATATAGATATTCAAAATTTAAAAAAATCTCACAATCACATGGTAGTTTGATCTTTTATTTCAAACTTACGAAATAATCATTTTATTTCTTTTGATACCCCCTCAAACAAATAGTCCTAAAAAACCTAAACAAATTTATATAAACGATTGTTTTTTTAATTATATCATTTGTATTTTATAACTTGGTTTTGCTAGATTACTATACAGAAAAAATTGTAATGAACTAAGTTTTTATCTCACAAAATTTTTCTTTTGTAATTTTCTCAATCTAGAGTTTATATAGTAGTGATCATTATAAAGACATATTTTTAATAATTACATACGATTTAAATAACAAAATCAATAGGCCCATGCATAGCACGGGCCGTCGTGACTAGAAGTTTTAAAATTGAAGTTAGTATTATAAATGCATGCTAAAATTAATTAAATTATCCGTAATTAATGAAGTATATAAAGTTATAAATTAATTCAAATCCTTTTTTTATGCAGTCATGTGACATCTCATATTTTTTAAGACAAGGTTGGAAAATTTGTTTTCTTTTCTTCGGTTTTCATCCCAATCAAATTCACTCATTGCTAAAAGTAATTATTATTGTGTCCCCGCGTACTTATTTCTAAATTAACTTAGGAGGTGTTATAAATCGTTTACTTTACAAGTCTTAATTGACGATAATCACATGTAAATAAATATTGACATAAAAAATAAATAAATAACTATAAATATTCTGTTCTCTTATTGAGAATATAAATACTTGTTTAACTTGGTTTACAAACTCTTTGATTCTTTTCATTCTAACAAAGAATTACGAAAAATAAAGGGTTTATTAAGGAAAAAAAACCCAACATGTTTTCACTTTTTTTACGTGTTGTCTTTCCATGTTATTTTTTTTTTCCATAAAAACCTGAACCGGGTTTTTAAAAACTAAATAACCGGTATCTAATGTCCAAATTTCATTAAACCAAAAAGAAAATAATAACTTAAGATTCTTTATGGAGAAAATAACACGAAGGGATGAAAACGTAAAAACACATGGAAACATGTTGGTTTTTTTCCTAATAAACCCAAAAATATAAGTTTAACTAAACTTAATATTATATTCATTTTTATTAAAATTTAGTCTCTCGTCCACTTGTAAAATTTAAGTAATTACACTTTCAGTTGATCCATGCATAAAGCACCCATAATCCTCATGAAATCCTCATGGCAATCTTTCAATCCAAAAGGTAACAAGTCCAAATTCCAAAAACTAATTAAAAACAAGTCTTGCAAGCCTGTATAAACACCTTCTTGTTTGACTCCACCGTCATCATTCATCAAGATTATAAACCTGCAACTGCACAGTAATTTCTCCCTTATCCACCGAGTTTGATGAGGCGGAGAGTGCCGTTGTTAAGTGTGCCATAAGTTCGAGGCCTGCTCAAGTTCGTGGGTTGCCTGTCAAGTTCGTGAATGCTTAACTTCGGGACCCTTAACTTCGAGACCTCCTTAAGTTCGAAACCCCTCTAGGTTCGAGACCCCTTATCTTCGAGTGTGTCAAGTTCGAGAACCGAACTTCGTGGGTGCCAAGTTCGAGAGCTCCCTTATGTTCGTGAGTACTGACTATGTTCGTGGGCTGCTCAACTTTAAGAGCAGGCTAAGTTCGAGACTGCTTTTAACTTCGAGAACACCTCACATTCGAGAGCCCTTAACTTCCAGAAGACTAAGTTCGTGCAGGCCGTAACAGATTCGTCTCCGGTCGTCTTCTCCGGTTGAACTCGTTTTCCCGGCGGGAGAAATTTGCAGAAAGTCAAGACCACCACATCAACTCTTTCTCCTTCGATTTCCGACGTTGACTCCTATCTTCAACGTAGAACCAAGAATCGAGTATTCAATGAGAAGAATAGAAGAACGTCCGTTCAAGAAACCGAAAAACTTGCAACTCCTCGTGAACCTTTGATCGCTACACCCACAGTAGTGGATTTCTTGAATTTCCCTGCGAAAACTCTAACTCCAAGCGACAATGGCGGAAACTACACCTAGAGGTGGGCAAAATCGGGTTTGACCATCGAACCGGGTTGAGTCAAAAAGTTAAAAACCGGGTTGGACGAGAAACCGGTTCGGGTTGAACCCGATTTGGGAGGTTGGGAAACCCAACCCAATTCTAACCGGTTGGGTCCGGGTTGAAAGCGGTTCGGGTTGAAATACCCGGTCAAACCGGGTTTTATATATATATTTTTTTAAATTTCATATAAAAAACTTATTCCAACATTTTATTTTACTAAAAACTTATTCAAACATATTAAAAAAATTATTCAAACATTTTATTTTACTAAAAATTTATCCAAACATATTTAAAAACTTATTCAAACATAACTAAAACTTCAAAATTTATTAAATAAACTAAATTTACTAAAAACATCAAAGTTACATTTTTAATATTAACTACTAAAAATCTCGTAATCAATATATAATTTCTATTGAAACGTAAACATACTAAAAAAAACATCAAATTTTATTAATTAAAAACATCAAAAATAAAGTTGAAACATAAACTTAAGTTATATATTCCTAACTTCGTCATTATCAAATTTTATTAATTAAAAACATCAAAAATAAAGTTGAAACATAAACTTAAGTCATATATTCCTAACTTCGTTATTGGTATCTTTTTCGGAGGTAGCCTCTCGCGAAGCTTCGTCGAGAGCAATTTCTTCATCGGAAAGTGAGATTACATGCCTTCTTGAACCTCGATTTCATGTATTTGTTCTTCATACTCTAGTTCACCTTCGAGTCTTGATGTGTGTTGTATACGTTCGGCCGCGTTTAAGTAATCCTTCAAGCAAATACACATCTCTAATGATGCCGGTGTGAGTTTTGTTCTTCGTATAGATAATACCCTGCCACTAACAGAAAAAGCAGATTCCGAAGCTACCGTAGAAGCTTGGACGGTTAGTAAATCTCGGGCCATAGCGCTTAGAACGTGAAATTGAGATTCCCTTCCTAGCTTGCCACCAAGCCAATATATCAAATTGTGAGAATTGTTGGGGTCCCATAGTAGCCAAAAAATCGGTTCCCCGTATATCTCCCAAATTCGCTACTTGATTGTCCGTCACCCTCACCCCTAGATCGTTTATTGTTTTCTTGTCTTAAACTATTATATAAGTTCAACATCGGATCCGAACTATTAAAAGTAAAATATGATGATGAATCCGAAGTTGAAGAAACATTTGTTGAACCATATTTATTAAAATAAACTCCAAATAACTCTTTAAAACATTTGTTAAAATTTGTTTTTGTATTATGCGAAAATAATACATCATCGTCATTCAAATCCAAATCCAAAGAAATTTTATCAATAAGTAGTTCCACCCCACTAATATTCAAACATGGGTTTAATGCGGCGGCACAAGTAATTATAGGTGGCCTTTCTTTAAATATTTTCTAAGTTTTTCTTTCATTGGCGCAATAATACTTGGAAATACTCCACCCATAAATTCGTATGTACCTAATGTTGAACACATTAAAAAGATATGATTAAGTATCAAATGACTCGTAGGATAATAAACACCCGATAATAAAGTTGTTGCATTTTTAAAAATTTCGAGCATATCGATCATTTGTTTAATTGTATTCCAATTATCAACCAAAAATGGTGTAACTAGTCCCTTAGCGGCATGAAACATCTGTAATGTATCTTTTTGACGTAAACCACATAAAAACATATGATGAGTCGAATTCCATCTTGTCGGAACATCCCAATTAGGGCCCAAGAAAATGAAATCCGTGTCCTTACACAATTTCATATATTTTTTATATCTAATTTTGTGGGAACAAAATATATCCGATAACATTTGTTTATAACTATCTTTTATAGCACTCATTTGGGTTGTCGCTAGTCCGTCTTGCACAACCAAATTTATTATATGTGCAACACATCGACTATGATAAAAAATACCTTCCAAAGGGGGTTTAAATTTTAGAATTAGTTTTTTACGGCGCTAGTATTATTACTCGCGTTATCAAATGATATTGAAAAAACTTTTTCTTGTAGATTAAAAAAATTTATTGCATCACGTAAAATTAAAAATAAATTTTAACCCGTGTGAGGATACTCAAAGCTTTCAAAAACAATCGTACGTTTCATCATTTGCCATGTTACGGGATCAACCCAATGTGCGGTAACACAAAGGTATGAACCGGGCAAACCATGAGGAGCCGACCAAACATCGGTTGTTAAGTTTACGCTTGTATTTAAATTTTGAAATCCTTTTTGTAGTTCTATTTTAGCTTTTTATCCATAATTTCAAACAATCGCGTTTAAGAGTAGCACAGCTTACTTGATTGTATCGCGGTTGAAGAGTGTTTTGGATCACCTTAGTTAATCGCGAGTTGTCAAAGTGATTGAACGGCAAACCTTCTTGAATCATGAATCATGCAAATTCGTGACGACACTTCTCCGCCGAGTAGGCAAAAATACCTCCATCCCGTGACATCGATGCTTGACCCTCTTCCGGAATGGTTTTGAGTCCTTGACAATATTTTTCGGTATGCAACTTCAACGTCGTATTGGATTCGGGTTTCAACAAATGACCGCAATGTTTACATTGCGCCTTCACCGACCCATCCGACATCTTCACCATATTGTAATTACACCAAACTTTTGGGTTTCGGCTTGTTTGCAATACTTCAATAATCGTTGGTGTAGAACCAATACCGGTGGAAGCGGTAGTACTTTGAGTTGCCATTTTTTCGAGCGTTTTTGCGAATTTTCGGTAATAATAATGTATTTTGAGAGAGTGTGAGCAATGTGAGTAAACCAAATCAACTAGACATATTTATAGTGAGCTTGAAGGGCAAAAAAGTAATTAAAAAAAAAGCAAAAAAGGGCTATATTTCAAACCGGGATCAAACCGGTTTCCCAACCCGGTTTCTCAACCCGACCCGGTTTGAACGGCTATAATGGATAACCGGGTACAACCCGCCGGGTATTGGAAAACCCTAACCGGTTTTGGTCAAACCCGGGTTTGACTGGGTTCGGTTTCGGGTTTTTTCGGGTTCGGGTTTGGGTTTTTTGCCCACCTCTAACTACACCTCCTACGAGAACCCAAATCGAAAAACCTGCCTTTGATACGACTTTGTTGTGATTATGCACATGTAATCAAATCAATGAAGAAGAAAAACTTGGAATCTTTATTGAGAAAACAAAGAATTATTTACAAGAATGTAGATGAAGAAAAACTTGAATAGAGAAGAAGACTATACAAATTTGTTGTTGTGTGTATATACGAAGTTGTGATGAAATTCAATCACTGCTTTTCTCTTTTGTATCTATATATATTGAGACAACTTTTCACCTATTACCCTCTAACTATTGTCTATTGACAATCTACACCCTTTGACTTAGTAAAGTCACACTATTATTGACAAAAACTAAGTTAAAAATTAAAATATTAACTTGTGCTATAAAAGATTATTGGTTTCTAATTATACATGATGTATGTGTAATTTAAAATTTTAAATCTCAGTTGTCATTGGAGCGCACAAATATAAGAACATATACTTAAAAAGTTGAGCATTATAAGTTATGGTGTTCGTTTAACTATTTATTTTTATTTTAATAAAATTGAGTCTTTATCATATTCAATTAAAATAAATCATCATACTAAATTTTCAACAAAATTATCATATGTTCGTAGCATAATTACCCAAAAAACATAAATATGAAAAAAATTACTAATAATATTTTACTTAAGATTACTTAAATATTTAACAATAAATTACACTGATCTTATATTTAATTAATATATAATTATTTAAGACACTTAAATGATTAACTTTTAAAATTTAATTGAACTAATAATTAAAATTTTAGATGGTATAACTTCATTTAACTAATATTTCAATTATCAAATAATTAAATAAAGATAAAGTTTAATTTATGACAATTTACAATAACATTTTAGATTTAATTTAAGTAATATTAAATGTCAATTGCTAAAAATAACAATATTTTTTATTTTTATTTATCATTTATAACAACATTATTTATTATTTTTATCATTAATAACATCAACTTATGTAGTTTTTATAATTAATAACATCAACTTATGTAGTTTTTATAATTAATAACATCAACTTTTATATTTTGTATCACAAAGGAATAAATAACAATAAAAGATATAAAACAAATATTTATTATAATTTGCACTTAATTTTCATTGCATATTTTGTAAAAGAATGAATCTAATGCGATAATTATTTGTTTATGTATATATGAATTCTTAACTCTGTATTTTTTATATACAAAGACATAATTACACGTAATAAACGTCTAAAACATAAAAGCAAAATGAAATCTCAAATACAAAAAATACCACGATGTAAAATAATATTGTAACATAAATATTGGTAAAAAAACATGTATGCATTGTGTTTTTAAATTTATTGACATAAAAGTTGAGTTATATGCATAAAGTAAAAGTATGAGTTACTTGATTTAATAATAATTTATTAATAAACAATAGTAGTTTTCATTTAATTAACTATTTGTTAAATGTACTAACATAGTGATTCTTAAAGATATCAATTGGTTAGGTTTATAATATATAGATATTCAAAATTAAAAAAAAAACCTCACAATCACACGGTAGTTTGATCTTTTATTTCAAACTTACGAAATAATCATTTTATTTCTTTTCATACCCCCTCAAACAAATAGTCCTAAAAAACCTAAACAAATTTATATTAACGATTTTTTTTAAATTAAAATATTTGTATTTTTATAACTTGGTTTTGCTAGATTACTATACAGAAAAAATTGTAATGAACTAAGTTTATATCTCACAACATTTTTCTTTTGTAGTTTTCTCAATCTAGAGTTTATATAGTAGTGATCATTATAAAGACATATTTTTAATAATTACATACGATTTAAATAACAAAATCAATAGGCCGATGCATAGCACGGGCTGTCGTGACTAGAAGTTTTAAAATTGAAGTTAGTATTATAAATGCATGCTAAAATTAATTAAATTATCCGTAAGTAATGAAGTATATAAAATTATAAATTAATTCAAATCCTTTTTTTATGCAGTCATGTGACATCTCATATTTTTTTAAGACAATGTTGGAAAATTTGTTTTCTTTTCTTCGGTTTTCATCCCAATCCAATTCACTCATTGCTAAAAGTAATTATTATTGTGTCCCCGCGTACTTATATCTAAATTAACTTAGGAGGTGTTATAAATCGTTTACTTTACAAGTCTTAATTGACAATAATCACATGTAATAAATATTGACATAAAAAATAAATAAATAACTATAAATATTCTGTTCTCTACTTATTTCAATTGAGAATATAAATACTTGTTTAACTTGGTTTACAAACTTTTTGATTCCTTTCATTCTAAAAAAGAATTACGAAAAATAAAGGGTTTATCAAGAAAAAAAATTAACATGTTTTCACTTTTGTTGCGTGTTAGTCCCTTCATGTTACTTTTTTTTCCATAAAAAACCTTAAGTTATTATTTTCTTTTTGGTTTAGTGAAATTTGGACATTAAACCCCGATTACAATTTGTGAACCGGGTTTTTAAAAATTAAATAACCGATATCTGATGTCCAAATTTCACTAAACCAAAAAGAAAATAATAACTTAAGATTTTTTATGGAAAAAATAATATGAAGGGACGAAAACGCAAAAAACATGAAAACATGTTGGCTTTTTTCATAATAAAACCCAAAAATTTTTTCATAATAAAACCCAAAAATAAAAGTTTAACTAAACTTAATATTATATTCATTTTTATTAAAATTTAGTCTCTCGTCACTTGTAAAATTTAAGTAATTACACTTTCAGTTGATCCATGCATAAAGCACCCCTAATTCTCATGAAATCCTCATGGCAATCTTTCAATCCAAAAGGAAACAAGTCCAAATTCCAAAAACTAAAAACAAGTCTTGCAAGCCTGTAAACACCTTCTTGTTTGACTCCACCGTCATCAAGATTATAAACCTGCAACTGCACAGTAATTTCTCCCTTATCCACCAAGTTTGATGAGGCGGAGAGTGCGATTGTTAAGTGTGCCATTGCGCCGGTGAGTTAGGCGTGGAAGGTGAAGCGGTTGTCGAATGTAGGGATCAAAAGAAAGTTGCATGTGAGAGTTACGTATAAAATGCAGTGAATAAGATGATAAGCGTAAAGCAAACCCAAATGGAAGGCGATGCAAGCCATAGATTTTTGTTATCGAGGTTTATATCCTGTGAGAGTTTGAGATTGTAACGCTTTGTTCAGAAAAACCGGTCTTTTGCATTTGATGACGGCTCTTATATATAGAAGGCAGGTTAAAAGTTAAAGGTTCGACCGTAGGAGTGGTCTTGTTGAAGGTGGATTCAACCAGAACTCACCAGCAAAAAGTAAAAACTCATAAGTATGATGTTCAATGTCACATGCAATGTGAAACGTACTCACAAAATTGGAAGGTTTTTGTACAACGTTCAAACAGAGTCTAAATGAACCGAGTTAATCCCAAAATGTCTACAACCAAATAACCAATGCCCAAATTCGTGCATTTGTGACCTGTATATGAAGTGTATGAACGATTACCACAACGCTACAATTATACTATAATCAAATTGCAAATATATAAACAAAGGGAATTAAGATTCTTGTTAAATTGACTAAAGATGCGAAGAACCACCTTTAGAAATTTTCACCAAATTAGTACATTAACAACATAAAATGCTGCTATCATAATTTAATATACAAAAAAAATGCATAAATCAATGAACTAAACAAAAGTATATAAACCATATCACCCAAATTCACCATCTTAACACCGAATCTAAGTTGTGCTTTGCAGGGTGGGTATGGTCTAGCAATGATTAAAACTGAATTTTATATATAAACATACTACATAAAATGATATATGAATTTACAAGCAATTTCACTGAAATAAACAGTTCAATAAACTTTTGAGATCAAGATTTTGTTTGCAACAGAAGTGACGCGTGAATCTAAGGTGCAGTGCAAACAAAATCAATGGAGCATTTCTGGGATCAGTAAGTGAAGCCCATTTAATTATGTCATTCGCTTGAATAATATCTACATAAAGAACATGCAGAAAGATATCAAAATCAAACGATGGACATTCATAAATTGTCAGCTTTTCATTACCATTAAAAAAAAAGGAACTCCTATAACCACAAGAAAAGATCAGACAAACATTGTACCAATATAATACTATGCATAAGGAGAATAACATTAGTTAGATCAGACGGATAGAGAAAGTCATTCATGACGATTCCCATGACCAGATCCGAAACTAATTCTCCACTATCTGAATCTATTTTGTTCACGATTGACAAAAGTTTATGACGAAGGGAAAAAAGATTTGCATACTAATTAACGGAAACAATATGACTATGTGCTTCCCGGTGCATCACTTCCTGCGGCAGGTTCTCTGTTCAGGTAACGGATAACACCATCTTCGACCCCATCAAGTGCATGCAAAGAAAGTTGAAACAATTAGTACAATCATTATTGTATATGTATTTATAGAAGATTTATTTCAACAAGGTAATACATATTTGCAATAAAAAAATTACAAGTTCACAACAATATCTGTATAAGGGTAGCAGTTTGTGTATGGTACAGGACAAAGCCAAATATAAACGAGCTTTAACTCGAAATTTTTATAAGTCATTAAGGATACAAGTTGTGAAATGTTTGGAATCTAGATTCAATTACAAATAGCTATAAATGTCAATTTACTTCAACCGTAAATTTTGATGAAATATAAACGAATTCTAACTTTTTATATTATGATCCCAGATATCAAAAACACTAAAAGTTAACTTCAATTTCTTTAAAACAATATGCATGTAAATATGTGGTTGTGAATGTTGCGTCTAAATGACTTTGGCAGGCTGCTGTTATAATGCTACCAAGTACTATTGAGACATGGCACATAGAAGATGGGAAAATGCTACCACTAATAATATAAATGCCACAGAGGATCAACTTGTGATACAACGCTAGTTTCCCGTATATAAATGTTGCCGCAGTGGTTAGCATCAGAGTGTTGTTTATGCTGTGAGAGTTTTTTAAATGAATGACGCTGCTGAATGTTAATATAAAGTTCAAGAAAAGCAAGCTGAAGGCAGAGTACGTAGTAGACAACAAATTGAAGTAATTCACAAAATACTTGTATAATACAAATTCATACTAAGCACATGTATTGTAGTATTAACAATTACTTATATAAGCTTTATTGAAGGTCAAGGGAGGCACATAAAAGTATGTCTTAATTACATATAACAGTTGCACTATCATGCATTCTTAGGTGCTGTTTGGTTCACGGAAACCTTTTTGAAGGAACGAAATCTGTCGAATGAATGTAATTCTGGAAGGAATGAAATCTGTCAGAATCCAAAAGCTGTCACTTATTGGTTGACAGGAAAGGAATAGATTTCAAATTCCATTCTTTGCTGTTTTTTGTTTGGTTTGTATCTGTCAAAGGAATTGAAAATTAATTCTAAGGGAATCCCGTGGAATTCTTAAAGTAATGCATGACTGTATTATTCTTTTTCAACTTCTCTTTTTTATAAACTTATTATTCTCTAATTTTTTAGAATAACTCTTATAACATATGGGTTTCTAAGCTAGTACGTGAGAAAAGGAGAACATTGAAATGTCATTTGTTAATTTTAAAATATTTTTTTTTGTTTGTAATTTGTTATATTATAAAAATATAAATCTAATTTATTATTAATAAAATAAATAATGACTAAAATTCTTTATTTTTACATAAAAACAACTAATCTAAACCAAACATTACCAATCTAACTTAAATCAAATCATATGTAAATTATATTATCTATATATTCACTAAAAACTTAAACTTTAAAAGAATAATAACTAATTACCATTCATTTGTATTTAGAAAACAAAAAAAAATAATGTTATTCGCTCTTGTATTTTTAAATATATATTTGTATGTATTAATTGTTAGTTTATATATATCTTATATAAATAATTATGTATTAAAAATGTATGTATAATACGTAAATAAATAAATTAGTTTCTAATATAGTATAATATGTAGTATATATTAAAAATGTAATAAACTGCATGTTTAGAGTCTCACGTTTATTATTGATTGAACTTTTTAAAAATCACGTTTTTTATATTACAATTGCTTTTGCAGTAGTAGTTTTGCACATAAAATTTAGCAAAACTTCAGGTAAATGGAATGAAATGTGCATTCCTTGGGCCCACCCCCTTGGAAAATAGATTCAGGCAATCAAGGGAAAAATTTTTTGTCAAGGGAATTCTCTTTCCTAAGGATAAACCTACCAAACAGGCCACAGAATGGAATGTCCATTCCAATTCCACGGGATTCCCTCAGGAATCTGTGAACCAAACAACTCCTTAATGTAGTTATAAATTGGAGCTTTGTCTGTAAAACCATCTTTAATCCTTTGATCGATAAGAACTTAAACCTTTCAACAAAACAGCCACGTCCTCGTCTGTTCAGACCCTATGAAACAATCGTTTCTTTGGTTCATCCTTCCTATGTTCTTTGTACCATTTTCATTTCCTGGCGCATCATATGCTTTGTTCGTTTAGTTTTCACAAGAGATCTTTTTACTGATTTCCTTGTAGGTTTTATTTTAGGTTGAACTAACTGACTTTTTAGATTTTGATTGTGCAACAGGAGTTGTTCTTCCTCTTATTTAGATTCAAAACAGCTCTCGTTACACCATCGAATTCTAAAAAGTTGGTTGTTCGTTCAGCCTAAAATCAAACCTACCAAGAAATCAATCAAAAAATCTCATAAAGAAACTAAACGAACAAAGCATTATGCGATAGGAAATGAAAACTAGGAAGGATGAACCGAAGAAATGACTGGTTGAGAGAGTCTGGACAGACGAGGACGTGGCTGTTTTGTTGAAAGGTTTTAGTATTTACCAATCATAAAAATGGGTTTACAGACAAAACTCCATTTATTACTACATTAAGAATGCATGATCATGCAATAAATAAGATGGGAGCCAAATTTTAAAAGGAGTTGCATTATCAGTTCACTCCAATTTTATCGAATGTCCCCAAATTTCATTCCATGAGCCAAACGGGGCCTGAGTTTCTACTACTTTGTCTCTCTTCTTTCAAGTTTGCAACTTTGCATAAATACTTCAAGTCATATGTTTCCTCATCAATGGTGGACTCGCACTAGTTTGCTACTATGTGGTCATCTGCTGGTTTACTATCGACTCTACCTTCTCACTACTACTTTCTAAATTGATCTTTTCATCTACACAAAATAATTCTTGGTCGACATCCTATGCAACCCTGATCATTCAACGAGATCATTCTTCGGTTATATCTTGTAAACACTCGGTCACTCATACCGGCCATGTCCAAATAATATTCCAGTCCTAAAACGAACACTTCTAAGCTCAATGCGACTTCATGATACTGCTAAATGCAACAAAATATGCACATTGCATCAAGGATTGAAGATATTTGAGCCACCCATGTTAGTGGCTCTTAAGATCGAGATACTTGTGATCATGCCAACTCGCCGAGTCATAATAATGCTGATCCTGCAAACGAACTATAGTTGGTCAATGCAACACTTGTGGATGAATTAGAACTGGTTGTAGAAACTGCACCAGGGACATTGTTGTTGACTCTGTACTCGTGGCATCATTAGAATATTTACCATTGATGTTTCAGAAGCCGCTATTACATTGATGTTTCGAAAGCCACTATTCTTTGAAATTCTTCACTAATGATTAAAGCTGCTAAAACATCCATGAACGGTTCTTTCTCTGTGCCATGTGACGAGCTCGTACATAGTGCCAGCTGGGAACTCGTCATCTGATGGATCGATATCATCCCTAACCCTTTCATCCTTTTCATCTTCAATGTAGGTTTTATATGTGAGACAAAGTAGGATCTCTCCAGCGAAACCCTTGCTTGGCAGTCCCCAACCTCTTTTGAGGAATCCTGCCTTTTGGTACCCTATCTTTCAAAGATCCAGATCCACCTGAAATTATGGTTCCATTAGGCAATGTTGGGGAAGTATGAGTCGTTTAAGTATCTCGGACTAAAGTCTTGTTATTGTTTGAATTTAGGCGATCAACATACAGTCCAAAAACTAAAAGGAACTTGTTGGTCCTGAAAGGTTACCCAAGTATATAGCCTTAAGCTGTAGGGGGGGGGGGGTGTGAATACAGCTATTTAAAAGCTACACACAATTTTCTCAATGTTTGTATGTATTATCAACAAATGTTAATTACAAACGAGCTTGAATGCGGAAAGGTTCAAGCTGAGATGACAGATACAACCGTATGTTTAACTAGCCTAAGACAGACTTAAACTAGTTACAATGAATACACTCACTAAGAATCACTCACTGTGTTTACAAGACTCTGAGGAACAACTTGAACAAGAACAGCTTAGACACTGAGTACTGTTTTATTCAAGCAGACTTGCATGCATGAAAGACTTACTTTGAATGCACGTTCACTCTTGGTTTCAGCACGTAGCTTTTTTGTTGGTACACCCTGTGTGACGATAGCAATCTAATCGATCTAACATTTTGGTTTAAGTAATATTCAATATTCAACATTGTGGTTTAACGAGTGCGTGTTATATATGTTTATATATGGTTGATATTTATTAGTGTTTGTATGTTTGAACTTGATGTAACGTATTACAAGAAGTTCAAACATAAAGTACAAAGATAGATTCAATCATAAAGTAATAACATAAGTTTCAACACTTAGTTGTTTATGTCAAAGGCTAGATTCGAATTATATATGGGTTGACATTCGAATCTGTGATAGATTCAAATGTGACCATAGATTCGAATGAAGACCAGATTCGAGAGTGTCTTTGTGGACAGACTCGAATGGGCCTTGGGCCAGATTCGAGTTTGGCCCACAACAGACTCGAATCAGGGTCTATAATTAGGGATAGACTCGAGATATTATCAGACTTTTGGCAGAATTCGTGAGGAATTAAGCTTAAAGCGATCTCGAGTTTATCAGCTTGGTGCGTGTTCTTTAGGAGAGAATCAGTTCGTAGGATCGTTCGTCAGTCGTTCGTTCAGCCTCTGATAGTCTCCGTGTTTCGTAGTTGAGAGTTTTCCGTCTAACCGTTAACGAGGATTCCGCACTCGTTGACGGATCCGCGTCTAGATAGATCTCGTATAGTGGTAGACCTTACAAGTGGTATCAGAGCCAACGGAGTGTTCGTGGTGTTCTTCGTGTTCATCAAATACATTCTAGGTTTCTTGACGCTAGTTGGACGATTTTTCTCTCAAAATCGTGTTTTTTGAGCTTAGCAAATAGTAATCCGGGAAACACTTTGTGGTTTTTCACGTTTTTGATTGAAATCATTATTTTTCCTTGGAAAAATACTGGTTTAATCTGAAAACCGTCAAAAAATCAAAGTGTTAGCCGTTTTTCGAGTTTGCGGCGCTCGAATCTAATAGGGGTAATTAGGGTTATACTTAGTCTCGAGTCTAACCAAAATACGCTCCTTTCGAGTCTGTTTCAGAAGGTTTCGAATCTACCTTGTTTCGAGTCTGTTGCTTCATTCGAATAGGATCTCGAGTCTACTTAGTTTCGAGTTTGTTTCGAGTCTAGCTTAGTTTCGAATAGGGGTTTCGAATCTGCTGTTACTTCGAGTTTGCTGTCATCGAATCTAAGGGCCATCGAATCTAAGGACTTTTTCGAATCTGACATAATTTCGAATCTACTTGAATTACAACACTTAATCGAATTTAATCCCAAATAAATAAGAATCTGATTACATTCGAATCTACCTAGATTCGAAAGAATTAATTCTCTTTAGTTTCGAATTAAATTAATTCAGGTCAAGTCAATTACTTTCGAAAAGATGTCTAATCTTCAGAAATTCCTAGAAATGGACCACGAGGTCGGAAAGGCAAACGCACCGCCTAAGCTGATGAAAGTCGAGGATTATTACTGGTGGAAAGACCGATTTACTGATTTCGTGCGTTTTAACGACATGCGCATGTGGGTGTGCATCGACGAAGGGTATATTCCACCAGTCTCAGAAGTAGAAGGCCGTCAGAAGGTCTTGTCATACCAAATGATGAAGGAGGATGACAAGAAACTGTTTGAAGCCGAAAACAAAGCTTTCTCGATAATCCGTATGGCTTTACCTCAGGATATACTGCACACATTTCGGACTCAAAGGACGTCGAAGGAACTTTGGGAGTCTCTCGAGAAAAGGTGTGAGGGTAATCCTAGGGTGCGTAGAAAGCGTACAGAGCTGTTGAAACAACAGTTTGCGATTTTCAAGGCGATTAAGGATGAACAGCTGGATGATATTATCACCAGGTTCTAGCACCTGATAACGGAACTTGAGAGTCATGGAATTGAGTATTCTGACACTGACAAGAACAACAGGCTTCTTGATGCCTTACCAGCCAAATGGGCTATGTATGTGGCAATGATCAAGCTGAATGAGGACAAGTATTATACTCAATCTCTCGATGACATTGTGGGAACGTTGAGGGCATATCACTTCGAGCTACTGAAGGCCGAAAATGACTATGAACAAGTCCAGAATCCAGCAATGTATTTTGGAAAAACATCAAAATCTTCAGTCACAGCTGAAACGAAGACTGCTACAACGTTTTTCACCGGAGAAACGTCATCACCAGCAGAGTCTGAAGACTCATTGAATCGCGCGTTCTTAGGATTAGGAAGATCGGAAGAACCGCAGCCTCAAGTCCAACAGGCATCGACAACTCAGAGTTATTCGAAGATGCCCATGAGCGCAAAGTCTGCGGAAGAGCATTTGAATCTACTTGCTTCTTTTGTGGCCGCATACGGAAATTGTGTTCAAGGGAAGATTAACGATCCTGCTCTATGGGACGAGGATTACGATCAGGTCGACCCTGATGACTTAGAGGAAATGGATCTTAAATGGCAACTGGCCATGGTAACCCAGAGGGTTAAGAAATTCATTAAAAGAACTGGGAGGAATCTGCAGATGAACAATAAGGGGATAGGATTTGATAAGTCCAAGGTGAAATGCTACAACTGTCAAGGACTGGGACACTTCGCCAGGGAGTGTCAGAGACCGAAAGTGGAGACATACCAAGGACAGAGTCAGCATCAGGGACAATTCCAAAATCAGTCCCAACAACGATATCTTCCGAGTTCATCATCTGGTCAAGCCAATCTAGCGGGTCTACTATCCAATGTTAATTCAGACAGACAGCTAGATGGTACGTATGACTGGAGTTCACATCCTGAGTCGAATGCTAGAGCCTTCATGGCTGAAGTCACAGAAACTGGATGTAATGGGGACGAGCAGACCACACGGGACAGCAGTCCGATGTGGGTAGAAAAGGCGAATGATCAGACAGTGCTGGAGTTTGTTGCTCAAATGGCCAACGTGGAATCTGATAACTCAAAGGTTAGTCTGACTTATTCTCTATTTCGTGAATTAAGTGCTTTGTGTGTTAATTCTAACGATAGGTTAAATCTAGTCCTAGAATCACATAAAACCATATCTGCTCAAAATGAGACCTTAAAAATTGAAAATGCTAGCCTAAATGATATCAAACAAGATCTTAAAGAAAAGCTTAAGGCTGATGCTCAAGACGTAATAGTTCTAAAAGACAAACTCAGTGAGCAGTGTGTTAGGATAGAGCTAATGTATGAGCACGTAGAAGCCTTGACCAAAAGTCTTAAGGATAAGGACATAGAGCTAGCCGAAACAAAGGTTAAGGTAGCAGAGGCAAATAACAAGTTAGAGAAGTTTAGGAATTCGAGCCTAAATCTAGGGAAAATTTTAGATGCCCAAAGACAGTCTAAGAAGCCCGTAGGTCTAGGATTTCACGAAATTCATCCTCCTTTCAATGCGAACTATGTGCCTCAACCTCAGGAGAAAACTGACAAGTCAGTAGACTTAGAGGACCTACCTGAACCGACACCAGAGCCTATAGTGGAAAATACACCTAAAGTGGCTGACTCAACCATCAAGGTTAAGAAAGTAAAGTTTGTGTCTTCCTCCAGTGAAACACCTGCAGGAAAACAAAAAATTGCTTGGGCTGATCAGGTCGATGAGCCAGACACCGAAGATGTACCAAAGGAAATAGATACTAGTGAGACACCTAGATCTAAGGGAACACATAAAAAGTCCATAGATAAGATGTCTTGCTTTAGATGTCACGAGAAGGGGCATGTTGCTTCTCACTGTCCGCTTAGGAAAGCCGATGTTACACCTAAGACAGTGAATCCACCATCTATTAAGCCCTCAACCAGTGTGGCAAGCACCAGCAGTTCTCAAAGTACCGAGAAAGCTGTGCAGGCCGCACCCAAACAAGTTGTGAAAAACACACCGGTTAAGGTTGGACCAAAGGAAGTGATTAGGACAAATTCACCGAATCGTGTCATTAATCAATCTAGGTCAGCACCACAACAAGTCTATAGGAGCACAACACCTAGCAGGTCACACACTCCAGTTAGGTCTCATACTCCAGTTAGACAGTATGCACCGGTAAGAGCTCAGGGATCACCGTCCGAAATGCCTTATAATAGGAATTATTCTAGAGCTCCACAACAAATGCCTACTCCAATGCAAAGAGTGAACTTAAATCACTCGGCACCACAACAGAACCCAGTTCAAAGGCCCAAGTCACCTGAAAGGCGAGATGGGTATTTGAAAGAGTTCAAGTATGTGGACGAGAATGGTATTACCAAGTCAGTCATGGCTTGGGTTCCCCGTGATAACTAACCTATTTTCTTTCATCTGCAGGAGATTACCACAGGTCCAAACAACAAGTGGTTCGTCGACAGTGGCTGCTCCAGGCACATGACAGGGGAACGGGGTCTGCTTACAGACTTCAAGGGGGGAAATCGGGGATTCGTATCATTCGCGGGTAACAAAGGTGGAAATATCACGGGTACTGGAGTGGTCACTAATGGGACAATCACGTTGGACCAAGTTTATCACGTTGATAAACTGGTTCACAATCTCATTAGTGTATCTCAAATCTGTGATAAGAAGAACTCGGTGTTATTTACTGACACTGAGGCGTTAGTGCTAAAGCCGGGATTCAAAAATTCCTGAAGAATGGGTACTGATGCGGGCGCCAAGAAAGAACGACTTGTACATGCTGGATATGAACAAGCCGGAGAGTTCGATGGGGCCAATCTGTCTATTATCCAAAGCTTCGGAGATGGAGTCCGTACTGTGGCACAGACGCATGGCTCACCTGCACCTAAGGAAGATGAATTACATAACGAAGAATGGACTGGTGCAGGGTGTGCCTATGAAGAGCTTTCAGTTCGAGGACAAGTGTTTACCGTGCATGAAGGGCAAACAGCATAAAAAGACACACAAGTCCAAGAAGCAGAATTCAATCGCCTCAACATTCGATTTGTTGCATATGGACCTTTTCGGCCCTATCAACAAAAGGAGTATAGGAGGTAGTTGGTTTTGTTTAGTTATCACTGATGATTACTCACGGTTTTCATGGGTTTTCTTTTTAGGTACAAAGGACGAGACAGCTTCAAAGCTCATCGGGTTCTTAGACCAAGTGGAGAACTCCTACGGAACAAGGGTTAAACATATTCGTAGTGATAATGGGACTGAATTTAAAAACTCTGTAATTGGTGTATATTGCCTATCAAAGGGCATAGTGCATCAATTCAGTGCACCATATGAACCTCAACAGAATGGGGTGGCCGAACGTAAAAATAGAACATTGATTGAGGCTGCAAGGACTATGCTTTCGGATTCAAAGCTTCCTACCATGTTTTGGGGGGAGGCAGTGAATACCGCGTGCCATATTTTAAACCGAGTCCTTACAGTCAAATCTTTGAACAAAACATGCTATGAAATTTTGAATAAACGGCCACCTAACTTAACTGGATTCGAACCGTTTGGGGTACCATGCACCTTATTGCGAACAAAACATCAACCGAAGTTTGGTGAAAAGGCTGACGAAGGATACTTCCTAGGTTACGTGCCGAACTCACCAAACAAACGGGTTTTTAACAAAACGAGTGGTACTGTGGAGATTGTGTATAATATTGAAGTCACAAGTTATACACATGAACCCCAAACTGGTCCGGAATGGTTATTTGACTATGATAAATTGTTTGAGTCATTTAACATTCCTTTGGATGATACTGCAGGTACAATCGTAAAAGACATGGCAACGTTGCACCTAAATGACGATGGCCATATCTTTCCGAGGACTACGTTTGAATCCACATCCGAGCCTACTTCGACTGTAGATAGATCTCCAGAAGTCGATGTTCCTGAAGCACCTACCACTGAGAATCAGTCTCAAGCATCAAATTCCAACTCTGAGGAAAACGTCCATGAGGAGGAAAATGTAGAAGCTGAGCCTGTTCCCCCATTAGGTGAAATAGGATCTAACTTAGGAGATAATCTAAGGGTTGATGATATAGAGACCTATAGGATTAACAAGAACCATCCATTAGAAAGCATCATAGGAAATCCTAACGAGGGTGTGAGGACTAGGAGTAGTTTAAATAACAACACTGTGTTGTTGTCGATGATAAATGACTCCGAGGCATATCACACATGTCTCTATTCATGTTTCATATCGCAAGTAGAGCCTAAGAATGTGCAAATGGCACTTAAGGATAACTCCTGGGTTGAAGCGATGCAGGAAGAACTTTCGCAATTTTGGAAACTAGAAGTGTGGGAGTTAGTTCCATTACCTCGAGGGGAAATTGCCATAGGAACCAAATGGGTTTTTAAGTGCAAAAGGGACGATCGGGGTATAGTCACGCGCAACAAGGCTAGGTTAGTTGTAAAGGGTTTCAACCAAGAGGAGGGAATCGATTACAACGAGGTTTTTGCACCAGTAGCAAGGCTGGAAGCCATTAGGCTGTTTCTAGCTTTTGCCTCCTTCAAGGGCTTTAAGGTATATCAGTTAGATGTTAAGAGTGCTTTCCTATATGGGAAAGTGAAGGAGTTGGTGTACGTAGAACAACCGCCCGGATTTACAGATCCAAAATATCCTGATAGAGTATATCGATTAGATAAGGCTCTATATGGATTGCATCAGGCACCTAGGGCGTGGTATGAGACTCTATCCAACCATCTTTTAGAAAACGGTTTTGAAAGGGGTAGGATAGATAGTACTCTGTTTGTTAAAAGGAAGGGAGAAAACTTTATCTTGGTACAAGTGTACGTCGATGATATCATCTTTGGATCATCAGACGAACAGATGTGCAAAGATTTCGAGAAGGTGATGAAGTCTAAGTTCGAGATGAGTGCTATGGGGGAGTTAAATTTCTTTTTAGGGTTACAAGTTGACCAGAAGAAGGAAGGGATGTTTATCCATCAGACTAAGTATGTCTATGACATATTAGAACGTTTCGGGATGGAGGGAACTAAGTTGACTGCCCATTTCAGCACGCCGATTCAAGTGAATCATAATCTCGGGCCGGGTACTGAAAGTGATACCGATGTGGGATCCGACTTTATATCGGCCATGATTGGTCACTTATGTATTTAACTGCTTCAAGACCTGATATTATGTTTGCTGTTGTGTATTTGTGCTAGGTTTCAAGCGAATCCGAAGGAGATGCATATGAAAGCTGTGAAGCGGATTCTACGATACCTCAAGTCGAAACCGAAGCTGGGACTTTGGTATCACGCGGAGGGAGATCTAGAGTTGGAGGCGTTCACGGATTCTGACTACGGAGGATGCAGCTTGACGCGCAAATCAACAACTGGAGGTTGTCAGTTCCTAGGAGGGAGATTGGTATCCTAGCAATGCAAGAAACAAACATCGGTAGCCGTGTCAACGTGCGAGGCCGAGTATGTTGCTGCTCACAGGTTCTGTGGATACAACAACAATTGCGGGATTACGGTTTGGCTTACACTCAAACTCCAATTAGGATAGACAATCAATCTACAATTGCTATAACAAAAAATCCAGTTAAACATAATAAAACAAAGCACATAGACATAAGGCATCATTTTATTCGTGATTGTGCTGAAAAGAACTTAATCAAACTGGTAAAAGTGGCAACAGAAGATAATAATGCAGATTTATTTACCAAAGCGTTTGATAAGTCACGGTTTGAGTATTTAATTCAACTGAATGGAATGCGCAACCCAGAGTAATTGGACCTTAGTATTAGTAGCTTATTTTCTTTTTAGTCGTAGTATTTCTTTCTTTACAGTAGTCTGCTAATTTAGGAAAGTTTCTATTTTTGGTAAGTTTCTATTTTTAGTAAGTTTCTAGTTTTAGTAAGTTAGTAGGTTAGCTTATTTATTGCTATTTCTTATGAAAAAAAAGAGAGAAAATCATAAAATTACAAAAAAAAAAAAAGAGAATATCAGAAAATGAGTTAAGTCTTAGATACATAGGTTCAAAGTGACGAAAATTAGCACAGTCGTTACAAACTCTAAGTGTTTAGGCTTTCACACATAATGCAACTAAATTCTAAGTGTTATACTTTATTTAGTTTGATGTGTTGGTAGGCATAATACATATAGGGAATCTCAAGGCTAATAAAATATTCTAGAAAAGTCAAGCGTGTCACTAACTTCGATGTATGACAAATCGGTCTTAATTTTTATGTACAAGACATACAAACTTTGAGTCTAAATGAGGTATGCAAACTTTCTGGGGATGTATGGCAACATCAAATACATCTTAAAATGGAAAGAATAGAAATATCATATAAAACTGAGAGTCGAAAACATGCAACTCTGTTGTACGTAAGTACAGACCTGTTGTCTCTGTTTAGATTCGGGTTAGCAGACATGTCGCTTTGTTGTACGTCAGTACAGACCTGTCATCGCTGTCTTGCTAACTTTAAAAAATAAACCTTAAGTCAAACTAAGACACTTTGTTGTATGAAAATACAGACCTGTGTCCGATGTTTGTCTTTTAAAGAAAGTTTGCAAATACCAACAAGTTAGAATCTTAGTCTGTGTGCCTTGATCATAAAAGTATATCTATGTCTGAGTCACGTAAGATAATTTCCTGATAAATAAAAATGCCAAGAGATATTCCGAAATGTAGAGTGTTTAAAGGGGTAAAATACCAACAATCGGCTAAATAGGTATGTCACGACAAATAATCAAAGGGATTAAAAATTCCTAAGTGTGAAAGCTTAAGTACTGAGTATCAGACATCGCTATCTGATTGAACCTTTCTTAGTCTATACTCATAAAAAAAATTATATATTGTTTAGAGTTTAGCATAGGTTGTTAATTTTAATAAGTTTAGCGTAAGTCGTAGTTAAATTTTTGGTCAAATTTAAAATTTTCTAGGTTTACTTATCTTATTTTATTTTTTCCCTTAGTTTATTTTATTTTATTTTAATTTTTACTTAGGTAAAAGGTCACAAATTACTGAGGGTGCATTCAAAGTTGAATAAAATAAACACTGCGTGATATATCTTGTGCTTAGGGTAAAAGATTGGGCATAGTTTATCTTGTTACACAATACCGTAGAAAAAGGTTGAAAAAGTTGAAGTTATTTCAAAATTCTCGTAATTTTTCTAAGTGTTTGGTGTTTTCGAGTTTAGTACAGACTCGAATAAGGAATACTTCGAATCTGTCAGAAGATTCGAGTCTATCCTTAGAATCGAGGGTTGGTGGTATATATAGGTCAACAGTGAAGTCATTTAAGACTTACTGTTTTCGAATCTATACACTCGAATCTAACAAGGCGACTTCGAATCTATTTCTCGAATCTATCGTATCTCACATAAACGACATTTTGTCGAGTTTGAAGCTAGTGTGTTCGATTCTACCCTTGCATCTAGGTATAATCAACTTGATTGTACAAGATTCATGTAGTTTTATACACAATTTTAGGCTAAATCATCGATTTTTGAAGGTTTAAGGGTCGAAATAGGGTTTTTACAATATTACCAAGTTTGGGCCGATAAACAATCAAATTAATGGCATATATATGTGATTAGTAACTAGTAGGACTAATGAAAGTAATTTTCTAAGTCCAAAAAGGTTAAAATCAAGAGATTTAGTCATTGAATGAATACGGCGGTTCGAATCTGTTCATGGGGTTTCTCTCGAATCTGTCATTAGACTCGAGAAGCCCACGGACTTCGAATCTGTCACCAAATTCGAAATGGAACCTATTCGAATCTGTTACATTCGAATCTCTTATTGTATTTGCATGATTTAATTTAAATTTTATTAAACTTGTAGAAATTTAATTGTGTTAGATTTTGTTCTTAAACAAGTTCAAAATAAAACAGATTTCAATTTAAACAAGTTTATTGATTTTTACTGAATCTAATAGTTTTGTTTATTGTGCAGAAATGGCTGTTCGAGCATTTGTGCCTAAGCACAATATGGTGCTTCATCCAGATCATAATCTCCCTGAGGCACAGGGATTTAGACAAGTGCTTGATTTCCTAGTAGAGTCTAGGATCGGATTTACACTATCTCATAATGTGCAGCTTGTTTTGCCTTACATTCGTCAATTTTACGATCATTTGCAAGTAGACTGCTCGGTCACACCGACAGTGCTACGCACTCGAATTGCTGGACACCCATTGGTATTCTCGGTAGATATGCTGCGCCAAGTGTTGCAGCTGGGCACACAGGAAGAAGAAGCTGGACCGATAGAGTTTCCTTTAAGTATAAGGCAAGCGGCCTTTCTGAGAATGGGATACAGTCAAGACATGACAAAGGTGTCCTACATGAAAAGTGGATTAATTGGACAGTGGAGGTTTTTGGCACATGTGTTTATGGTGTGCTTTGCTCCAAAGAAGGCAGGATTCGATTATATGGTTGCGAAGATGCAGTCCGGGTAGTTGCGATGGATTATAATCGACCATACAGCTTTTCGGAGATGTTTTTCTCAGAGTTTGTTCACCAAATAACCGCACCAAAAAATCAGCAGTTTTTGTTATATCCGCGGTTCATTATGATGATGATCAGGCATTTCTTGCCAAATCTGCCGCCATCAAATGACATTCACAGTGTTGCCGTTATGGACAAAAGGATCTTTGCTGATTGTTCCTCACACAGAGGAAGATTGGCTGTTCCTGTTGAGCGTCCATTATTTGGAGCTATTTTGGATAGAGAGTTTCAAGCCCCGGATGCTGCCAACTGGGCAGGGGTAGTTGAATTTCAAGCTGGGCAGCCTCAACAACAACAACAACAACAACAACAGCCACCGCCACAGCGTGTTCAAAGGCGCAGACAAAGATCAACTGTGAGTCAAACTCAGGCGTCAAGGCCTTCGACCAGTCAGCAGCCGGAAGTTCAGGAAGCCGGGCCATCAAATGTTCAAACTGAAGCTGAACAGCTATGCCAAACGCTTAATGAAATCTGGGAGGCAGGGCCTCATGCGAACGAAGATGTGGCTACAGCACTGGTAGGTGAACTACTTAGTCCACCAGAAGGAGAGGAAGACGTTTTAAGAGATGTTGATGAGTATATGCCAGAGCAAACTGATAAAGCTTTGTCATCATCGGAAACCGAGTCCGAAGAAATGGTGGAGCTAGAAGTTGAGGCTCCTGACTCAGTGGCTACAAAACCTAATGTTCATATTGGAACATATGGATCAAGATTGGTCGTTAATGAAGAAGGATCGAGGAGGAGAGTAGTGAGGGAATCTGATGATTCAGATTTTGAAGAGGAGGAAGTTGCTCCCTTAGTGACTCGGCAAAGGGCCAAGCGTCACAGGTTCATGCAAGGGTCTTTTTCAGCATCCACAAGCCAACCAGAAATTCCCCAATCTGAACCTCAAGCAACAGCTCCACCACCACCACCACCTCAACATGAACCATACATTCCATCACCCTTCATCCCAACTCCTATACAATCCATTCCATCCACTTTGACCACCTACGCTGACAATCAGAGGTTTGTGCAGCTTAAGGGACGTGTTGACTTCCAACATGTCCAAATCTTAGCCCTAACTAAGGCGATCGGCGAACTCCAGGCGCATAATGCTAATCTTGATAATGATAATGCCGAGTTGAAGAAGATTGTGGAGAATGTCAGGGAAGAGAACACAGAATTGAAGTCCTTTATTGCAGATCAATCGTCAGAGATCCGATCGATGCGGTCCCTCCTTGAGCAGCTAATGAAAAATCTAAAAGCTCAGGGGGAGACAAGTTGTAGGGATCAGGAGGAGCAGCGTAGAGATGAAGATGACGAAGGCAATGATCCCGATGCACATAATGAGAATGAGCCAGTAGATTTTCCTGCTGCTCAGGCTACACAAGTTCAGGGGGAGCCCAGTCAAGTTGAAGGTGAAGGAGGAGAAGCAGGTTCTTCAAAGGCTTTGGATAGAGACATGATAGATGCGCTGAAGGATATTGAGGAAGAGCTTATGGAATTCGATTTTGAAGATGAAGTCGAAGAATTGGAGGACGGTGAGTTCATTCCGGAGGAGGTCGTTGACTGGAAGTCGGATGACGAAGTGTTAGATGATGAGGACGATCATGTCAACGAGGTGATAATAAATTCACAACCTGTTACGGAACTATATGTGGGAAATAATCATAATGTGATTGATATTGACTACATCAAGATAGCCTCAGTCGAGGACACTGAACTTGAAGAGGCAGAGAAAGAGCCATCTAGAGCTGAGTTGATAAATCTTTGGTTTAAGAAGGAAGAAAAGAAAGATCATCTGAAGATGAAAAAGAAGATGAGAGTTCCGGGTGCTGTAAACTTCTCAGGAGGAATCATAAGCTGGTTCTTTGACAGAGAACTGCAGCTGTTTATTTTGAAAAGAAGAGATGGCCTCCAATACTTGAGGCGAACACTGAAAGCGTTCAACTCACTGCCCAAGATTGAAGTTAAAGAGTTAGCCTGGAAGGAGCTGATTAATATTGGAGATGATAAGTATGCAGAAGTGATTGAAAGAATTATAAGGAAAGAAGGGCGATCAGGAAAATTTGAGCGACTCAAACCAAGGACCGGAAAGAGGGTCGAGGATCAGTCGAGAATAGATCCTCATACAGGTTGGCCATGGGCCAGGATGGTTTACAAACCTGTGAGGTGTCTGAAAAAGGTTCCAATGAAATCGATGCCACAGAATATTTTGAGCAACATGAAATGGTGGTACCTCGAGATTGACACTGCTGAAGCCATAATGGAGGATCAGGACGAGAAGGTCATTTTGAAGGTATATGATCCACTGCATTTGATAAATCTATCAAAGGACGACCTGAAGAAGCTACATGATCAGCCTATCTTCTTTATTGAAGCATGGAGATCTGAAGCCAGGAAGTTTCAGAAGGTAGTTAAAGTTTGTATAGATGCTGGCTTATATGCAGGCAGTAGTATATATAGTTCTAGTACTTAAACTTGATGTAAATAATTAAAAGCTATCGTCAAGGGGGAATCTGTTGGTATACCCTGTGTGACGATAGCAGTCTAATCGATCTAACATTTTGGTTTAAGTAATATTCAATATTCAACATTGTGGTTTAACGAGTGCGTGCTATATATGTTTATATATGGTTGATATTTATTAGTGTTTGTATGTTTGAACTTGATGTAACGTATTACAAGAAGTTCAAACATAAAGTACAAAGATAGATTCAATCATAAAGTAATAACATAAGTTTCAACACTTAGTTGTTTATGTAAAAGGCTAGATTCGAATTATATATGGGTTGACATTCGAATCTGTGATAGATTCGAATGTGACCATAAATTCGAATGAAGACCAGATTCGAGAGTGTCTTTGTGGACAGACTCGAATGGGCCTTGGGCCAGATTCGAGTTTGGCCCACAACAGACTCGAATCAGGGTCTATAATTAGGGATAGACTCGAGATATTATCAGACTTTTGGCAGAATTCGTGAGGAATTAAGCTTAAAGCGATCTCGAGTTTATCAGCTTGGTGCGTGTTCTTTAGGAGAGAATCAGTTCGTGGGATCGTTCGTCAGTCGTTCGTTCAGCCTCTGATAGTCTCCGTGTTTCGTAGTTGAGAGTTTTCCGTCTAACCGTTAACGAGGATTCCGCACTCGTTGACGGATCCGCGTCTAGATAGATCTCGTATAGTGGTAGACCTTACATTTTTGGCTTAATCTTTCAATCCTTGGAAGTTTCTTTTTATACTCACTCAGAGGATCTAAGTGAAGGTTCTTCATTGGACGGAATGAAAAAGGTAAAGTCTTGTTGAAAAGACAACATAACCTTTTCTGCACATTCTGAAAAGCAGACTTGTCTTCATGTGGGCAGATCTTTTGTCTTTTCACTTTGTCTACTGTTGCATTGCTGATATCCGCTCGTCGTAAAGCGTTCAAAAATAATTTATAAAAACACCAATCACCTTAACTTATAGCTAGGGTAAGTGGGATCGTCTCCTCAGGGAGCATGTGGTTATCAATATTATTCTACGATAGTTATTAACTAATTAATAAAAACTATTTACTAAACTAATTGAAGAAAGGAAGCGATTGAGATTAACTTTGGAAAATTAATTATAGCTTTAGGAAAACTTAAAGAATGGAGTAAGAACACCAACGACTTCGGATTTAGGGTTTGGGTGGAATTATGGATTATCGACATAGGGTTGCTAATAACTTAATTATTTATTGATCCGTTTATTTATCTTTGTAACCTAACCACATAGACATAGTTATGACAATCACATCTATCGCAATCCGTATTTTGGGCACGAATCGTGTCATGTTCACAGTCCGTCTTAACTCCTAATCTAATGAGCTCGGCACGGCATGTAACACGGCTACGACGCGTCTTACGATAAAGATATATATAGAAGCGAACGGAACAACATCTTTAAATAATAATCACACAAAAAACTAAATAAAAAGTATCGTTCGTTACAATAATGCATCAACGGAAAACATAAATACTTAGCTAACAAACAAACCCTTGAATGATAATGTTATGATCATCAACCACCGCGTACGAAACATTGAACTTGTCAGGAACAAGTTTCGTAGTTGATGGATTGATGGGGGGAAGATGGAGCGTAGAAGGAACCAAACCCCCAACCCTTCGCCGTTGGTTTCGCGCAGACTACATCGCGATGGATGAATCTGGACTTTTCTTCCTCTTTTCTCTTCAGTTTCTCCTTAAAAATATGTGTGTTTTTTCGTCTGGAAGCTTGTCATATATATAGGCAGCTCTGAAAAACCCTAAAAATCACGAAATTAATATTTTATGGGTTGGGCGCAGCCGTGGGCGCAGGCCTGCGCCCCGCCCTGCGCTTGGGTCTAAAATCGCGTATTTTGGCAGAATAAATCATTCTGTTGAGCACTCGGTTGGGGAGCAGGGCTGCGCCCCAGTCTGCGCTTGGCTTTCTATAAATCTTCTCCGATTGCGCTCAAATCTGCCAGACTTTTACTTGAGAGGATTACCTACATGCGTAATGAGTTTTATCAATAGTAGAACATTCCAAGGCACAATTTACTCATTTTAACTCCTTTTAAGATTTAACCCTTCAATTGATAAAAACAATTAAATGTAGCATTACACCAATACTTTATACATAAAATAATATCATTTAAACACATTAAAGTCGGTATAAAATGATCCGATCAAACATCCCCAACTTAAACCTTGATCGTCCCGAGCAAGAAAACTAAATCAGACTTTAATGTTCAAGATTTCTTTTACCAGGCGTATGATAAATCAGTGACTCTCTAATTAATTTATCAAATTAGTAACAGCCTTCATACTAAACATCCATGCATGATCATAACTAAAAATTCGTTTCCGTTACACTGTGTTAAAACCGTTATCAACACTTTACCTCCCAAACATTCCTCACCATAAATCTCCTATTTTTGCTCAAGGTTACATGCATGCAATTTTACCGGTTTTGACGTTTATAATGAACTCACTCATCATTGATAATTTTATTTAGCACACTTACGATATAGTTTATTAAGGGTTTGAACATGACTTTACTAACGAGTCCATGTAACGGAAAATCAATCAACCGCTCCCAAACCAGTTGGCTTTAGGGGATTAGGTATAGAATACCCCTCAGACTTCTTTTCCGAACTCGTTAGGCCACCCCTTACAGTTTAAGCACCTACGCCTCACGGATTTACTTGCAACACTCCCCCTTATTGCTTAGGTGTATCGATGTCTTTTGAAATGTTGGTTTTGATAAAGTGTTTTATTCTTTAAAACCACACACGAGTGTAACATACTCAAATTCTTTTATTAATCTCATGCATGCACATTTGTTATGACTCTTTTTAATAATTTTTAAATTAACTTGATCATCACTGATATCACTTGGTATTAATCTATTTCCTAACTAGAATCATCATTTTAAGTTACTTGCTCAAACCAAAATAAGTTAGGGAGATAAGATCAGTGCATTATTACTTTTAGTTGATTAATCAAAACACTATTGTTCAAGGGTGAACACACAAATGTAAAATAAAAACTAAAAATTAAAAATCATGAAAAACTAAACTAATTTAAATGCAAGCACACTCGCACACTACTATTTAAAACATAACAAAAGGAACGAAGGGACCTGATCATTAAATGCAAAATCCTGGGTCGGTCGCCTTCTATCTTTCGCAATGTAATCATCCACTCATATACATTATATCTCCTTGCAAGTCAATCCTCCTCTTCAACTTTGGACATCATTGTCCCAATACCAATATAGATTAGACTGAGATTCAAGTGGATGAGTGTACGAATAATGTAAAATCATGCCTAAAAAATGAATGTATTTATTTTCATGACATAGTTAAATAAATAGCGAGATAGTCGTTTGAAGCCGCAGTTGGGGTGGAATAACATCCCCAACTTAATTATCTACCAATTCTCGTTATAATACTTAAAAGTCATGAGAATACTATTAATTAAATTGACAAATTATAATGATGCAAGCTAATTAAATGCAATAAACTAAAATGCATATGAGCGATTCATATCATGATTTAATTAAAAGGTGAGTTAAATCATTTTAAGCATTGGTAATTGGGGTGAGAGCAAACATCCCCAACTTAATTCCCTACTGCACCTATATTTTCTTTTAAATCACACATGATATGCATTTGAGAACTATAAACTATAATGCACTAAAATAAAAGTAATTAGAATACTTAAAACATAAATATAAACTAAACCTCACTTTCGTAGGGATCACGATTGCACTTAGCATGTGCAACAAGCCTTTAAACCCCCCGGTAGCCCGGGTGGACGAGTTATAGTCTCGTGAGGGTTTCTATTAAACACACCCACAAAGTTCATTGGGTTGCCTCCCAAGAAGCGCTAAGTTTTACGTCTTCAGCCAGACGGTACCTCTTCAAGGTGGTTTGTCACCTTGTCCACACACATTACCCGGATATTTGATTGGTTTTTCCCTTCGTGCGATTCGTACTCCATAGGTACCTGAAACATCATGAAAAATAATTAGCATTGAACTAGAGCTAGTTTCAGGTATTAAACTTTTTAAATAATAATTGAAATAAGAGAGTTCGAAATATGGAGTTGTCTCCGTTAATGGTTGTAGCAGTAAGTCATCTTTTATAACAACTTCACTTTCGAATCTATCTTCCACGTTAAAGTTCAGAAATTCCGAGGACGTTTCTTGATGAAAATCTTGATGCTCGACTCCTCGCTCATCATCAAATTCGTCATCCGGCTCCATATACTTCTCCCTCTCAGCTTCTTGTTTTAAAAAAAGATCGGTGATTTGCCCCCATGTGTTCACGAGATATTGGAGATGTTTGGTGTTTGCCTCCATAAATGTCATGCATTCCCTCATGGATGTCATGACATTCTCTTGATAGCACCGATTTTCATCATATAATTGCTGCTGAGATGGATAATAATCATTATAATAATACTCATCGGAATCCGGATGTCGTTCCCATGGATTGTACGAATCACGACTCGAGTAGTAAGAATCATGATTATCATAATTAGAATAATATTGATCATTATAATCCGAGTAATTATGTATGGATGGATAATAATCATAATTATATGAAGATTCCATTCCAAGAAATTAAACAAATAATAAAAACAAAAAAAAAACAACTAAATAAAAACTAAATAAATAAAATAACGAAAATAAATTAAATTAAATTAAACCAAAGTAAACCTAAACAACTGCCGTAAAACAAGACTAATAAGCGCACTAGCTTCCTGGCAACGGCGCCATTTTGATATCCGCTCGTCGTAAAGCGTTCAAAAATAATTTATAAAAACACCAATCACCTTAACTTATAGCTAGGGTAAGTGGGATCGTCTCCTCAGGGAGCATGTGGTTATCAATATTATTCTACGATAGTTATTAACTAATTAATAAAAACTATTTACTAAACTAATTGAAGAAAGGAAGCGATTGAGATTAACTTTGGAAAATTAATTATAGCTTTAGGAAAACTTAAAGAATGGAGTAAGAACACCAACGACTTCGGATTTAGGGTTTGGGTGGAATTATGGATTATCGACATAGGGTTGCTAATAACTTAATTATTTATTGATCCGTTTATTTATCTTTGTAACCTAACCACATAGACATAGTTATGACAATCACATCTATCGCAATCCGTATTTTGGGCACGAATCGTGTCATGTTCACAGTCCGTCTTAACTCCTAATCTAATGAGCTCGGCACGGCATGTAACACGGCTACGACGCGTCTTACGATAAAGATATATATAGAAGCGAACGGAACAACATCTTTAAATAATAATCACACAGAAAACTAAATAAAAAGTATCGTTCGTTACAATAATGCATCAACGGAAAACATAAATACTTAGCTAACAAACAAACCCTTGAATGATAATGTTATGATCATCAACCACCGCGTACGAAACATTGAACTTGTCAGGAACAAGTTTCGTAGTTGATGGATTGATGGGGGGAAGATGGAGCGTAGAAGGAACCAAACCCCCAACCCTTCGCCGTTGGTTTCGCGCAGACTACATCGCGATGGATGAATCTGGACTTTTCTTCCTCTTTTCTCTTCAGTTTCTCCTCAAAAATATGTGTGTTTTTTCGTCTGGAAGCTTGTCATATATATAGGCAGCTCTGAAAAACCCTAAAAATCACGAAATTAATATTTTATGGGTTGGGCGCAGCCGTGGGCGCAGGCCTGCGCCCCGCCCTGCGCTTGGGTCTAAAATCGCGTATTTTGGCAGAATAAATCATTCTGTTGAGCACTCGGTTGGGGAGCAGGGCTGCGCCCCAGTCTGCGCTTGGCTTTCTATAAATCTTCTCCGATTGCGCTCAAATCTGCCAGACTTTTACTTGAGAGGATTACCTACATGCGTAATGAGTTTTATCAATAGTAGAACATTCCAAGGCACAATTTACTCATTTTAACTCCTTTTAAGATTTAACCCTTCAATTGATAAAAACAATTAAATGTAGCATTATACCAATACTTTATACATAAAATAATATCATTTAAACACATTAAAGTCGGTATAAAATGATCCGATCAATTGCCTTTAACTAAATAAGGAATGTCAACTTTGTGTTTTTCTTCCCTTGTAAAGGCCTATTTTGATATAAGAAAAAGGTTTGTCACCCTTTTTCAAATATCCTTTTGTCTTCATGTAACAGAACAGCTTGGGCAGGCTGAGCAGTTCTGATTTCCACTTTGTCTTCGACTTTGTAAACTGATCTTGTAGTAAAAAACACTACATGAGGACTTGGAAACATATTCCATAAAGTGTTTGGCCTGTTCACAGAGAACAGGTTTTGTTCACAAAGAACAGAACACTTGTAAACTGCCCAAGCTGTTCACTAGAGTAGAGCAGCGTAGACAGTTTATGTCCAGCCTGTTCAGCAGACTGAACAGCTTGGGCAAAACTGTCTTTGTTGCAACACATGCAACATATAGAACAACTTCAGGCTGATATTGCAAATCATTTTCAGGTTTCAATAAGGCATAAACAGGCCTTAAATTCAACCTTCAAAAGCATCAACAGGTTTGATTAATAATCTCCCCCTCAGATGCAGAACAGGTTTGACTGAGGCCTTTTTGTGCCTAACAATCTCCCCCTATTTGCAATAACCAGTCTAAGCTGGCCTTATCAAAAATCACTATATATTTTTACAATACATTTGTTGAAATAAAATTACAACATCAACATAAGGTAAAAGATCAGTTTATATATACACTGATTTTTGATTACATAGAACAACACATGTTCTTACAAAAGTATAACTGATGTACTGATGTATATTACAACTAATGCAAAATAGAAAATTACAACTTATGTAAATAAAGTACAACTAATGTACATCAGATTTTGGACTGTTTTTGTTGGGAGCAGATAATGGTAAGCCTGTCCAACTGATGGACAGCTTCCATTCTTCACCTACCCAGATGGTAGATGGACTTCATCACAATGGAGGGGGACCTTCAAACATCTTCTCAAGTTCCTCTCTAGTATCCTCAAGTTCTTCAATCTCACTTCTTATGATCATAAACTTGGGATCCTCAAGTTCACCTCTTTCATAACAGCCTCTGAGCTGATCCCAGATAGCTGCTCTCCACCTGCTTGACTGCCTGAATGAAACTGCAAGTCTGAAGGCTACAAGCTGTCTCAGATCCACCTTGTATAGATCTGATGCTCTCTGAAAGCATTTCTTCTGAGTTAAGGGATCTACAAAAACTACCCCCAGCTCAGGCTCTTCAATGATCTTGCCATCTTCAAACTCAATTCCACTAGGCAGGCTGTGATCAACTCCTTTCATCTCAATAGCATAGTCACCTTGTTCTATTAGGATGAGGAGTTGTTCCATCTCAGTGTCCTTCCTTGTCCTCCTGGCCTTTATTTTTGGTTGTGTCACATAGACACCTTCACTAACTTCTTTGGAGATCAGGCCAAGATTCTTCACTCTCTCCATCAGCTTCTTGACATATGCTCTGACAGTCTTAGCAGTTTCTGACTTAGACTCACTCAGAGCAACTTCCAGCTCAATCCATTCTCTGTACCCCATTTGTGCAACGTCAGTGTAGTCATATGTTTCTAGTTCTGGGCCTGCTGCACCCATTCTGGTTATTTTCAACTTCCACTGACTGCCTTTTCTTGATATGGGCACAACTTTGACAATTGCTTCCTTGGCAAGCCTTCTATCAGCAACATCTTGAAATTTTCTTCTTGCCAGGTTGTCAAAGTGAAACTGAGCTCTTGCAGAGGGCACTGAAGTTTTGGCCACTGAGACCAGAGCACCCTTTTCTTTTTCTGCTTCCTTCTCTTCTGCTGATCCCTTAGCAGCTTCCAATATTTTCTTTTGCACAACCAGAGAGGACATTTTGAGTTTCCTTACCTCTTGAAGTGCAAAAGACTTAGCAGCTTTGGCAGATTCTTTTCTTTCCTTAAAGCTTCCAGGGCTTGAAGCTGTTCTTCTCTAAACTCAAAATATTTGTGCATAGGAAGACCCATTTCTTTGGCCCTGGCTTTGTGAAATTTGATTTCTGCTGCTTTCTGCTGTAGGGGATCAACTGCTGCTTTTTCTTTTCCTTTAGCTGCTGTAGTAACAGCAGCTTCAGTACTTTCCTCCTCCTCCTCTTCTTCTTCTTGTAAGATCAGATGCCTCCTTCTGCTGCTTGGCCTGTCCTCAGGAATAAGTTCCTCCCCCTTAGATTGAGCAGGGTTTGGAGTTTCAGCCTGAGTAGGCTGAGCAGCGTGGGAGGCACCCTCCATTGTACCTATTGCAGATGCTCCTGCTGGTTGACCAGTAAGTATTGCATGCACTGATTTCTCCTTAGGAGAAGAAGTTTTCTCCCCCTTAGACTTAGTCTTCGAGGCAGATGACTTCTCCCCCTTTGAAGGAGATGGACCAGCACCTTCAACACCTGGTCTGCCTGAAGACACAAAGTCAGCAGGCTTGCCAGCAGTTTTGGCAGCAGGCTTGGGGCCAACCATGCTATTCACTAAGAAAGCCAGGTTGTCCTTCACCTCTGCAAGCTGTGAAAGACAGGTTTGAAGAGAAGAGGATTGGGTATTAGCAAGGGAGGTCAGCTTGACAATGTTTTCCCTATCAGAAGCTGTGAACAACAAACTTTGAAGCTGTGCAAGATGGAGTTCAAGAGAATCTTGCACATCAGCAAGGTTTGATGACACAGAATTGGATAGGGAGCTAATGAGTGTGTTCAAGCTGGCCAGAGTGGCAGGAAGAGTAGAATTGCAAGAAGTGAGGAGAGATGATAGTTGTTGAGAAATAACTGTCATGGAGGACACAGAGTCCTGTTGTAGTGAAAGAATTGAGGAGAGGGAGGTGGACACAGTTTGTAGCTGTGCAGTGAGTGCAAGCAGCTGTGGAGAATTATCGGTTTGTGGAGTGGTAGGGAAGGAATCCTTGAACAAATCAAAGAACCCCTTAAGCTGTTCAGACACAGAGTCTGAGATAAGAGAGGGTAGAGAGGACATAGAGGTTTCTAAAGAACCAACTTTGTTGGTCAGCAGGGAAAGTTGATCCTTCAAAGGCAGGTCTTTAGGAGATGGAGGTGTATAGGTTGACTATTTAGATTGGGTTGATGGAGAAGAAGATGATGAGGCTGGTGTATGAGGATGTGATGGAGAGGGAAGAGGAACATTTGAGAGAAGCTCCATAGCCTGGGCCAAAGTAATGTGGCCCAGCTTGGAGGGGTCAAAGGGACCCTCAGCAGCGGCTATAGCTGCATCATCAGGAGAAGGGGTTGATGTTGGGGGCCTTTCAGATGCTGCTTGTGTTGCAACACCTTCATGAAGGCCAGTGGGTGTTCCCTCTGTAGTGCCTTGGTGTAACAACACCTCATCATGGGGAGATGGGATATGCATGTCAACATCAGCAGTGGTGAAACCTGCTGATGGAATTTGCATAGAAGGAGCAGCCTCACCAAAGGGATGGTATGTTCCCTGAGATTCATCAGCTTGGGTTGTTGATCCCTCAGCAGCTATTTGGTGTAGAACAGTTGAATCATGAGGAGCAGAAGTTTGAGGCTGAGCTGCTGATTGGTCTATATCAGCAGTGTGGGCACCTCGTGCAGACTCAGGGTGTAAAGAAGTTTGAGTAGGGGACAGTGTGGACTCAGTATGGAGTGGAGAGGGCTCCTGTCTTTCAATATCCTCAGCCTGTTGGAAGGCTGGAATAGTTGAGGTGGTTATCTCCTTTTGTACAACTGGTTCCTGTTGGGAGGAACCAAAGGGTTTAGGCTGACTCTGGGTGGACTCAGGTTGGAGTGAAGCAGGCTCCAATTGTGCTGAACCTTCTCCCAAAATAGGAGAGGCAGCAGGGGTGGCTTCTCTTACAACTGAACCCTGTTGAGAGGGAACAGAGGAGTTGGTTGTTTGGGCTGATTTTCTTTTGCGGTGGTATAGAATGGATGAAGTGGGTGATTGAGGAGAGGAGATGAGAGGTTCAGACTGGACAGGTTTAGAGACTGGGTCAGAAACAGGTGGGTCGGCCTGTTCCATGGTCTCAGGTGCCACAGAGGCACCAGCCACAAAGGCTTCAGGGTCAACAGATGACCTAGGGTGAGGAGTCTGCTCCCCCTCAGCCACAGAGGCTAAGGGTGCAGACTCAGACTGAGCTGTTTTGGCCTTCTTTTGCACAGGCCCAACTTCAGTGGTTGCCAAGGTCCTTTTAATATGCTTGGACCTGGCTTTGAATTTTGACTTGGGAGCAGCTTCTGGATCCACCCTCACAGCAGAGGGTCCTTCCACCAATCCTAACAACCTCTTCATTGGTGTTGACAGAGGAGGCTCATTTGGAAGAACAGCAGTATAGAAAACTCTATTCCTTATCACAGGGAATGCAGCAGTATGAAGTAAAGGTTGAGAATTGTACAGGTGCTCACCACAAATATGCCTGAATATGAGGCTCAGAAATCTGGGGTATCGAACAGCAGCTGGTTTTGGCTCCTGCTGCACCAGATTCCTCAAGTTCAGGAAGATCCACTTGGCCATGTCCAATGTAGTCCCATCCACTAGCTGTAGGACTATTGGGATTTCATCACGGCTCAGTTGGTCAAAGGAACCAACTTTGCTGCTGAAGCTCATCATCACTGAGGCAAACAGAAAGCTGTAGGTAGGAGACAAATCCTTCCTGTACAGCGTAGCTCCAATTTTGGGTTCTGCTACACCACAAAAGCGTAGCAAATTTCCCATTTGCTCATTTTCAGGCTGGGGCATGTCATATGAATCAGCAATGGGCAGATGAAGAACCTCCCTGAGAAGATCAGTAGTGATCTCAATGGTCTGAGTCCCATTGAGAATAGTCCCCTTGATGACTTTGGTATTGGGGTTGTAGGCACAGGTGTACCAAAACTCGTATACCATCTCCTGGTACAGGACACCAGGAGTAGCAGTCATGGCATAGTTCAACGGATGAACTGTCAAAAACTCCACCATTTGGTCATAACCTTTCCCCACATAGTTTTTGGGGATTGTGAGGTTTGCAATGTAGTTAGTGGGTTTGAGGGTTAGCATTGTGGTGACTGATGAATGTTTCTGCACATCATCACCAACAAATACTGGTAGGAAGGGGTTGTTTCTGGGAGCCATTTTGAGAGTAGTGAGAGTAGCAAAAGCACAAGACACTTAGTCGATTTTTAGGGTTCTTAGGAGGTTTATGATAGTAGTGAGGAAGACGAAGATGAAACAGTATGAGGTATTTATAGGATTTGAATGTGAGAGGGTATGAGAGAGAAACATTTGGGCGGTTTGATTTGAAAAAGTCATTAACGGAAAAAGGAATGGTTGTCCATGTCAGACCGTTTGTCAGACCACTTGAGCCCTTTTTAATCACTAACACACGTAACCCACATTATCCGCAGTAATTAAGTTAAATAAAAACAGAAATTAAGTAACTTAATTTTGAAGAAAGGTAATTAAAAACTGGTGGTCTAAGCTGTTGGTCAAACCTGTGATGAGCAGGGTCATCACAGGCTGTTCATTCTTCAAGCTGTTCCCTCAACCTGTTCAGCCATGTAGGAACAGGTTGTGTCCAATAGCTGATCAGGTTACAAGACAATGTCCTGTAAATCAGTGTGAGGGAATGAACAAAGTGAAGAATGGACCATCAGAGTAGGCTAGACGAGTAAACTGTTCTTGTTCAGTCTGTTGTATGTTCAAGTTGTTAAAGGATTTCAGAAAAATAGCTAAGTACAAAAATGCATAGCCTGTTCTGCTAAGCTGTTTTGAGAAACTTGAGCAGAGTGAAACATACAAAGTCTTAGACCTTTAAGGACACTTAGTCACTTTTGTTTAACATGCCCAGCTTACTGACAAGGTAATTAAACCTGGTTTCATCAAGAGGTTTGGTGAAAATGTCTGCAAGCTGTTCATTTGTGGAAACAAAACTTACCTCCACATTACCTTTCTGAATGTGATCCCTGATGAAGTGATGTCTGACTTCAATATGCTTTGTTCTTGAATGAAATACTGGATTGTTGGAAATGGCTATGGCACTTGTGTTATCACACAGAATAGGAATTTTCCTATACACAAGCCCATAGTCCTCAAGCTGATGCTGCATCCACAGAATCTGCCCACAGCAGCTTCCAGCAGCAATGTACTCAGCTTCAGCAGTAGAAGTAGACACTGAGTTCTGCTTCTTGCTACACCAACTTATCAACTTTCCACCAAGGAGTTGACATCCACCTGTTGTGCTTTTCCTATCTAGCCTGCAGCTTGCAAAATCAGAATCTGAATAACCTGTTAGTTCAAGACTTGAGTCTTTGGGATACCAAAGACCCAAACCTGATGTGCCCTTCAGGTATCTGAAGATTCTTTTAACAGCAGCTAGATGAGATTCATTTGGATCAGCTTGGAACCTAGCACACAAACATGTGGCAAACATAATATCAGGTCTACTAGCAGTTAAGTATAGCAAGCTCCCAATCATACCTCTGTAAGCTATTACTGAAACAGCTTTGACACTGGCATAAGCATCCAATTTTACATTGGTTGCCATTGGGGTTTTAATAGGAGAACTTTGATCAAATTTGAACTTTTTCAATAGATCTAAAGTATACTTTCTTTGATTTATGAAAATTCCAGTTGAGGTTTGTTTAACCTGTAATCCTAAAAAGAAAGTAAGTTCTCCCATCATACTCATTTCATATTTGGATTTCATGAGTAATGAAAAATTCTTGCATAACTGCTCATTGGTAGAACCAAATATTATATCATCCACATAAATTTGAACAAGCATGATATCAGATTTCACATTCTTTATGAACAGTGTGGTATCCACTTTACCTCTGGAATACCCATTGCTCATAAGGAATTCAGTAAGAGTGTCATACCAGGCTCTAGGGGCTTGTTTGAGACCATAGAGTGCTTTGTCCAACTTATAGACAAAACCTGGATGTTGTTCATTTTCAAAACCTGGAGGATGCTTGACATAAACTTCTTCTTGCAGCTTCCCATTCAAAAATGCACTCTTCACATCCATCTGAAATACCTTAATGCTCTTATGGCCAGCGTAGGCTAGATACAAACGAATTGCTTCTAGCCTGGCCATAGGAGCAAATGTTTCATCATAGTCAATTCCTTCCTCCTGTCTATAACCCTGAGCAACCAGTCTTCCCTTATTTCTAATGACATGACCATGCTCATCCATTTTATTCCTGAAAACCCATTTAGTGCCAATTATAGTTTTACCTTTAGGAGCAGGGACCAGCTTCCATACCTTGTTTCTCTCAAACTGATTGAGTTCTTCTTGCATGGCAGTGATCCAATTGGCATCTTTTAGTGCTTCATCCACTTTCTTTGGCTTCATTAGTGAAACAAAACTAGAGAACATACAAAAGTTCCCTAAGCTGTCCCACCTTGTTTGTACCCCTTTGTTGATGTCACCAATTATTTGTTCATTGGGGTGACATCTGATCCACTTAGGATCATTCTTCAATGATGATTCTTCTGAGTTATCAGCAGTTTCAGCAGGTCCTGTTGAACAACTCTCAAGATTTTCAAACACACTGTTGTCTTGAGCCTGTTCACTTGTTGAACATGATTGACCACTGTTGAACATATCAGCAGAGTAACCAGGAAAATCAGCATTGATAGGTTCAGGACATGCAGTTGTAATTAGGTCAGTACACTTATTCACACAGGGTGTATTGACATAATCATCATCATGCCCATCATGATTTACAGGTTCCACACTTGGTGTAATGGAAGCTTTTGAGTCCTCTTCATTGTTTGAATGCATAAGATCATCAAAGTTTAGTTCTCCAGGAACTGATTCAGGAACAGCTTTGGTGGAAGCATTCTTGGACTCTTCAAAGGTGACGTTGATAGATTCATCTATCACCTTTCTTTTGTTGTTGTACACTCTGTAGGCTTTGGAGATAGCAGAGTAGCCAACAAACACACCTTCATCAGCTTTTGGTTCAAACTTTGCCAGTTGGTCCCTTTGATTCAGAATGAAGCAGGGACAACCAAACACATGGAAGTAACTGACATTTGGCTTCCTCCCTTTGAAGTCCTCAAGAGTACTATTTCTGAATTCAGTACCATGATCACTTCTAAGCTGCTTCACTTGGGCAGAGTTCATCATTTCCATCTTTTTCACAAATCCAATAATTTCTCTAGCAGCCTCTCCTTTTCTCTTCAAGAATATAACCCATGTGTACCTGGAGAACTCATCAACCATTACTAGAGTGTATCTTCTTCCTCCTAGACTTGGGACATTAACAGGTCCAAACAAGTCCATGTGGATTAAGAAGAGAGGAGTATCAATAGAAAAATTATGTTTGGATTTAAATGATGATTTCCTCTGCTTGCCTTTCTCACAAGCTGTGCATAGTTTATCCTTAACAAAGGTCATAGAAGGCAAACCTGTCACCAACTCTTTCTTACAGAGTTTGTTGATGTTCTTGAAGTTCAGGTGTGACAGCCTTTTGTGCCATAACCAGTTTAAGTCTGCATTTGTTCTTGTGAGAAAACAGGTTTCAGTTGTGGGATCAGCAGATTGCATGTCCACAACATATACACCTTTCTTTCGTTGAGCACACAACACAACTTTGCCTTGTGGATCCAATATGTAACCCAGGTGCTCATCAAAGTTAACCTTATAGCCAGCATCACACAGTTGACTTATGCTAACAAGGTTATGTTTTAGTCCAACCACATAGGCTACTCTTTTGAACACTGTAGCACCAGCTTTAAGAGTTCCATATCCCTCAGTGGATCCCTGTACATTGTCACCAAATGTGACTTTTGGCCCTTTTTCAGGCCTGAGATCACTCAGCAGGTCCTTACAACCTGTCATGTGCCCTGAGCAGCCACTGTCCAAGTACCAAAGCTGGGATGGTTGTTTTTCCTGCAGAGTGACAAGAAGAATATTAGTCATTTTTAGGGGAACTCATCACTGAGATGAGTTCTCCTACTTCATCAACATTTGTTGATGGACTTGTTATGTCAACACTAATATTTCCTATTTGAATGGTATCAGTTTGGATACCACTCTCATTGACTGAGATGTTTCCAACACTGTTTGTGTTAGCAGTGAGGGAACCATCAGAGTCAGCAGGCCTCATGTCCTCAGTTTCAGGACAGTCTTTGGCCAGATGTGTCTTCATTCCACATTTATAACATTTTCTTCTTTTAGCATTTTTGGAAGAAGACCTTTCAGAAACACATTCTGAGTTATTTCTGTTGATTTCATCAGCAGGTTTAGCAAACTTATTACTTTTTGATGAATCAACAGCTTGAGTGGAAAGTTCAATAGACACAGCTTTGCCTGTCTCTTCTTTCCTCTTTTTAGGAGGACAGATGTCAAAGATAGGAAGCTTAATTGGCTTTTGAACTTCCACAGGTTTAGGAAACCTATTCCCATCTCTCTCAGGCTGAGCAATGGCTTTGCCTTTGCCCTTCCTGAGATGTGATTGATGTTGCCTATCAACATAATCATTATTTCTGGTTTTGAAAGATTTATTCTTATCTAAAACCAGTTTACCACTATGATTAGAAAACTTATTTGAAATCACAGCAGGTTTGCCTTCAGCCTGAAACTTACTCTTGTTAAAGGCAGACTGCTTACCTTTTGAAAACTTATTTTCAAAATGTTCAGCATTAAAAGGATTAGTATGTCTTTTTACATCAGCTTTAGACCCAAGGCCTGTTTTGTCAACAGGTTTGGTGTCCACAGCTTCAGTTTGGACATGCTTTCCTTTCTTTTGCTTGTGTGAATCAGCAGAGCACTTAGCAAGCTTATTTGATGGAAAACTCATTTCATCAGCAGCTTTTGAGCTAGGTTCACACGAGCTGTCAGTGTTTTGAGATCATTTACAAGAGCAGTAAACCTGGTGTAGGTTTCAGTGAGAGTCTCCTTTGGTTTTGCAAAGAAGAGTTCATACTGTCTAACAAGATTATTAATCCTGTTGTCAAGTGTGATTGTGGGTCCATCATAGACAGTACACAAAGTATCCCACATCTCCATTTCAGTCTTCATCTTCTTAACCTGTTTGAACACATCATCAGGTAGAGAAATGACCAGATTGTTTCTGGCCTTTGCATCAAGAGCCACCAGTCTTTTGTCTTCATCAGACCATTGAGCTTTTGCTTTCTCAAATGTTCTGATTTCAGGAGCAGCTCCTTCAACAGCAGGAGTTATAATTGTAACAGAGGTTGGCACATAGGGACCCTCCATTACAATCTCTGGTAGTTGCACATCCAGATTCTCTAAGTAGAGCATCATTCTGCACTTCCAACCAGAAAAGTTCTGATGATTGAACTTTGGAGGTTTGCCCATTGAGCCATTGTCATAGTATGAGGAACTTGCAGCACTGTTGTCCATGGAAACTTTGGGAGAATGAGAGATCTAGAATGACACACACTCTAGCCTGCTCTGATACCAGTTGTTGGTCCCGAAAGGTTACCCAAGTATATAGCCTTAAGCTGTAGGGGGGGGGGGGTGAATACAGCTATTTAAAAGCTACACACAATTTTCTCAATGTTTGTATGTATTATCAACAAATGTTAATTACAAACGAGCTTGAATGCGGAAAGGTTCAAGCTGAGATGACAGATACAACAGTATGTTTAACTAGCCTAAGACAGACTTAAACTAGTTACAATGAATACACTCACTAAGAATCACTCACTATGTTTACAAGACTCTGAGGAACAGCTTGAACAAGAACAACTTAGACACTGAGTACTGTTTTATTCAAGCAGACTTCCATGCATGAAAGACTTACTTTGAATGCACGTTCACTCTTGGTTTCAGCACTTAGCTTTTTGGCTTAATCTTTCAATCCTTGGAAGTTTCTTTTATACTCACTCAGAGGATCTAAGTGAAGCTTCTTCATTGGACGGAATGAAAAAGGTAAAGTCTTGTTGAAAAGACAACATAACCTTTTCTGCACATTCTGAAAAGCAGACTTGTCTTCATGTGGGAAGAACTTTTGTCTTTTCACTTTGTCTACTGTTGCATTGCCTTTAACTAAATAAGGAATGTCAACTTTGTGTTTTTCTTCCCTTGTAAAGGCCTATTTTGATATAAGAAAAAGGTCTGTCACCCTTTTTCAAATATCCTTTTGTCTTCATGTAACAGAACAGCTTGGGCAGGCTGAGCAGTTCTGATTTCCACTTTGTCTTCGACTTTGTAAACTGATCTTGTTGTAAAAAACACTACATGAGGACTTGGAAACATATTCCATAAAGTGTTTGGCCTGTTCACAGAGAACAGGTTCTGTTCACAAAGAACAGAACACTTGTAAACTGCCCAAGCTGCTCACTAGAGTAGAGCAGCGTAGACAGTTTATGTCCAGCCTGTTCAGCAGACTGAACAGCTTGGGCAAAACTGCCTTTGTTGCAACACATGCAACATATAGAACAGCTTCAGGCTGATATTGCAAATCATTTTCAGGTTTCAATAAGGCATATAACAGGCCTTAAATTCAACCTTCAAAAGCATGAACAGGTTTGATTAATAATCTCCCCCTCAGATGCATAACAGGTTTGACTGAGGCCTTTTTGTGCCTAATAGAACTTATGATAGTACAATTAGAAAAAAAAAACATTACCCCAACTGCACCAACAGTCACATGTATGAATCCAGGAGAATCCTTCACTTGAAATTTTTTTTTTCCTGTTTTCTTGGGTGTGTAACTAGCATACTGAATTCCTGCCTTAATGCAAAGATGTTCAAATGCTAGTGACGAACATTAAGTTGTCATAAGAAACAGAGTTGCCTGCTTACCTCATAACGGAATCATTAAGAGGTCATTGTACCTTTGAGTGAGCCTCTTAATGATTCCATTTATAAAGTAAACAATACGTGAATCTCACCTGATTACAAATTGTCTGGCCAGGGTGCCAGATGACAGTTGTTTGACTGTTCTTTTTACTACGTATCACTTGATCATCAAGCCTTAGTCCAACATACCAATCCGTTTTTCCTGCAATAAAAAGGTATCACATCTAATCGATCATGGTTCTGGAGAAAAGAAAATACATAACAGAGCTACTTCTATCCCTTCCTGAAACTCAGTATCAGCATTAACTTTATACCTAAATTATTGACCCCAAACTCACCGGGTAGGTAAGAAGATAAAGAGCCTATATACTAAACAAAACACTCACCATAAAAGACATAAAAGACAGCTTCCAAACATCAACAAGAGGGACTGAAAGTTCGCCTGCAAAATCTTGATTCCCTTGCTGTGTTTCTCCGGACTTTAAATCATTTTAACTGGACCAACAACTTTCCCCTTTCGAAAGTCTAAAACAATCTTCCTAGGTCGCACAAATAATAGAGGCAAATCCTCTGTCAACAGCTTTTTCAAAAACCTAAAATTCCAAGCAATATCAAAACAAAAGCAATTAAATGAAGTCCATTTAATAAATAAAGGCATTTACACAATATCATACTTGTAGAGCATTCAATTAAAGCCATGAAAATATATAAACACGATGTCTTAGAAATCATGATCGTACAAGATGCAACTTACATCGAGAGTACAGGAATTGCTGGTATCATTTAAATATGTGCAAGAAAGAGGAAAAAATATGAACATATGTTAGTGCTCAAGTTAAGGATATCAATCTTATATTTTATCATGAAACGTCAACAAAATGATGTATATTAACATCTGTAGCAAGGCTTGAACTCATGACTTAAGGGTTGTAGAGATTCACTGATATCATTGGTGTATCTTATCTTCCATCAATTTGATTTAAAACAAATGATAACTATGATCAAGAATGTAAGAAAATGCCATACCCATCAATCTAATGTCCATGTTATGAAACACTATACTATCATGATAGAAACTAAAATCCACCTAAATTTAACACATTTTACATCATTCAGGTTGCGCTAGAGATGGGCACATACAAAAGTGAATAATGTAAAGTTCTCTGATAAGTAACCTCAGTAACATGAACTCATCAAACAGAAAAACTGCAAACACACATCAAAGATTTGATAAGAGTAAATAATATGGTGGTACACTTACTATTTTAACCTGTAAAGAGGTACTCTATGCTTAAATTTCTTTTTCTTGGCCTTCACCATTTTCAGTGCAACCATTGTACGTGAGTTGGGGTGGATCCCCTTTGATATCATCTCATCAACAAGTGTTTCAACCTTCTCCTTATATCCATGAGCGCAATACCCACATACAAGAGCATTGTATGTCACAGTGTCCGGTTGAACGCCTCTATCTATCATTTCATCAAAGAGACAAACAGCATCCACCAGGTTGTCTAATCTACAACACTTGTCGATCATGACAGTATAGCATATAACATCAGGAGCTAAACTCACTTCCTCAACTTCACTTGTGATATTCAAAACAGCGTCCATTTTACGAGCTCCTTGAAGCAAAACTGTATATGTGATGATATCAGGATGGATATGCCTATTTTTCATGTCATTAAAAAGATGTTGAGCTTCTGTCAAACAATTAACCCTGCAATAACCATTTAACATCATGGTGTAGGTAACGACATCTGGTGTAAACCCCTAACAAATCATGATATCAAAAACCCACCTGGCCATTTTCATATCTCCAACTCGGCAATACACAGATATAAGTTCGCTATATAGCATATTACAAGGACCATTATCTGATGCCTCGAGTGCTTGAAATAGTGTCAAAGCTCTTTCTGTTTCACCTTCTGCACAAATGCAACTTAGAAGTTTCAAGCAAGAAGTCCTTTTCACAATAAGCCTTGGATAGGACAACCAAAGTTCAAAAACATCTCTAGTATTGTTTGCTTCACAGTAGCCATTCATCATTGCAGCATAATTATCCAAGTTTTTCTCTTCCACGATACTGAAAAAGAGTTCGGCTTCTTTCACCTTTCCTGCTTTACATAGGCCTTTAAGGACCACATTATGTGTGACACTGGTAGGTTTTAAACCCTGTTCCTGCATATCGTGCAGAAGATCAACTGTCTCCTTGAAAATGCCACATCTTGCGAACCCACTGGCAAGCACATCCTTTATCTCCTCAACGATTTTAATTGCATTCCAAGGATCTCCCTGGAGACACCCATTAATCAGTGTGGTGTAATGCACAACATCTGGGTTCATTTTCCTACCTTTCATCACTTGTAGCAAATCCATGGCCTCATCCATTTTCCCTAGTTTACATAAAGCATCAATTGCAATATTAAACGAGACTTCGTCAAAGAAAACTCCTCGCATCATAAAATCTATGAATAAGTATACAACTTCATCACACATGCCCAAACCACACAAGCATTGCATAACTAAGCTCACAATCACACAGTTGGTTTTTATGCCCCTCGATACCATTTCATCATGGAGGGTTAAGGCCTTAAGAATATACCCTTTCTGACAAAACCCGTGAATTAACTCACAATAACAATTGGCGTCAGGTACAACTTCTGTATGCTTCATGTCAAGCAAAACAGCTTCTGCATCTTGTAGCTTCAACTCTTTTACAAATCTTCGAATGACAGAAGTATAAGCAAAAACATTACCCTGCTGTCTTGACTCCCTCAAACTTTAAAGAAACTGAACAGCTGAATCAGTTTTTCCATTTGAGCAAAGCCCATCGATATAGGTACCATAAGTGAAATCATTTGGTTCCACTCCAGCCTCCCCCATTTGTCTAAAGACATCCAAGGCCTCTTCTAAACAACCCTTCCTGCAAAGTCCTTTAATTACAATCCCATATGTGTACGCGTTTGCAATCAAGCCTTTCATCTTCAATTGTCTATAAACTGACTCCATCATATCCAGTTTGTCCCACTCAATTAGCTGGTTCATCAGAAAATTACACGATCGTGTTGACAGCACAAGCCCACCCCTTCGTATTGTGTACAACACATCTATTGCCTCCTCAAACTTCCCAACACTCGCATATACCTTAACCAATACATCAACAGCTTTTATCAAACAATCTGACACCTGCACCCTAATCTCATTTATTAGTTCTTCAATCAGATCTGAAATTTCAAAATTAAAAGATTCCCTATTTACATCCTCAATAACATCGAGGAAGACATTATGTAACCTTATATCCATACCCCAATTACATATCAATTTAACAATTGGCATGTAAGTTACAACATCGTGTTTAAAACCGTATTCTTTTAATTGGGTAATAAACAACAACGCATTGCTCGGTTCTCTTTTTAACTTAAGCAAACTTTCAATAACTTCAAACTTGTTGAGCTTTTCAATTGGATGACGAAACAAACTGGTATTGTTTTCATCGGAAGATGAATATGAGACATCAGGAAAAGTTAACTGGGCAAGAGAGGAAGCAGATTTAAATACGAGGTTGAAGGAAAATTTTGCGAAATTAAGGCAAGAAGATAACCTGATACCAGGCCACATAGGGTTTAAGGTCGTATCTCTGAGAACACATGAAATGGGGAGAGTTTATTTCACTATTACGACCATGAAATAGGTTGAAATCTTGCTAGGTCACGCGGATCAGGAACTTTTCCAATGGTGCCACTGTTATAAAAAATCTAAAAACAGCAAGGTAATGTTTTTGCTTATACTTCTGTCAGATTTTTTGATACCGTCGGACAAAATGCAAACGCGTACACATATGGGATTGTAATTAAAGGACTTTGCAGGAAGGGTTGTTTAGAAGAGGCCTTGGATGTCTTTAGACAAATGGGGGAGGCTGGAGTGGAACCAAAGTGAAAACTGAGATTAATCTTTATAGGTATTAGAAATAGTGAATTATATTTTCTTAACCCTTCCTGCAAAGTCCTTTTACTTCGGGGAATCTCAGTTTTTTGATACAGGCAGATCAGGAACTTTTCCAATGGTGCCACTGTTAAGAAGCGGGGATCTCAGTTCTCATCTCCATCCCCGCTTCTTAATCCTATCCTCCATCCCCGGCCCCATTCCCGGCGGGGAATGTGTTTCCATCCTCATCCCCGGCCCAATCGGGGATCGGGGATCTCCGTCGGGGAATCGGGTTTTTCAAGTTCCTAAAAATTTATTAAGTTTAAGCTATAATTAGTAATTTAGTAGAAAAATTTATGTAAATAAACTTTAAAACAAATCAATTCAAACATATTTGAGTTATTTGCATATAAAATTTATAATTTATAATGAAACTAAAACAATTAAATGTTTGCAAAAGATTTATAAAACCACTAAATAGAAAAAATAATAGTACTTTAAACTATAGAAAAGTCATATACAATGATATTTAATATATTATATAAAATGTAAAGAATAATTTACATTGTAAAGTTAAATCTATATAATAATCTATGTTAAAATATAAAACATAATCGGGGTCGGGTTCGGGGTCGGGGATTAAAGTGTCTCCCATCCCCGCCCCATCCCCATTATTTTAAATCGGGGATTCCCTGTCCCCATCCCCATCCCCGGTCAACTTGGGGATTACCCGGTCAAATCGGGCTCGAGTTAGGGGTTCCCCGTCGGGTATGAGTTTTTTTGCCATGCCTAACGGTGATATTGTCTTATTTATTCATATATTTATTCAACAATAACAATTTTTATGTGCTTAAACATGTAAGTTTTTATGCTAAAGGTTCATTTTCTTGTCATTTTTATTTGCAGGTTTAATTAGGTACCATACAAGAAAATAAGATGATTATGTGGGTTTAAAGTGAAAAATATAAGAGCATGCAAGCAGGTCCAAAGAAAGTTCAAGATTTAAGCCTCTCCAAGTCTAATACCCAACGAGCCCAAAATCCATATTATAATTTAGGGTTTATTTTGAATTTTTTTATTTCTATTTAAAGGGGAACGGAACATTGAAAAAAAAGTTTAGATAAATTCTTTTGGGGTTTTGGTTTGGCGGTGCAAGCAAAAGCAGAATAAGAACAGCACCAAAACTCTTTTGGGGTTTTGGTTTTGCGCGCAAGCAAAGGTAGAAAACATTTGGAAAAAGAATTCATTTGGTTTTGGTTTGGTTGGTGGCACAAGAAGAAAAAGCAGAATTAACATTCATATTTATTGTTGTTGTTATTATTATTAATATTATTATTATTATTATTATTATTATTATTATTATTATTATTATTATTATTATTATTATTTTTGTTTCTTTCTCTTTGGGAGGTGATGCGCAGAGTAAACAATTCATTGTTGACTTCTTTGGTTTTCTTTTCTTTTAATTGTTGGTGTGCAGAAGTAATAGCAAAGAACAATTCAAATATTTTAATTATGTTTAGTTTTCTTGTTATTTTATTATTGTTAGTTATTAATTTAATTATGAGCTAAGTTTATTGTATTTGTCATTGATGAACGAACCCTAGATTAGGTATAGTTTTTATTATTGATTGAGTTTTGTTTATGCCTAGCCGTGAACCTTGAATTATTTATCTTAATGATTATTGAGTAGTTTACTATTACATTGTGTCATATTCTGAAACTATGACTTGCACGTGTAATTAGTTTTATCTTATTGTTTGTTTGTTCTGAAATTATGACAGTTGCATGCAGTTAAAGTAAACAATTATTCTGAAATTATGATAGTTGAAACTGCTTCTTTAATAACCCAGATAAAGTTTGAGTTCAATTCACCAATAACGAGAGTTAGTGTGTTTTGAATAGATTAAGTTGTAATCGGATTAGTAGGATTGATGGTCTATGTTAGCTCGAAATTTCTTAGAAACTCTATCAATCAATTGCACTTTTGGAACATACCAAATATAGGGAAAGTGATTCAATGACGAATACCTTTTAGTTACAATCCTTTTAGTTCTAAACAACCCTTCCTGCAAAGTCCTTTAATTACAATCCCATATGTGTACGCGTTTAATACTGAGATCCCCGCTTCTTATACCATAAGTGAAAACTGAGATTCCCTGACGGTATCAAAAAAATCTAAAAACAAAACCCCCCTTTTTACTCGTTTGCATTTTGTCCATTTTATTTTTGTTAGAGTAATTCTAATTAGTATAAATTGCATTTTTCGTTCCCTGTGGAGACGATCCTGTTCTTACCAGTTTATTGCTATACGATCGGGTACACTTGTCCGAGAGTTTATCGGTCGATTTGGTCAGATTAGAGTTTATAAATTTAAGACTAATATTTCCGTATCAGATGGGTTCACCAAAACAAATATAACACATATCTCTCATTAAAAAGATACAATACTATTAGAAACAATAAATTGCATTTTAGAGTAAATTATAGAAATGGTCCCTGTGGTTTGTTCAAAATTATGGACACAGTCCCTCAACTTCCAAAGTTGCAGTGACGGTCCCTCAAACCACTTTTTACTTGCAGAATTAGTCCTCTGTTTCTAAAATTTTTAAAAATGATGATTTTTCCCTTCTTTCAATTACAAGTTTGGTAATTTCAATTTTGTTCCCTTTTCTTAATTTTTCATTTTTGGTTTAAATTTGAAATATTAACTTAATAAATTATGATTTGATTCATTATTAATTATATTATTATTATTATTCTCATCATTATTATCATCACCATCATCATCATCATCATCATCAACTATACCTAAATATTTGTAAAATAAATCTATATTTCTTCACTAAAAATTATTTTTATTTGTATACTTAATTAGTCAAGTAGTGCATCTTTTTATGTATTCAATTTATTTATTAAAGTTTTATTTATTTATATTTTATTGGTTAAATAATTTGTATAATTTTATTATTATATACTTTTCCATCAAACTATTTCATTACGTTATTAAATTTTGAATTTATGTAAATTTTGATTTAAAATTCATTACGTTTTGATTTAAGTTTACAAATATTTTGTTACGATAATATGTTTTTATTTAAATTTATTGTTTAATTTGTTTGAATTTTAAATATTTTGTTATGCCAATACGATTGGATTTAAATTTATTATTTTATTTGTTTGGTTTAAAAAAATGCCTTAAAATTTATAAAATTACTAATATATATTAAAAATAACAAAATTTAAAATTATTTTATAAATAAACAAATAATATACTTTTTTAATTTGATTTATAGGTAAAGTACATATAAGATATAATTTGAATGTAGATTTAAATCTTATATATTTATTAATATATAACAATGTTAGAAATAATATATTGTATGTATATTTTATGTTTATTAATCTTTATAGATATTAGAAATAGTGAATTATATTTTCTTTTTGTTTCTTTTATTTAAAATAATATATTTTGTTACGTTAATACGTTTTGATTTAAATTTACTATTTTATTTTTTATTTTTTAATATTTTGTTATGCAAATACGATTTGATTTCAATGAAGTATTTCAATCTTTTTGATGCGGGTTCGACAACGATACCCGATCCCTTTATCAAAATTACTCAATTTATATCATTAAATCTCATTTAATCTTGTAAATCCACAATTATAATTAATCCACTAAAATTATCTCCCGAAGTCACTTAATATCCATCCCGACACATATAATCCACTATATGGGACACAATTGGACCAACGCGATAATTAATAAAATAATCAGTCAATTGGATAATTACACGCACCTGCTCAGGAGTCGGGGTGTTACAAGTAATAGAATAAATAATAAAATTATACAAATAGTTTAACCAATAAAATATAAACAAATAAAAGTAATAAATAAATTGAATACATAAAAAGATGCATAACTTAACTAATTAAGTATATAAATAAAAATAATTTTTAGTAAAGAAATATATATTTATTTTACAAAATAAGTAGATATGATGATGATGATGATGATGATGATGAGAACAATAATAATAATATAATTAATAATGAATCAAATCATAATTTATTATTTTAATATTTCAAATTTAAAATGAAAAATGAAAATTTAAGAAAATGGACCAAAATTGAAATTACCAACCTTGTAATTGAAAAAAGGATAAAATCGTCATTTTTAAAAATTTTAAAAATAGAAGGACCAATTCTGTAAGTAAAAACTGGTTTGAGGGACCGCCCCTGCAACTTTGGAAGTTGAGGGACTGTTTCCATAATTTTGAACAAACCACAAGTACCATTTTTGTAATTTACTCTACATTTTATAATTGTTGTTTATAAATTCATTTTTCAACAATTGATTATTATCTTTTAGATCATAAAAATGCAACAATTAAATTGATGAAACCATTCAAACCAACAACAGTTTTAGTGTATGAAGATGACGATGATGATGAATTCTACAAATACCATTACAAACATGCCCAGAAATATCATGATCGAAGATGATCCATCACTGTCTACAAATATCGTGATTAAAGATGATGATTCGTAGAGAGGATGGAACTTAGTGCAACGACTAAGCTGATGATCCACGATGGATTCGAACAAAGGTTTGTTATAATAACTTGAATGATGAAGACTTTACAAAAGGACTTAGACATTAAACTAGCTAAACACATCGAAACAGTGCCTTAGGTAATCAAGGCTTTATCCACCATAGTTTAACTTCAATTTGGCAATATCAATTTTAACTTAGATTAAGCAGCAAAAAACACCGCTGGATACAGAAATAAAGGGACCATAACCACCCAACATTCATCCCAATTATATCAATAACACCAATAGCAATAGCAATTGATGTGGAAATTCTCATGAAACAAGTATTGTTAGTGTTGTATAGCTCTAACCTCCGAGAACAAATGTCATCCATGTTTCATTTCATTATAATAACTCGAATTTTAAATAACAAAATTAATATATAGATAAAATACTAATGACAATAATATATTAATAACATTTATTAAATATATATAAACTAATTAGCTAATCAAATAATAAGTGTGTGGTTGTGTGATGTTGAGTCCGAGACTTAGAATTCCAATGAGTCTTGGAATGGTGATGATGGTTGCTGGAAAACAGCTTAGAAGTTTACAGCAGCAATAATTAAAACTCAAATTATTATATAAACTAAGTATTAGTGTAGTGTGTCAGTGTGTGTAAGCATAAGGGACTCCGAGACTTGTGAGAGTCTCAGGGTGTCGTTGTGTGTAACAGTTACACAAAGATCAGCTTTAGTAGCAGCCCCAACAGCAAGATATAAACTAAAATCAAGTGTGTGTTTGTGTGTGTGTGTGTGTGTGTGTGTGTTGCATCAATATCAACATCAACATCAATCTCAATAGCAGCCCTTTATCCTATGTTAAATCTAGGCATTTGTGTGTGTTTAAGACAGTAGCATCAACTATATATATATATATATATATATATATATATATATATATATATATATATATATATATATATATATATATATATATATATGTATATATATATATATAGTATTGTGTGTGCAAGTTAGACTCTGAGTCTCGGACTGATCAAGGAAGAAAAATAGCAGAAACAACAACCAAATACATACAAATGTGCATGAAATAAGTTATTTTTGGAACGTGTTTGTATTAGAAACAAATTAACAATAGCATTAGCAACCTAAATGTAAATAAATTGAGTAATCAGTGGAGTGTGTGAATGCATTATGACTACAAAACAGAAAGAAAATGTTCACAACAGCAGCCTTGACATAAGTTTATATATAATATTTATACATATTAATCCTTATACATCACCCATTAATTCTACAGACACTTTAGGCACTTTTGAAATGTCTGTCGATGACTCCAAAACTCAGCCTTAGTTGAGTACAAACACGCCTTGTTTAGAGCTGCAATATTCATGTATTTTCAACCTTGATTCAACTTTAGATCATACATTTTAATGACCCTTAAACATGTACCATGGTTTCAACACATTTCTACTTTTTGATCTATCATCATACATGAACTTATAGCATGGAATTGTGATTCATGTAGAGTTGATTTGCAAGTACTTTTTTAGTAATTACGATAATGGTTGTATGCTCAATGTACAATATGTAATGCAAAAGAATAGAGCCATCATATACAAAGGCATAATCATATATGCACAGGGTACAATATTTCTATTGGCTGCTGATTAGTTGTCTTACTGGCACTTTTGAAGAAAAGGAAGGAAATCTAGTGCTTAACAATAGAGGGCACTGAATAATGCTACATTCATACCTTGTTGCCTCATATTATTATGTTTACATAATAGTAATGATCATAAATATTTTGGTATTACATAGCTGGACAAGCTTACCTAAATGATTTTTTGAATGGCCAAAATATATTAAAATAAAATGGGGGATAGAAAATAGCTAGAGAACAACCCTTAAATATATACTAGGAATAATTACAGAGATCAGATCTCTTACATTTTAGAGTAATCACTTCAAAATAGCACTTCATTTTAGAGTAATCACTTCAAAATAGCACTTTCTATTTTCCTCCAAATATGCTTATTCACTCTACTACCACATTAATCTTTATCTATCTCTTACTATACCCCCACAAACTATAGTTATCTAGATAACTTGTTGGATTCACCTTATGATTTAAATAACACACATTTAAGATCATTAATGAGCAGTTGCATTTTGGATATATTTCTAGCAAGAGGAATTGGAAGAAGGGTATTTTTCACCTAACTCTATAAAATGTTTAATGTATTGTAGAACTTTTTTGAGTGATTTGAAATTTGTAAAAAAATTTGAATTTATTGGAAACCAAATATTTAGAATCTTCCATGAGAATTAGCATTCTAGATTCATCTCAAGCAAAAGGACTTGGAAGAATGTTATTTTCACCAAACATTATGAAATGTTTATTGTAGCTTTTTTTTGGTTAATTGTCATTTGCTAAATGATTTGAATTTATTAGAGGAATTGAAATAGACTTTTTATTTTCATTAATTTTAAACATTTTTAACCACCTGTATTTAGGATTTTGAAATCTAAGTTTGAGATATTTGCGAGCTCCAGGAAGTTGTATTGGATGGTGGAGGTTGGATTCCGTGCATGATTAGCAATAATGTGTGTTTTCTCTCCCTCTATGATGATTAACAATTTATAGAAGCTTGACAACTTTGAAGTAATTATGCTTGAAGGTGCTAAAGTTTAAAAAATTTTGTAGGAAGAGAATAAGATAACTGGAGTAAAGAATTCCCATGAAATAGTGACAGGAGGAATCAAATAAATTGTGTTTTTGTGTTACTACTGGTGTCATGGTGTGTATATTTGCCAAAACAAATTTTTGTTAAATACTGTCTAGATTACGAAGTTAAAACTTTATTTGTGAATTGTGACAGCGAGTTTGAACATTGCTTGCTTTGCTTTTCTTTTTTGGCTTTTGGCATTCCATGATTTTCTTTGATTGTCACGTAGTAACATCATATGGTTTGGATCAATGTGCTGCGTACATGAAACGACCGAATATTTTAAGACCAAATTTCCACCATTCATAGCATAATATACCTAAAAAATACGGGATAATTTAAAATTTTCTAATGTCATACCTTGATAAATAAATAAACCATCCACGATAGTAAATTACATCCACCAGAGTACGCTAAATAAGTTTAAGCTACATGCCAAGTCATTAATGTATCTACCCGACTCTCAAGAGTCAATACAAAAATAATAACATCTCGGGCAACAAAGTCAATGATCTCAAACTAGAGTCTTACCCTTTTCCGTTCCACCTGAAATATAAGTCCCCACAACTGGGTAAGCCGTCGCTCAGAGAGTAACAAGATTTAAAAGCATAACAATACATATGTAAATATGCATGATTAGAAAAGAAGCATGAGTACAATAATTTCCTACGCGCCCCTCATCCGAGCTGACGCCACACCCCTCATCCGAGCTGGTGCTGGTTAAACCGTACAACCCCTCATCCGAGCTGGCGCCGGTTTAACCAAAAACTTGGGGGCTAACCGACCCGGCCTACACACAGTAGCGTCGGCGCCCAAATCCACATCATATAGTACAAGTATGCATACAGGGAATTCATGCTAACACATAGGCATAAATTTCTAACAGAAGGGTAGGATATATATATATATATATATATATATATATATATATATATATATGTATATATATATATATATATCATGTGATCGACATAATCATGAAAATGATAATAACATGGTGGGGTGATACAATTGAAGCGAATATATTAAATATGCATTAACACATATAACTGATCATGCAGATAAATCTGTTACTCACAGTGATACCAATATTGTTTCTTCAAAGCTCGTTTAAAGATAACACGACCAACCAGAATATCAGGATCCACCACGCTCGACTAACGACCTGATAATAAAGCACATTGCTTAATCGCCACTATTTTTATTTATCTAAAACTATAATCCTCGATTAGTCTAAAATTCCAAAGTTCGGGGGCTAAAACATTAAATATTTATTGTGTGATAAAAACAATAAAATTAGTTAGACATGAAGTTTTAGATTATTTAGCCTATAATTATACGTTAAATATTTAGTATTTGTTATAATCTAACAGAAACTCAGATATTAAGAAATCACCAAGAGTTGTGAAAACTCTTTTGATGCATATATTTCTCTCTACCAATTCATACCATTGATAAATCTTGATGAACCTATTTATATACAAAAAAGAAAATCACTATTCCCTATTTAATGAAATTACTATTTGATGTTGGTTGTACATTTGGTAAAAGAAGAAGAAAACATATCATCCATAATTGTCCTTTTATAACACTCCCCCTTGGATGATAATTTTAGTAAGAGTCCAACCATGAAATGCTGCCTCATTAAAAACCTTGCTAAAGAAAAACCCAGTGGGAAAAAACTTTAGTCAAGGGAAAAAGAGTACAGCGATTGGTTGACTCCCCCTCATATTGCCATCTGAAAATCATCACATGTTTTGTACATGTCGCATTCCAATGTTGTGGACGTGTTTTCTGAAAATCGCTTTGGGAAGTGCCTTTGTAAAGAGATCTGCTGAATTGTTACTAGACTGAATGTATTTCATTTCAATCTGATTGTCCTTTATAAGATCTTGCGTGTAAGTGAAAAATCTTGGTGGAATATGTTTGGTTCTGTCACTCTTGATATATCCTTCTTTCATCTGCGACACGCAAGCTGCATTGTCTTCATAAATCAAAGTTGGACTTTTGCTCATCTCTAGTCCACAAGAAGACAAAATAAGTTCTGTCACAGCTTTCAGCCATACACTTTCTCCACTAGCTTCGTGTAGTGCAATAACTTCAGCATGATTTGAGGATGTTGTAACAAGTGTTTGCTTCTGAGAACGCCAGGAAATTGCAGTGCCACCATTTAAAAACACGTATCCTGTTTGAGATTTTGCTTTGTGTGGATCAGATAAGTAACCTGCATCTACATATCCAAGTAAACCTTCTTTTGAATTGTTAGAATAAAATAATCCCAAATTAGTGGTTCCTCGAAGGTATCGGAAAACGTGTTTGACTCCTATCCAATGTCGTTTGGTGGGAGCTGAACTAAATCTTGCCAACCGATTTACTGCAAAAGAAATGTCAGGTCTTGTACAGTTTGTAAGATACATTAAAGCTCCATTTGCACTAAGATATGGTACTTCTGGACCAAGTAAATATTCATTCTCTTCTTGAGGACGAAATGGATCCTTATCAACATTAAGTGATCTAACAACCATTGGTGTGCTTAAAGGATTTGCTTTGTCCATGTTGAAACGTTTTAAGACCTTTTCCGTATAATTTGATTGATGCACAAGTATGCCATTGTGCATGTGCTCTATCTGTAAACCAAGACGATATTTGGTTTTTCCAAGGTCTTTCATTTCAAATTCTTTCTTTAATAACACAATTACCTCATTTATCTCATTAATTGTGCCAATAATATTTAGATCATCAACATAGACAGCTATGATAACATATCCAACCTTTGTCTTCTTTATAAACACACATGGACATATTTGATTGTTTGTGTATCCTTTACTTATCAAATAATCACTCAATCGATTATACCACATGCGTCCAGATTGTTTCAACCCATATAAAGATCTTTGCAATTTGATTGAATACATCTCTTTGGGTTTGTTTCCTAATGCTTCTGGCATTTTAAATCCTTCAGGAATTTTCATATAAATATCACTATCAAGTGATCCATACAAATAAGCCGTAACAACATCCATTAGACGCATTTCCAAATTGTTAGTAACGGCAAGACTAATTAGGTATCTAGAAGTGATTGCATCCATTACTGGAGAATATGTCTCCTCATAATCAATTCCTGGTCGTTGAGAAAAACCTTGAGCCACAAGTCTTGCTTTGTATCTTGTAATTTCGTTTTTCTCATTTCGCTTTCTTATGAACACCCGTTTGTATCCTACTGGTTTTACAGCTTTAGGTGTGAGGATGATAGATCCAAAAACTTTTCGTTTATTTAACGAACTTAATTCAACTTGCATAGCTTCTTTCCATTTAGGCCAGTCAGATCTGTTTTGGCATTCAACCACAGACTTTGGTTCTGGATCATCATTTCCAGTAATGATATCATATGCAACAGCATAAGAAAATTTTTCATCAATATCTTCCATCTCATTTCTTTTCCATATGATATTTGTATGGACATAATTGATTGCAATCTCAGTATTGGAGTCATCTATTTCCACTTCTTTGGAAATATCGTTATTTTGCGTTTCTCCAGGAACACTTTTCTTATTATCAGTTATATTTTCAGAGCTCTTTCTCTTTCGAGGATTTTTATCCTTGGAACCAAATGGTCTTCCACGTTTCAGACGTGCTTTTGATTCTTGAGTGATTTTATCATCAGCTCTTTTATTTGGAATTTCTATTCTAGCAGGTGTATTAGCCGCTGGCACATATGATTTAGTCACTCTTTTAGTATCAGTAAATGCATCAGGCAGTTGATTTACAATTTCTTGTAAATGCATTATTTTCTGAACTTCTAGTTCACATTGTTTTGTCCGAGTGTCAAGATGAATCAATGATGGTTCACACCATGATACATCATTCTCTTTGCTTTTATTTTCTCCCCCTAATGCTGGGAAAATTGCCTCATTGAAATGGCAATCAGCAAACCGTGCTGTGAAAACATCACCTGTCAGTGGTTCAAGGTATCTTATTATAGAAGGTGTTTCATACCCTACATATATACCCAATCTTCTTTTAGGTCCCATTTTTGTACGTTGTGGTGGTGCAATAGGAACATATACTGAACAACCAAAGATTCGAAGATGGGAAATGTTTGGCTCATGACCAAAAGCAAGTTGTAGAGGAGAAAATTTATGATAAGCACTTGGCCTTATACGAATCAGCGATGCAGCATGTAAAATTGCATGTCCCCAAATAGAAACTGGAAGTTTTGTCTTCATTATTAATGGTCTAGCTATTAGCTGAAGACGTTTAATTAATGATTCAGCTAAACCATTTTGTGTATGAACATGAGCAACTGGATGTTCAACACTAATTCCAACAGACATGCAATAGTCATTGAAAGCTTGAGATGTAAATTCACCAGCATTATCAAGCCTTACCTTTTTAATGGTATAATCAGGAAAATGTGCTCTTAATTTAATAATCTGAGCAAGAAATTTAGCAAAAGCCACATTACGGGTTGATAATAAACAAACATGAGACCATCTGCTTGATGCGTCTATTAAAACCATGAAGTATCTAAATGGTCCACATGGCGGATGAATTGGTCCACATATATCACCTTGAATTCTTTCAAGAAACATTGGGGTTTCTTTTTCAATTTTAGTTGGTGAATGTTTCACAATAAATTTTCCAAGAGACATGATGTACATGGGATCATCTTACCTGTTTGAGGGATCTTCTGGTCCTTCAATGGATGTCCATTTGTACTATCAATTATCTTCTTCATCATAGTTGTTCCTGGATGACCTAATCTGTCATGCCATAAACTTAATTCTCCAGGATCATAACATTTTTCTTTGACAACCAGATGTGATTCAACCATGTTTATATATGTATAATGTAAACCAGAACCAAGTGTTGGTAGTCTTTCTACTACATGGTTATTGTCAATAATATGCATAAATTTCTCATTCTCTATCGTCACAGTCTGAGTATTATACCCATTAAGGTGTATGTCATTGAAACTCAACAAGTTTCTTTTAGACTTTGGTGAAAATAGAGCATTATTTATCAAAAACCTTGTACCATTAGGTAATATAAAATGAGCCTTTCCAGTTCCCTCAATCTGATCTGCAGGACCTGATATGGTATGTATATTTGCTTTACTTGGCTTTAATTCTGAAAAGTATTTCTTCTTTTTAAGAATTGTGTGTGTTGCTCCAGTATCTGGTATACAGATGTCTCCTGAATTTGCTTGATGTAGTTCTTCGATAAAATTCATTTTAGACTTCTAATCATAAAAATAAAGTAATAAGTATATATGATAAAATTTGTTAAGTAGAAACACATCCATATTATTATTGAAAAAAGTGCAATACGTGATACAATAAATAAAACATAAGGAATAAAACATAGCTTAGGAAAGACGAAAACACGATTACATTATTAGATATCCAAATCATCAAAGAAATCTGAAGCATTCAGTTCGGGCATTGGAACATCAGGGAGATCAGCAAAATTTGCTTCTTTCTCTTTTCCTTTAAGAGACTCTTCATAAAGTTTGCAGAGATGTGGTGCTATGCGGCAAGTTCTTGAACAATGACCAGTCATTCCACATCGGTAACAAAGATCTTCAGGATCTTGAGAAGCACTAGCCTTTTGTTTATCATTTTTGGGTCTTTCTTGTGATTTAGATTTCTTATCACGTGGAATATTATTATGACCACGTCCGCGTCCACGTCCACGTGAATGACCTCTGTTATGATTATAGTTATGACCATAGCCATGATTATAACTATAATTATTGTTTTGATTAGGGTTAAAGTCATAGAATAGTTGTGTACTTTTTAAAATGTATCGATATGGTACGTGTACTATTTTAATTATTCATATTACACGTGTACTTTCTGAATCGTTCAAATTTGATACGTGTACTATATTTTTTCATACCAATATGATACCTTTGGTAACCGGTTACTGGCTATACTTGTTAAGAGTGAAATTTCTATTTTTATTAATGTTCAAATTTCCATAATTCAAGCATCAAATACACTCTCTCGTCCTTGTGATAACATGGTAGGAGAAATCACACTGCATAGCCAACTTCAAACACCATCAGAACTCTATAGAAATCTCCAATGACGATCTCCACCGTCCAGATCGAAGAACTATATGTTGCAAAGCTTCTCCTCAAATTTTACACAGATCCAACGGTGAACAAGTTCGTACCGACGATTCTCCCACAACTGCGCAAAGCTAGACGAAATAACCGGTCATAAAAAGTAAAGGTATCATATTAACAATATAAAAAGTACACGTACTATATCGATACACCTTAAAAAGTACACTGCTATTGTACGGCTTTAGCCCTTTTGATTATAGCCACGGCCACGGCCACGGCCTTGTTTACGACCAAATCCCCGTTCTTGTCCATATGTTTTAGTTATAGCATTTGCTTCAGGTAATGCTAGTGATCCAGTTGGACGAGATTGGTGATTTTTCATCAAAAGTTCATTGTTTTTCTCTGCAACTAGAAGGACGGTGTTAAGTTCAGAATATCTTTTAAAGTTTTGCATCCGATACTGTTGTTGTAAGGTAACATTTGATGCATGAAATGTTGAGTACGTTTTTTCCAACAAATCCGCATCTGTAACTGTTTGGCCACAAAATTGCAGTTGTGAACATATTTTGAACAATGCAGAGCTATAATCATTCACTTTCTTAAAATCTTGAAATCTCAGATTATTCTAATCATTTCTGGCATTTGGAAGCAAAATCTCCCTTTGATGATCATATCTTTCCTTTAAGTCTTTCCATAGAATACTTGGATCTTCCGTATTCATATACTCAGATTTCAAAATTTCATCAATATGTTTACGAAGAAATGCATTTGCTTTTGCCTTTTCTTGAATTGAGCAATTGTTGTTTTCATTTAGTGTTTCTACAATACCCATTGATGTTAAAAGTATCTTTACATCAATGCTCCATGGCATGTAGTTATTGCCATTTACGTCCAATGCAGCAAATGATAACTTCTCAAGATTTGCCATATTGACTATCAAAATAAAAGTTAAACAATATAAAATTAGCATTAATTTATTTCAATAAGAACTACAGCACATAATAGTGGGAGAATCGTAAACGAAAACAGAACCAGAAAAGGATACATCTCATCAAATGGTAGTTGCAACAAATAGTAGAAAAGTATTGAAAGTATTACAATAAGAAAAATCAAAAACGAGAGAGGCATCTTCATTCTTCAACCAGTTAAAAGTTTTCTTTTCAGAAAGGAAAAAGAATGATTTAATGAAATATTGAAGTTTTATATTGGAGTATTTATAGAGAAAAAATTGAGTCATCAAACGGTCGAAATTTTTTTTTTCTTTTGACCGTTGCAACAGTTATGTAACCGTTGTTAAATGTTAATAAATGATTAAAAGATAATTTTCATTTAATTTAAAATAATGATTAAAAATATAAAAAACTTGTTATGAAGAAGATAAAAAGAATTAATAGTTTGCATTATAAGAACAAAATTTTAGTTGATGTAAATTAATAATCATAATTAATGTTATCGTAAATGAAGAAAATAAACGTTAGTATAAGTAAGCGTTAGTACATAAATAAACATTAGTATGCATAATTAAATGTTAGTACATAAATAAAATGTTAGAAATAATAATGCATGTTAGTAGTTCATAAGTGTATTATTATTGTTATCGTATTAATTATTTATGGTAATTATCTTCTCATTATAAGTTATAACTTTAAGTAACCATACCTCGTTTAATTCTTGATTTAATTGCAGAGCTCTTCGTGCTGATAACGTGTTATAATCTAACAGAAACTCAGATATTAAGAAATCACCAAGAGTTGTGAAAACTCTTTTGATGCATATATTTCTCTGTACCAATTCATACCATTGATAAATCTTGATGAACCTATTTATATACAAAAAAGAAAATCACTATTCCCTATTTAATGAAATTACTATTTGATGTTGCTTGTACATTTGGTAAAAGAAGAAGAAAACATATCATCCATAATTGTCCTTTTATAACAGTATTTTATTAATTAAAAGTTTATTATAAAATTTATATTTTTATCTCAACATTACAACAATAATTTATTTGAAAATGGTCAAGTACATAATAATTAGATTTATAATCTAGTTAATTTAATTAGTTAGATGTGTAAATATATAACTCAAAATACTAATTAATTTAAGGCTCGATTAAACAAATAAAGTACTAGATAAATATTGCCCACACTAAATACTTTAACCCAATTCAAATGTATTAAAGTCCAACATAAATAAATGATTAAACTTTAAACCCACATTAATTTAAAATACAATTTTGGTTTTCAACCCAACAATTCCCACAACCCATATTCTTCGATTAATTATTGCTAGAATGAAAGCCCAATTCTTTTATTTAAATTTTCTACTAAGAGGCTTATTAACCCACATCAGTTTTTTTTATGTGTTTTGACATCTTGCTGTGAACAAAACAGAATAGATGGAGTGAGCCCAACCTATTTCCTAACCCTCCATTTAATTAAATAAAAATCAGCAAGCCCAAACCAAAAGAAGAGATCCAGCAGCCCAATCACATGTAAATCCTCATTATTCAAATTTCTATTCTTATTATTTTTTTCTAATCTAAACTTTGACTCTCAAAATTTTTGAAACCAACATGAATGAATTCAAATCTTTAAATTATTAAAACACATTATAAAAATCCATCCTACCTTTGATTCAATGATTATTTTTATGTTTGAGTGATTATTCATAGTTTATAGAAAAGTAAGGAAAACTCCATTAATGGAGTTTTTTTATGAACGCTAATGGAGATGATGAACATAAGGATTAACATGAAGGAGATGGTGATGATAATGGCTACATATTTTAGATTTTTAATATTCTAAAATTTCAACTTTAATAAGAAGATGAAGAAATTTGGGTTTTAAAAGTTACCTCAAGAATGAAGAGCACAACAATGGAGGAAATGAAGGTTGAAGATGAACTTCTTCTTCTTCTTCTTCTTTTTTTTTTTTTTTTATAAATCTAGCCATCAAAACTAAATCATGCATTCATGCCTACCGATTTGTTTCTTTTGCATTTTGAAAGAAGAAAACTGTTCGTACCTTTTTCCCATCATGTCGGTTCAAATGTGAGATGTAGTCGTTCTTTGTCTAACCCGAGCTTGGAACAAGGCTGAAACATGTAGAATCCCGTTAGAAGTGGGCCCAGGGCGTGAGCCCCGAGAGCCACCTCCGACGGTCAAGTTAGAATATGAGCGGTGATGTAATATATCACAATAAATATGTGTGTGTGTGTGTGTCTATATGTTTAACAATATATGTTATGAGAGAATAAATAGAAAGAGACATCCACATGAGGGAAGATAAGTTCCTGTCAGGTGGATGATAACCTCCTGAAAAAATCACCATGGTGGTGTAGTCCAGGTGCTGCTGTTAATGATATAAGGCATGTTGAGGAAGGAAAACCTCCTGGAATAACCGTCTGGAACTGATGGTATGTAGTCCAGGTGCTGCTGTTGATGAAGCCAGGTGCGTGAGAGAAGGAAACCTCCTGGAAAAACCGTCTGGAACTAACGGTGGGTTTTCCAGGTGCAGTAGTCAGCAGATGGAGTGTGAGAGAAGTTAAGGGTGCATTCTTTTAGAGACAAATGAGGCACCGGCCAAAACGTCTCACTCCTCCTAAAAGGGAGGAGTATTTATAGGCAAACACAAATGGGCTATTAGGGTTTAAATTAAATTGGGTTGGGCCAATAGAAGCCCAAAGGTTAATAAATGAGCCACACAATTATTAATGGATGTGCTATACAATCAAGTCCCCTAAGTCCGAAGTGATTGGTTCCAAAATCGATTGCTTTGGACTTATATAAATCCTGCTTTACCTGATCCCATCGGGAGCTAGAAGATCTTTACAGCCTAGAAATCCATAGCCAGAAGATATAAACAACACAGAGATATTATCCAGAATTTATAAAGCGCTTGGGAAAATTCCACCAGAAGATATAATTGGCCTGAAAATCGTAACCAAAATATATAAATGACTTGAAGAGCCGTACTAGAAGATATAAACGACCAAGAGCCGTAACCAGAATATATAACTGGCCTGGAAGCCAAATCTAGAAGATATAAATGGCCTGGAAGCTGTGGCCAAAGAGATATAGCGGTCTGAAAGCCATATATGTCATACATAGACTGCTGCCTGTGTAACTAGAATATATATGTAACCAAAAGATATAATGGCCTGGAAGTCGTATCCAGAATATATAAAGGGTCTGGAAGCTGTAACCAGAAGATATAACGGTCTGGAAGCCATATCCAGAATATATAAAGCGTCTGGAAGCTGTATCCAAAAGATATAACGGCCTGTAAGCCGTATCAAGAAGATATAAAACGCCAGGAGAGCTGTATCCAAAAGATATAACGGCCTGGAAGCCGTATCAAGAAGATATAAAAACGCCTGGAAAGCTGTAGCCAAAAGATATAATGGCCTGGAAGCCATATCCAGAAGATCCAAACATCTTGAAGGGCATTCTTAAAATATGTAAACTGCTTTGAGGGCATGTCCAGATGATGCAAATGGCCTGGAGAGCCTGAACAGATGATGTAAACGGCCTGGAGGGCCTATCCAAATGATGTAGACGACCTAGAGGGAGTAACCAGCTTGCTTATGTAAATGACCTGGAGGGCGTAACCAGAAGATTAAACGTCTTGAAAGGCCTTCCTAGAAGATGCAGACGGCCTGAAGGGCCTGACCAGATGATGCAGACGGCCTGGAGGGCCTGAATAGATGATGTAAATGGCCTGGAGGGCCTGACCAGATGATGTATAGGGCCTGAAGGGCCTGAAAAGATGATGTAAATGGCCTGGAGGGCTTATCCAGATGATGTATAACCATAGAAGCTGGGTTCAAGCAGTGAAGGAAACCGTTGAAGGTTGCTTAACTGGGGAATACCGATGATAGCTTAAAGTTGTTTAATCTTAAGCCTTTGGTTCAGCCGTCTGAAGTAAAATGCTTTACGACGTCTCAAAGGACGAGACCCCTAATGGGGCAATCCTAGTTGGTGTGGACATAGGTTGCTTTTCATATTACCAAATGAATGCTATTTTCATGCTCTAATGTCGGCAGCGATGTCGATTATCCTTGAAGGGAGCTAATATGTTCACTTAGTGTGAATACGAATGTGATTCCAGGCGAATAATTCAAGCCTGTGGTTTCAGGTGATAACTCCACCTTAGGTTCTCAACATGCGGGATTAATTAGTACTCTGTTTGGATGCCTAGAAAATGTTTCCCATAATGGTGTCCATTAGTTCAGGCGTCTCCCAACTCAAGTACTTGAATCCACATGAATGATTCCAGGTGAATAGCTCAAACCTGTGGTTTCAGGCGATAACTCAACCTTAGGTTTCAGGCGATACCTCAGCCTTATGTTTCAGGAGATAACTCAGCCTTATGTTTTAGGCGATAACTCAGCCTTAGGTTTCAGGCGATAACTCAACCTGCGGGATTAATTAGTACTCTGTTTGGGCGCCTAGGAAATGTTTCCCATGTCGGTGTCCATTAGTTCTGGCGTGTCATGGCTCAAGCACTTGAATCCACATGTTTATTCGTATATACTGTAATTTAGGGTTGACACACGGTGAACCCATATATGAGATTTATAACTCATAGATCTTTCTATGTGTGCTTGTGACGAGGAGCATGTATCGTAGACAATATGTCTTCAAGCCTTTTGATGACACGTTGTTCTTGGTTCGCATGGCAAACATTGAAATGCAAACAATGTAGCACATGGGGGTGGCGTCCATTCCATTTTGAAGTGTGCGATTGATAATATATCATGGTTACCCCTCAGTTTAATACTGATAATTTTATTAGTAGTATTAAACTCAAATAACAAGACATGAGTCAACATTATTTAGAACAATAATGCAATAAATGATGGTAAGAATGTACCAAACCATCTGCATAAATAATGATGGGTTTGGAGCCTAGACCAGAAGGCTGGAGGTGCCTAGACTGAGAGCTAGATGAGTCCAGTTGTGACGCCTAGATGCCCTGAGCGTAGCGCCTGGATTTCGATTCTATATGCGCCTGAACATGGAGTCTGGAGGCGCCTGGACATGGAGTTGGGAGGCGCATGGATTTAGAGTTTGAGAACGCCTGGAGGTGGCGCCTGGACTTGAAGTCAGAAAGCACCTGGACTTTAAGTCTGTAGAGCCTAGAGTTAGCGCCTTGACTCGAAATCAGAAAGGGTCTGGACTTAGAGTCTGTAGCGCCTCAAGGTAGCGCCTGAACTCGAAGTCAGAAAGTGCCTGGCTTAGAGTCTGTAGCGCCTATAGGTAGCGCCTGAACTCGAATTCAGAAAACGCCTGGAGGCAGCTGGAGGTAGCGCCTAGACATGAAGTCAGAAAGCATCTGGAGGCAACACCTAGAAGCAGCTGGAGGTAGCGCCTAGACATGAAGTCAGAAAGCATATGGACTTAGAGTCTATAGCGCCTAGAGGTAGCGCCTAGACATGAAGTCAGAAAGCGTCTGGACTTAGAGTCTGCAGCGCCTAAAAGCAGCTGGAGGTAGCGCCTAGACATGAAGTCAGAATTCGCCTGGAGGCACCTGAACTTAAAGTCTGAAAGCGCCTAGAGGGGGGGTCTAGAAGAAGCTGGAGGTGGCGTCTGAACACTAGTAAAAAGTTACGCAAAAGCTTTAAGAAAAGCCACTAAAAGCTGTGAAAGGCAGTGAAAAAGCCACCAAAAATCTTGTCAAAAAGCTTCCAAAAAGCTTGTCAAAAAGCTGGTCAAGAAGCTGCCAAGAAGCTGTCAAAAAGCTGCCAAAAAGCTTTAAGAAAAGCCACTAAAAGCTGTGAAAGGCAGTGAAAAAGCCACCAAAAATCTTGTCAAAAAGCTTCCAAAAAGCTTGTCAAAAAGCTGGTCAAGAAGCTGCCAAGAAGCTGTCAAAAAGCTGCCAAAAAGCGCCTAGACGAACCAGGCGGCTGCTGGCACCTGACACCAGCCAAGAAATTACCAATTTTATATCTTTTTCTTTTTTTGTCTAGCTTTTGCCTTTATCCACTTGTAGTAAAGAAGTTATTGTCACGAAAATGGAGACAAATTTTATGTAATGCGAAATGACGGTATGGCCTGGACTATTGGCCCGAAGGTAGAGTCCAGGTGCAAGTATTAAGCCAATGGCCTGGATATATATATGACATAAATATAAAGTGATTTTTAGCCCATTTTTGCTTAACAGGTCACCTGCATCCACGCGCTAGCGGTAAGCAGACCGCCTGGATCCAGGCACTAGCAGTAGGCAAACCGCCTGGATGTATAATGAATCATTATTGTCATAATAATGTAAATGAACATGACTACGTAATGATGTAGATTTGAGAGACAGAACCTGGAAACCTAAATATGAGTTCGTAAAAGCGACGAATCTTTTTGTTTCAGGTCCCACAGATGGCGCAAATTGTTTGTGTGTCTGACAATCAATAATAATGGGTTAAGGCGATAAGTAGCTTAATAACGTTTCCAGAGAGTTCAAGGGAGGATTCGAGTGCCTGCAATAAGAAAAACAGAAGGCTATTGTTAGTGTCAACAGAGGGAGAGCCCCTGTGAGGACACTCCGATGCCTAAATCAGCTGCCATGCTAAAGGAAGTGTATTGAGAGAAAGTATAAGTGAAGTGAGAAATTATAATTACCCTTTTCCAGATGGTTAATACTCCTATTTATACCTTCCCTCTTCGAGGCGAGGCGCTTCCCAGGAAGGCTCCTAATGGTTAGAAAGGAACGTGCGCGGGGATTGCTTCCGTGCTCCCTGACGAAGCAATGAGGTGCTTTGCTTTTGCTCACTTCTCTGCATGGCCCCTTTTACCCGACAAGATCTCCCTGCGGTTCACAGGTTTGTCGCCCCATGGTTCACTCGCGGGTCAAGCGGATGGCTTCGGATCTAGAGCAGGCCAAAAGACTTGCAACGGAGGAATTGGGCTCCCTAGGCCCATGGGTCAACACGAAATTGGGCCTACGTAATCAAAAACAAAATATATAAAAGAGAATGATAGGAAAGGGGACAAAGAAGGAGAAAAATACAACTTTTGATCAACACCCATTTTGGTGTTAACTCCCTCTCATCAAGTCAACAATTATTATTTTATTTGTTATTATTATTATTATTATTATTATTATTATTATTATTATTATTATTATTATTATTATTATTATTATTATTATTATTATTATTAAAATTATTTAAACCATATAACTAAATTACCATTGCACTTTTGTTACTTTATTTAAGGGATTTTTTTTCACTCATCTTTATAGAATTAACATTTATAAGTAAAAAATTCAAATAAATAAGTAAAATAAATAATTGAAATTTGTGGTCGTTACAATCACTTTTCCGTCGGATTGATCTCGTTCTCGAGATCATTCGGGTTATGAGATAGTCTCGAATGTGTGTGTGTGTGTATATATATATATATATATCGTATTTTGATTCCTCACAATTCTCAAGTACACAAATTCTCTGCCTCTATATCGCGTAGAGGTTATGATTTATTTTTGTATGTTTAGTTTGGTGCTTATTTCAATCACTACAGTTTTGTTTATCCATATATGGGACTCTTAGTACGTTCAAATATTTTAAGGTGTATTTCACCCCTTCAAGTGATTCAGTTTGATAATCATATTAATTAATTTAATTTTTTAAAAAAACTACATTTTATAGTAACTATTTTTTTGTTTTCACTGACCACATCGTCGACTTTTCCGTCAGATTAAACTATACCAGTTACACATCCTTTCGAATGAAATCTCGAAATCTCTAGTTGTCTATTAATGTTCGAAATTAAATGAAGTTGGTTCATGTAAATGAAGTATTATGATTTTCTTCATGTTTCAAGGTTTTTGGTTTCACGATCACATTCAACCAACAAGACTTTTATCTCTTATATTAAGTCTTAATTTATTTTCAAAGACACATCCAGATATTCAATGAGATTTTATTTACGAGCCGAGATTTCCAAACACTTCTTAAATCGTCCACTTACAACTTTTAGGTTGTGTAAAAACATGTCTTAAAGTTTTAAATTTAAACTCATTATCAATTTCATCTTATAGACAAAACAAGTTCATTTCAACTCTTATTTTAGCACTTAATCATGTTATGTCTTACTGCTTTAATATATTTTTAGCATGTCAGCCCATAAGATTTTTTTTATTAGAGTTTTTATTATTTCCCTCGTGATTTCATTGTTTACAAATTACTTTTTCCTTTCACTGATTCTACTTGAAATTACTTTAGTTATATAGAATTTGTATTCATCTTCTCTCGAACGGCAAGATTTGCCTACATTAATTGATTCCATGATACCATGATTGATTAGTTAAGGGGTTAATTTATCAATATTGTGCTCGCATTATCAGCAAATTCTCGTTTCGTGATTATTTGGTTAACCTCTAAAGCTCTTTATGGCTTTATGATACCCACTCATAAATTCTACCTATATAATACCCATGAAGGAGAGAGAATGTCATCTCCCTTGGGTAATCTCAACCGTCAAAATGTGCAACTTTCAATCTCAGCCGTCTTAATTGATGTACTTCTGAATAAGCGTAGTGTACTATTGGCCAATGCATATTACGGTTTAGTAACTACCACTGCACGCCTTGCAGAGTGCTGAAAACCACCCATGTTCTCCACCACGCTAAAGTGTGTGTGTGTGTGTGTGTGTGTGTGTGTATCATGAATAAATAGCTAAAACATCCATTTTCTACCTAATTTCCACTACTAGAAGTCCGACATTTCTCTGGCATAAGTGTTGCGTGCGTTGTCGGAACCAATGGACAATCAGGTCAGATTTTAAGTTCTCATTCATTCGTAAATACTTTTTTATGGTTGTTTGACTATTTACTATATCATTTCTTGCAGCATGTACTATCGTGCAATGTAAAAGTCAAAGAAGAAGATGTCCTTGACATGCCAATATGCATGTTTATTGGTTTTTAACTAAACAATTCTGGAAAAAAATTACAACACTTATCATTGTATGGATTCTAACTATTCATTTGAATCTGCAGGCACCAACCGAAAAGATGAACATAGAAACTTCAGAGGCAAGTCCATCATTGCTGTCCATCGAAAGTAAAGAGGTCTGTAACGCGACTAAATGTTCACCGGTATATCATACATTTACAAATACACCATGTACACACTTATTGATTTACAAGTTGATGTACATATGCTAAAAATAAAGATGTACATATGCAGACATTGTCATTAACGGAGACTGTTACTTCATTCAACGAGGAGGTAATAACGATGTTGTAGTTACTGCTAAGGTTGTAATGTAGTATGCACTGATTCTTTTCATATGGTGAATAGATTGACTTTGCATGGGAAGAGGAAGTAATACGATTTGTTGAACTTTTAGAGAAAAAGATGGAGGAAGAGAAATTAAAAGCAAAAACAGAGGTAAACATTGTTATCTTTGTTAGACGTACAACCTTACCAAGAAACAACATTTTTGTGTTCGATGCGACACTTACATAATTCAATCAAATCGACCGCATTCTTGACTTTATTGCTGAAATCACATAAAACACACCTCACTATTTAAACGCATCAACTTATGCTTCTTATTTGTTTTGTGTGTATTTCAGAGAATTTTAATTTGTTTGGGTACTTTCGGTTTGTAGTTGTACATATCAATCGATTGGATAAATAAATTTGTGTTATGTTCGTCTCTATTTGTGGTTTCAATTTATAGTTGATCAACAGTTCAGTTTGATTTTTTAAATCATTTACTTCTTATACCATTGAATAAATGTATATATGCATTTCAATTATCATGCTTATGTCAGATTTGATAATAAAATCCTTAGATACAATATACAATTTAAAAATAAAGTAACTTACCTAATACGTTATTTGTTATTCAGAACTAAACAAATGTTCCAATCAAAACATCATGCAAGTTAAACCAAATCACATGCAACGTCTATTGTTAACATCCTCGATGATTAATATTGTGTAGACAAGACTAAAAAGTGATGTTTTCTGCACATCTAAATGTTAATGCGAGTACATTTTGTACAATCGAAAAAAATTTTATGTGACTTAATATATATTTTTTATTCAAAAATGAACAAAAATACTATTTTAATATATTATTAAGTTGATATATTTTATCTTGATATATATTTTTTTTTTCAAAAACTTGATATATTTTAATACATACAATTATTAGGTTGATATATTTTAACTTACGTAATGAACAAAAATGCAATTTTAATATATTATTTTAATATATTATTAAAATGCAATTCCACATATAATGCAATTTTAATATATTAATAAAATGCAATTCTACATATAATGAACATAAATTACGTAACTTCATATATTATTAATATGGTTGTTGAATATATTATGTTTTAATTTTTGTAGGTCTATAAGAAGTAAATAGTAACAGTTAAAGTACAAAACGACAATTTCATAGTAACATGCAGTTCTCATCTAGCACACAAACCCACTAACACATCATGTTTCCTACTAAATAGGAGCATGACCTTGAAACCTACTACATGCCCACTATCTATAAGCTAAATTACACTTATACCCACAATCCCAAAGAAACCGTCACATGCAACGTATTCTTAGAGGGTAATAATGTAAATCCATAACCTATTTATAAATTGCAATCCCCTATATATAAATTAATCATTTTATCCATCTGAGTTACAAAACCAGTATGGAGAATAAGTCGAGTGACATTGAACCAGCAGCCAACGTCTATCCCCCCTGCCCCACAACCGATACCCATAATCCAGAAGCCTCTTCTACGGATATTCAAACACCTCCAACAATTTCCATTAATGTAAGTTCACTATATACGAGTTTCGTATGAATGTTTTTTCAGGTATCGTGCATGCTATAAACAACTCACCTAATTTTTTGATTTTACCTTCATCTCATACTTTAGCGAGAAAACCCATCACCAACCACAAGTACAGCACTTGAGTTTATTGACAATTGTTGCAATTTATTGAGTGATTCTAAAGATGACCAAGTTCCAGAAGCTAATGCAACAGAGGTACTTTTGATATGTTAATTAACATGCATGTATACAGTTAAGTATATTTTAGACCGTTTATCACATATTAAGAATGATATTGCAGCCAACAGACCAATCAACCAACGAACAACGTTATGCCCGTAATAGTCATGTAATACTTTATGATCGACTTTAGTTTTTGCAAAGATGCACAATTATACTGATGTTATTTGTTTTCGTAGTTACTTGACGACGTTGCAGATACGCTGATGGCAGCCATAATGTATCTTGAAAAAAGGAAAAAACGGATCCTGAACCGGCGCAAACTACGGACACTTAATGCATCTGAGATAATTATAGTATCAAGTGATGACGAGACTGACAACCGTACAAGTAACGAAGGGCAATCAAATGAACTTGCAGAAAATGCAAACATTACAAAATGCCCTAGAGTGACAGTGTTCAACGGGACTAAAGTGTACCGGCATGGGAATAACTCAAACAACAACGACGGAGCAAGTCCACCGTGTGTTTAGCTTGCTGTAGCTATGATTCGTTTTTATGTTGCCGTAACAGTGCTTTAAGTTTTCTTTATGAAGTATTTCAATTTCCCTCCTTCCTTTTTGTTTATATTATGGCAGTTCAATAAAAGTTTTTAAATTTTTGTATTTTCTCTCGCCTGAATATAAATATTAATTTTCGTGTACTATTGTGTTGCGCTTATACGATTTTTGGGGTTCTCCTCAATAAAGAAAAACAATAAGGTGCAAGAACATGAAGATAACAAGCCAGGGTCTGAAACTGACATTCTATGGCGATATAATGCAATTTTTAAAAAAACATCAATATACTAATACACTAACTTTGGTAAGTCATATCGCCCTGTGTTTTCCACTTTTCAGATAACGGGACTTCATTTTTCTTCGTATTATTCATCAATGACGCATGGATATATGATTTCATATTGAATTACCATTGTAGACTAAGTACATGCTTCAAACGTTAAAATTCCTGTTCGAAAAATCCAAATGTAGCTATTTATGATGGAAGATAATGTATTTCATTTTAAAATGTATTTATAAATATATCTTACTTGAACAAACAAAGTATAATTTATTTTTTTTGACTTTTTTCGTTTATCAGAAAAAGGTATGTAGCTTTTCTTTCTTAATTTTGGCTACCTGTGAAATTTTTGCTTTTTATGGTTTCATATCAAGTTAGCATATTGGATTAAGTAAATAGTTTAGGTGTTTCTCTCTATTGAAAAAACCCAATGTAGGTTCTTACAATGAAAAATTAAACGTTTTCAATGTTAACAGTAATTCTCTTTATCACTATTTATATGTTTATGGATATGGTATTAATTTTATTTAATTAGTTAAGAATATTGTCACGGAAAAAAAACTACCAGCAAATGGAGGCTATAAAATCATTTGCCTTTACACGACTCACTAAATACCATTGTCTAACAACCTTACATCATGGCCTAATAACTCCTAAAAATTAGGATCCACTACCAACCTCAAATGTGCCATAAACTGCTGCAAACAACTTTTATATAAGGATGGAATATTCGTTTTAACATATTGGCAAGAAATTGAAAACAAAAAAATTCTACACATGGCAGTCAACGTGAATCAAGATACAGAAGAACACGAACGACAGATGATGTGACACCCTTGCCACAACAACCACCATTTACAAAACACCCAGGATTATTCACCAACATACAATAACATAATGATCTGATAACCTAGTTTAAGTGCGGAAGAATTAAAATACATAAATAAGTAACGCAACAGTGTCAAACACCCTACGGTGCTACAAGGTATCAAATCTAAGTCTACATACTCAAAAGTTTATTACAATCATCCCAAACATATCATAGTATTAGTCCCACAACATAATTACCGATTGAGTAGTAGAATTCTTCCAAGAACTTCACACACGACCTAGCTAGAAGGTCCAACTTTAGATTTTCCCTTTCCTGTATAAAAATAAAGCAACTGAGAGGTAAGCGAATGCTTAGTGAATACACAGATTCCGCATTTTATAAATCTTTATGAAGCCCCAAGAGTAACACCGATGACAAACATCGTATACCCTCTTCGTACACCAAGTACGGAACCAGAGCCGCAGCCCCTTCGAGCCCAAAGCTCGGCATAAAACATACCATCTGAGACAAACGTACGATCGGGGATGACATACTGCCTACCAGAACCTCGGAGGGATCAGCTCCGGGCCATATAGCGCAGTAACATCGGAGTAATTGATGCGACCCACCGGTCCATCACTAGATGCACAACAATCGAACGGACATGCAACAAGTGTGAATGTGAATCTAAATCTACGCAAGTTAGTAGAATTCCAAACAATAAATGAAGCAACAGGTCTCAGCAGGCAAAGCTAACATAAAACAGATATAAACATGCGAAATCTAATGTACTCACAGTGGGTGCGTTAGTTAGTTTTAATCAATATTATTTCTCCTCGGGCTTTCAACCGGATCCACACAGTACCCCACTGTGCGTTAAACAACACCACAAGGGACCTGTAAGTCAGTTTTAACAACATATTGTGTCAATCATCGTTTGATTTCGATAAAACCTTAAATTTATAAGTTTTGCAATATTCGATCCCCATTTCAGATCCAAGGTAAATTCAAATCCAACTTCGGGCCATATCCGAATCCAACACTTGGAATTTATTTTACGCATTGACTATGTGTTTCATTGTAAATATTCGAGTTTAGAGAGTGGGTTTCAATTTTTAGGCATCAAATTCGAATCCTATGCATTAAATTCGAGCTTGTGGACAATTATATGCATCAAATTCGAATATGTGAGGCTAAATTCGAATTCATCTTCGAATTTAAGGGTTAGATTCGAACCCCATTCGAATTTAGGGGTTAAATTCGAAACCCATGGTGTTAAATTCGAATACATACTCGAATTTAGTACCAAAATCGAGTTTGTTCTTGCATTTCGACTTTGTTCTTGGCATTTTCGAATTTGTTCATCATTTACAGCCTAAATCATACATTTCTAAGCCTAAAATCACGGATATGTCATGTATTAAGCCTAGTTTCGATTCTATTACACATACTCTATCATATTCTAGCTAAAATTCAAGCAAAACTAGCTTTATTCATGCAAGAAATGGTAAACTCGAAATTTCTATCTTCAAAACCGAAAATGTAAGAGCCTAAAAGGGTCGATTCTTACCTCAGTTCGTACGAAATCAAGAATGAAACCGTAGATTGTTGTAGTATTCCTCGAGATCTTTCCAATGACGTATAAATCTCGATAATCGGCCGGTGGTTTGAGAGATATTCTAGAGAGAAGGTAGAGAGAATTTCTAGAGAGAGAGTCTAGAGAGAGAGGTGGTGAAAAATGAAAGGCTTGGCCTTTTTATTCCCATTTTCATCATTTTGCACATTTCACCCCTCAACTTAACCGGCTCCATAAAATACTGATTTATTCTTAGTTTTATCATTACTAACTTTTATAGTTTATAATATTCCATAATAATAATTCAGAGTTCTCAATTTTCTTAAAATAACAACAAACTTTTAAATATCCCAAATACATAATCATTCCTCATAATTCAACTTAATTATAAATTATCCATCTAAATAGATTTTAATTTACAGTAATTGAATTTCGAGGATGTTACAACATGGGCTCCACCACGCTCTAACTTCGTCCTCGAAGTTATTTGACTTCAAACAGCTGCGGATATTTCCTTAACATATCAGCTTTCGTCTTCCATGTATGATTGGCTCCCTTATGATGCTTCCAACGTACAAGCACCATTTCGATCTCTTTGCTTCTCAATTTCTTCATCTTGGTATCTAACACACACTCCGGCTCTTCAACATATCGGAGCCTTTCATCAACTTGCAGCTCGGTGTGGTCAGCCCAATCCTCATTCTCAGTAGTAAAGGATTTCCTAAGGTTCCCTACATGGAACACCGGGTGTATGCCCGACATTTCTTCAGGCAACTCTAACCGATAAGACTGGTTTCCAACTTTTTCGACAATCCTGAATGGTCCGACGAATCTGGGAGCCAACTTTCCTCTCTTCACGAAACGAGTAACACCTCTCATAGGTGATACTTTCAGGTACACCCAATCATTTATTTCAAAGTTTAATGGTTTGTGCCTCCTATTGTAGTAACTTTTCTGACGATCCTGGGCCGCCTTCATGTTCTGTCTAATCAATTGTATCTTCTCGTTTGTTTCTTGAAGCAAGGCCGGTCCAGCAATCGGTGTTTCACCAGTTTCTCTCCAACACGTAGGAGTCCTACATCTCCTTCCATACAAAGCCTCGAACGATGCTTTCTTTATCGTTTGGTGATAACTGTTGTTATATGAAAACTCTATTAGTGGCAGATGATCATCCCAATTGCCAATGAGGTCTAGTATACACGCTCTCATCATATCCTCCAAGGTGAGGATAGTTCTTTCACTTTGGCCATCAGTTTGCGGACGATAAGCCGTACTCATAGCAATCCTTGTACCCAGTCCTTCCTGCAAAGCCGACCAGAAGTTCGAAGTAAAACGGCTATCCACTATTACCCAAACTGCATCGTGTTGACGCCTAGTTTTCGGTAGTTTCGTAACGAAATCCATCGTTATGTGCTCCCACTTCCATTCCGGAATGGGAAGCGGTTGCAGACTGCCATAAGGTTGCTGATGTTCAGCTTTCACCAGCCGGCAAGTCCTGCATCTCTCCACGTACTGGCCTATATCTTTCTTCAATCCCGGCCACCAGAAGTCTGCTTTCAGTTCGTTGTACATCTTTGTACTTCCAGGATGTACAGAAAACCTAGACTGGTGTGCTTCTTCGATGATTACCTCCCTCATACCCCCAAACTTCGGCACCCATATCCTCCCGTATATTCCTTTCAATCCCGACTCGCTCGTTTCCATATTTTTAATCTGTGCCCTTATATCCTCAGCGCCAATATTCTCATCTTTCAAGGCTTCCTCCTGAGCAGCCTTAACATCATTTATAATAGTAGACGTTAACATAGTAGACGTCATCATGTAGCAACAATCCTTAGCATAAGCTTTTCGGCTCAAGGCATCGGCTACTACATTAGCCTTTCCGGGATGATAAAGGATCTCACAGTCATAATCCTTTATTAATTCCATCGATCGTCTCTATCTCATATTGAGTTCTTTTTGGCTGAAAATGTACTTCAAACTCTTATGGTCCGTGTAGAGTTGACACTTAGTACCGTACCGATAGTGCCTCCATAACTTCAATGCAAATGTGACCGCTGTCAACTCAAGATCATGAGTTGAATAATTTTTCTCATGCTGCTTCAACTGTCTTGAAGCATAAGCAATTACTTTCCCGCGATGCATCAGTACAGCACCTAACCCCAGTCTTGAGGCATCCGTGTCTACTACAAAGTCCTCATTACCCTCTGGTAGGGCAAGTATCGGCGCTTCACTTAGCGTCTTCTTCAAAATATCAAACGCTTCTTGCTGCACGGTTTCCCAAACAAAAGGTGCATTCTTCTTTGTCAATGCAGTTAAAGGAAATGCAATCTTAGAAAAATCCTTTATGAACCTTCTATAGTAGCCCGCCAACCCCAGAAAACTTCTAACCTCAGTAGCTGAACACGGTGGTTCCCAGTTCTTTATCGCTTCCACCTTAGCCGGATCTACTGAAATCCCAGCCCCCGAAATCACATGTCCTAGAAACTGTATCTGTTGTAGCCAAAACTCACATTTTGAGAACTTGGCATACAACCTTTCCTTTCTTAACAACTCCAACAGTTCCCTTAGATGTTCAGCATGCTCAGCCTCAGACTTAGAGTACACCAGAATGTCATCAATAAACACTATTACAGACTTGTCTAACATCGGTCTGCACACTCTATTCATAAGATCCATAAAGACAGTCGGGGCATTGGTTAACCCGAAAGGCATAACCAAGAACTCATAATGCCCATAACGTGTCCTAAATGCTGTCTTAGGCACATCCTCTTCTCGTACCTTCAATTGATGGTACCCCAACCTTAAATCAATCTTGGAGAACACGCTCGCCCCATGTAATTGATCGAATAAATCAGCTATCCTCGGCAGCGGATACTTGTTCTTAATAGTCAGCTTATTCAGCTCCCGGTAGTCAATGCACATTCTCATCGTGCCATCCTTCTTCTTCACAAACAATACCGGAGCTCCCCACGGTGATGAACTCGGTCGAATGAAGCCCTTGTCCAACAACTCTTGAAGTTGTTTCATCATCTCTTGCATCTCGGTAGGAGCAAGACGATAAGGAGAACGAGCTACCGGTGCAGCTCCAGGGATCAAGTCAATTCTAAATTCCACTTGTCTCTCAGGCGGCACGCCAGGCAAGTCGCCCGGAAACACATCCGGGAATTGTGAAACAACAGGGTAATCGGCCAAAGTCCTCTTCTCAGCCTTAGCATGAATCGCATATGCTAAGTAAGCATCACACCCCTTTGCAACAAGCTTTCGGGCTTTTGCAATAGTCAGCAAACACAGATCCCCACTTCCCCTATCCCCGTATATACAGATCTCACGCCCCTCCAGAGTAGTTATCTTTATGATTCGATTCTTACACACTATATGGGCTTCATTCTCAATCAACCAGTCCATCCCGATTATCACGTCAAACTCACTGAACTCTATCGGAATTAGATCTAAATTGAAGACTACATCTTCAATTACTAATGTGCAATTACGGTATACGTGATCTACCTTGACTAGAGTGTTGCTAGCAGTTTCAATATCAAGTATAGCAGATAATCTAGACAGAGGCATGGAAAGTCTTTGTGCAAAAACAGTAGAAACAAACGAACGATTTGCACCTGAATCAAATAAAACTCTCGCTGGCATAGAATTTACGATAAACGTACCCGTAACCACCTCCGGGTTTTCCCTCGCCTCCTCTGCAGTAATTTGAAAGGCACGAGCTGGTGCCCTTTGTGGCTGACCCCGGCGGTTAACTGAACCACCACTTGAACCTCCAGAAGATCGTGTTGATGATGGAGCAGCAGCTGCTGGAGCATTCTTCCTACAGTTCCTACTATAGTGTCCCCACACCCCACACTTATAGCAAGCATCTCCTTTCCTTGGGCACTCACTCTGAAAATGGCCCAGCTCTCCACAGCAGAAGCAAGTACGTCCATTAGTACACTTGCCAAAGTGCTCCAGATGACAATTATTGCAATATTGCGGCTCGGTGTTGATGGAATAAGCACGAGCGCAACCAGAAGTACCAGACTGTCGGCGATATGATTGTTGAGGCGAGTACTGTGAAGACCGGGAAGAACCAGAATATCCTCCCTCACGCTGGCGCTTCAGCGGTGACGGTTGTGTTGGGTTGGTGGAAGCAGCAGCGGACCCAATCGAGTAACCCGACATAATCAGAATCTGTTCTACATTTCTGGCAGCCTCAAGTAAACCAGCAAATGTAGGGTAACGGACGTTGCTCATGACCCTCCTAATCTCAATATCCAGACCAGCCTCGAACCTGGTCACTTTCCTTTCCTCAGTATCGACTTGATGAGGCACAAACAAACTTAGCCTAGTGAACTCCACAGCATACTGGGACACAGTCTTAGTCCCCTGATTTAAGGCCATAAACTTTGCCTCCAGTCTTCGGCGCTCATCAACCGGACAATACTGCTGAGTGAACAAATCAGTGAACTCAGCCCACGTCATCACAGCCACTTTCTCCAAGGTTAAGGCGTTAACCATGGAATTCCACCACATGATTGCGTCGTTAGTGAACATCGCAGTAGCATACCGAACCATGTCCTTCTCAGCACAGTCGCTGATTCGGAATGTTCGTTCGGTTGCCGTTATCCATTCGAGTGCGGCAACTGCGTCTCCCAGCCCATTAAATTCTACCGCCCCATTTCCTTTGAAGTCCTTGAAACGACAACCTTTGGGTTTGTTAGATGACCCAGTATTGTCATCTTGTTCCTCATTATTGTTGCCCCCTTCCTTTTCCTTGTTCCTTCTCTTATCCTCCCTTCTCTTAGCTTCGGCCTCATCTCGAGCCCGAAACTGGTCTTGAATCATTTTGTTCTGCTCAGCCATCATGGCGAGCATCATCTCCCTTGTTTCTTCAGGTGTCATTCCTCCTCCAGACATGTTCTGAAAATATAAACACATAACTTGTTTAGCAAGATGTCATTAATTTAAAGACACCACCCATCTGTCCCGTATGATAGTCAATCTCTTACAATTACTAGATCGTAACCTATCTTAGTTCAAATCATTACTTAAACTACTACATATCATCACCTAATGTTTGAGACCAAGACCTCACGGACACTTTGAATCTCAAACTACTGCTCTGATACCATCTCGTGTGACACCCTTGCCACAACAACCACCATTTACAAAACACCCAGGATTATTCACCAACATACAATAACATAATGATCTAATAACCTAGTTTAAGTGCGGAAGCATTAAAATACATAAATAAGTAACGCAACAATCGAACCTCGGAGGGATCAGCTCCAGGTCATATAGCGTAGTAACATCGGAGTAATTGATGCGACCCACCGGTCCATCACTAGATGCACAACAATCGAACGGACATGCAACAAGTGTGAATGTGCATCTAAATCTACGCAAGTTAGTAGAATTCCGAACAATAAATGAAGCAACAGGTCTCAGCAGGCAAAGCTAACATAAAACAGATATAATCATGCGAAATCTAATGTATACACAGTGGGTGCGTTAGTTAATTTCAATCAATATTATTTCTCCTCGGGCTTTCAAACGGATCCACAAAGTACCCCACTGTGGGTTAAACAACACCACAAGGGACCTGTAAGTCAGTTTTAACAACATATTGTGTCAATCATCGTTTGATTTCGATAAAACCTTAAATTTATAAGTTTTGCAATATTCGATCCCCATTTCGGATCCAAGGTAAATTCAAATCCAACTTCGGGCCATATCCGGATCCAACACTTGGAATTTATTTTACGCGTTGACTATGTGTTTCATTGTAAATATTCGAGTTTAGAGAGTGGGTTTCAATTTTTAGGCATCAAATTCGAATCCTATGCATTAAATTCGAGCTTGTGGACAATTATATGCATCAAATTCGAATATGTGAGGCTAAATTCGAATTCATCTTCGAATTTAAGGGTTAGATTCGAACCCCATTCGAATTTAGGGGTTAAATTCGAAACCCATGGTGTTAAATTCGAATACATACTCGAATTTAGTACCAAAATCGAGTTTGTTCTTGCATTTCGACTTTGTTCTTGGCATTTTCGAATTTGTTCATCATTTACAGCCTAAATCATACATTTCTAAGCCTAAAATCACGGATATGTCATGTATTAAGCCTAGTTTCGATTCTATTACACATACTCTATCATATTCTAGCTAAAATTCAAGCAAAACTAGCTTTATTCATGCAAGAAATGATAAACTCGAAATTTCTATCTTCAAAACCGAAAATGTAAGAGCCTAAAAGGGTCGATTCTTACCTCAATTCGTACGAAATCAATAATGCAACCGTAGATTGTTGTAGTATTCCTCGAGATCTTTCCAATGACGTATAAATCTCGATAATCGGCCAGTCGGTTGAGAGATATTCTAGAGAGAAGGTAGAGAGAATTTCTAGAGCAAGAGACTAGAGAGAGAGAGAGAGAGAGAGAGAGAGAGAGAGAGAGAGAGAGGTGGTGAAAAATGAAAGGCTTGGCCTTTTTATTCCCATTTTCATCATTTTGCACATTTCACCCCTCAACTTAACCGGTTCCATAAAATACTGATTTATTCTTAGTTTTATCATTACTAACTTTTATAGTTTATAATATTCCATAATAATAATTCAGAGTTCTCAATTTTCTTAAAATAACAACAAACTTTTAATTATCACAAATACATAATCATTGCTCATAATTCAACTTAATTATAAATTATCCATCTAAATAGATCTTAAATTACAGTAATTGAATTTCGAGGATGTTACAGATGAGTGACCGGTTGGAGGTAAGAAATTAATCTTGATCGATCATCTAAATTTATTTGCCAGTTTTTTAACAACTCATTTTAAGTATTGTTTAGCAAGAATTCAACTCCGGAAATTGGATTAACGTTATCACCGCAGCCTACATATTCCAACTCGGTGAAGAGTTGCAGTTCTGGGTAATATTTGGTCCTTTCCTTTTTATCAGTTGTTGTTATGTAATATACTAACGTTGTTTTTGTTCATACCAGCAAGACCGATGCCTTAAACTAGAAAAGCGGCTTACGAATTTGATCAACTGGAAATGGGATGAAGTTATTGAACTGACCTTCGATGATGAAGACAATGACATTTCAGCCGCACAAACAGATTCAGAGACTTCAACGGCTAGAAGTGCACAGCCTACTTGAACTATCAAAATTTCTTATATTTATCTATTTAACGAAGTGTACGACTTTAAACATGTTGTTGTTTTTACTGACCTACCCTAATGTATTCTAATGTTTGACTTTATAATAATTTTTTATGCTGTGTTATGTATGCATTTAATTATCGGATGGTAAGTTATAAGTATTTAGGACTCTTTTTTGTTTATGTTTTCCGTACATATGCATGTTATAAGCAATGATGTTACGACATATTAATCATAAATGTTGTCATTTTAATGGTAAATAATTATCAAGACTACATATTATGTATTCGTATACGTTTTGTCATAACTGTTGATTTTTAATTAAATTTGTTTCAGTGAAGACACACAAATCATCTTCAGTTCATTGGATTTTTTTTTATTTTTGGGAAGTCAGTCTAATAGTATTTTTTTTAACATTACACTCATTGGTATTATTTCAATTGTTTGGGTTATTTACTTATTTTAAAATAATTAGACTGTCTAGATACAACGTGTAACCATATAATTGATAATTCAAAAAACTTATGTGTACACATGTTTACATACACATTTAGTGCATACTAATTGCCAATATTTTACATATGAACTTTTTAATAAACTTAGATTAAAATGAAAAAAAAAAAAGTTAACTCACCTTGGGCAGACGATATACACCCTTTAAATCTTTTGCACACCACACTTAAATAAGCAGTTGTTAGATTAAAAAAAACGTCAATACTGTACTACTAATGCGTTTATAATAACCATTGGCTGGTTCTTAAAATTTGTTAGTGGAATTTAAGATTTTTATTTACTTAATGTTATTCTTTTTTTTAATAGCAATCAGTTTCGAAATCCAGTTATTTTTAACCACCAATAACCATCTACTAACTTTTTAACCTGTATCCACTTGCTTGTAACCACCAACACCCATCCACTAACTTTTTAACCTCTATTATGCAGGGAGCCAGTTACAGCAAACAAAAACTGCTACTTACTCTCTACTATAAAACGTTCATCTTCTATCAGTTTTACTTTTTTTTTTTTTATCTAAAGGCTTAGTTTTACATTTTTTATCCAGGAGCTCTCAACATTTCACTATCTTTTAATATTCCTTATCATTACTTTTTATTTGTTGATTCCCCTCGTAAATCATAGAAGGTTTATTCAAGTAAATGTTGTGACTACATTGGGTAATCAGGTACTGTTATGTTTCCTCACTATTTATGTCCACATATGTGGCCAGTTTTATATAATGTTTCTACGTGTACAAACATTCAAACAACTTTTTTTTTATCTATATCATATACATTTAATTTAGGAAAATACTTGATAGTGATTTATTTTCACTGTCGTTTTTTTGCCTTTAATATGTCTGAATATTATATCATACTTATTTCTCCAAATTGCATAAAATACGATCGTTTATTAATTAACTTTTGTTTTGATTTTATTGCATGTTGTATTTGTTTACTTACACGTATATGAAAATTGTTACAACAATTTTCAGTTGGAACTTTGTTCATGTGTTTTATTTGATTTTTAAATGTTTTTTTGAACTTTGATTTTTATAACAGAAAAAAATACAAAAACAAGAGAATACCCGCGCATATATTGTAAAAAATCGACAACTTCCAAGTACGTTTTTTACCTTTTAATTTAAAGTCTGTTAAAACGTATGCTAATGTGTTAAACTTGCATGATTGTTTGCCTTGCTTGTATACACATACATGGTTACTTATTATTTATTGATGGTTGTATGTAACAAATGTCAACAACATGGTTTATGTGACTTTATTTAGAAAAAGTGTTTATCTATCTATATGTTGTTTTGCTTTCTGTATATCATGTATGTGTTGGATGATCTGTTTACTTAGATGCAAATATGCCTAATGCCGAATGCATTGACATTACCAAAGGATGGCCATGAAAACTACGAAAAAGACCAGGATTCCTACACTGTCGAAGCAGTGCAGTCAAGGTCTAACACAAAAAAAGTATTAAACCATTATAAATGTAATAGCGAAGAGAGGTTAAGAACTTACATTGCACCACAAGTCGATATGGTGTGCTACCAGGGGGCAGTTGTCTTCGGACCGATTACAGAAAGAAAAAAAATTATTACAAACAATATGAATGGATACAAGAACTAAACTATATACACGAATGGATTTTTAATACACGACCTATCTTGTGCCAATAATCTGCAAAGTAACAGAAAATAAATTAGTTTACATCCCTCATCTATTTGTAGATGAATTAACAAAGTGAAATAGGAACACTTACGTTTAAGAAGTAGCACATTACTTTATTTACTGATTTTCCATTTTAGCTGCAACTCAAGGCATTAAATATAAAATGTATGCCAACTATGAAATCCATAGCAAGTGTTTTAATATCAATCATCCACGGCTAGACACTCGATCGAAAGATTGATACATGCTACCTTGGTGGTTGCATTAAAAATGTGTCATCATTGTCGTGCTATGAATGCTATATGTTTTAATACCGTCTCGCCGGCAACATAATAACACTTGATAGTTAGCACTGTTGGTTTCTTATTGCAATAAATACATTAAGCATTCACAGTTCATGTACGGAATGAAATATGCAAATGTACTCAACCGTCGTCGTTTTGGAAACTTTACTGGTGCCATATCAACCAACTGAGACTACACTGGAATGACGCCTGTTAAATGCACCAAGACCAACAATGGAGATCCGATGCATCTAACTGATCGATTTTCCCCATAAGAAATGTCAATCTTCACTTAAACATGGTAAACAGAAAACAAAAATAAAATCAACGATCGACGGAGTTAACAAATACACATACATGAACATGCAACGAGTAACACCTCCGGTTACTACATCAATCAGTTCGATGTAACCGAGTGTGTAACCACCGTTACTTTAATGCATCTTTTCCACCACATTCCGCCCGTCGCCGCCGTTAATAAGCAACAGCAACTACGGTGGCAGTGTTTTACACAACAAAATGCAGCAGATCTATGAAATCCGTTACAAACGATGCTTGTAGGCTCATAGATCTACTTCTTTAAGACCCCGACTTTACGCACCATTAGACGTTCACAACCGAGTGCTATAGGAGGGCATCGCTTATGAACATTGATGCATCAACGACTATGTTACCACTAGATCTATGTAGAAAAGCAACATGTTCGTTGATCGATTTTGCCTAGGGATCTGAGCACTACGGTAATCCCGTAGTGTTCAGATGTTCCATCATCGGTAGCATACGCTATAAGAACGTTTTCTTTTTACCGGCCATCAGGCACCAGAAAGGCACCGGTCACGCAGCGGCTTGCGGCGTCGTCGTATAAGATGAACGACTTCACCGATGTTGCTTAAATCTCTTGTAAACGAGATACCTACGGTCACTACGGTCTGGTGCAGGTTGCATCAAAGATAAACATCGCCGGCGACCGTGGCTCCTCTCAACCGAGAATAGGGTTTTGGAAGTATGCGTACAAGAAAAGCAAACAGACTGTGTAAAGAGAGAGCTGAATATGTAACAAACAAGTGGCTAGGGTTTGAGATGCGTACATCTTTATAGTAAGTCGGGTGGGCTTTTGGTCCCTAAACCCGTGAACCATAAATAAGCAATGGGCCCATATGTATTTGACAAAAATTATTTGTGTATAAAATGTAAGATGTGAAATTCAATTGTTACGGCTAACACTGCAATCTTTATTTATAAACCCTATAATTTCCATAATAACCTTTAGCTTCTTTTTTTTTAGTTTTTCAAATAGTTAATTGAAAAAAGTTATGTGTTCTTTTTTTTTTTTAATAGATTTCTTCGTTTTTTAAAGGATATGCAGAATATTTATGTACCTAGCTACCGGGTTGAGTTGCACATATCGCGGAGTGGAACCAATCCATAGTGGGTCTTTTCCCCCGCGACGATGGGTTTTGGCAAAAAAAAAAAAACCGTAGACACGCTAACGGTATTGGATTTTACCCGATTTTGTACCCAATAGTATGTATCCCGTTTTACCGGTTTCGGAAATAAAACAACCGTTCATGACAAATCCGATGTTTTACTTTATATAATTTTTGCCTCTCATTTTTCCGTTCGCGAAATTTTTTCCATCTATTTGAAAAATCTTTCATTTGTCCTTTTATTTTTTTATACAATTGGGGTTGTTAAACTATTTTATCAATTATGCATTATAATTTATACATTTGTATCTGATAAATTATAAGACTATAACTGTAGGTAATGTGACAAAAGTTCAGCCAATATTATGACTCTTGCTTGTGCCGTTGAACGTGTGTTCGAACATCGTAAGATAAATTTCATTATGTTGGCACTTTTTTGTTGCCTTTTGATACTGATCTACTAACATATGGTTTTTTCTTCGTTACATCGTTTTAGGTCGAACAACTATTTTTTGGTATAGTGGAGACGCATCGCATACATGTATACATTGTTTTGCTATGTTATGGTATGGTGAGCGTAAATTAAAAAAGTGTTAACCCAAGAAACCCAAAGTTCTCATTATGTTGTAGTGAAGGAAAGGTGCATTTGTCGTATTTGTTTGATGGTCCAACGTTGCTAGAAGAGTTGATGTGTTATCGTGGAGGTCGGTGTGCCATGGTATTTCGTGCCAACATCAAGGTACTAAATGCAATGTTTGCGTTTACCTCAACCGGGGGAATTATATATAGGGATATCAACGATGGGAGAGGCCCTTATACATTTCAGCTAAACGGACATAACCATCATCGGATCGGTTCATTGTTGCCTACGCATCCTGATAGACGGCCTCGCTTTGCTCAGTTGTATATATATGATACTGAGCATGAGGTAGATAACCGTTTACACGCTTTGAACCAGCGACTTTCTTCAAACGTTGATGACGTTATATTGCGTGCGTTGGTTGAGGAACTAATATCGATGCTTAATGGATGTAACGTATTAGTTAAAATATTTCGGATGGTTAAGGAGAGGTTTGACGATTCAATGTTACATCCAGTCTCCCTTCGGTTGCTTGGAACACACAAGACTGATGGTAGACAATATAACCTGCCGACTGCGTCTGAAGTGGCTGCACTGATTTCAGGTGATGGCAACCCTACACACCAGCGTGATGTAATCGTTGAGGAGCGTAGTGGTGTTGTTAAACGAATTTCAGAATTACACCCAAGCTTCATGCCAATGCAAATGTTCCGCAAACGGCGAAGCGAAAATTCGTCAGTTTGAGGGAGTATTATTGTTTTCGATTACAACATAGACTTAATGAAGGAAAAACACTACATAAAGGTGGTCGATTGTTTCATACGTTCGTAGTTGATGCCTATGCGGCCGTTCTTGAACATGAGTTAGACTGGTATAAGCGCAACCAACACACAATCCGATCTGAGCTTTATAATGGCTTGCATGATCATATTATTAGTGGTGACACTAATTGTCAGTTTGTCGAACGAAGGGTTGTATTGCCATCCTCATTCACAGGAGGGCCTAGACATAATGTGCAACAATACCAAGATGCAATGGCAATTTGCCGGTGGGTCGGTCCTCCCGATTTGCTTGTGACGATGACATGTAACCCGCAATGGCCAGAAATCAAACGACATGTGGATTCAGCGATACCTGGCCAACTGACGTCCGATCGACCTGATATCATTGCACGTATGTTTAAGATCAAACTCGATGAATTGATGCGAGATATAAAAAAGAAAAACCATTTTGTTCGGGTGAAGGCTGGTATGTTTTGTACTTTGGATTTCATAATTTTATTACCTATTCTGTTATTTATATGACACCTTTTTTTGCAGTTATGTATACAACTGAGTTTCAGAAACGTGTTTTGCCGCATTGTCATTGTCTTATTTTCTTACAACCGGAGGATAAGATATTGTCCCCTGAGAAAATCGACGAATTCATATCTGCTGAGTTACCTTCTGAATTAGTTGACCCCATTGCATTTGACGTCGTTCGTACTCACATGATGCATGGGCCATGCGGCATTTTGAATATGTCAAACTCATGTATGTCTAAGGATCGTTGTACCAAAAATTACCCAAAAGCTTTTTGTCATGATACTATTATTCAACGCGACGGATGGCCACGATACAAACGATCGGATAAAGGACGCAACGCTCAAGTTGGTCGCCAAGAAATATGACTTGATAATCGATGGGTTGTTCCACACAATGTTGATTTGGTTGTGAAATATGGCTGCCACATTAATGTTGAATGGTGTAGCCATGGGACATTAGTGAAATATTTGTTCAACTATCTTAATAAGGGACCTGATCGTGCGACCGTGGTTGTTGAAGGTGAAAATAATAGAACAGCTTTTCAATCACTTGTCCATGTTGATAATGAAATTGAAGCATACCTTAATTGTCGTTACATTTCAGCTTCTAAAGCATGTTGGAAGTTGTTTGGTTTTGAAATGCATTATCGATCGGTTGCTATTGAGAGGCTTCCTTTTCATGAAGAGGGTTGTAACTGAGTATACTTTGGTGATGGGGACAATGTAGGTGATGTTGTTGAACGAGAGACCTTGGCAAGTCAAAATTTACAGAATGGATGACGGCAAACCAACTATATCTAGATGGACGAAGTCTTACATATTCATAGTTTCCTACATACTTTACATGGCATGAAAAATGAAAAAGCATGGTTCCATCGCAAAAGTGGCACTACAATTGGACGCATATATTATGTCAGTCCGTCTATGGGTCAGCGGTTCTATTTGCGAATGTTGTTAAATGTTGTGCGTGGCCCGAAATGTTTTAAAGACATACGCACAGTCAATGGTGTTAAGTACCCGACCTACATGTCTGCCTGTAAGGCGTTTAATTTGTTAGGGGATGATACTGAGTGGGTCGAATCAATACGCTAGGCTTCACAATGGCGATTATGTCATCAACTTCGCGAACTGTTTGTCGCAATACTGTTGTTTTGTGAGGTATCTGATCATGAGCGAGTCTTTAGGGATGCTTTACCTTATTTGTCGGAAGACGTGGTTTACACTCAACGTAGATTATTACAAAATAATGATATGTTATTCACGGATGCTGAGATTGAAAATTACACATTGATTGAAATTGAAAGGATCCTTAATGGTAGCAATTAATCATTGGTAGACTTTCCAGATCTTCCACAAATTGATCGAGCCTTATTAGGAGTGACAATAATTTCTTTACTTGCAGCTGAGAGAACATATGACATGGGAGTGGAACGAACTCGCTTTGAGGATTTGTATCGTGGGTTAACTTATCAACAGAAGGAGGTATTTGATCATGTAATGACATGTGTTGAAAAGCCTGGCGTTGGAGTTATATTTGTGTATGGTAGTAGTGGTACTGGTAAAACATATATATGAACGACCCTTATTGCTTGCATTCGGTCAATTGGTAAAATTGTATTGTCAGTTGCTTCGTCTGGGATTGCGTCACTATTGCTACCTGGCGGTCATACTGCACACTCACGATTTCGTATCCCGGTTGATGTTGATGGTGTTTCGTGTTGTGGGATTGATGTTGTGTCAGAGTTTGCTGACTTGATTAGACAGTCCGATTTGATTATTTGGGATGAGGCTCTGTTGCAACATCATCATGTGTTTGAAGCCATTGATAGAACATTGCGGGATTTGTGTAAATTTGATCGGCCAGGTGCTGAAAATCAGGTTTTTGGTGGAAATTTCATCGTCTTAGGTGGTGATTTTCGACAGGTATTGCTTGTTATACCCAATGCAAGCCGTAGTGAAGTTGTTTCGTTTGTCATAACCAAATCATCACGAATATGGGATGTCTGTCGAATGTTTGTGCTGTCAATCAGCATGCGACTTTGTGATCCGTCTCTTTCTACCTTGGATAACAATCATATGATGGAATTTAACAAATGGCTTTTACAGCTGGGTGATGGCAAACTTCGTACAATTGCATTGCCTGATGAATTTGTTGCTGAATGGATTTCTATTCCAAACGATCTTTTGATACCTACGTCTGATAACCCGACTGATTCAATTATTACTGCTACATATCCAGATTTGCTAAATCACATGAATGATTTTGAGTATCTGAAAGAGCGTTGTATACTTTGTCCAACCAATGACTCTGTTGATGAGGTCAACTCACATATTCTTGGGCATATGGTTGGTGACATGCATCTTCTGCTGAGTGCTGATCATATATGTCCAACGACAGGTAATCTGGATGAGATGCATGTTATGTACCCACCTGAATTTCTTAACACACTGAAGTTTTCTGGGATCCCAAATCATAGACTTGAGTTAAAGGTTGGGGCACCTGTCATGTTATTGCCAATTATAAACCTGAATCGGGGACTTTGTAATGGGACACACTTGATCATAACACAGATTAGTCGCATGGTCCTTGAAGCATTGGTAATCTCCGGAACTCATGTTGGTGAAAAAACTTTTATTGGGAGGATTGATATGACGCCCACTGTTACTTGCTGGCCTTTTTGTTTTAAGCGAAGACAGTTCCCTGTAAAGGTTTGCTTTGCAATGACAATAAATAAGAGTCAGGGACAAACATTCAAATCTGTTTGTGGCTATTTAAAACATCCGGTGTTAATCATGGTCAATTGTATGTTGTTGCATCTCGAGTTACATCGCGCAACGGCCTACGTTTTTATTTGATAATGGAGGCATATGTCCTGACACTTTAACAAAAAAATGTCGTTTATAGAAGTGTTTTATAATCTCCCATAAGGTATTACTTATGTTAATCTGTATGGTGTTGTGTTTACCCTTATAAGGGATTTACCATATGAATGTTAACTCCCTTTTTGTTTTATGAATGGTATTATATGTGTAGTTAATGTGGAGTGATGACGCGCTCAAGTACATCGTACATTGATGACTTGGTTCCATTGGTAACTGACAAGTGGTGTCTGGTTGTCATGGTGTCACGGGTCTGGACTGCGTATAATCCTCGTAATGATTAGGAATTGTCACTAAATATGATATTAGTTGACGAGCGGGTATGGGATTTGTTTTATCGTATGTTAAACATGCATATCAATTATATTGTTCACTATTAAATTTTTTTTGTTTATTGTTTTTAGCGCTCAATGATTCATGGTTTGGTCCCGAAGTGTATTATTGACAAGTTTACAGATTCTATCATCGAGGGACGTGTTTACAAGATTAGTCGTGTCAGTGTTGTTAATTACACGTCTAAATATAGGCCTCTACATCGTGAGTTTTTAATACAATTTGCCGCGTGTACGACTGTGTCATTACAGTCGGGTGTCGGTGATGATGTATTCCAACGCTATGCTTTCGAGTTTGTCCCATTCGACAATATTAGTACGCGCGTTAACGATGATACGTACTTAACAGGTGTCGTTATTGTGAACCTACATGATGTGTCATTGACTTTGTTTGGAAAAGGTTTCATTTTTTTACTTCTTATTGTTTCAGATGTTATAGGGGTTGTTCATAAATGGAACCCTATAGAAAGAAAATCGGGAACGATAAGAAGCTGAAACACCCTCCAACTAAAATAGATGTTTCACGAACAATTAACAAAAATTATCGATAAATACTTTCGGAATTATGGTCAAATTTAAAATTTTCAATATACAAAACCATTAACATGATTCACCCCACTTTGCCGTCTATCAAAGAGCAAAGTGTGGTAAATCATGGATCAAATGTTTGAGGTTAATATCTATCATTCACAATACACTTCAATGTTCAAGCTAAGGCTGTATGCCATCATAAACAAAATGGGAGTCCACTAAGTCCCCAACCCCAAGCATCATCGAAGCTATACCCAAAATACGAGCTGCTAGCCGAGCTCCAATCCTACTATCACGAATCAAGCGTGACCTTTTCCTTTACCTGAAAGGTTAACAACTAACGAGGGTCAACAAAGTTGAGTGAGATGCTTGATTAGTAAGAAACACAATATGCATGCATGCAACGATATTCAACTAATGTATTCTATAATCAACATGATCTGATGCTCAATTTAGGCTTAGAGCTAGCCCAAAATTTGCTCAATTTAGGCTTAGAGCTAGCCCAACATATTGCTCAATTGAGACTTAGAGCTAGTCCAACGTGTTACTCAATTTAGGCTTAGAGCTAGCCTAACGTTTCCATGGATATCCAGGCGAGGTCAAATGAAAGATATACACAAATAATGAGGCCCTACTTACCTCTCATATGGCCAACAAGTCAACATGTAAGTGTTAAAGCAACGAGCAATTAATATCAAACGCCAACGATAGGTACAACATTATATTCGACGAGGAAACCAACAATAAGCAAAGCACATAATGTAACACTAATGCTAGAACTCACAGTGATTTGCACAATAAAGCTTTGATCCGCTAAAATGAACCGAAACGATCAAATTCAAGTTAAGTCGCTTCCAATGGGCTCCGATCGATCCAAGCACCTATAACAATTATAAGTATATTGCTCATAAGCTTCCATACCCTAAACAATTCTAAAAACCTCAACGACAAGGTTTCGGGTTCTAAACCGAATGCCTCGGTTCGTTTCGGGACCCTATGAGGCCCGAATTTGAAATTAGACTTTTGGACCCTTTAAATACTTAATTTAGATGTACTTAAGTAGTATTAGATGTTAGCATAAATACCCATAGCTAAAAATCAATTTTTTTGGACAGCCAGTTTTGACTCAGCGAGTCGCCTGGGGTGACTCGTCGAGTCGCTCAAATTTTTGTGAGTTGAAAATTTTGACTCTGCGAGTCGCTCACAGACCTGCACTTCTTCCCCCTACGGGTTTAACACCCAAAATTCCAAAACTCAACCAAACTCAAAACCAACACTTGAAATCGATTATACAACATATTTAAACACTTTTGAGCTCATTTTGAGCTTCCAAAACATCTCAAATGCAACCGATTGATCCATGGCTCAATTTGAGCCCTAAATTGGATTTCAACTAAAATTAACTCAAACTAACACAAACTACCAATGTAGTTATATATTTCGGCTCCATTTTGATCATATAACAACATACTAAAAATTTAGAGCCTTTACTAAATAACTTAACTTAAACCCATTTGGGTTCCATTTTCCAAAATGGATGAAATTGAGAAGATAAGGAAGATGGAGAGTAATAGAAGAAGAATATACCTTCAATGGAGATGGAAGATCCAAGATTTAGCGTCAAGTCTTGCAAAATTCGATCACCCAAACCAAACCCTAGCACCCTCTCTTCTTTCTCTCTTCTTTTCTTTCAATCCATTTATAGAGGCATCACTATATACCGCGAAATCTTCATTGCCTTCGGGCAAGGCAAGAACAGGAGCCTTAGTCAAACGGGCTTTCAAAGTCAAGAAGGCCTCCTCTTGTGGCTCTGCCCACGCAAATTTTGCGTTTTTACGCGTCAAAGATGTAAGAGGGACCGCGATTTTTGAGAAATTCTGAATAAATCGCCTATAGTACCCGGCTAATCCAAGGAAACTTCGAATCTCTGAGGCATTTCGAGGCGCTTCCCAACTCTCAATAGCTTCGATTTTGGAACGATCGACCGACACACCCTCCCGAGATATGACATGACCCAGGAATTGCACTTGCCGCAACCAAAATTCACACTTTGAGAACTTGGCGTAAAGCCGCTCCTTGCGAAGGAGTTCCCTTAAGTGCACGGCATGATCCACTTCCGACTTTGAATAAACCAAAATATCGTCAATGAACAGATCACCGATTTATCGAGCATCGGTCGACACACACGTATCATCAAATCCATGAAGGCAGCTGGAGCATTAGTGAGCCCAAACGGCATCACCAAAAATTCATAATGACCATAACGAGTCCGAAAGGCGGTTTTTGGAACGTCTTCTTCCTGAACCTTTAATTGATGATAACCCGAACGAAGGTCAATCTTCGAAAAATAGGAAGCCCTTAGCAACTGATCGAACAAATCGTCTATACGAGGCAAAGGGTATTTATTCTTTATCGTTACTTTATTCAACTCTCTATAGTCAATGCACATCCTTAAGGACCCATAACGAACAAAACCGGAGCACCCCAAGGTGAAGTACTCGGTTGGATAAACCTCTTGTCCAACAAATCTTCCAACTGGGTCCACATCTCCTTCATCTCCGAAGGAGCCAAACGGTAAGGAGCCCGGGCAATGGGAGCAGCTCCTGGCACCAAATCTATCCGAAATTTTATAACTCTATCGGCTGGAAAACCCGGCAAGTCCTCCGGAATAACATCCTGGAAATCACTCACTATCGATACGTCCTCCAAACTCTTGACCTCCTTCTTGGCATTCATCACATATGCCAAGAAGTTCTGACACCCCTTACTAATTCTTCTACGAGCTTTTGCCATGGAAATGATCACCACTTCTCCTTTACGCTTCTCCCCATAGATGAATGTTTCGTTGCCGCTGGGAGTCATTAATCGAACAACCCTTTTGGCACACACGATACTAGCTTCATTTGCCGCCAACCAATCCATACCCACGATTACATCAAACTCCTTTGTGTCTATTGGCACAAGGTCAATCCCAAATTCATACCCATCTAGGGTAAGTTTACAATCAAAATAAATTTGGGAAGCCACAACCGACATCCCATTTACAACATCGATAGTCAAAGGTAAAGGCAACAATGAAGGCAATTTATCAAGCTTTCGTGCAAATGATTTAGCAATAAACGACACATTTGCACCGGAATCAAAAAGAACAATAGCAGGTAAGGAGTTCAATAGAAAGGTACCGGTAACAACATTTGGTGCGTCCCGAGCCTCCTCCGCGGTGATCTGGAATACCCGCGCGTGAGCTTTCGACGCATTCCCCTTTGATTGGGAGGAACCGCCACCAACTGCCGACTTCGCCGCCGAAGCTTTACTTTCTGCCGACATGTCCTTTCGATAGGGACAACCCCACGATTTGTGTCCAGACTGATCACATACAAAACATTTATCCGCATATTTTGGGCACTTAGTACGAATGTGCCCCTCTTCCCCACAACTATGACAAATGAGGGGACCCCGATTGCACTCCCCTTTGTGGAATTTCCCGCACTTGTTGCAAGACGCGGCGGCATTAGACGAGTGTTGCTTTGATTGATTCAAGGAGTATGACTGCTGCTTTGATGGTGCATGCGACTGAGTTCGAGAATCACCACCCTTAAAATGAGAGTGAGGAGTATGAGGCGGTCGATACGACCCTTGAGGAACCTCGGTCTTCAGTTTCTTAGATGAGAGGGATCAGGATCAACACGAGAGACTTCATACTCTCGGATGCGAGCAAGTTCAACGGCTTGATCAAAGGTCTTAATCACTTGCATCTTCACAAACTCTCGAATTTCTTTACGGAGGCCTTCCACAAAATATTCTGCCTTCTGATTGTCGTCTGACACGAGCAGCCCAACAAACATAGCCTTGGAGTTAAACTCCGCTAGATAGTCATCCACCGACAGATTACCCTGATGGAATGTGATGAAGTCTCTTTTAATCTTCTGGATTGAAACGGCAGGACAGAATTGCCGCTTGAACCGAATTTTGAATTGGTCCCAAGTCATGGACCTCCGCATCCTCTCCCTGAACTTCGACCTCCGCATCCCACCAAGTCAAAGCGGGGCCCCTCAACAATACCGTACCGTAGGAAACTTTCTTCTCCTCGCGGCAGTCGTTCACAGGGAAGAACTTCTCGATCTCTATTAGCCAGTCCATTGACGGGCGAGCCCCGATCTAGCCATCAAATTCAGGAGGTCTACATCCCATGAAGGTTTTAAACGAACAATCCTTCTTGGACTTAGAAGATTTTTCCTTCTTCTTTCCGGTTTCCTTGTTGTTTCGGGCATCCTCTCCGCCCCCACTTCCTTGATTGATATCGATGCTCCCTTCAGTCCGAGCCTTGTCTTCTCTTGCCTTCTCCATCCGCTCATAGAAGGCTTGCATTTTCGCCTCTAGCAACAACTCCTGTTGTTGGTTGTTTCGCTCCATAATCTCTGCCATCTTTTGGAGCATCCAGTCCTCTCTCGATTCGTCCTCCCCAGATTGAAAGGATTGATCGTTGCCGGATTCATCCGACTCTCGAGGGCTCACTACCGGCCCCAGATTACGATTAGATCCGTGATCCGACATTTCGACTGAAATAAAATCCAATAGGCATTCGATAAATGCTCACATATAAGCTCAAGGACGAATACATAATATATTTCGCAATATATAAGCTTAACGTCTACCCGTTAATTACCCAGACCTAGGCCGAGTCAACTTTACGATTGTTTTACTAGTGTTGCCTAGGTGGGCCAATGCTAGCATCCAAACCCGTGTTCAGTGGTGAGTGTCGTCGACTACATGACAATCTCTGATACCAAATTTGAAACACCCTCCAATGAAAATAGATGTTTCATGAACAATTAACATAAATTATCGATAAATACTTGCGGAATTATGGTCAAATTTAAAATTTTCAATATGCAAAACCATTAACATGATTCAGCCCACTTTGCCGTCTATCAAAGAGCAAAGTGTGGTAAATCATGGATCAAATGTTTGAGGTTAATATCTATCATTCACAATACACTTCAATGTTCAAGCTAAGGCTGTATGCCATCATATACAAAATGGGAGTCCACTAAGTCGCCAACCCCAAGCATCATCGAAGCTACCCAAAATACGAGATGCTAGCCGAGCTCCAATCCTACTATCACGAATCAAGCGTGACCTTTTCCTTTACCTGAAAGGTTAACAACTAACGAGGAAACACAATATGCATGCATGCAAAGATATTCAACTAATGTATTCTATAATCAACATGATCTGATGCTCAATTTAGGCTTAGAGCTAGCCCAACATATTGCTCAATTGAGACTTAGAGCTAGTCTAACGTGTTGCTTAATTTAGGCTTAGAGCTAGCCCAACATTTCCATGGATATCCAAGCGAGGTCAAATGAAAGATATACACAAATAATGAGGCCCTACTTACCTCTCATATGGCCAACAAGTCAACATGTAAGTGTTAAAGCAATGAGCAACTAATATCAAACGCCAACGATAGGTACAACATTATATTCGACGAGGAAACCGAAAATAAGCAAAGCACATAATGTAACACTAATGCTAGAACTCACAGTGATTTGCACAATAAAGCTTTGGTCCGCTAAAATGAACCGAAACGATCAAATTCAAGTTAAGTCGCTTCCAATGGGCTCCGATCGATCCAGCCACCTATAACAATTATAAGTATATTGCTCATAAGCTTCCATACCCTAAACAATTCTAAAAACCTCTCCGACAAGGTTTCGGGTTCTAAACCGAATGCCTCGGTTCGTTTCGGGACCCTATGAGTGTAACATCCTAATATTAAAATTACTGTATTTGAGGTTTATCAGTTTCAATTTGTAATTTAAGTTGGATTACATTTGGATTAATTATAAAAGTTGGTTGTTTTATTTAGAAATCTATGTTTTCAATTTATTAAGTTAATATAGTTATTATTAAGCGGTTGAGCGGATAAAATAAAGATTGAAACTTTATTTAATGGAGTTTAAGAAATTGGTCGTTATTTTAAGGAATTAAGAAATTTAGAGTTTCGAATTACTATTATGTATGATAATTTTAATGTAAGTGATGATAAATTAAGATGATAAAATAAAGATGGAAATCTTTATTTTAAAAGAAAGTTAGATAAGTAGAGGGGTTAATGGTGTCAAAAGTTGAAAATAGGGAAAATAAAAAGACCAAAGTCTTTGATTTGAGATTAAAGCCATTATCTCTCTACTTTCTCTCTGCTCTCTTTCTCTTCTCAAAAAGAACCCACGGTTCTTATTCTCAACACATCAAGATCATCAAAAATTGTGGAATTAGAAGCTGGAAATTTAGATTTAAAGTGCTAGAAAGGAATTACAACATCTACAAGCATCGATTTAAGGTAAATATCTCTCATAATTTCGAATTTAAGGGTTTATGGTTCGGTTTTGGGTGAAAACCGAATCTGAGATTTTGGGTTCAAAATGTTGATGCATGTCAAATATTCTTGTGGGTTTGTGTAAATTAAGTGTTGTGAGAGTTATACACAAAGTTTCAAGACTTGATTCAAGATACAAATGTAATTTTAAGAATTAAAATCAAGTGTTCTGTGTGTTTTATATATATACCGAAACTACATATGTGGTACCGAAACCTTGATGGTTTCGGTATTAATCTACTGAAGCCCACACACAATACTGAAACCTTTATATGTACCGAACCCCCTAGCATATACCGAAACCCCCCTACCGAAACTAGTTGGGAGGTACCGAAACCTTTAAGGTTTCGGTACAAACTACCGAAACTCTCCCTCAATACCGAAACTATATATATGAATGCTTATATACTGAAACCTTTTTATGTACTGAAACTTTAGTATGTACTGAAACAAAAAGAAGGTACCGAAACCTTTAAGGTTTCGGTACATATACCGAAACTATTGGGTGTACTGAAACTATGGTACTGAAACTTATATTACTGAAACTTTTAAGTAAACAGAGACTACGCGAAAGGTGGTACTTAAGGTTTCAGTATTCCCTTCTTTTTCAGATACAATAAATACACACACACACACACACACACACACACACATATATATATATATATATATATATATATGTACATCATCTCGGTTGGGTTTTATTGATGAAAATAAATAGAAACGGTTGGACATTTTTCAATTATATAATGATGATATCCGTACACTTTGGCAATTTCAGAAAAATAGAGATTAAAGAATAATTCTCGGATCACAATTCCGAAGGATTTACGCAATAAATTGAGAAACTTGTTGAGACTTATTATTAAATAAGTTAATGATGGTGCATATTGAAGGGATTACTTGGGAATAATAAAACCATCATGAAAGAAGATTTAAATATGAGTTTCGGATGAAGGTTCCGAATGTTGTAACACTTTAATATTGATATCAAACATATGTATGATATGTTTTACTTATGGAATGTAACAGGTCCCTTGTGGTGTTGTTTAACCCACAGTGGGGTACTTTGTGAGTCCGGTTGTAGTCCCGAAGAGAACTAAAATAACTCGAAGTTAACTAACGCACCCACTGTGAGTACCTTTGATTTTAGCATGTCTGCATCTGCTTTATGTTTGCTATGCCTACTGAGGCATGTTGTTTCACTTTCGTTTGACACTCTATTAACTTGCGTATATATAGATTGATGCACATTCATACTCGTTGCATGTCCTTTCTTTTGTTGTGCATTCTGTTGATGGACCTGTGTGGTCGCATCTGTACTCTGATGTTACTGTGCTATATGAGCCAAGAGTTTGATACCTCTATGGTCAGGATAGACAGTATGACATCCCCGATGGTATGTTTGCCTCAGTATGGTGGGTTTCTTAATGCCGAGTGTCAGCTCGAAGGGGCTGTGGGCTCGGGGTTGCGTGCTTTGAGTACGTGTGGAGTATACGGTATGTGTTACCGCGGTTACTCTGGGTGGCATCATAAAGATTTGTAGAATGTGTAAAATCTTATGGTATTCACTAAGCAATTCGCTTACCCCTCAGTTGTTACATTTTTACAGGAAAAGAGAAATCGGCGGCGGGACCATCTAGCTAATTTGTTTATTGAAGTCTTGGAAGATATCGACTGTGTATCTTGGTAACAGAATTTTTGGAATGCTGTTGTAATAAAATTTGGGATGATTGTAATTACTTTTGAGTATGTCGACTTAGACATGTAACCTTTGTAGCACCATAGGGTGTTTGACTCAGTTGTATTATTTTAATTTATGTACTTTATGCTTCCGCACTTTAATTAAGCTTTCAGATCATTATATAATTGTATGTTGGTGATTAATCCTGGGTGTAATGTAATTGTGGTTAAATGTGGCAAGGGTGTCACACGAGATGGTATCAGAGCAGTAGGTTGAGATTCAAGTGTCCGTGAGGTCTTGGTCTCAAACATTAAGTGATGATATGTAGTGATATTAAGTAATGATCTGAACTAAGATAAGTTACGATCTAGTAATCATAGGACATTGACTATCATACGGGACAATGGGGTGGTGTCGTTAAATTAATAACATATTACTAAACAAGTTATATGTGTTGTATTTCAGAACATGTCTGGAGGAGGAATGACACCAGAAGAGACAAGAGAAATGATGCTAGCCCTGATGACTGAGCAAAATCGGATGATACAAGATCAATTTCGGGCTCGAGATGAGGCCGAAGCTAAGCGAAGATAAGATAAGAGGAAGAATAAGGAAAGAGAGGGAAACAATGACGAACAAGATGACAATATTGGGTCATCTATAAGCCCAGAAGTTGTCGGTTTAAGGATTTTAAGGGAAATGGAGCAGTCGAGTTTAATGGGCTGGGTGATGCTGTTACTGCTCTGGAATGGATAACAGCCACAGAACGGACATTCCGAATCAGTGATTGTGCTGAGAAGGACATGGTCCAGTTCGCTACTGCTATGTTCACCAAAGACGCAGTAATGTGGTGGAATTCAATGGTGAATGCCTTAACAATGGAGAAGGTTTCTAGAATGACATGGGCTGAGTTTACTGAAATTTTCACTCAGCAATATTGTCCGGCCGATGAACGCCGAAGGCTAGAAGCTAAGTTCATGACACTAATTCAGGGGACTAAGTCTGTGTCCCAATATGCGGTAGAGTTCACGAGGCTAAGTTTATTTGCACCTCATCAGGTTGATACAGAAGAAAGAAAAGTGACCCGATTTGAGGTTGGTCTTGATTTGGAAATCCGAAGGGTGATGAGCAACGTACGTTACCCCACGTTTGCTAGTCTGCTGGAAGCTGCCAGAAATGTAGAACAGATCCTGATTATGTCAGGATATGTGATGGGGTCTGCTGCTGCTGCTTCAACTAACCCAACTCAACCTTCACCTCCGAAACGTCAACGTGAAGGAGGCTACTCAGGTTCTGCATGATCATCACAGTACTCGCCACAACAGTCTTATCGTCGGCAGTCTAGTTCTCCTGGTCAGGCTCGTGCATACTCCATCAACACCGAGCCGCAGTACTGCAATAAATGTCATTTGGAACATTTCGGCAGATGTACTAGGGGGCGTGCATGTTTTTGATGTGGAGAATTGGGCCACTACCAAAATGAATGCCCACGAAGATCGGATGCCTGCCATAAATGTGGTGTGTGGGGACACTATAGCAGGGATTGTCGAAAGAATGCTCCAACAGATGTTGCTCCATCGTCGACTCGATCATTTGGAGGATCAAGTGGTGGTTCAGTCAACCGCCGGAACCAGCCACAAAGGGGACAGACTAGTGCATTTCAGATTACCGCGGAGGAAGCTAGGGAAAACCCGGAGGTGGATGCGGGTACGTTTATAAGTTAAATCTTTGCTTGCAATAGTGATGTTTAATTCTGATGTCAATAGGTCTTTTGGTGTCTACTGTTTTGTACAACGACTAGTCATGACACTGTTTAAGTTACTTGCTATATTTGACATAGAAGCTACTAGCAACACTCTAGCCGAATTAGATTTCGTATATCGTAGCTGCATCTAGCAATTGAAGGTATAGTCTTCAATTTGGATCTTACTCCGATAGCATTCAGTGAATGTACCGTGATAGATGTAGAAGATGTCGACATTATAAATAAGAATGACAAATGCCAAGAAGGACCGATGTTTGTTATAATTGTGGAAAAATGGGTCATTTTAGAATAGTACTTTAAGATTCTATATGTAACATCATCGAAGTTTTATGATTCTGAAAATAACGTGAACTTAAGTATTAGGAAAACTTGTTACTAATATAGGTAAGATGATGATTGTGAATAAGAATACTCAAGGCATTAGATGAATAGCCAAAAATGGATTTTTAAGCTTTGAATTGGAAAAGATGCTATAAATATCCTGGAAGTTATGAACGAAGTTGTAATAAAGGTTAAGCTTAGCTATAATAGGTTTAAGAATGGGAACTAATTGTATTAGTATCATATATGATATGTTTGAAGGATTGTTAACAACTTGTAATGGTTATCATAAAGCAAAATAACATCGACTTGTATTATAAATGAAACGGTAAGATATATTGTGTTGATTATTTTAAGCTTAAAAAAAAGTTGTGGATGAGAACACAATGAGCGAACTGATTATGAGAGTTTTGATGTAGTTGGAGTCAAAGATGCTATTTCAATATTTGAAATACGAAAATTTTATAACATAAAAAGTAATTTAAGCATTTTGAGAAAACGAATGAGGGTATGATAATACATGACTTGTGTTAATATTGAATGAGATTTGGAATATACAATGCGAGATATATGTTAGATATGTACATGATCTGTAAACAATTGGAAGGGGGATATAATACTATATGGGGATAATGAACTTATTGATATGGTGATTTGATCAAATACAAAAGTTTAATGCTACGATTCGGAATCTAAGGGAGATTCGGAGGTGGTTATGAGTTTTGTTTAAATTCTGGTGCCGATCAATTAAACTGTAACTACTGCATTTGTGCAAACACTATTAGTGCTTTGGTCTAAGTTGTCGATTGTGATTGGTGTTGAAATTGATTAATACACATTAATTAAAGTAGATCATGTGTATCATGATTGTACTTTAAGGAATCAAAGAAGTAGGTTTATATGTTGATTTAATCTCTGGAGTTTCCCAATAACTTGCTGTTCATATCGTCATGCATATAACGAAATAAGTGAGATGCGGCACAAACATGAATACGAGTAAAAATTTACCGTCAACCGATAGAAGATCAGAATGGATGGATTATTTTTAAATCGGTATATATGACGATATAATGTATTTCGGATTTAAGTATAAACTGAAAAGATCAATGGATTAGATGGAAATTTTGTATGACACTAGTTATCATGATAAAGTAAAGAAGACCATGTTTAAAGTTTTGCATGCGAAGAAATGTAGAAGTCCTACATGTTGGAAAGAAATCGAAGGAACTCTGACTGTTATGTATGTATTATCAGAAAAGTGTTACTATGGTAATAGTTATAAACCGATCGGTTATAAGACAAACAATTAAGTATAGTTGAAAGCATCACCGATAAGGGTTGAAACTTGTTCTGTAAAAAGAGACAAGTAGACACCAAGATGTGTTGGTTCAATTTGAATAACAGAACAGTTGGAAATCAGTTGTGTCATTGGAAAATTATCAAAAAGGAAATATCGAGAATGCACTTGGTGATTCATGTGAGAAGCTGTATGAGATCTTCACAACTGAGAATAAAAGATTGGGTTGATTAGATCGAATTAGAGATTGATGAGAGATTTTTATATGATGAGAAGCCAAAAATGTGTTCCGAGTATTAAAAATAATAAAGTTAAGAAATAGAGAAATTGAGATGGTAATTATATGTTGGAAGCATAAACATGAGACGAATCACTTAAGGTAGATGTGTTAATGAAGTATAGTCATCATTTTGAATTCAAATAACTTCGAGGACGAAGTTTGGACGTGGTGGAGCCCATGCTGTAACAACCTAATATTAAAATTACTGTATTTGAGGTTTATCAGTTTCAATTTTTAATTTAAGTTGGATTACATTTGGATTAATTGTAAAAGTTGGTTGTTTTATTTAGAAATTGATGTTTTCAATTTATTAAGTTAATATAGTTAATATTAAGCGGTTGAGCGGATAAAATAAAGATTGAAACTTTATTTAATGGAGTTTAAGAACTTGGTCGTTATTTTAAGGAATTAAGAAATTTAGAGTTTTGAATTACTATTATGTATGATAATTTTAATGTAAGTGATGATAAATTAAGATGATAAAATAAAGATGGAAATCTTTATTTTAAAAGAAAGTTAGATAAGTAGAGGGGTTAATGGTGTCAAAAGTTGAAAATAGGGAAAATAAAAAGATCAAAGTCTTTCATTTGAGATTAAAGCCATTATCTCTCTACTTTCTCTCTGCTCTCTTTCTCTTCTCAAAAAGAACCCACGGTTCTTACTCTCAACACATCAAGATCATCAAAAATTGTGGAATTAGAAGCTGGAAATTTAGATTTAAAGTGCTAGAAAGGAACTACAACATCTACAAGCATCGATTTAAGGTAAATATCTCTCATAATTTCGAATTAAGGGTTTATGGTTCGGTTTTGGGTGAAAACCGAATCTGAGATTTTGGGTTCAAAATGTTGATGCATGTCAAATATTCTTGTGGGTTTGTGTAAATTAAGTGTTGTGAGAGTTATACACAAAGTTTCAAGACTTGATTCAAGATACAAATGTAATTTTAAGAATTAAAATCAAGTGTTCTGTGTGTTTTATATATATACCGAAACTACATATGGGGTACCGAAACCTTGATGGTTTCGGTATTAATCTACTGAAGCCCACACACAATACTGAAACCTTTATATGTACCGAAACCCCTAGCATATACCGAAACCCCCCTACCGAAACTAGTTTGGAGGTACCGAAACCTTTAAGGTTTCGGTACAAACTACCGAAACTCTCCCTCAATACCGAAACTATATATATGAATGCTTATATACTGAAACCTTTTTATGTACTGAAACTTTAGTATGTACTGAAACAAAAAGTCGGTACCGAAACCTTAATATACCGAAACTATTGGGTGTACTGAAACTATGGTTGTCAGGATCTAAAACTAAATAACCAAGATTAACTGATTTGAAATTTATCAGAGTATAAATCAATAATGTTGCTTTGAATCAAAGTTTAATTAAGAAGTTTGCGGAATAACACTTAATTATTTTAACAAAAACTTTCAGAACCAATGAAACATAAAACATAAGAAGTAATCAAGACTGTTTGTATTGCTGAATTCAATGATTACAATCACCTCTAATCTGTTTTGATTAGACGAAGAACACAGACTGTTCTTAGGGTTTTACAACCTTAGAGGCTTGAGAAAACTTAATCAACAAAGCAATTACAGACTCAAAATATGTAGAAAACTTCTATTCAATAGAAAACCTATTCTGTCTATTTATATTGCTTTTTGGACTTGTTTCCTTGAAGGACTATGACTTCTCTGATAGTAGATATGCTGGAATCTTCATGTAGATATCGTTTCCTGAAAATCAGCACTTTCTGTTTATGAAACTGTTGAGCAGCTTGAATCTCTTGACAGCATGAACTGAGCAGCTTGAGTTGTTTTGCTCTGGCAGCTTGAACTTTTACACTGGCAGCTCGAGTTTCTTCAACTAGCAGCATGAACTTTGTATTTACATGAAAAATCTACTAACAGTCTGAGAAGTCTAACTAACAGTTTGAACATACTTAAATTATTTCCCAACAATCTCCCCCTAACTTAAATTCTTTGCACAAGACTTTAAGTTCTATACAAACATGGAAATGAAAAAGTAAACTGTTATTCACAAACCAAGGCTTTCAAAAACTTACAACTGTGCAAGTTTATGATCTATAGCCTTCAAAAATTCTCTCTTTAGCTCATCTCTATCACAAGATATTCTGACAGACTTCATCTGGAGTAGTATATTCTTTGGAAGATCATAGAATTCAAGATTAAAGAACATACCAGATCCATCTGTGAATTTGATTCTGTAAAACCTGGATTTGACAAAAATATTAACTTCCTTGATTTTCAATCCCTTCTTGTTGGCATCCTCTACATCTTTTCTAATAATATCAGGATCAACAATGGACTTCAGATCTCGGATGACTTGTTTCACTTGTGGTAGAGAAGATCTAACTTGTGATACAGACCCAATGTTGTGCATTCTGATAAGCTCATCTTTGGTCAACTTCTGAACCATCTGCCAAAATGTATCATATTCTTCTTCAGGACCAGACTCTCTTCTTATCACAAACTTAATTTTCAAGTCACGGTCATCCAGTGACTTAGCAAACCAGTAGTTGATTTGAGGCTTTGTAAAATCATGTTGATCAATCAACTTCTCTATCTCCATGGCCTTTTGTAGTTGTTGCTCAAAGAGCAGCCTTTTAACCGATGAAGGAATAGAAAGAGCAGCTTGATCAGTGGGAACAGGTGTACTGGCAGCAGCTTGAATATGACTTGTAGTAGGTTGAGCTGGTTCTTGTGATGATTGGACTTCTTGGGAGGTTTTTGCTTTCTTTCTTTTCTCCATTTCTTTATCATGTATTTCCTGCAGCCTTTCAGTAGTCATGGACTGAGCCATTTTCTTTGGAATACCTGCTGCAAAGGCAAAATTGATTAAGAATCTTCTGTGCTCAGCCTTGGTGTGCCCTGTTGGCATCTTTCTCTTCTTTTCACCTTGTTTGCCCACAAACCCCTTTAGGTAATCACCTAATGTCTCATCATCATCTATTGGGGGCTGGGCTTGCTGATCTAATTCTTTATCCTGTTCTTCTGCTAACCTTTTGGCAACTTCAGCATCAAAGGCAATCTGGGCTTCTTTGGAGGAGAATTTGTGCTTTGGAGATTCAATAAGAATGCCCTTGCCTTTGTCTTTTGCAGAAGAGGATGTTGCTTGGACTGTACTTGATGGAGCTTGAATGCCTTCCCTGATCACAACTCCAGTGACTTTTGAAGGAGCAGCTTGAGTTTCTAGGCTAACAGCTTGAGAAGCTGTTGGGACTGCTAGCCTAGAAACTGGGACTGTTGGTGCTACTTGGACTGTTGTTGTTGATGGAGCTGCTTGGACTGTTGTAGGAACCTCCTGATTCTCCCCTTTTTGGAAGCATTGGTTTGGTCAGAAGGACCTACAACCTTTGCCCCTTGGGTTTGAATCAAACGCTCTAATTGAATGAGCTTATTTCCACAAAGGGTAAACCCCTTATGAAGATAATCCATCCTCTGATTTTGAGCCATTTCTGATTGCTTTAGGGCCATTATTTGTGCACCCTGTGCAGCAATGATGGACATTTGGTATTCCAACATAGCTACAACAGGTTTCAGCTTGGGATCCGTCAAAAGCATGAGTTGCAGACTAGTCTCAAGATCAGAAAACACCTGAGGTGCTTGTGATCTATCACTGACATTAATACCAGAAGTAGAAACCTCTGGGCCCCTCTGTTCTTGGTTCTGGGGACTTCCAGCTTGTGTTTGCACACTTGCTGTTGCCATGGGCGTGGTCTTAGCTATGTTGGCACTGTCCTGTGCCTCTTGTGCAGAGACATCAGTAGTGTCAGCCACAGAACCCATATGAACCATCTCTGAAGAGATGTTCACCTCCTGAGTGAGGATGGGAGTTTCCTCTAGTGGTTCCCTTTGGATATGCTGTGCAGGAGTATCCTCCTGCACAGGGATATATGGCTCTTGCTGATGGGAGGAGGAGGAAGGAGCTCCTGGTCCCCTTTTTCTTTTGTATATATTTTTGAGTGGGCGTGTTGGCTGTACAAAAGGATCAGTGGGAGTTTGTGTATCATGAGGAGTGGGTTGGGGTCTTGGGGGTGTAGCAGTGATGTTAGGCTGAGCCTGCTCAAGACCCTCTCCTCTGTTTCCTGAAATGATGTTCATCATTGCAGAGGGCAATGGAACATCTACACTGACAAAATTGGCACTTGGCTTTATCAGCCTTTTGATAGAAGATAGTGAGTGCCTATGGGAAATATGTATCCTCTTATGTAAATGAGAAGTAGTGCAGGTGTGTGCAATGATTTCTGCCAAAAATCTTGGATACATTAAAAACTTCCCATTCTTTAGGGAATGATGCCTTAACATCCCCTGAAAAATCATGTTTGAAAAATTGAACCGTTGGCCTGTTGAAAAGCACACTAAGGCAGTGGCAATGTTAGAAGAAAATTCTGACCAACCAGTTCTTTTGGGGCTCATACACTGCTGAATAATATGTACAAGAAATTTCCATTTAGGAGAAAAATGGGCTTTCAAGAAAGTAAATGAATCAGCAGGACCCCTATAACCTATATTGTAAAGACCAGTATGTAAAGCGTTAAGGGTTAGGTCTGTTATACCTGTGGCATCTTGAAGATGCAAATGGTGCCGAATGGATTCCTCAGTGATGGTGATGGGAGTGCCATCAATTTTGGATAGTAAAGTGGGAATTCCATTGATGGTTTGAAAAGTGGCACGGTTCCAGAACTGTTCGATATGCGATATGTATATGGTGGGATTGATATTGAGGGCATGGTTGATATGGGAGTGCCTGAGGAAATCCATCATGTCATGGAACGGCTGAAGTTCAGAGTGTTTGAGAGAGTATGGAAGGCAGTTGTGTTCTTTGACAAACTCCATGGATGATCAAACGATGGTTTAGGGTTTGAAAGAAGAATGTGTGATTCGTTCAGAGAGAAAGCAGAAGGCCGTGGAAGAAAAATATGTAACTGGTAGTTACAACTGAACGAAACTGGGACCTTTAAAGGTTTCGAAAAGGTTGGGTCCCGCGCACACATTTGAAAAATTACCCAAATACCCTGCACACTTTGACAGATCAAGTGAAAATAACTAGCAGTCCGAGAAAATGAACTAGCAGCATGAGAAAATACTCATGCTGTTAGTGTAAAATTGTGCAACTTTTCAATGGAACAGTGTCTCCCCCTTAAATTAGCATACTGAGTCGATAATAATGAAAACCAATTAATCCATGTTTACCATACCAATATTTGATATTAGGAAAGTGAACCTTCCCACATCAAAAGGTTTTGTAAATAGATCAGCTAGCTGATCATCTGTATGTATTTTGGTAACTTGGATTAACTTCTTTTCATTACAATCTCTGATGAAGTGAAACCTGATTTCTATATGCTTGGTTTTTGGGAATTTCACTGGGTTTTGCACAATGCTAATTGCACTTGAATTGTCAATATAAATAGGAGTGGATAAGAAATTCATACCATAGTCTCTTAGCTGATTTTGAATCCACATTACCTGGGAGCAGCAGCTTGCAGCTGCTACGTATTCTGCTTCAGTGGATGATGTGGAGACAGTTGTTTGCTTTTTGCATTGCCAAGAGACCAGTCTTGCTCCTAAGTATTGACATCCACCAGTTGTGGATTTCCTGTCAATGTTGCAACCACCATAGTCACTGTCAGAATAAGCAGTTAGTTCAAAAGGAGAGTCTTTAGGATACCATAGGCCTAAATGTGGTTGGCCTTTAAGATATCTAAAGATTCTTTTAACAGCAACCAAGTGAGAATCCTTTGGAGAGCATTGAAATCTAGCACACACACAGACAGCAAACATAATATCAGGTCTTGAAGATGTTAGATACATGAGAGATCCTATAAGGGATCTGTATAGATGAATGTCCACATCTATGCCATCTTTGTCTGTATGGAGCTGTTTATGAGGATCCATTGGAGTGCTTGCAACCTTTGTGTCTTGATAGCCAAACTTTTCCAGTATGTCTTTGACATACTTTGATTGACTTATGAATAGACCAGTAGGCTTCTGTTTAACCTGCAGCCCTAGAAAGAATGTGAGTTCCCCCATTGAACTCATTTGAAACTTTTTGTGCATTAGGGCCTCAAAATCTTTACACAACCTATCATTAGTTGAGCCAAAGATGATGTCATCAACATAGATTTGGACAAGAAGAATCTCAGCTTTGATGGATTTAGTGAAAAGTGTTTTGTCTAGAGTGCCTCTCTTGAATCCATTCTGTAGAAGATATGATGACAGTGTGTCATACCATGCTCTGGGGGCTTGGTGAAGACCATAGAGAGCTTTGTCTAGCTTGTACACCCTGTCTGGATACTTGTAGTCTTCAAAACCAGGAGGTTGACACACATACACTTCCTCTTCAATTGTCCCATACAGGAAGCAGACTTAACATCCATTTGATACACTTTAAATCCTTTGAAACTTGCATATGCTAGAAATAGTCTGATGGCTTCAATTCTTGCTACTGGAGCAAAGACATCATCATAATCTATTCCTTCTTCTTGAGTGTACCCTTGTGCTACTAGTCTTGCTTTGTTCTTGATGACTATCCCTCTCTCATCCTTCTTGTTTCTGAACACCCATCTTGTACCTATTGCTCTCTTACCTTTAGGAAGATCCACCAGAGTCCATACATTCTGAATTTTGAACTGTAAAAGCTCTTCTTGCATAGCTTCAATCCAGGATGAATCTTTTAATGCTTCTGATGCCTTTTTAGGTTCCAATTGAGACATGAAACAGGCATGTTCAAAAGCTGCTAGACTGAATTCAGGAACTGCTTGTTCAGCAGCAGCAGTCTCATTGTGAACCATCTTCCTTGTTTGAACAGGAGTGCTTGGATCACCAAGTATTTGATTGAGAGGGTGATACTTATGAACTCTTAGTGTGGGCTATCTCTCTGTTTGAAAGGACGTTCCAAGGTTTGTGTCATCTCCATCAGAACCAGTGAATGGTTCAGTTTCTGGAACAGCTTGAGTTTCTAGGCTAACAGCTTGAGAAGCTGTTGGGACTGCTAGCCTAGAAACTGGAGCTGTTTCCTTTTGTGTTGGAGCTGTGCTGTCAGGACTTGGGAATGGCACTTCAGTGTCGGGATTTGCATCATGTTGAGTGCTCAGGACCCCTGGAGGATCACATGACAGAAGTGGTAGAGTGGTGAAATCATCCCAACTTGTTGAATCTGCAGCAGTCTGAAACTTTGTGCCAACAGCATGAGAAATTGTATTGGCAGCATGAGAATTTGTGTTAGCAGCTTCAACCCTGTATGCATCAGCTTCTGCAGTATACTCAACAAAGCTCAGAGAATTTGTTAGTGAATCTAAATCAAACAACCAATCAGGACCAGTGCCTTTGATGTTAGCAGTATTTTCATTAAATTCAACATTTGCACTTTCTTCAATTGTTTTAGACACACTGTTGTATACTCTATAGGCTTTGCTTTGAGTTGAGTATCCTACAAAGAATCCTTCTTCAGCCTTACTCTCAAACTTCCCTAAGTGAGTCTTAGTGTGAAGAATAGTACATGGGCATCCAAAAGGCTTGAAGAAAGCTATTAGGGGACTTCTGTTATGGAATAACTCATAGGGAGTTTTTCCTTGAGATTGGAAAACTTGAACCCTATTTAGAACATAACAGGCTGTATTAACAGCTTCTGCCCAGAAAGTCATTGGCAGATTTGAATCAGCTAGCATTGTTCTAGCAGCCTCAATTAATGTTCTATTCTTTCTTTCAGCTACACCATTTTGCTGTGTTGTTCTTGGTGCACTATATTGTCTAGCAATGCCTTTGGACTCACAGAAACTGTTTAGAATTTGATTTTTAAATTCAGTTCCATTGTCTGATCTTATCACCTTAACTTTGGAATTGGATTGGTTTTCTATCGTAAGGATAAAAGACTTAACTAGCTCAGCAGTTTCATCTTTGGACCTAAGAAAGTAAACCCAAGTAAATCTGGTGAAATCATCAACAATGACTAAACAGTATGCCCTTTTATTCAAACTCAAAACAGATGTTGGACCAAATAGATCCATATGTAACAACTGAAGAACAGATGAGATTGAATTTACTTTTTTGGCCTTATGAGAAGTTTTGTGTTGCTTACCTTTAAGACATGCTACACAATGATCATCACAAATGAACTCCTTTTGTGGTAATCCTCTTACCAGATTATTTTTAACTAAATCATTCATGGACTTGAAGTTCATGTGACGCATCCTTCTATGCCAAAGAGCAGATTCATTTGATGATGCTTTGGATATTAAACAGCTTAAAGTATTTGATTTAGTCAAGAGAGCTGTGTCCAGGCAGTAAACATTGTCCTTTCTTGGTGTTCTAAGTAAAACAAGATTTTCAGGAATTTTGAAATCCTTTGAAAGAACAATGCACTCAGAATTGCCTGTCATGTGCCTAGAGCATCCACTGTCCAGATGCCATCTTGTTCTATGAGGAGACCTGTGGTTGCCCTGCACAAATAACAGCTTAGTTAGTAGTGGAGTAAACCCAAACCAAATTGGTTTTGGGTTAGCCTTGTACATTGACATAACTAAAAACTGTTTTTGACTTCTTATACTTGGTGAGATCTACTGATGGAGTCTTTGGAGAGTATTTAGTGATAATATGAGGTATCCAACTATTTTGATCATCTTTTCTTCTGACAGTCTCAGATGATTCACTAGCAGCTCCAGTTTGATGACCAGCAGCTTGAGCTGTGTTTGTAGTGCTAACAGTTTCAGTTTTTGCACTAACAGCATCAGATTTTGACTTAGCAGTCTGATCTTTTGCATTAGCAGTTTGAGCAACAGATTTGTCCTTGACACACCATATTTGTTTAAAACTTGATTTAGGCTTAGCCAAAACTTGTTTTTGATGTGTGGACTGTTTTTTATTAACTTTTGAGAATCTGTGATCAACTGTTTTCTTTGGAGCTGCTGTGGAAGGTTTCACTTTTGAGTGCTTTGCCTGATTAGGATTTGATTTTGTGTGATGCACAGTCTGTTTTGCAACAGCTGGTTTGTAAAAACAATCCTTGGCTAAGTGATTCTTCCTTCCACAGTGAAAGCATCTTTTGACAGTTTGAATTGGAACACCAGACTTTTCTGTCAATTTCTGGTTCTTGTTTCTCTGGTTTCCTCTTACTTGCTGTTGTTTAGGAAACTTTTGAACACCATGCTTTTGGCATGTGCAGATAGAAACAGTTTTACCTCTTTTAGTTCCTTTTGATGAAGATGCAGTGTTACAGTTAGAATGTACAGAAACTTGTGGAGTAGCATTGCATACACTCATCTTCTCTTTTCCTTTCTTACTGGGAACTTGGACTTCTATGGGTGCACTCTTTGTGTCACAGTCTCTATTTTGACTCTTATCTTCTTTTGGTTCAGGACTGCTATCAAGGATAGGATCTACAATAGTCATAGACTCATCTAGTGGTTCATTGACAAGTCTATCAGCAACTTCACTCATTGGATGAATGTACTTGTTATTATATGGAGGTGGAGTAGCTCTGTATCCTATTCCTTCTTTGGGATTGACCTGAGATTTGACTCTATCTTTGAATTGAACTTCCATTAGGTGTTCTAGCTTTTGATTTGCTAACTTGAAGTTACCTAAATCTATGTTAACAGATTTCAGTTTCTCATTAGCCTCTAACACCTTCTGTTCAGTTTCTTCTACCTTTTTATTCAGAGATTCTATTTTCTTATTGAGTTCCTTTTTCTCCCATTCATGATAGTTTCTATCATACCCCATTTGAATCTCATTATCCTTATAATCATTGATCTGTTTTTCCAGATCTTCTATGGCTTGCATATATTCATATCTCCTTTCTTCCATCTTAGCTAGAGTTTTGCACATGCTCTCATTATGATCTCTGTACTTTTTAACCATATTTTTGCATGATTGAGAGCAGAGTTTAGAATTTACCTCAGATGGTAGTTCAGTGGAGGAGACATTTGATGTTTCTGCCATAAGTGCTTGATTTTGGAATTCTTCCTCTGTCTGATCACTCCAGTCAAACACATTGTCTTCTTGAGAGACAAGTGCTGTTGATGAGGAAGCTTGGATGGGCTGTGAAGTCCTTGATGGCTGTTGACCTTGAGATCTACATTCTCTGGCAAAGTGACCAAGCTTATGGCATTTATAGCATTCCACTTTTGATTTATCAAAAGATGGTTTGCCTTCTGTTTTGGCTTGAAAGTTGGTCCTTCCAGTTCTTTTCAGGAATCTTTTGGCTCTCATGGTCAGCATTGCATGTTGCCACTTTAAATCCATCTCTTCAAGATCATCAGGATGGATTTGTTCCAAGTCTTCAACATTTAGAGCAAATAATCCATCATTGGCAACAAAAGCTTCATAATGAGTTTCAGCAGAATTGCCATCACCACCTGAAAAAGAATCACAGTTATTAGATTTTTCAGAGGACAGAAGAGCAGTGTTGTGATTATAAGAAAAGGATTTCTTTTTAGCATCAATTTCAGTCTCCAACACTCTTAGACTGTTGTATAGATCATCCAATTCTATCTCATCAAGTGTGTCTTTTGTTCTCCACTGTGCAGCATAGACTGTCCATTCTTCTCCAAGAGATCTGAGAAACTTTCTGTTGACTTCATCTTGATCCAGATTGACCTTTGCACTTTCCAGTTCACTTATCAGTTTGTTGAACCTGTCAAAGATTTGAGTGAGGTTTTCATTCTTGCCACCAGAAAAGTTTCCATACTGCTGTTTCAAGAGGTCCTTTTGATTTCTCTTGGTACTTGCATTACCAGCAAACCTCTTCTCTAAGGCATTCCAAAGAGAGTGAGCAGTATAAAATTTTTTAAACTGATGTTGATAAGCATTAGGAATGGCTATTTGTAATAATGTGAGTGCTTTCACTTCATTCATTCTAGCCTTCCTTTCAAGTTCAGTTTTTGGAGGAGTTTTGACTGGTTTTCCCTCTGCATCAAGTTCTGGATCAACTGCAGGAGGGAATTCAACAGCTTCCCATATGGCATAATCAATGAATTGAATATGCTGTTGAATCCTGAGTTTCCACATCTCAAACTCAGTGGGCTTGAGCATAGGCACTTTGAGTCCTTGCCCAGATCCACCGCTGCTATTTTCAAATTCCATTGTAAAAGATTAAAGATTTTGAAGAAAGTTTTCGACTTTGAAAAACAAAGAACGACCTGTGGCTCTGATACCACTTGTCAGGATCTAAAACTTATGAAAATTATGAATAACCAAGATTAACTGATTTGAATTTATCAGAGTATAAATCAATAATCTTGCTTTGAATCAAAGTTTAATTAAGAAGTTTGCGGAATAACACTTAATTATTTTAACAAAAACTTTCAGAATCAATAAAGCATAAAAACATAAGAAGTAATCAAGACTGTTTGTATTGCTGAATTCACTGATTACAATCACCTCTAATCTGTTTTGATTAGACGAAGAACACAGACTGTTCTTAGGGTTTTACAACCTTAGAGGCTTAAGAAAACTTAAACAATAAAGCAATTACAGACTCAAAAATATGTAGACAACTTCTTTCTCTATGCATGCGTGTATCTTCTATACAATACTCTGTCTATTTATATTGCTTTATGGACGTGTTTCCTTGAAGGACTATGACTTCTCTGATAGTAGATATGCTGGAATCTTCGTGTAAATATCTTCCCTGAAAATCAGCACATTCTGTTTATGAAACTGTAGAGCAGCTTGAATGACTTGGCAGCATGAACTGAGCAGCTTGAGTTGTTTTGCTCTGGCAGCTTGAACTTTTACACTGGCAGCTCGAGTTTCTTCAACTAGCAGCATGAACTTTGTACTTACATAGAAAATCTACTAACAGTCTGAGAAGTCTAAACTAACAGCTTGAGTATACTTAAACTATTTCCCAACAGAAATTATCATTGTTGTCTTTTGAGCGAGCATAGCAATGAGAAACCTACTTAAATCGGTATAAATAAGAAAATACGAAGTTGAGGGGTGTAAATGGCAAATAGTGCAAAATATCAAATAAAAGGGGAAAAACCGTTCATTTTTAACCGATCACTTTCTCTCTCTACTCTCTCATTCACTCTCTCCTTCTCTCACTAAGAACTTACGGGTTCTTCATCAAAAGCCCAAGATCATCAAATGTGAAGAACCAAAATTTGGATACAAGTTGCAATTACGAGACTAAAATCTGTAGAACAAACAATTTGAGGTAAGATTCACTCATACTTGCAAAATTTGTTGTTTTGGTTCGGTTTTGGGTATGAACCGAATCATAAGTTTGTGATTTCAGATGTTAATGCATGGTTTCACATACTATGGGGCTTGCACTGCCCATTTTTACACTAAAGTTTGTAAAGAAAGATTTGTTGAATTATAATCTGTTATCTCACTAAGCATTAGCTTACTGTTGACTCTCGGTGTAGCTAGACCTACTTCTTAGGCATTTCAATTCAGTATCCTGTAGACTTTAGAAGCTATTGTTACATGGATGTTTGTAGCTTTGGGCTGGGATTTGATATTTTCAAAACAATTTATGATGTTGTAATAGTTAGACTTTATCACTGTAGACAAATCCATTTCTTGCTTTAGCGTGGAACAGCTAAAATCTGAATTAAGCATCAATTTTAATTATCATGTTTATCAATGGGTTGTGTGTTGATCCTGGTGATATCAATTATACTGTTAATACATGAGGACGTTTCACCAATTGAGGAGGAAGACCCATCGGAGGAAGAAGATCCCTCCGAAGCAGAAGAACCAGTGGAGGAATCCAAGGAGGAACCCATGGAGGAAGACGAATCCTCCAGCAGATGGGGAGAACCATCCGAAGAGGACCCACCATCCCCGGTGGCCCCCTTCTACATCCCATACCACCCTTCGGTCCCATATCACCGAACTTACCGCCCCCACCCCAATGGGCCGCTCATGAAGTTCACGACCCGGAAGCGTGTAATCATGCCTAGACGGTAGTCTATCCTAATCCAAGCTCCTCACCCAAGCCCAGCACAGCAGCGACGGGCAGACGCTCGTAGATGGGGCTGGATGCCCGAGACCCTCCAAGAGTGGAGGCGAGAGGAGGGAATCCCCTCCCAGTTCGAGGTCGGAGGACCATCCTCCGCACCAACCCCACCACTCACGCAGGAGCCCGCAAACCAGACAGTGTCCCTACTAGTGGCAAGAGCCACCCGACACGATCTCCAGATCAGCCTGCTTAACCAGGAAATCGGGGAAATCACCTCAAGGATCGAGCGTGAGGAGATGCAAAACACGAATATCTACTGGGCAAACCAACACGCCCTATCGATCCAGCAAGACGGACTAGACGATCCAATTACACTCGAGTTGGATTAGTATATTGATCGAGAATATTCTTCTTCATTTGAGTTGAGTAGTTCAGGACTTGAAATATTTTTCAATTGATTCAACTCGATTCATGAGTCTTTCGAGAAACATCTTTTTCTAATCGAGTTGCTTCATGTATCATTCGAGAATCCTTAAGTGTTATTCGAGTTGATTCCTATGTCATTCGAGAAATCAAATAGTCAATTTGAGTTTGCTTATCATGTCATTCGAGTTGTTCTCTGTGTAACCCGATAAATTTTATGCTTCAATCGAGTTTCATGTAACATATTTCAAAATTTGTCTAAGCGGGGTGAATTTTTAATTTTTCAGAAAAATTTCACATTTTTCAAAAAAAAAATTTAAATCTGTGTTTTCCTAACATTGGTCTCTTAACGATTGACTTTGGAACCTTAACAATAATATTTAATATTATTGTTTGGAATCCCGATGCTTTAAACAGTAATACACATAATTTTCTAATTTCTAGTAAAATGTTTTATTTTTCTATCTGCAGGATTACATTTGTTTACCTGAATGTACTAACGTGTTTATTATTTTCTTATACAGGTTACAAATGGCATCCCAAGCACAATCCCGAAACTCTAATTCTTCTGATTCTCATTCATCATCCAATCATACTCAGGTATCTAAACTAGTGAAATCAGTCTCAGTTACCCGACCATCACCTTCATCACCCATCCCAGACACTCACCTTGTTAAAACTAAATATTGCCTACCTTTCCGTGATAATAACCACAGACTTGATCCAAAGATTATTAAAGTCAGTCATCCCATCATTGTAGACATTCTTAAAGGACATCCTCTGGGTTATCTATTACAGTACAAACCTTCAATCCCCCAAATCTATTTGGACAATTCTGGCACACAATAAACTTTGTACCGGCTGATGGCAATCATCACTTCAAGGTCACAATAGATCAGTTTAAGGCAAAGATCACCCTTGCCAGGCTTCGCCATAATCTGTTTCTACCTCGCAGAATTGATACAGTGAATTTTCCCGAATTAGCTGATTATGAAGATTTTGTGTCTGATGAAGAGCTGGTTCATGATCTAATATGCATGGGTTACTGCAAACCACTACCTTAGAGCTCAAAGTTTCATAGGAATGGCCTAAATGGAGAGTGGTGCACTTTATTTGGAATAGTCAACAGATGTATGACTTCCAAACATACCGGAATTGACAAAGGGAGTATACACTATTTGAGAATATTTCACGGGATTGCATTCAACAAACATTACGATTATGCTCAATGCATTTGGGAGGATCTGAAAGAAGTTCATCTGGCAAAAATAACAAATCGAGCAAGGAAGTTTGTACCGCTTCAATGATTTATCTAAATTTTAATAAGGGGAATTTTAAGAGCTAATGACCAAATCCCGAAGAGGTCAAATGCTCAAAAGTACCCGGACTACGTCATGATGAGTCTCCATAGGGTACAAGATCCACCGAATGCAAATGTGATGCCTATTACTGAAGCTCTTTTGAAATATGCGGATCAAGAATGTGAGAGTGTCAAGTTATATAGAATAGATCATGCTCTTCTAGAAACCCAGGAACCGGGTTTTCTTAACCAGGGACTATTAGGAGAGTAGGAAGATCAGCAGGGGGCTGATGTTCAGGGCAGCCAAACTGAGATAGAGGGAGCAGAGATGCAAGTGAGGGGTGGTGAGAGAAGCTCAGATTTCGAAAGGACATTATCTTATATTACTAAAGGAGCTAATGAAGGAGATGGTTATGATGATGATGATGATAATGAGGAAGGTAATGATGATAATGAGGGTGATGCTGACATGATTGAGTTTTCTTTATCTCAAAGATTTCTGGAGATTGATGTTGTTGAGATAGCTAGGGAGTTTGTGAGGGAGTTACCTAGCCCAAACAGTCGGGATCTAGCCACATCTGTTGATGGCTCCCAAATGGGAGTCAGCATTGAAACAGTCTGTACCCCACTGACGCTTGCACATCCCACTAGCCACTCATTTTCCTCCCAACAGGAAGATGTTTCAACTTCTCACCGGGATTTAGCACATGTTCTATCCTTAAATCCTTTGGATTTTATTGATATTGAAACAAGTACACAACTGCCTGGGTGTACAACTTTTGAATATGCACAAGAAATAGAAGTTCCTATACACCTTAGGACACTTGATTTGACTTCATCTGTTGAAGTAAGTGCAGGAGGACTGCGTGTCCCTGCCAGAACAACCATAGTGTCGGAAGCATATGTTGCTCCTTCACTTGAAGTGGTTGTAAGTCCAGTCAGAGCTACAACTTTGCCAACTCTGAGCACTGGCCACACAGAAGTTCTTTTTACAAGTTCGACTGTTATGTCAACTGGAAGTCTGAGTGACCCACTGGTTAGACTATCACCCTTTGTTACTGAAAACAAATTGAATGAAGCAATTGCTAGCGTCTCTACACAAATGACAAATCAATTTTCTGAAATGATGGAACAGATATCCAATATTCAAAAGCTATTGAAGGGAAAGAATGTAGCTGAAGAAGTAAAACAAAGAGATCTACAAGAGTCAATTGATGAGCTCAGAGATTTTGTGTACGATCAATTTGATGAAATGAGGGAACGGATGACTTGGTTGGAGAGTACAGTGAAAACTGCTTTGGTAGATATGTCAGAGAGGATTTCTGCAGTGAAACAAACATGTAAAGCACAAGCTTCTACTCCAAAACACAAACATGATGAGCATGATGGTGACTCTGATGATGCTCCTCATGAGGGGGAGAAGAGGAGGAAGCTTAGTGAACAAGAAACTGGACTTTTAATGATTACATATCCAGGAAAGAAAAAGGAGACGGGAGGTCAAGAGGTTGAAGAAACAGGGAGCTCTAAAGAAAACCCTGTTGATGCTCAAAGTTAGCTGGAATTGATTCTTAATGAAGATGTTCCTGTTCCTTTAAGTGTTCAATCAGGAATCTATAAATTTGAAGAGTATGATAACTCTGATGATGAAGATCAAGGTCAAACTTTAATGATTGAGGATGTTGAAATAGAAGTAGAAATTGAGTTGTCAGATGATGACGATATGTTTGATTTAAATGATACATCGTTAAGAGCAGAGAGGATTGAGGAAGAGGAGGATCTGGTACAAGAAATCTTGAATGATGATGTTCCGATGCCGACGGTTGAAAAGCCTGAGGTAACGGTTACTGTAAAAGAAGAGGTAGATGAGTCGTTTCCAATGTTGAATGTGACACCTCAAGTGTTTAAAGAGCTTAACGAAGTTGAGATCATGGATTGATTCTTTAATGAGTATATTTTGGCTTATGAGTCTCAAAGACTACATCAGTTAAGGTTTGAAGCTCAAAGGGTAGTTCAAAAGGAAATCGAAGATATGTTGACACTTCTTAATAAAGATGAATTAAGTAAGAAGAAGAAAAATAAAAGTGTTGGACTTATCTGAAAAGCATTCTGTTGATTATATTAGAAAGAGAAACAAGCTTCGTTATCTTGAAGATCACCTTGAACAGAAGATATTCTGTAAAAAGCAAGCCCCGTGCACATTTTTGAAGTTGTTTAGAGTGCTTGAGCCTAATATACCAAATTTAACAAATTATGCTAGTTTTCTGCAAAATAAAACTCAGCCGGTGGATAAGGTTCGAAGTGAATTTAGGATTGTAGATCTGGTAAAGATTAAGAAGGATCGTTTCGTAATAATCTTTTATCCTACTTTTACCATGACCAGAGCTGATGGAAATACATATGTATTCACTGAGGCGGATATGTTTGGAATGCATTTAGTTGATATCAAAGATCTGTTTGATGAGTTGTGCAGAAACAAGAGAAATGAACATTGCAGATTCGCACTCAAGACACTGTCTCACTTCATGCACACCAAATTGGTGCTTATGTCAGTGCAAGATCTACAGATTGGAGTTGAAAGAGGAATGAGAAAGATAAACATCATTGCGCCTAACCGATTCATCAAATTTATGGAAAATTTGAAAGATTTTCAAGTCGTCATGGCAAAGCATCCAGTAGCAATCTATAGAGACAAAGATCAAAATCTGAGGGCTATGCGGAGCATTAAATTGAATAAGTTTTATGATGGAACGTTACAAAAGGTGATGACAGGCTTGAAAGGTAAGTTGGCTGCAGACAAGAAAAGAAAGACAAAGAAGGGAGCTCTGAGCGTTAACGACAGAAAGCTTATGGTAGAATTCATTTTAATGATAAATTGGAGGCTATCAAACAGGAAGAGTACCTAACATTTTGAGATTAAGCTGGGGTTATCAAACTGAAGACTGATTATAGTTCATCAAAGGGGGAGAATGTTAGAATTTATTTTAATTAATGAATATAAAAGTCTAGGGGCTGTTTTGTAATTATCTCATAGATAGGTATTTTTATATAAATAGTACAATGTGGTTTGTATTTTGTACGGAATCTAACATTGTGATTTTGCATGGAATTCATAGCAGTTAGGGCTACAGTTGTACGACTTCTTTCATCTCTCTGTAATTCTCATTTTGGTGCAATTAATCATTCGGTTAGTGTTTCTTGTGTTCATAATTGTTTGTGCTTATTATTGTGATTGATTAATCTGAATTCACAAAACGGTTACGGAGGAGCAAGCCGCACTATGGGAGGTACCGACACCAGCCAAAAGGGGTGTGATATTAAGGGATTTCTAAGCTGTAAGCTGACGGGCCGTTGTTGTGACCCGCAGACTTAATGCTTAAATCCACTATTTACCTAGAGAAGTAAGGGTCGAATCCACAAGGAGTGTGGTCGTAATTAGGGTTATGTTATTAGCCTCATAAGTTTATTGAAAGCATTTAAATTGTGGATTTGAATGATTTGTTTAGAGTAATGATTTGCTATCGCTTTGTAACTAAAATTAATGGAAAAATAACTAACGTAGTAGATAAACAATCAAGAGACGAATAATCATTCACGGAATCACCACGGCATAAGTATTACTCACTATAATTCCATTCAATGATCACATAGATATAATCAATTGCGCGATAAATTAATCAAACATGTTCTAACCAATAACTCTCGGCATAGCGTATGCAATATTTATACTTGTCTTGATCACTAAGCTAATGGACTCGGCACAAATAATAGTACCACGATAAACTATCTTGCTTTTACCAATCAAAACGTACAATCATAATCATAGCCGAATGCAAATCATTTGCATACACATAATAGATCTCATTTAATACAAATACATCAAAGCACGAGAACTTAAAGTAGAGTAAACTTAGTCGTAGATCCTCCGCAAACGGCTAATGGGATTAGTTGCTCATCGTATGCTCTTCACAATCATAGATCTGAGTCATAGCGTAGCTTGCGAATCACCGTCTTCGTTCTCGTATCGTAGATCCACTCTGGCAGGGCTTCAGCACACTTTCACACACGTCGGGACTCTCTCCAAAGCTGCCCCTCGACTTGTATTTATAGGGAAGTCGAGATTAGGGTTCCACAGGCTGTAAAACGCATTTTTGCGTCGCACTAGCGCAGGCCAGGCACAGACCTGCGCCCCCCCCCCCCCTGCGCCCGAATGCGGCTATGGTTTAGCTGGCATTCACTGGAACGTATCTGGATAGTTGGGACTCTTTGTGGAGCGCAGGGTGGCGCAGGCCTGCGCCCCCTTCAGCTTGATTTGCTCTGAATTCTCTCGAATTGCTTCTTTTTAATATTTTGACCCTGAAATACAAACTTCAAGTAATAATATGGATTTTACAAAGTATCGATGCTTAAAATGATCATAATATGACTCTGAAACCATATAAATTATAGACTTATCAAATCTCCCCAACTTAACTCTTGGTCGTCCCGAAAAAGCTTTTGCAATCAGAACTAACTATGTAACGAGCATGTATTGGCAGTGACTCTAGGCATTTTATGTCAAGCTAGCCTTCGCACTAAAGCATTAAAAGTTTTATCATGTAAAGTGAAAACATTTTCAGTTAAAATATACTTCTCTTAGAATTTATATAATGTATCTCACTTTTGAAAATACCCTTTTAGCTCAAAGTTATGATACTTAAAACATGTGGGTCTTCCGACCATCTTTTCCTCTTTGCATGTTTACGACAAATTTTTATTTTTAACACCGTGCTTCTATCTATTTTCTTTTCAATCTAAATTAGCTAGATGGTCCATGTAACGAGATTTCAGTCAACCGCTCCCGAACCAAATGGTTTTAGGGGATTAGGCATGAATGGAACCCTACGGACTTAGTTTCCCGAACAATGTAGACTACATTTAACTCATTTTCTAGGCTAAAACATGACTAAGTTCTCCCCCTTATTGCATGGGTTTCCAAAATCTTTTGACACATTACTTATATTTAAGCCCAAATAAATTTTAACTTACTTGAATTCATTTTACATGGCAAAAGTTTTAATTATTACTACGACTCTTTTCTTAATTATAAAATATCCTGTTAACACTAGCCAATTCACTCGCACATGTATTTGCTAAGTATCATCATGTTCCACGGCCTGATCGGCAAACAATACTCAATTGGGGAATAAATGACAGACTATATAAACATTATAAACTCTAAATAGGACTCGGCTAAGAACTAAAAATAAATGAAAATTACGATAAAGAAATTAAATGCATAACAAGTTAAAATAAAATAGAAGACAGAAAAGTAAAGATTAAGGAAGGATAGTACCCGGTCAATCAAATGGAGGAGGCAGCGGAGGAGGACTGAAGACGCTGTTGAAGAAGTCTATATATGGGTTCTGGCCGGTGGTGAACTGTGCAGTAGGCGGAACCAAGTGAGGAGGCATCAGGTCTGGAGGTCCTGCCTGCCATGTGCCGGATAGCGCTGATAAGTATCTACGGCAGGGTTATAGGCCTGGTAGTCGGGCATCATGTAATCCTCATAAGGCTGATATGGCATACCGGCTACGGAGTCCTCGTGATGTCGGACTCCCTCCCAATATGCCCAGTCATGGTGCTGGTTATAGGCATTTTGGTATGACAGGGCTCTCTGCCCATCCTGCAATTGATCTACCCGACCCTCTAAGTGATCGACCCTATCATAAATATGGGTCATACGCCCATTCATCTCATCTAATCTATGGGTCACATCCTCTCGGAACTCACCCTGACCCACTGCTATGTCCTCTATCCGCCTAATCATGTGGTCAAAATCAAAACTGTCATTACCTCGACTGCGCGAGGTAGAGGCACCTAGGTTCGGCTCAGCATGCCGAACTCCCGCTTCATTGGCGGCCTTCTCCTCTCTCTCTCTCTCTCTCTCTCTCTCCTCTCATCCTCAGTATAGTCCTCGATATACGACTCATTTGTCTCTTTGTTGAATATCTCGAACCCTTCGTCAACTTCCCTAAAAATCAAGGTAGGGAACATGGAGGTCGTAATGAACGTCGCTGAAATGAGGGAAAGCAGGGAATCAGGCGAAAGTGAGCTCGTCCTCTTAAGGAACTTGGAGATCAACCAAGCATGGGGGATGATCGTCCTTTCTCAGGTATCATACATAGCCCATAAATCATTCATAATTGTCCACACAAAGGACAGTCTAGGCTTACCCTTAAGAAGGGCGAGAAGGACTGTGATATCCCTATGTCTGACTTTGGTCGGGTCACTATTACAAGGAAATATGTTGCTTGCAATAATCTTGTGAAGCACCTTACACCTCGGAGGCAAAGCCTTTCGGCTGTAGGAGGTGCAGGACTCAGACTCCAAAATGGTTGGAATAAATACTCTATTAACCTGCTCTGTCCACTCCCCTGACCAAGTGATATCAGTGAAGGCCAACTGGGCCTCATTCCTATACTTGTACCCCTGCTGGTTAGACCCTTTGTAGCCTACCCCAGTATCTAAATTAAATAATTGGCGAAGGATTTATGCATCCATCGCTACTTCCATACCATGGACGGTACCTATCAACCTAAAGTCGTTCATTGAACGACCCGTCTCCCTCCGTAGGGTAGACATTCACTCAACTACATCGGCCTGATAAATATCGTGGCCGCCCAACTCAAGCACACTTTCCCACCCTAAATAGTCAAATAGGTATGGGATCTCATAGTCCTCAAAATATTACATGTTGATGATAAATCCTGGGTGTTTTGTAATTGGTGGTGGTTGTGGCAAGGGTGTCACACGAGATGGTATCAGAGCAGTTGTTTGAGATTCAAGTGTCCGTGAGGTCTTGATCTCAAACATTAGGTAATGATATGTAGTGGTTTAAGTAATGATCTGAACTAAGATAGGTTATGATCTAGTAATTATATGAGATTGACTATCATGCGGGACAAATTAATGGTGTCTTTAAATTTATGACATGTTGCTAAACAAATTATATGTTTATATTACAGAACATGTCTGGAGGAGGAATGACACCTGAAGAAGCCAGAGAGATGATGCTAGCCATGATGGCTGAGTAGAATCGAATGATTCAAGATCAGTTTCGGGCTCGAGATGAGGCCGAAGCTAAATGAAGAGAAGATAAGAGGAAGAATAAGGAAAGAGAGAAAAGCAATGACGAACAAGATGACAATACTGGGTCATCTAATAAGCCCAGAAGTTGTCGGTTTAAGGATTTTAAGGGAAATGGAGCAGTCGAGTTTAATGGACTGGGTGATGTTGTTGCTGCTCTGGAATGGATAACAACCACAGAACGGACATTCCGAATCAGTGATTGTGCTGAGAAGGACATGGTCCGGTTCGCTACTGCTATGTTCACCAAAGACGCAGTAATGTGGTGGAATTCAATGGTGAATGCCTTAACAATGGAGAAGGTTTTTAGAATGACATGGGCTGAGTTTACTGAAATTTTCACTCAGCAATACTGCCCGGCCGATGAACGCCGAAGACTAGAAGCTAAGTTCATGACACTAATTCAGGGGACTAAGTCTGTGTCCCAATATGTGGTAGAGTTCACGAGGCTAAGTTTATTTGCGCCTCATCAGGTTGATACAGAAGAAAGAAAAGTTACTCGATTTGAGGTTGGTCTTGATTTGGAAATCCGAAGGGTGATGAGCAATGTACGTTACCTCACGTTTGCTAGTCTGCTGGAAGCTGCTAGAAATGTAGAACAGATCCTGATTATGTCAGGATATGTGATGGGGTCTGCTGATGCTGCTTCGACTAACCCAACTCAACCTTCACCGCTGAAACGTCAACATGAAGGAGGCTACTCTGGTTCTGCACGATCATCACAGTACTCGCCACAACAGTCTTATCGTCGGCAGTCTAGTTCTCCTGGTCATGCTCGTGCATGTTTCTGCTGTGGAGAATTGGGCCACTACCAAAGTGAATGCCCACAAAGATCGGATGCCTGCTATAAATGTGGTGTGTGGGGGCACTATAGCAGGGATTGCCGAAAGAATGCTCCAACAGCTGCTGCTCCATCGTCGGCTCGATCATTTGGAGGATCAAGTGGTGGTTCAGTCAACCGCCGGAACCAGCCAAAAAGGGGACAGACTAGTGTATTTCAGATTACCGCGGAGGAAGCTAGGGAAAACCCGGAGGTGGATGCGGGTACGTTTATAAGTTAAATATATGCTTGCAATAATGATGTCTAATTCTGATATCAACAGGCCTTTTGTGTCTACTGTTTTGAACAAACGACCAGTCATGACGCTGTTTAAGTAACTTGCTAGATTTGACATAGAAGTTACTAGTAACACTTTAGCCGAGTTAGATTACCTATATCGTAGCTGCACCTTAGAAAATTAAAGAGGTAGTCTTCAAATTTGGATCTTACTCCGATATCATTTTGTGAATGTAACGTTATAAATATAGAAGATGTTGACGTTATAAATAAGAATGACAAATGTCAAGAAGGACTGATATTTGCTATAAATGTGGAAAAATGAGTCATTTTAGAAGAGTACTTTAAGATTCTATATGTAACTTCATTGAAGTTTTATGATTCCGAAGATAGCATGAATTTAAGTATTAGGAAAAGTTGTTACTAATATAGGTAAGATGATGATTGTGAAAAAGAATACTATAGCATCTGTATAGGCATTAGATGAAAAGCCAAAATGGATTCTGAAGCTTTGGATTGGAAAAGATGTTTAGAATATCGTGAGAATTTTTATGTAATTGGAATCAAGGAAATTGTTTCAATATCAATATATATATATATATATATATACGAACATTATATGAGGAAACCAAATCTAGAAATTTGAGAGAAACCGTACGAGGGTATGATAATGGTGTTCATACTGTATGAGATTTAGAATATACAATGTGAGATATAAGTAAGATATGTACGTGAGTTGTAATCAATTAAAAAGGAAATATAATGCTACTTGAGGATAGTATACTTATTGATATGGTAATTGATCAATAAGAAAGTTAAAGAGACTTTGGACAGTAATGAAATTTGCTTATACCGTAAAGAAAGGTCTAATACTACGATTCGGAATCTAAGAGAGATTCGGAGGTGGTCATGAGTTTTGTTTAAATTCTGGTGCCGATTAATTAAATCGTAACTACTGCATTTGTGCAATCAATGTTAGTCTTTTGGACTAAGTTGACAGTTGTGATTGATGTTGAAATTTCTTAATAACACATTAGTTAAAATAGATCATGTGTATCATGATTGTACTTTAGAGATCGGTGATTTGATACAATAATTAGAAAGAACTTATTAAATATATGTGACATGACGCATGTAGTTTGCAATGAAGGAATAATAAAGATAACTACGCCGAAAGGAGGCAAGAGAATTGTATATATGAGTATTGGAGAAGTGGGGATCAATGTCTAAAGTTGATTGTTAGGTCCCGAAAGCTGATTGCTTAGGGCTGTGAGTTTTGTTTGGTATATGTTATTGATACCAAGACTTGTCTGGTGTGCCGCTTGAATGACAAGTGAAATTTTGTGTTGACTTGATCCCTAGAGCTCCTTCAATAGCTTGTTGTTCGTATCGGTATGCATCTACTGAAAGGTAAAGAGATGATGAAACAACTTTAGGAGTTATCAGATAAGGGCTTCGTTAGATTGAGTTCTTTGCCATGGGGAGCCTGATATTGTTTATAAAACAGAGGATGTCATAATGAGAATGTGTATAGATTAACATGATTTGAACAAATTGACTATAACAAGTAAGTATTCGCTGCCAGGAATTGATGATTATTGATCAGTTGCAAGGGGTTGGTTATTATTCAAAGATTGATTTATGATTCAGGATATCACTAGTTGAAAGATTTGTAAGGAGAAAATACTGAAAATGGATTTCAGGGATAGTTACGAGTATTTTGTTATGCCATTTGGGATAGCCAACACCCCAACTAATTCATGGACATTATGAATAAAGATTTGTATATCAATGTTGGGGGAAAATCTGCAATCGTAATTATCGATGATATGTTGGTATAAGTTTATAGTTGAATATGTCTTATTAGAGGAGTTGTTTCATGTTCAACTTTTGGTTTGCTTTACAGGTAGGATTATGCACCTATATAGCTATGAGTACAGCTTACCGACCTCGACAAATGGTCAAAATGAATGAACTATTTTCATATTTGAATACATGATGAGATCATGTATTTTGGATTTAAGTATCAACAAAAAGGAACAAGTTAGCACTATAGTGTATTGGTTTATTGAGAATAACAGAAAAGTTAGGAATCTGTTATCTCCTTTGGAATTATCTAAGGAAATATCGAAATAGCACTTGGTGTTTTATGTGGAAAGCTTTATGTAATCTTCACAACTGGTAACGAAGATTAGGCTGATTATACTAAATTAGAAATCATGAAAGGTTAGTATATGTTGAAAAAAAATCGGAATATATTATGAATAAGGTAGTAATGAAGAATAAGAAACAAAGAGATAGAAATGGTGCTTGTACGTTGGAAGCATCATAAAGGAGCAAATCACACTTGGGAGACAAAGGCGGAAATGTTAAGGAAGTATCCAAAACTATTCGAATCCGAGTAACTTCGAGGACGAAGTTGAGCGTGGTGGAGCCCATGTTGTAACATCCTCGGATTTATTTATTGATTGAAATTGGGCTAATTAAGTGGAAAATATATAATTAAGTTGAAATTTGAGCAATTATTAAGTATTTGAGATATTTAGAAAGTTTGTTGTTATTTTAAGAAAATTTGAACTCGGAATTATTTTTAAGGAATATTATGAATTATAAAAGTTATTAATGATAAATTTAAGAATAAATCAGTATTTTATGGAACCGGTTAAGATCAGGGGTAAAATGTGCAAAATGGTGAAAATGGGAATAAAAAAGATAAAAAAACTCTCTCATTTTCCATAAGTCACTCTCTCTCTACAACTTTCTCTCTCTAGATTCTCTCTACATCTCTCTAAGATATCTCGCAAACCGACCGGCCGATTATCGAGATTTATACGTCATCGGAAAGATCTCGAGGAGTAAAACAACAATCTACGGTTGGATTTTTGATTTCGTACGGATTAAGGTAAGAATCGACTCTTTTAAGATTTTGTGTTTCGGTTTTGAAGAACATAAGTTCGAATCTGTCATTTTTATGAGATTTAAAGCCGATTTTGCTTGAAATCTTGCAAGAATGAGATAGTATATGTGTAATAGAATCAAACCTAGGTATAATACTTGATATATTCATGATTTTAGGCTTTGAAATGAAGGATTTAAGTTGTAAAGATGAACAAACTCGAAAATACCAAGAACACAGTCGAAATGCAAGAACAAACTCGATTTTTGTACTAAATTCGAGCAGGAATTCGAGTTTGACACCATAGATTCGAATCTAAGGGCCTAGATTCGAATATGGTTCGTATCTATCATTAGGATTTCGAGTTTTGTCATTAAATTCGAAGGAAATTTGAATTTAACCCCCGAAATTCGAATTTGATGCCTAAAATTGAAAACCCACGCTCTAAACTCGAATATTTTGAATGAAACACCTAAAATGCCAAGAGTTATTCAAAGGACAACGTGTGAACTTGAAATGGGTTCAAATTTAGTTGTGGTTCGAATTTGGATATGGATCCGAAATGGGGGAAAAATATTGCAAAACTTACAAAACTTGGTCTTATGAATTTAAACGGTTTTTGACTCGAGGTATTGTTGCAACTAAATTAACAGGTCCCTTGTGGTGTTGTTTAACCCACAGTGGGGTACTTGGTGGATCCGGTTGATAGCCCGCAGAGAAATAATATTGAAGTTTTATTTACGCACCCACTGTGAGTACAGTAGATTTCGCATGTTTATATCTGTTTTATGTTAACCTTTGCCTGCTGAGACCTGTTGCTTCAATTATTTGTTTGGAATTCTACTAACTTGCGTAGATTTAGATGCACATTCCTACTTGTTGCATGTCCTTTCAATTGTTGTGCATCTATTGATGGACCGGTGGGTCGCATCGATTACTCTGATGTTACTGCTCTATATGACGCTGGAGCTGATCCCTCCAGGTCCGGTAGGCAGTATGTCATCCCCGATGTTATGTTTGTCTCAGTTGGTATGTTTTAAATGCCGAGTTTTGGGCTCGAAGGGGCTGCGGCTCTGGTCCGTACTTTGTGTACGAAGAGGATATCCGATGTTGGTCATCTGTGTTATCCTTGGGCTTCATAAAAATTTATAAAATGCGTAATCTTTGTATTCACTAAGCCTTTGCTTATACCTCAGTTGTTGTATTTTTACAGGAAAGGGAAAGTCTACTGCCGGACCTTCTAGTTAGGTCATTTTGGGAAGATTTGGAAGACTTGACACTATTTAATCGGTAATTATGTTATGAGACAATGTTGTAATATATTCTGGATGATTGTAATAATTGTAATGGGTGTGTAGACTTAGACTTGGTACCTTATAGCACTGTAGGGTGTTTGACACTGTTGCACTACTTTATTTATGTATTTTAATGCTTCCGCACTTAATTTAGGTTATCAGATCATTATGTTATTACATGTTGATGATAAATCCTGGGTGTTTTGTAATTGGTGGTGGTTGTGGCAAGGGTGTCACACGAGATGGTATCAGAGCAGTTGTTTGATATACCTTGCTAGTAAATGAGAAGAACTACCATCGGATTGAAGATTTGACGTGAAAAAAATGAATTTTTGAAGGTTTTTAGGCTTATAAATCGAAATCCGCCGTTTCTTGAACTGGAATTAGGGTTTTGGGGTTATGGGGACTATCAATACTATTTTTATAAGATTTTGAGCGCGTTGGGCCGCAGGGCAAGCACAGGCCTGCGCCCCCTGTGCCAGGGCCTCTAGATTCGCGATCTGGGCCGTGCACTGGTCTTGAAACCCTAATTCTTTAATTTTTTAATTTTTACGGGTATTCTCCCCATCTTACGCTCGTATTATCGGGTTAAAATAATTCTTCTACGTGCTTTAATTTTTTATTTTCTGATGCGGGGCTTATTATTTAATGTAAGGGATACTTGCGTAAAAAACCATCAACTTGTCAGTTTTTTGTGATTAAAACCCCAAACCACTTTTCGTTGTACAGAAAACCCCAAACTAACTAAAAATCAGTAAATCAAGGTTTTATAAATGGGTAATCGGTTGAAACCGGTTATTAGACCTACGTAGACCGGTAAATAACCTACGTGGAATAAATTTTAGTTGTTGAAACCAGTTGCCAAGTATTACACATCATTTAAACCCCCAATGATAATTTTAATTGTATTTTTTAAACGGGATTACATCATCAACAACGGTTTAAATGATGTGTAATACTTGGCAACCGGTTTCAACAATTAAATTTTATTCCACGTAGGTTATTTACCGGTCCACGTAGGATTAATGACCGGTTTCAACCGGTTACCCATTGATAAAACCTTGATTTAATGATTTTTAGTTAGTTCAAGGCTTTTTATGCAACGAAAAATGGTTTGGGGTTTTAATCCCAAAAAACTGAGAAGTTTGGGGTTTTTTACGCAATTATCCCTTAATTTAAAACCTAATTTCTAAACACAACTAAGTTCAGGAGGATGAATCCTCCCCAACTTAATTGGGTACACACAAGTAACACAAATAAGAGAATAAACATACTTAAAAACAATTAAATTCAAATAATCAAAATACTCTGGGTTGCCTCCCAGAAAGCGCTAAATTTACGTCTTCAGCCAGACGTACTTCTCCTAACTAATTAATTATCCTTAGGATCTTGTAGTCTGATGAGTTCAGATACTAACATATCGTTTGTGGCACATTGAACATATAATTTAAGTCTATGTCCGTTTACTTTAAATGGCTCACTACCTTTCAGGTCATGTATTTTTACCGTACCGTGTGGGTAGGTATTAGCTACAACGTATGGACCTGTCCATTTACTTTTTAATTTACCGGGAAATAATCTAAGTCTTGCGTTAAATAACCAAACTTTATTTCCTTTGGTAAATATTTTATTTTTAATTATTCTGTCGTGGAATACTTTAGTTTTCTCTTCATAAATTCTAGCGCTTTCGTAGGCTTCTCTACGAATTTCTTCTAGTTCATTTAATTGGAATTTCCAATCAACACCGGCATCATGTAAGTTCAAATTAGTTTTTTTGATAGCCCATACAGCTCGGTGTTCTAATTCTACTGGGAGATGGCAAAGCTTACCATAAACAAGTTTGTATGGGGACATACCTATTGGTGTTTTAAATGCGGTTCTGTATGCCCACAAAGCATCCTCTAATTTTAGTGACCAATCTTTATGATCAGGTCTGACACTTTTCTCGAGAATTCTCTTGATCTCTCTATAAGAGATCTCGACTTGTCCGCTTGTTTGCGGATGATAAGGCGTTGTTATTCTATGGTTAACTCCATACTGTTTAAGGAGTTCAGCAAAATGCTGATTTATGAAAATGTGACCCTCCGTCACTGATGATAGCCCTTGGGATACCGTGTCGTGCCAAAATATTTCTTTTAATAAATTTACACACAACCCGGTTATCATTAGTGCGTGTAGCTTCTGCTTCTACCCATTTGGAAACATAATCTACTGCAACTAAGATGTATTCATATCCAAGTGATTTAGGGAAGGGTCCCATGATATCAATGCCCCATACATCAAATATTTCGACAATTAATATCGGGGTCATAGGCATTTCATCTCTTTTTGCGATGCCACCAGTTTGCTGGCATCTTGTGCACCCTTTAATAAACTCGTAGGCATCCTTAAATATCGTGGGCCAGAAAAACCCACACTTCAATATCCGGTGGACAGTTTTCTTTGCGCTGAAATGGCCACCGCATGCATATGCATGGCAGTGTTTAAGAATATCCGCGTGTTCCGATTTAGGGACACATCGTCTTATAATTTGATCTGCTCCTATTTTAAATAGATCAGGCTCATCCCTAATGTATTACCTTGCTTGAGCATAGAAATATTTTCTCTGTTGTGAGTTCCAGTGCTTTGGCAATTTTCCTGATACGAAATAGTTAACTAGATACACAAACCAGGGAATTTTAGATACAGATAATATTTGTTCATCAGGGAAGGAGTCCATGATTTGATCAGTTGAGTTTCTTGGGATTAAGTGAAGCCTTGATAAATGATCGGCAACAACATTTTCTTTGCCCTTTTTATCTTTAATTTCTAAGTCAAACTCTTGCAATAGAAGGATCAACCGAATCAATCTAGGCTTGACATCCTTCTTTGCCAACAAGTGTCTTAAAGCACTGTGATCTGAATACACAATTACTTTCCCCTCCAAATATATGATCTGAATTTATATAGGGCAAACACTACGACTAATAACTGTTTTTCCATAGTGGTGTAATTGATTTGTGCGTTATTAAAAGTTTTACTTGCATAGTAATTTACCACTGGCTTTTTCTCAAATCTTTATCCTAAAACAGCGCCAACTGCATAGTCACTTGCATCGCACATGATCTCAAACGGTTGAGACCAATCTGGAGATTGCAGAATTGGCGCTTCGCTTATTTTAGATTTAAGCTTCTCAAACGCTTCCATAAAGCATCATAAAAATTAAACTCGATATCTTTTGATAGAAGATTGCATAACGGCTTTGAGATCTCACTGAAATCTTTAATGAATCGCTGATAAAAACCTCCGTGGCCTAAGAATGATCTTATTCCCTTAACGTTGGTACGGGTTGGAAGTGAGGAAATTAATTGAACTTCCGCTTTATCTAGCTCCATTCCTCTCTCGGACACAATGTGACCTAGGACAACCCCTTCTTTTACCATAAAATGGCTTTTCTCCCAACTTAACACTAAGTTGGTTTCAGTGCATCTCTTTAGGACCTTTTCTAAATGTCCCTGACAATCTTCAAATGTTTTATCAAATATGGAGAAATCGTCCATAAATATTTCAAGAGAACCACCCACCATATCTGAAAAGATAGCCATCATATATCGCTGGAATGCGGTGGGTGCATTACATAGTCCAAACGGTATCCTTCGGTAGGCAAAGGTGCCATAGGGACAAGTAAATGCAGTTTTCTCTTGATCCTCTGGATGGATTGGGATTTGATTATAACCAGAATATCCATCGAGGAAACAGTAAAACTTCTGTCCTGCTATTTTTTCCAATATTTGAATAATAAATGGTAGTGGAAAATGATCTTTTGAAGTAGCAGCATCAAGTTTTCTGTAACCGATACAAACTCTCCACCTAGTTACAGGGCGGGTAGTTATATTCTCTCCTTCTTCAGTATTAATTACTGTAATTCCCGATTTCTTGAGTACAGTTTGGGTTAGACTTACCCACTTACTATCAGATATAGGATATATAATTCCAGAGTCCAACCATTTTAACACTTTCTTCTTAACTACCTCTCTCAAATTAGGTAGTTCAACCTCCTTTGTGCATTCCAAGCTGGTTTAGCTTCTGGATCAGTAATGATTCGGTGCATACACAAAGTGGGACTGATTCCTTTTAAATCAGCTATCGTCCACCCTACTTCTTCTTTATATTTGACTAATACTTGCAGTAAAGCTTTCTCTTGCTCTTTAGTCAGATCTGATGAAATTATGACAGGCAAAGTGTCACTCTGACCTAGAAAATCATATTTTAGATGAGATGGCAGCTTCTTTAATTCTAGAACAGGTGGTTGCTCTATTGAAGGTTAGGCTAACTTAGGTAAATCAGTAGGTAATTTTCCAGTCCTAGGGGTCCACGGTGGTTGTTTTGACTCTAGTATGGATTCCATGACTACTTCTAGCTTATCACACTCAGTAGGATTTAATTTGGCTAATTAGTTCTTAGCAAAGAATAACTCAGTAGCATCTTTGGTGTTGATTAACGAACTATGTTGTTGCGCCAGTTCGTCCAACATGTCAATAAGATAACATTCTGAATTAATAGTAGAGACACTTGAAGCATTAAATACATTGAGTCTTAATTTCCTATTACCAAAGGCAATATCCACTTCTCCTGTCCTACAATTAATTTGTGCGATAATCGTGGCTAAGAAAGGTCTGCCTAGGATAATAGTCGGTTGATTGTCTTCTATTGAACTTTCTGATAAAATACCTCTTGGATACTTGGTTGACTGATCTGCCAGCTGTAAGATGAAATCAGTTGTCTGTAACTGGCCTAGATCATGTTTATCAAACAAGTTTCAAGGTAAAATATTAACACTAGCTCCAAGATCAAGCAGTGCCTTCTTAATCTGCATATTTCCTATAGTCACTGGAATCAATGGTGATCCAAAATCTTTCAGCTTAGGAGGTAGAGAACTAGAACCTACTACACTCAACTGTTCAGTTAGATTGATTTGCTTTGGCAGCGAGACCTTATACTTTCTTTTCTGAGTACAGAGATCTTTCAAAAATTTGGCATAAGAGGGAACCTGTTGAACGGCCTTGATCAGAGGAATATTGATCTTAACTTGATTGAATAAGTCCCAAAGATCCTCTGGTTGTGGGCCTCCTTTGCCGTATGGGGAAGATTTTGGATTTTCTAAAGCAGGAGGATAAGGAGGAGGAATTGAAGTGTCCTGACTCTTATCCGCCTCCCCAACTTTGGGCATTGGAATATCTGCTTTAATTGGCTCTTTAGAAGAAACCTTCTTAGGAATCTCCTTCTTCTTTGGATCCTCTTTCTCCTCATACACGACTTCAGTGTCGGTATCTTCTACTGCCTCTTTCTCTTTAGGCATCTCAAGTTTATTGTCTATATCTCTTCCACTCCTTAATATGGTTATCTTAGCTACTTCATTAACTTCGTTAATCTCATGTTTCTTATCTTTGTTATGATGATGAGCGTGTGAAGGATTGAGAACAGTATTGCTAGGAAGCTTCCCCTCCTCACGCCTAGTGAGCGATTCAGCTATCTGACCCATCTGGCGAGTTAACATCTCCATGGTCTTAGTACTGATAGCTTATTGCGGTTTCACAAATTCAGCAAATTGCGCAAAATTCATATTTGTTTCTACTTAGAATTGTGGTTGATCATGATGATTTGACTTATAATATCGCTCATCCTTAGCTGCTGAAGTTGAACCACATTGATATTCTCTCTTTGGTGGTTCATATCTTGGTTTGGACTGATGATCGGTAGGCTGATCATTTTTCCATCGAAAATTGGGATGGTTTCTCCACCCCGGATTGTATGTTCCCAAAAATGGATTATCACTCTCTCGATGAGCTCTAAATCCGTAAACTTCATTAGAAAATTCCTCAATGGATTGCACTTGAGGACATGCGTCGGAATGATGCGATGGATCTCCGCATGTAACACAATTAATTGATGTACTAGGGTTTGAAAGACCCTTCGTCAATTGATCCATTTTCTTTCCTAATTCTGAAATCTCACTTTTGACCTCCCGTTTCCAGGAATTATCTATGCCCATAACTTAAACACCTATGCTATTTTCAGAACCAGCTTGGACTTTAAGACCTTTACCGAGTTGACTAAGCAACTCCCAAGCTTCATCGTCTTCTATACCTAAAAATGTGCATCCTGTGGCAGCTATAATCATATTACGACTTTCTTGACTCACACCATCAAAGAATGTTTTGATAAACATCCATTTGGGTACCTCGTGGTGTGGACAAGCTCTCAGTAATTCGCTCATACGATCGAACGCTTCGTAGAATTGTTCACCCGGTTTTTGTTTAAATCCGGTTATTTCCTTTGTTTTCTCGGTTGTTTTACTGATGGGGTAATATTCATTAAGGAATTCTCGTTTCAATTTGATCCCATGTTGTAATACTATTGGTTGGTAAGGATACGAACCAATTCTTCGCTTTCTCTTTAAACGAGAAAGGAAATAATCGAAGTTTTAAATCGTCGGTGATTATACCTCGAGCATGGTTTGCTTTACAAATAGCTGCGAACTCAGCTAGATGTTCATAGGGTTCCTCGCTTGGCATCCCTCTAAAGATCGGAAGAATTTGGAATAATTGAGGATGAACTTTGGGTTCGTTCCTGTTTTGGGATAAGGAATTGGAGACGGGTCGGGCGCATCACCTCGTCGCACTCGTTGGACGACGTCGCGTCAAGATCAGATCCGTAGACGTGGTGACCTTACAAGTGGTATCAGAGCCATCGTGATTGTTCTTCGTGTTCGTCGCGTTTTGTGAACACTCATTAGGTTTCTTGGCGTTTTATCGGATAAATCACGTATTTTAGAAGTTTCAGAGTTCTACGAGCAAGTTTATTGGCAAACATTCATATTAGTTCATCTTTTCAGTCAAAATCATTGTTTTTAATCTTAAAAACATTGGTTTAATCTGAAATCTTGAAAAAATCAAATTTTTGACTGTTTCTCGAACTTGCAGCGCTCGAACATAAGGGGTGTATTAGGGTTCTTCGAACTTGTCAGAATACGCTCCTCTGGAACTTGATTTAGGGTTTCTCGTATTTGATTGGGTCTCGAACTTGGTTGGAATTCGATTTTGATTTGGTTCGAACTTGTCAAAAGTTTAGGGTTTTTCGAACTTGAGTTGGTTCGAACCTGTCAAAAGGATTAGGGGGCGTTTGGTTCACGGATTTGTAACAACCTAACTTTTTGCCAAGCATGAAATAATTAATTTTGAGATAATAATGTAATTCTATTACATTATTTATGATGTAATTTAATTAAGTTTGAAATTATTTAATTAAATTATATATATGATATGAATTATTAAAAATGATAAAATAAAAGAGATGTATTATACAAAAGTATAGTGGGTTAAATTCAAATATGATCAAATGGATATATAAAAGTCAAATTAATGATCATTAAGATCATTAACATCAAAAAAAAAAAAAATCACTCTCTCTCTAATCTCTCTCTAAGTTCACGGCTAACCTCACAAATCATCAAGAAATTTCATTGAATTGCAATTAATTGAGGAATTGAAGTCAAGAGAAGATACAACAATCATCATTCATCATCAATTAGCAAGATTTAAAGGTAACAATTTCTTAAAATGTTGAAATTTATATGTTTGGTTCGGTTTTTATAGAAAACCGAAAATACAAGAATTATAAATATGAAATTTGTGTTGCATGTATATAAATTTAGTAGATTATGATGAATTTAAGATAATAGAAGTTATAGAAACAAAATTTGTGGGTTAGATTGTCCAAAACATTGAAGAAATCGGAATTTTTGAGAAAACTTGTGTTCTAGACAAAAATGATCATTTTGAATGATCTTGATTGAATTATGATGTTATGGATAAGGAAAATTGTATAAAAACACTCAATTAATGATAATACAACTTTATATTTAATTGCATGTTAATAAAATCAAATTTTGTGAATTTTTATGTAAAATCCGTATGAATATGACCAAGAACACCAAGAACATTTCTGGGAAAAATACTAAGTATGGGATCCGAATTCGGATGGTGCCCTATTTTCGGATGGAGCCCATTTTGGATCCCATGTTTCGTACCTATACCTCAATTCGGATGCTTTCAATTTCGGACAACACTATTTCGGATGCCTATTTCGGATTCTTATAATTCGGATCATCCTTTGGTCCGAATCCGGATGACAGATCCGGATAGGTCCGAATTCGGGTGCTCAATTCGGTAGATCCGAATCCGGGCTGATCCGAATTCTACATATTTTGATATTTTAATTAAATAAATGATTATATGCATATACTTATGGTTATATATATATATATATATATATATATATAGAAAGCTTTTGAAAATTTAATGAAACAAAGAATATAAATAAATGAAAGATTGATAAGATTATCAGTTATCAGAATCATATAGAATTAAAGATTCTAAAGACTAAAAGATGATGAAATTGACATGATATTGATATTATAATTGTGAACAGGTTCAGTGAAATTCTGAACATAGAGACAAAGATTTAAAAGATTTAAAGCGGGTCAAAGACTTGATTTACAGAGAACAGATTGACAAAGATAAAATCCTGAGATAACTCAGGTGGCAGATTTTAAATCTGTTTGATAAAGACCCAGACCTGTGAGTTATAGATATTCAGATTTAACATGCTTGAATTTCCGGTTGAGACATATTGTTGATGCTAGTTTGATTGGCATTCATATTATCAGCCGGATTGTGACCTGTGCACACTATGGTTGGGTGTTGCCTAGTGGATCATGATAGCTATTTGACTTATCATTTCATATGATATTGCTTTTACAGTTCAGTTCAGATTTTGCTTTAAGATTATTGCTATCATGACATTGATTACGTATGCTTCATCATTGCATATACTTGACATATTGATTCAGCTTGATTAGCCCTAATTGGTCTATTGTTCTAGACTTGGCTATTTTCACCAGTTCAAATGAACTTGGTAATGACCTCCGATGTTCCGTGATATTGACTTACTGGTAGCTAGCCTAGTATGTGGCTGATCCCCACGATTTAAGCGTGAGTGTGGCCTGAACATCATCCGATTCTATGACTTTTATGTCTCAATCATGAGGGCTGTAGCGGCAGCCAAGACATATCACGCTAGACTGATGATCCGCTTGACTTGCATGTTAATTTGAAAATCTATTTACTCACTAAGCTTTGCTTACAGTTGCTACATTATAATTTTTACAGGAAAAGATAAAGGAAAGTCACCTGCTGGACCTAGCTATTAGGTCTATTAAAGATCAAGACAGAAGTTTCTATAGACCACTACACAACAAAACCTTTCGGTACTGATTGGAAGACAGCAAATGTTGTGGTTTTGGGTAGATTTGATATTATTCTATGATGTAATGATTAGATTAGATGGTACCCTTTTATAACTTTTATAACTTTAATTTGAAATATGTAATCTGTATAACTTAAATCCAAATCTGTATGTACATGTAATTTATTATTCCACAATTTAATTACCCTATCTTAGTATGATTGATATCGTATTGCATAATGTGGGACCTAGACTCTGTCGACTGCCCCGTAAGGGGAGGTCTTCATAGATTTCCTGGGATTTGCATTTAAAATCTTGTGTTTGGTTCGCAGATTTCAGTAAGGATTTAAAATCTCAGGATTTATTAAATCCCTCCATTCTTTGTTATTTTAAATCCCAGCCTCCCCCATACGATTTTAAATCCCAGTTGCCTTGCATTTTTCAGATTAACAAACTTTTTCTATAAGATAACGCAAATTCTTTAACAAAATCCTGACAAATGCAAATCCTGCATAATGCAAATCGTTTGTCAAAATGTAAATTCCAGAGAAAAAAATCCGCGAACCAAACGCCCGCTTAGGGTTTCTCGAACTTGCAGGCTTTCGAAGTTGTTGATTTCGAACTTAACACTCAAACGAATTTAAATTACAAAACAAATATAAAATTAAAATTATACGAACTTAATTAAGTCCGTAATATTTGTTTTAAATTTCTTTTTAAATTAAGTTGTTTAAGTTCGAAAACAAAAAGTTTTAAAAGAATGTCGAGTTTACATAAGTTTATGGAAATGGACCATGAAGTAGGCAAATCCAATTCACTGCCCAAGCTGATGAAGTTAGAACACTATTACTGGTGGAAGGACAGATTTGCAGACTTCGCGAGATTTAATGATATGTGTATGTGGATATGCATAGACGAAGGCTATGTTCCCCCAACACAAGAGCTTGAGGGTAGATTAAAGGTTTTGTCATATCAAAATATGAAAGATGACGACAAGAAGATTTATGAAGCCGAGAATCGAGCTCTATCATCAATAAGGATGACATTGCCTTTGGAGATTATACACATGTTCAGAAATCATAGAACTTCTAAAGAGCTCTGGGAAGCTCTAGAGAAGAGGTGTGAGGGAAATCCTAGGGTTAGAAAGGGAAGGACAGAATTGCTAAAACAGTAATTTGCAATCTTCAAGTCACTGAAGAATGAGACATTGGATGAAGCAATTAAAAGGTCCTACCATCTGTTGACTGAACTTGATAATCACAATGTTGAGTATCAAGAAACAGAAAAGATAGAGAAGCTTCTAGATACTTTGCCAGCAAAGTGGGAAATGTACACTGCACTGATAAAGCATGATGAAGAAAAGTTTGAAACTCTCACTCTGGAAGGAGTCAGCGGGACATTGAGGGCCTACAACTTCAAGTTGCAGAAGAAGGAGAGGGAACTTCATCATGTACAGTGTTGGTACATCCTGTGTGACGATAGCAGTCTAAGTGATCTTACATTGTGATTTAGCATATGTTTGTTATATATGTTATATATGGTTGATATTTATTAGTGTTTGTATGTTTGAACTTGATGTAACGTATTACAAGAAGTTCAAACATAATGTTCAAAGATAAAATCAATCATAAGGTATTAACATAAGTTTCATCACTTAAGTGTTTAAGTGTATTGGCCAGATTCGAATTACATAAGGGAAGACATTCAAATCTGTGATAGATTCGAATGTGTCCTTAGATTCGAATATGCCCAGATTCGAGAATGTCATGGTGGACAGACTCGAATGGGCCTTGGGCCAGATTCGAGTTTGGCCCACATCAGACTCGAATCAGGGTCTATAATTAGGGATAGACTCGAGTCAATAGAAGACTTTTATCAGAATTCGTGAGGAATTGAGCTTAAGGCGATCTCGAGTTTATCATCAGCTTTAGGTCCGTTTCGGAGAGATTTAGCTCGTAGGATCATTCGTGTGTCGTTCGTTCAGCGTCTAATAGTCTCCGTGTTTCGTGGTTGAGAGTTGTCCGTCTAACCGTCAACGAGGATTCCGCACTCGTTTACGGATCCGCGTCTAGATAGATCTTAGTAGTGGTAGACCTTACAAGTGGTATCAGAGACAGGTTGTGAATTGATTATTACTTCATTAACATGATCGTCTTCATCATCTAACACTTCATCGTCTGATTTCCAGTCAACAACGTCCTCTGGAATGAATTCACCTTCTTCCAACTCTTCGACGTCATCTTCAAAATCAAATTCCATAAGCTCTTATTCAATATCCTTCAGTGCATCTATCATGTCGCTATCAAAGGCCTTTGAAGAACCTGCTTCTCCTCCGGATCCTCCTACTTCTCCTTCTGGACTAGGCTCCCCCTCAGATTGAGCAGTCTGAGCAGCAGAAAAATCTACTGGCTCATTCTGTCTTTTTGGGCTGGGATCATCGCCTTGATTATCTTCATCATCCTGATCTCTTGGCCTTTGTACTTTCGGATCTTGGCACGATGTCTCCCCCTGAGCCTGTATATTTTTCATAACTGCTCGATTAGGGAGCGCATCGCCCTTAACTCTTCGGCCTGATCGCAAATGAACGTCTTCAGCTCAACATTCTCGTCTTGGATTTTTTCGACAGTCTTCTTCAATTCAGCATTTTCTTTATCCATCAACATTCACTGAACTATATGAGAGCCAAAATCATAATGTGATTGATATTGATTACATCAAGGTAGCCTCAGTTGAAGACAAAGAACTTGAAGAGGCTGAGAAAGAGCCATCTAGAGCTGATTTGATAAATCTTTGGTTCAAAAAGGAAGAAAAGAAAGATCAGCTGAAGATGAAGAGGAAAATGAGAAATCCAAGTGCTGGAAATTTTGCTGGAGGGATTATAAGCTGGTTCTTTGACAAAGAACTGCAGCTATTTATCTTGAAAAGAAGAGATGGCCTTCAATACTTGAGGCGAACACTGAGAGCGTTCAACTCTCTGCCCAAGATTGAGGTTAAGGAGCTAGCTTGGAAGGAACTGATTAATATAGGCGAAGACCCGTACGCTGAAGTCGTGGCAAGAATTATAAGGAAAGAAGGAAGATCAGGAAAGTTCGAGCGACTCAAGCCAAGGACCGGAAAGAGGGTCGAGGATCAGTCGAGAACAGATCCTCATACAGGTAGGCCATGGGCCAGGATGGTATACAAACCTGTGAGGTGTCTAAAGAAAGTGCCAATGAAATCGATGCCACAGAACGTTTTGAGCAACATGAAATGGTGGTACCTCGAGATTGACACTGCTGAAGCCATCATGGAGGATCAAGACGAGCAGGTCATTTTGAAGGTATATGATCCACTGCATTTGATAAACCTATCAAAGGACGACCTGAAAAAGCTTCATGATCAGCCTATCTTCTTTACTGAACCATGGAGATCTGAAGCCAGGAAGTTCCAAAAGGTAGTTAAAGTTTGTATAGATGCTGTATTATATGCAGGCAGTAGTATATATAGCAAACAAGGTACTATCTATCCTACCCCTTTCAAAACCGTTCTCTAACAGATGGTTGGATAGAGTCTCATACCATGCCCTAGGTGCCTGATGTAATCCGTATAGAGCCTTATCTAAGCGATATACTCTATCAGGATATTTTGGATCTGTAAATCCGGGCGGTTGTTCTACATACACCAACTCCTTCACTTTCCCATACAGGAAAGCACTCTTAACGTCTAGCTGATATACCTTAAAGCCTTTGAAGGAGGCAAACGCTAGAAACAACCTAATGGCTTCCAGCCTTGCTACTGGTGCAAAAACTTCGTTGTAATCGATTCCCTCCTCTTGGTTGAAACCCTTTACAACTAATCTCGCCTTGTTGCGCGTGACTATACCCCGATCGTCTCTTTTGCACTTAAAAACCCATTTGGTTCCTATTGCAATCTCCCCTCGAGGTAACGGAACTAACTCCCACACTTCTAGTTTCCTAAATTGCGAAAGTTCTTCCTGCATCGCTTCAACCCAAGAGTTGTCCTTAAGTGCCATTTGCACATTTTTAGGCTCTACTTGCGATATGAAACACGAATATAGACATGTGTGATATGCCTCGGAGTCGTTTATCATCGACAACAACACAGTGTTGTTATTTACACTACTCCGAGTCCTCACACCCTCGTTAGGATTTCCTATGATGCTTTCTATTGGATGGTTCTTGTTAATCCTAGAGGTCTCTATATCATCAACTCTTAGATTATCTCCTAAGGTTGGATCCTATTTCACCTAATGGGGGAACAGGCTCAGCTTCTACATTTTCCTCCTCACGGACATTTTCCTCAGAGTTGGAACTCGATGCTTGAGTCTGATTCTCAGTGGTAGGTGCCTCTTGATCAGCAACTTCTGGAGACCCATCTACAGTCGCAGTAGGCTCGGATGTAGATTCGAACGTGGTCCTCGGAAAGATTTGGCCATCGTCATTTAGGTGCAACGTCGCCATGTCTTTTTCGATTGTACCTGCAGTATCATCCAAAGGAATGTTAAATGACTCAAACAATTTATCATAGTCAAATAACCATTCCGGACCAGTTTGGGGTTCATGTGTATAACTTGTGACTTCAATATTATACACAATATCCACAGTACCACTCGTTTTGTTAAAAACCCGTTTGTTTGGTGAGTTCGACACGTAACCTAGGAAGTATCCTTCGTCAGCCTTTTCACCAAACTTCGGTTGATGTTTTGTTCTTAAAAGAGTGCATGGTACTCCAAACGGTTCGAATCCAGTTATGTTAGGTGGCCGTTTATTCAAAATTTCATAGCATGTTTTGTTCAATGATTTGACTGTAAGGACTCGGTTTAAAATATGGCACGCGGTATTCACTGCCTCCCCCCAAAACATGGTAGGAAGCTTTGAATCCGAAAGCATAGTCCTTGCAGCTTCAATCAAAGTTCTATTTTTACGTTCGGCCACCCCATTCTGTTAAGGTTCATATGGTGCACTGAATTGATGCACTATGCCCTTTGATAGACAATATATACCAATTACAGAGTTTTTAAATTCAGTCCCATTATCACTACGAATATGTTTAACCCTTTTTCCGTATGAGTTCTCCACTTGGTCTAAGAACCCGATAAGCTTGGAAGCCGTCTCGTCCTTCATACCTAAAAAGAAAACCCAAGAAAAACGTGAGTAATCGTCAGTGATAACTAAGCAAAACCAACTACCTCCTATACTCCTTTTGTTGATAGGGCCGAAAAGGTCCATATGCAACAAATCGAATGTTGAGGCGATTGAATTTTGTTTCTTGGACTTGTGTGACTTTTTATGCTGTTTGCCCTTCATGCACGGTAGACACTTGTCCTCGAACTGAAAACTCTTCAATGGCACACCCTGCACCAGTCCATTCTTCGTTATGTAATTCATCTTCCTTAGGTGCAGGTGAGCCATGCGTCTGTGCCACAGTACGGACTCCGTCTCCGAAGCTTTTGATAGTAAGCAGATCGGACCCATCGAAGTATCTGGCTTGTTCATATCGAGCATCAAGTCATTCTTCCTTGGCACCCACATCAATATCCAATCTTCAGGTATCTTGAATCCAGGCTTTAGCACTAACGCCTCAGTGTCAGTAAATAACACCGAGTTCTTCTTATCACAGATTTGAGATACACTAATGAGATTATGAACCAGTTTATCAACGTGATAAACTTGATCCAATGTAATCGTCCCATTAGTGACTTCTCCAGTTCCAGTGATATTTCCTCCTTTGTTACCCGCGAATGATACGAATCCCCTATTACCTCCCTTGAAGTCTGTGAGTAGACTTCTTTCCCCCGTCATGTGCCTGGAGCAACCACTGTCGACGAACCACTTGTTGTTTGGACCTGTAGTTATCTCCTGCACATGAAAGAAAAGAGGTTAGTTATCACGGGGAACCCAAGCCATGACTGACTTGGTAATACCATTCTCGTCCACATACGTGAACTCTTTCAAGTACCCATCGCGCCTTTCAGGTGACTTGGGCCTTTGAACTGAATTCTGTTGTGGTGCCGAGTGATTTAAGTTCACTCTTTGCCTTGGTGTAGGCATTTGTTGTGGAGCTCTAGAATAATTCCTATTATATGCCATTTCTGACTGTGATCCCTGAGCTCTTACCGGTGCATACTGTCTAACTGGGGTATAAGACCTAACTGGAGTATGTGACCTGCTAGGTGTGGTGCTCCTATCGACTTGTTGTGGTGCTGACCTAGATTGATTATTAACACGATTCGGTGAATTTGTCCTAATCGCTTCCTTTGGTCCAACCTTAACCGGTGTGTTTTTCACAACTTGTTTGGGTGCGGCCTGCACAGTTTTCTCGGTAGGTTGAGAACTACTGCTGCTTGCCACACAGGTTGAGGGCTTAACAGGTGTTGGGTTCACTGTCTTAGGGGTAACATCGGCTTTCCTAAGTGGACAGTGAGAAGCAACATGCCCTTTCTCGTGACATCTGAAGCAAGACATCTTATCTATGGACTGTTTGTTTGTTCCCTTAGATCTAGGTGTCTCAGTAGTGTCTACTTCCTTTGGTACAGCTATGATGTCTGACTCGTCGACCTGGTCAGCCCATGAAATTTTCTGTTTTCCTGCAGGTGTTTCACTGGAGGAAGACACAAATTTCACTTTCTTGACCTTGACGGTTGAGTCAGCCACCTTAGGTGCATTTTCTACTATAGGCTCAGGTGTCTGTGTAGGTAGTTCCTCTAAGTCTACTGATTTGTCAGTGTTCTCCTGAGGCTGAGGCACATAGTTGGCATTGAAAGGTGGAGGAATTTCGTGATATCCTAGACCTACGGGCTTCTTAGACTGTCTTTGGGCATCTAAGACTTTCCCTAGATTCAGGCTCGAATTCCTAAACTTCTCCAGCTTGCTATTTGCCTCTGCTACCTTAACTTTTGTCTCTGCTAGCTCTATATCCTTGTCCTTAAGACTTTTTGTCAAGGCCTCTACGTGCTCATACATTAGCTCTATCCTAACACACTGCTCACTGAGTTTGTCTTTTAGAACTACTACGTCTTGAGCATCAGCCTTAAGCTTTTCTTTTAGATCTTGCTTGATATCATTTAGGCTAGCGTTTTCTATTTTTAAGTTCTCATTTTGAGCAGATATGGTTTTATGTGATTCTAAGACTAGATTTAACCTATCATTAGAAGTAGCACACAAAGCACATAATTCTTGAAATAGAGAGTAAGATAGACTAACCTTAGAGTTATCAGATTCCACGTTGGCCATCTGAGCAGCAAACTCCAGCACTGTCTGATCATTCACCTTCTCTACCCACATTGGACTGCTGTCCTGTGTAGTCTGCTCCTTCCCATCACACCCAGTTTCTGTGACTTCAGCCATGAAGGCTCTAGCATTCGCCTCAGGATGTGAGCTCCAATCATACGTACCATCTAGCTGTCGATCTGAAGTGACGTTCGATAGTAAACCAGCTAGATTGGCTTGTCCAGATGAAGAACTTGGAAGATATCATTGTTGGGACTGATTTTGGTACTGTCCCTGATGCTGACTCTGTCCTTGGTATGTCTCTACCTTCGGTCTCTGACACTCCCTGGCGAAGTGTCCCAATCCCTGACAGTTGTAGCATTTGAATTTGGACTTATCAAATCCTATCCCTTTGTTATTCATCTGTAGATTCCTCCCAGTTCTCTTAATGAATCGTTTAACCCTCTGAGTCACCATGGCCAGTTGCCATTTAAGATCCATTTCTTCTAAGTCATCAGGGTCGACCTGATCGTAATCCTCGTCCCATAGAGCAGGATCGTTAATCTTCCCTTGAACACAATTTCCATATGCGGCCACAAAAGAAGCAAGTAGATTCAAATGCTCTTCCGCTGACTTTGCGCTCATGGGCATCTTTGAATACCTCTGACTTGTCGATGCCTGTTGGACTTGAGGTTGCGGTTCTTCCGATCTTCCTAATCCTAAGAACGCGCGATTCAATGAGTCTTCAGACTCTGCTGGTGATGACGTTTCTCCGGTGAAAAACGCTGTAGCAGTCTTCGGATCGGCTGTCACTGAAGATTTAGTTGTCTTTCCAAAATACATTGCTGGATTCTGGACTTGCTCGTAATCAGTCTCGGCCTTAATTAACTCGAAGTGATATGCCCTCAACGTTCCCACAATGTCATCGAGAGATTGAGTATAGTATTTGTCCTCATTCAGCTTAATCATTGCCACATACATAGCCCATTTGGCTGGTAGGGCATCAAGAAGCTTGTTGTTCTTGTCAGTGTCAGAATACTCAATTCCATGACTTTCAAGTTCCGTTATCAGGTGATAGAACCTGGTGATAATATCATCCAGCTGTTCATCCTTAATTGCCTTGAAAATCGCAAACTGTTGTTTCAACAGCTATGTACGCTTTCTACGTACCCTAGGATTACCCTCACACCTTTTCTCTAGAGACTCCCAAAGTTCCTTCGACGTCCTTTGAGTCCGAAATGTGTGCAGTATATCCTGAGGTAAAGCCATACGGATTATGGAGAAAGCTTTGTTTTCGGCTTCAAATAATTTCTTGTCATCCTCCTTCATCATCTGGTATGACAAGACCTTTTGACGGCCTTCAACTTCAGATACCGGTGGAATATACCCTTCATCTATGCACACCCACATGCGCATATCGTTGAAACGTACGAAATCGGTAAATCAGTCCTTCCACCAGTAATAGTCCTCGACCTTCATCAGCTTAGGCGGGGCGTTTGCCTTCCCAACCTCGTGGTCCATTTCTAAGAATTTCTGAAGATTTGACATCTTTTCTAAAGAAATTGAATTTGAACTTAATTAATTTAATTCGAAACTGATTTAGACTAACTTTTTCGAATCTAGGTAGATTCGAAACTAATTAAGGGTAAATCTTTTGGGATTAAATTCGATTAAGTTTTAAAATTCAATTAGATTCGAAATTATGTCAGATTAGAGATATCCTTAGAGTCGAAGGGCCTTAGATTCGAAGGTCAGCAAACTCGAAATTCAACAGATTCGAAACACTAGATTCGAAACAATACTAGACTCGAAATAAACTCGAAACTAAGCTAGACTCGAGATCCTATTCGAATGAAGCAACAGACTCGAAACTAGGTAGATTCGAAAACCTCTGAAATTGACTCGAAAGGAGCGTATTTAGGTTAGACTCGAGACTAAAGTGAAACCCTAATTACCCCTATAGATTCGAGCGCCGCAAACTCGAAAAACGGCTAACACTTTGATTTTTTGACGTTTTGCAGATTAAATCACTATTTTTCTAACGAAAAATAATGATTTCGATCAAAAACGTGAAAAACCACAAAGTGTTTCCCGAATATGAATTTGCTAAGCTTGAAAATACGTTTTTGAGAGAAAAACCGTCCAACTAGCGTCAAGAAACCTAGAATGTATCTGATGAACACGAAGAACACCAAGAACACTCCGTAGGCTCTGATACCACTTGTAAGGTCTACCACTACTAAGATCTATCTAGACGCGGATCCGTAAACGAGTGCGGAATCCTCGTTGACGGTTAGACGGACAACTCTCAACCACGAAACACGGAGACTATTAGACGCTGAACGAACGACACACGAACGATCCTACGAGCTAATTCTCTCCGAAACGGACCTAAAGCTGATGATAAACTCGAGATCGCCTTAAGCTCAATTCCTCACGAATTCTGCTAAAAGTCTACTAATGACTCGAGTCTATCCCTAATTATAGACCCTAATTCGAGTCTGATGTGGGCTAAACTCGAATCTGGCCCAAGGCCCATTCGAGTCTGTCCACAATGACATTCTCGAATCTGGGCACCATTCGAATCTAGGGTCACATTCGAATCTATCACAGATTCGAATGTCTTCCCTTAAGTAATTCGAATCTAGCCAAAATACTTAAACACTTAAGTGATGAAACTTATGTTTTACTTATGCTTGAGTTAATCTTTGACCTTTATGTTTGAACTTCTTGTAATATGTTACATCAAGTTCAAACACACAATCAATAACAGACAAACACATATAAACATATATATCAAAACACTTGTTAATTCTCAATACTCAGAATATTACTTAAACCAAAATGCTGATCGATTAGACTGCTATCGTCACACAGGGTGTACCAACAAACTCCCCCTTGACGATAGCTTCTAATTATTTACATCAAACGAACAGATGATATCATCTTTGGATCATCAGACGAACAGATGTGCAAAGATTTCGAGAAGGTGATGAAGTCTAAGTTCGAGATGAGTGCCATGGGAGAGTAAAATTTCTTTTTAGGGTTACAAGTTGACCAAAAGAAGGAAGGGATGTTTATCCATCAAACTAAGTATGTCTATGACATATTAGAACGGTTTGGGATGGAGGGAACTAAGTTGACTGCCCATTTCAGCACGCCGATTCAAGTGAATCATAATCTCGGGCCGGGTACTGAAAGTGATACCGATGTGGATCCGACTCTATATCGGGCCATGATTGGGTCACTTATGTATTTAACTGCTTCAAGACCTGACATTATGTTTGCTGTGTGTATTTGTGCTAGGTTTCAAGCGAATCCGAAGGAGATGCATATGAAAGCTGTGAAGCGGATTCTACGATACCTCAAGTCGAAACCGAAGCTGGGTCTTTGGTATCACGCGGAGGGAGATCTAGAGTTGGAGGCGTTCACAGATTCTGACTATGGAGGATGTAGCTTGACGCGCAAATCAACGACTGGAGGTTGTCAGTTCCTAGGAGGAAGATTGGTATCCTGGCAATGCAAGAAACAAACATCGGTAGCCGTGTCAACGTGCGAGGCCGAGTATGTTGCTGCTGGTAGTTGCTGCTCACAGGTTCTGTGGATACAACAACAATTGCGAGATTACGGTTTGGCTTACACTCAAACTCCAATTAGGATAGACAATCAATCTACAATTGCTATAACTAATAATCCAGTTAAACACAACAAAACAAAGCACATAGACATAAGGCATCACTTTATTCGTGATTCTGCTGAAAAGAACTTAATCAAACTGGTAAAAGTGGCAACAGAAGATAATAATGCAGATTTATTTACCAAAGCGTTTGATAAGTCACGGTTTGAGTATTTAATTCAACTGAATGGAATGCGCAACCCAGAGTAAAATGACCTTAGTTGTAGTAGTTTATTTTCTTTTAAAGTCGTAGTATTTCTTTCTTTACAGTAGTCTGCTAATTTAGGTAAGTTTCTATTTTTAGTAAGTTTCTATTTTTAGTAAGTTAGTAGGTTAGCTTATTTTACTGCTTTTTCTTATGAAAAACAAAAGAAAAAAGAGAGAAAATTACGAAAATACAAAAAAAGAGAATATCAGAAAAAAGAGTTAAGTCTTAGATTCATAGGTTCAAAGTGACGAAAATTAGCACAGTCGTTACAAACTCTAAGTGTTTAGACTTTCACACATAATGCAACTAAATTCTAAGTGTTATACTTTATTTAGTTTGATGTGTTGGTAGGCATAATACATATAGGGAATCTCAAGGCTAATAAAATATTCTAGAAAAAGTCAAGCGTGTAACTAACTTAGATGTACGACCAATCGGTCTTAATTTTTATGTACAAGACATACAAACATTGGGTCTAAATGAGGTATGCAAACTTTCTGGGGATGTATGGCAACATCAAATACATCTTAAAATGGAAAGAATAGAAATATCATATAAAACTGAGAGTCGAAAACATGCAACTCTGTTGTACGTAAGTACAGACCTGTTGTCTCTGTTTAGATTCGGGTTAGCAAATATGTCGCTTTGTTGTACGTCAGTACAGACCTGTCACCGCTGTCTGCTAACTTTAAAAATAAACCTTAAGTCGAACTAAGACACTTTGTTGTATGAAAATACAGACCTGTGTCCGATGTTTGTCTTTTAAAGAAAGTTTGCAAATACCAACAAGTTAGAATCTTTGTCTGTGTGCCTTGATCATAAAAGTATGTCTATGTCTGAGTCACGTAAGATAATTTCCTGATAAATAAAAATGCCAAGGGATATTCCGAAATGTAGAATGTTTAACGAGGTAAAATACCAACAATTGGCTAAATAAGTGTGTCACGACAAACAATCAAAGGAATCAAAAATTCCTAAGTGTGAAAGTTTAAGTACTGAAAGTAAGTATCTGACATCGCTATCTGATTGAACCTTTCTTAGACTATTCTCATAAAAAATATTTTGTTTTAGTATTTAGCTTAGCTTGTAAATTTTTCTAAGTAGTATAGCTTAAGTCTAGATTAAATTTTTTGTCAAAATTTTATTTCTACTTTACTTTATTTTACCTTAGTTTATTTTATTTTATTTTATTTTATTGTATTTTAGTTTAATTTTTTTTTTACTTAGGTAAAAGGTCAAAAATTACTGAGGGTGCATTCAAAGTTGGATAAAATAAAGATTGCGTGAAATATCTTGAGCTTAGGGTAAAAGAGTTGGCATAGTTTATCTGGTTACACGATACCGTAGAAAAAGGTTGGAAAAGTTGAAGTTTTTTTTTTTTCAAAATTTTCGAAAATTTTTCTAAGTGTTTGATGGTTTCGAATCTAAGACAGACTCGAAGAGGTAACCCTTCGAATCTGTCAGTAGACTCGAATAAGGACTTAGAATCGAGGGACGGTGGTATAAATAGGTCAACAGTGAAGTCATTTAAGACTTACTGTTTTCGAATCTATACACTCGAGTCTACTGTGGCGATATCGATTCTATTCTCGAATCTATCGTATTTCTCCTAAACGACATTTTATCGAGTCTCTTACTTGGTGTTTCTATTCTACAGATACTTCTAGGTATAATCAACCGGATTGTACAAGATTTGTGTAGATTTATACACAATTTCAGGCCAAATCATCGATTTTTGAGAGTTTAAGAGTCGAAATAGGGTTTTTGCAAAATTACCAATTTTGGACTGATAAAAAGTTAAATTAAGAGCATAAATCCTTGATTAGAACCTAGTTGAACTAATGTATGTGATTTGCTATGTTCAAAATGGTTAAAATCTCGAGTTTTTGTTGAAGTAATGGCCGACGGGTTTCGAATCTGTTCTTGCTAGTTCTCGAATCTATTATTAGATTCGAGAAAACCAACACCTTCGAATCTGTCATTAGACTCGAACAGAGACTTATTCGAATCTGTTACATTCGAATCTGTTTCTTTCGAATCTGTACTTTATTTAATTTAGTAAATTTAAATTTTATTAAACTTGTAGAAATTTAATTGTGTTGGATTTTGCACTTAAACAAGTTCAAAATAAAACAAGATTTAAATTTAAACAAGTTTATTGATTTTTAATGAATCTAATGGTTTGTTTATTGTGCAGACATGGCAGATAGGATATTCGTGCCGAAGCATAATATGGTCCTTAATCCCGATAATAATATCCCTGAGGCGCAGGGTTATCGCCAAATATTGGATTTCCTAGCTGAATCTAGGATTGGATTTGCTCTGTACCATAACATCCAAATAGTTCTTTCATATGTACGGCAGTTTTACGAGCATTTGCAAGTTGATTGCACTGTCACCCCGACAGTTCTAAGAACTAGAATCGCTGGACAGCCGTTAGTCTTTTCTGCAGACATGTTGCGTCAGGTTCTGCAGTTGGTATCTCAGGAACAAGAGGATGGGCATATTGACTTTCCGTTAAGTATTAGGGAGACTGCTTTTCTGAGGATGGGATACAGTTTAGATGTTGCAAAGTCGTCGTACATGAAGAGTGGCCTGATTGGGCAATGGAGATTCTTGGTGCATGTATTCATGGTCTGTTTTGCGCCGAAGAAAGCTGGATTTGATTATATAGTGTCAAAGATCCAATCTGGGGTTATTGCATTGGTATACAATCGGAAGTTCAGCTTTTCATAGATGTTCTTCTCGGAGTTCATTCATCAGATTACGGCTCCTGAAAGGGAAATATTTTTGTTGTACCCAAGGTTCATTATGATGATGATAAGGCACTTCTTGCCAAACTTGCCGCCGTCAAATGACTTTCTGAGTGTTAATATTATGGACAAACGGATTTTCGCTGATTGTTCCTCACACCGAGGAAGATTGGCTGTTCCTGTTGCTCGTCCATTATTCGGAGCTATTTTGGATAGGAATTTTCAAGCCCCGGAAGATGCCAACTGGGCAGGGGTCGTTGAGTTTCAACCACAACAACAACAACAACAATGTCAACAACAACAGCAGCCGCGTGCTCCAAGACGCCATCAGAGACCAGCAGCGAGTCAAATCCAGGCATCAAGGCCTTTTACAAGTGAGCAGCCCCAAGCACAGGAAGCAGGGCCTTCAAGCGCAGTTCCTGAATCTGAGCAAATCGCGCAAACACTAGAAGAAATATGGGCATCAGGACCCCATGCAAACGAAGACGTGGCCGCAGCATTAGTGGGTGAGCTGCTCAGTCCACCAGAAGGTGAAGATGACGTTTTTAGAGATGTAGAGGAATATGAGCCAGAGAGGGCGGATAAAGGTTTGACCTCATCAGATTCAGAATCAGATGATTTGGAGGAGCAGGAGGTTGAAGCTCCTGAATCAGTGGCTGCAGATCCCAGTATTCAAATCGGAACCTATGGATCTAGGTTGATAGTGAATGAAGCAGCAAGATCGAGGAGGAGAGAGGAAAGGGAATCTGACGATTCAGACTTCGAAGAGGAGGAAGTTGCTCCCTTGGTGACTAGGCAGAGGGCCAAGCGTCACCGGTTCATGCAAGGGTCAACATCAGCATCTGAAGCCCAACAGTCTCAAACCCAATCCCAACCACAAGCCACCGCTCCACCATCACCGCCACCTCAGCATCATGAGCCATATATTCCACCACCATTCATCCCTTCTCCCATTCAGTCCATTCCATCTACCTCAACCGCCTATGCTGAAAATCAGAGGTTTGTGCAACTCAAGGGACGTGTTGACTTCCAGCATGTTTAGATCTTAACCCTAACAAAGGCTGTCGGCGAGCTCCAGGCGCATAACGCAAATCTTGATAAGGACAATGCCGAATTAAGGAAGATTGTGGAGAATGTAAGGGACGAAAACACAGAATTAAAATCCTTTATTGCAGATCAGTCTTCAGAGATCCGATCAATGAGGTCCCTCCTTGAGCAGCTCATGAAAAATCTACAAGCTCAAGGGGAGACAAGTTGTAGGGATCAGGAGGTGCAGCGTAGAGAGGATGATGACGAAGGCAATGATCCGGTGCACATAATGAGAATGAGCCTGTAGATTTTCCTGCAGCTCAAGCTACACAAGTTCAGGGGGAGCCTAGTCAAGGTGAAGGAGAAATGGAGAAGCTAGTTCATCAAAACAGCCTACAGACTTTGAAATCAGTGAGATGATTGACACGCTTATGGATCTCGATGATGATCCAATGGATGTAGGTTTTGATTATGAAGATGAAGAGCTTGAAGAAGGTGAATTTGTGCCGGAAGAAATAGTTGACTGGCAATCTGATGATGAAGTAGTAGCTGATGAGGATGATGAAGCTGACGAAATAGTTGTACAGCAGAATCCTATCACGGACACTTACATGATAGATGGGGAGAATATTGTTAACGTAGATATAGTTAATGTGGCGTTGAATGCTCAGCCATCAACAGAAGAACCGGCTAGAGAACTTTCAAATGAACAGAAACGAAAGTTATGGTTCAGGGCTGAACAGAAAGATTTAGAGCTTAAGAAAACAATAAGAGTGCCTGGTACAGGAAAGTTGTCTGGAAGCATATTGAGCTGGTTTTTCGATCAAGAACTGCAGCTTTTTATAATCAAGAGAAAAGACGGGCTTCAGTACTTAAGGCGTACTCTAAGAGCGTTCAATACACTACCAAAGGTCGAGATCAAAGCATTAGCTTGGAAAAATCTGATTAATATCGGGAATGATCCCTATGCAGACTTAATAGAGAAAATCATAAGAAAAGAGGGAAGATCCAGAAAATTCGTACGTCTGAATCCAAGAGTGGGAAAAAGAGTAGAAGATCCTTCAAGGATAGATCCTCGTACCGGCCGACCTTGGATGAGAATTCAGTACAAACCAGTCAGATGTCTGAGGAAGGTGCCTCTCAAGCGGATGCCACAGAATGTTTTGCAGAATCTACATTGGTGGTACGCCGATACTGAGACCGGGGAAGCAGTTATGGAAGATTTTGAAGAAAAAGTCATTCTTAGAGTCTACGACCCGCTTCACCTGGTAAACCTCTCTAAAGAAGATCTTCAGATTTTGTATAATTGTAAGATCTCCAGTGACACACATATGGACGGTGAAGCTAGTAAGTATGAAAATGTAGTAAAGGTATGTGTCGAGAAAGGTTTGTATGCTGGTAGTATTTTGAATCAATAAATAAACAACGTTCTTAAGTCAAATGTGTGAATTATTAGAAGCTATCGTCAAGGGGGAGTCTGTTGGTACGTCCTGTGTGACGATAGCAGTCTAAGTGATCTTACATTGTGATTTAGCATATGTTTGTTATATATGTTATATATGTTGATATTTATTAGTGTTTGTATGTTTGAACTTGATGTAACGTATTACAAGAAGTTCAAACATAAAGTTCAAAGATAAAATCAATCATAAGGTATTAACATAAGTTTCATCACTTAAGTGTTTAAGTGTATTGGCTAGATTCGAATTACATAAGGGAAGACATTCGAATCTGTGATAGATTCGAATGTGTCCTTAGATTCGAATATGCCCAGATTCGAGAATGTCATGGTGGACAGACTCGAATGGGCCTTGGGCCAGATTCGAGTTTGGCCCACATCAGACTCGAATCAGGGTCTATAATTAGGGATAGACTCGAGTCATTAGAAGACTTTTAGCAGAATTCGTGAGGAATTGAGCTTAAGGCGATCTCGAGTTTATCATCAGCTTTAGGTCCGTTTCGGAGAGAATTAGCTCGTAGGATCGTTCGTGTGTCGTTCGTTCAGCGTCTAATAGTCTCCGTGTTTCGTGGTTGAGAGTTGTCCGTCTAACCATCAACGAGGATTCCGCACTCGTTTACGGATCCGCGTCTAGATAGATCTTAGTAGTGGTAGACCTTACATACAGGATCCTGAAATGTACTTTGGAAAATCAAAGACATCAAATTCTAGTGAACTGAAGTCAGGGGCCGCTGCATTCTTTTCTGGAGATGAGTCAATACCAGTGGAAGCTGAAGAATCTGGTAGTAGAGCTTTCTTAGGGTTTTCTAAACCAGAAGAAAAACCACAACACTCATGATCAACTTCTCAAGGTTTTAGCAAGATGCCTATGAGTGCTAAATCAGCTGAAGAGCATCTAAATCTTCTGGCTTCGTTTATAGCAGCATATGGCAACTGCGTTCAATGTAAAATCAATGATCCAACTCTGTGGGAAGAGGACTACGATCAGGTAGATCGGACGATTAAGAACAAATGGACCTACAATGCCAACTGGCCATAGTGACGCGAAGGGTCAAGAGGTTTATGAAGAGAACGGGTAGAAACCTGGGTGTGAGCAACAACGTTGGTTTTGACAAGTCAAAGGTGAAGTGCTACAATTGTCAAGGATTGGGACATTTTGCCAGAGAATGTCAGAGTCCAAAGGTTGAGAATTATCAGAATTAGAATCAGGGAAGACAACATTTTGGTAGTTCAGGAAATCAAGCAGCAATAGCTAGTCTGTTAACGAATGTATATTCTAACAGACAGCTAGATGGTACACATGATTGGAGTACTCATCCAGAGTCAAATGGCAGAGCGTCTATGGCTGAGGTAACTGAGACCGATGAAAGAGCTGAAGCAGAAAAGGAGGACACCCAGCAGCCCGATTCAATTCCTTTGATGGTGGAAAAATTTGAGGAGCAAACCACTCTGGAGTTTGCAGCTCAAATGGCTAACGTGGAATCAGATCGCAAAAAGGTAACTCTTAACTTTTCTACATTTCATGATTTATGCGTTTTATGTGCTACATTAAATGATAGATTGAATCTAGTGATAGAACACATACCACCATGACAGCTCAAACCCAAACATTAAAATCTGACAACGCTAGTTTTCTAGATATTAAGGAAGATCTAAGGGCCAAGATGAAAGCTGATGCTCAGGATGTGATAGTTCAAAAAGATAAATTGAGTGAACAATGTGTGAGGTTAGAACTAATGTATGAGCGTGCAGAATCATTGACCAAAGAATTGTAGAACTAGCTGAAGCTAGAGTTAGGTTTGCTGAGGCCAATAGTAAACTTGAAAAGTTTAAGAACGCATCCCTAAATCTAGGCAAAATCTTAGATGCGAAGAGACAACATAAGAAACAAGTGTGCCTAGGTTATCAGGAAAGTCCTCCACCGTTCAATAATAACTATGTGCCTCACCCTTAGGATAAGACCACAGAAACGGTTGAATCAGGGGAAGCAACTGAAACTGATAAGGTATCAACAACTAAGGTGTCAACTGTAACCCCTAAGTTAAGAAAGTTAAGTTTATGCAGGCTACTAGTGATAAAAAAAACTAGAAGAGGCAAAAATTGTGAGTAATAATAACCAAGAGGTGATAAACACAGTAGTTGAACCAAAAGAACAGGACATAAGCGAGACCTCTAAGTCAAAGGGTACCTATAAGAAGCCAATTGAAAAAATGTATTGCTTCAGATGTCATGAGAAAGGTCACGTTGCGTCTAGTTGTCCCTATAAGAAAGTAGAGTCTACACCAGTAGGGAAACCAGACCAACCAGCCTTAAAATCAGAGCCTAGTATTGCGAGTTCAAGTAGTTCTCAACACACTGAGAAGAACTTAAATGCAACACCATGTGTCGGTACTAAACAAATACCAGTGTCAATCCGACAGAATGAAGGGCTTAGGATTAATTCACCGAATAGAGTCCCTAGTCAATCTAGGTCAGGACCACAACCTGTCTATAGGAATACTACACCTAAGAGGAGTTATACTCCAGTTAGGTCTCATACCCCTAACTGGCACCAGAAACCAGGAAGAGCCCAGGGATATAATATTGAAATGCACTATAATAGAAATTATTCTAGGGCTCCACAGCAAATGTCAACCCAAAGGCCAGGAGTGAACATTAATCGCTCAGCTCCGCAATAGGGTCTTAATCAAAAACCCAAGTCACCTGAAAGGAGATATGGGTATTTGAAAGAGTTCAAGTATGTGGATGAGAATGATATTACCAAGTTAGTTATGGCTTGGGTTCCACGTGATAACTAACTCTTTTTCTTTTATGTGCAGGAGTTAACTACAGGTCTTAACAACAAATGCTTCATAGATAGTGGTTGCTCTCGTCACATGACTGGGGAAATAAGTCTACTGAGGGACTTCAATAGTGGGAACAAGGGGTTTGTATCATTTGCTGGGAATAAAGGAGGAAATATCTGGAACAGGAGTAGTCACTAATGGGACGATTACACTTGATTAAGTCTACCATGTAGATAAACTTGATCACAATCTAATTAGTGTCTCTCTGATCTGTGATAAGAAAATTTTCAGTCATCTTTACTGAGAAAAAAGCGTTAGTGCTAAAGTCGGGATTCAACATTCCTGAAGAGTGGATTATGATGAGAGCCCCAAGGGTGAATGATCTGTACATAATGGACATGAATGTAGCAAATTCATCGATGGGAACTATTTGTCTATTATCTAAAGCTTCAGAGTCCGAATCTCTACTGTGGCACAGACGCATGGCAAACTTGAACTTAAGGAAGATGAACTTCATCACGAAAAATGGCCTTGTGCAAGGTGTTCCATTGAAGAGTTTTCAGTTTGAAGACAAGTGTGTACCATGCAAGAAAGGAAAGCAACATAAGAAGTCACACAAGTCAAACACTCAAAACTCAATCGCTTCCACCTTCGATTTGCTGCATATGGATCTCTTCGGTACGATCAACAAAAGGAGTATAGGTGGTAGTTGGTACTGTTTAGTTATTATTGATGATTACTCACGTTTCTCTTAGGTTTTCTTTCTAGGTACAAAGGACGAGACAGCAGGCACACTGATTGGGTTCTTAGACCAAGTCGAGAACTCATACGAGAAAAGGGTAAAAGCTATTAGGAGTGATAACGGAACAGAGTTATAAAAATGCCATAATTGGTGTATATTGCCTAACTAAAGGCATAGTGCATCAATTTAGTGCACCATATGAGCCACAACAAAATGGGGTGGCAGAACGTAAGAACAAGACTTTGATTGAGGCAGCAAGGACTATGCTCTCGGATTCAAAGCTTCCTACCATGTTTTGGGGGGAGGCAGTGAATACCGCTTGTCACGTTTTAAACAGAGTCCTTATTGTCAAATCACTGAACAAAACCTGTTATGAAGTTCTGAATAAAAGACCACCAAATTTAACTGGCTTTGAACCGTTTGGGGTGCCATGTACTTTATTAAAAATGAAACATCAACCTAAGTTTGGTGAAAAGGCTGACGAAGGATACTTCCTAGGTTATGTCCCAAATTCACCAAACAAGAGGGTTTTTAATAAAACTACTGGTACGGTTGAAATTGTGTTTAACATTGATGTAACAAGTTATTCACATGAACCCCAATATGGTCCATAATGGTTATTTGATTATGACTCAGTGTTCGAATCCTTTAACATACCGTTTAGTGGAAATGCAGGAACTGTGGAAAACGACTTCTCAACCTTAAATCTCAACGACGAGGGTAGAGCTTTTCCAAATTCAAGCATTCCAACAACATCTGAGAACATAATGACAGAAGATGGGTCTCCAACAGCAAAGGATGAACCTTTGTTGCCTACGGATGAGAATCAAACAAATACTTCTGCCTCAGAAGATAGTGATCACAAGGAGGAAGTTGTTCCTTCTAAAGTCATACCTCCAGTAGGTGAAATAGGATCAAATTTAGGAGATAATATTTAAGTTGATGAAATTGAGACATCGAGAATAAATAAGGATCATCCGATTGAAGATATCTTAGGGAATCCGAATGCAGGTGTGAGAACTAGGAGTAGTGTGAATAGTAACACAATGTTGTTATCGATGATCAACGACTCTGAGGATTTTCACACATGTTTATACTCGTGTTTCATTTCACAAGTAGAGCCAAAGAATGTCCAAATGGCTCTGAAAGACAATTCTTGAGTTAAAGTTATGCAAGAGAAACTTTCACATTTCAGAAAGCTTGAAGTGTGGGAGTTAGTGCCTTTGCCTCGATGAGAAGTTGCTATAGGGACCAAATGGGTCTTTAAGTGCAAAAGGGATGATTGTGGCATAGTTACTCGTAACAAGGCAAGACTCGTGGTAAAAGGGTTCGACCATGAAAAAGGGATAGACTATAACGAAGCGTTTGCACCAGTGGCGAGGCTTGAGGCTATTTGATTGTTTCTGGCATTCGCGTACTTCAAAGGATTCAAAGTATATCAATTAGACGTCAAGAGTGCCTTCTTGTACGGCAAAGTGAAGGAGTTGGTGTATGTCGAGCAACCGCCAGGGTTTACTGATCCCAAGTATCCTGACAGAGTATATCGACTTGATAAGGCTTTGTATGGATTACATCAGGCACCTAGGGCATGGTATGAGACACTGTCTACTCACCTTTTAGACAATGGGTTTGAGAGAGGGAGAATAGATAGTACACTATTCGTTAAGAGGAAAGGTGAAGACTCTATGCTGGTACACGTTTACGTGGACGATATCATCTTTCGGTCCTCTAATGAACAAATGTGCAAGGACTTTGAGAAGGTCATGAAGTCGAAGTTTGAGATGAGTGCGATAGGAGAGCTGAACTTCTTTCTTGGTTTACAAGTTGAACAACAAAAGGAGGGAATGTTTATTCATCAGACGAAGTATGTCTATGACATTTTAGAGCGCTTCGGGATGGAAGGACCAAAGCATATGGCACATTTCAATACTCCAATACAAGTCAATCACAATCTCGGACCGGGTACAGATAGTGATGTTGATGTGGATCCGACTTTATATCGGGCCATGATCGGGCCACTCATGTATTTAACTGCTTCAAGACCTGATATAATGTTTGCTGTTTGTATTTGTGCCAGGTTTCAAGCTAATCCAAAGGAGATGAACATGAAAGCTGTGAAGCGGATTCTAAGATACCTGAAGTCGAAACCGAAGTTGGGAATTTGGTATCATGCTGATGGAGATCTGGAATTGGAAGCTTACACGGATTCAGACTACGGAGGGCGTAGCTTTAAAAGAAAGTCAAGAACGGGTGGTTGTCAGTTCCTTGGAGGGAGATTAGTATCCTGGCAATGCAAGAAACAAACTTCGGTAGTTGTATCAACGTGCGTGGCCGAGTTCGTAGCTGCTGGTAGTTGCTATTCACAGGTTCTGTGGATTCAACAACAAGTGTGGGATTACGGTTTGACTTATACTCAACTCCTATTAGGATATATAATCAGTCCACAATTGTCATAACTAATAATCCAGTTAACCACAGTAAGACTAAGCACATAGACATAAGACATCACTTTATTCATGACTGTGCTGAGAAAAACTTGATTAAATTGGTAAAAGTTCCAACGGAAGACAACAATGCGGATCTTTTCACAAAAGCATTTAATAGATCAATCTTTGAGTTGTTAGTCCAACTTAATGGCATGCGTAATCCGTAGTAACTTGACCTCAGTAGATTTTTCTTTCTTTTCTGAAGTTTTTTAGTTTTTAGTTTACCTTCTTAGTTGCTTTACTTAAAAGTGCAAGACAAAAGAAAAAACAGAGAAAACCATAAAAACCTTAAAAAAAAGAGAATATTGGAAAATGAGAGAAGTCTTAGAGTCTTAGGTTCGAAGTGACGAAATTTAGCACAGTCTAACAAACTCTGAGTGTTAAACTTTCACACATAACGCACCATAAAATCTAAGTGATATACATATTATTGTTTGATATATTGGCAGGCATAATACATGAAGGATTTCCTAAAAGCTAATAAAATAATTAAGAAAATGTCATATGTGTAACTAACTTAGATGTACGACCAAATGGTCTTAATTTCTATGTTAGAGGCATACAGAGAATGTCTATAAATGAGGTATGCAATTTAATCTGGGGGATGTATGGCTTCATCAAAATACATCTTAAACAAAGAAAGAAAAAGTTTTGTAACGTAAAGGAAGTCAAAACAAGTCGCTTTGCTGTACGTGAGTACAGACCTGTCACCGCTGTCTTGCTAACATAAGAAGGACTCTAAGACAAACTAAGACACTCTGTTGTATGTAAATACAGAAGTGTGTCCGACGTTTGCCTTTTAAAGATAATTTGCAAATACCAAAAAGTCATAATCATTGTGTGTCTGCCTTGATCATAAAAGCATGTCTAAGTATGGGACACATAAGGTAGTTTCTTGATAAATAAAAAGGACAAGGGAATATCTTAAGTGTTGAGTGTTTAAAATGGACAATCATACCGACAATCGATTTGGAGTGTATGTTACGACAAATAATCAAAGGAATACAAAATTCCTAAGTGTGAAAGTGCAATACTGAAAGTGCGTTTGACACTGCTATCTGATTGAACCTTCTTTGACTATCTCACAAAAATATTCAGTTAGTGTACTTTTATCTTTAAATTGGTGCAATTTAATTTCTTTTCAATAAATTTAATTTAATTTAATTTTATTTCACTTTACTTTTATTTTTAATTAATAGGATCGAGGTCATTTACTAGGATGCATTTTAAGTTGGAGAAACAAATTTGTGTGATAATCTGTATGCTTAGTGTGAAATATTTCATAAATTTGAAAAAGGTTCGAAAAATCGAAAAAGTTGAAAGAGTTGAAATTTTTTCAAAGATTTTAAAAATTTTCACTTAAGTAGGAAGTCTACCTAAGTTCGAAGCTATGCTTCACTCGAACTTAAGGTCTCGAACTTATCTCTGCTAAGTTCGAAACACAGTGTAAGTATAAATAGGTCAACAATGTTCATTTAATGCACCTACACTCGAATTTATTCCTCACGAACTTCTAAGGCGATCTCGAACTTACCTGCGCATATTCGAACTCGACGTAATTTCTACTTTTGGAACTATTCCTCGAAGATTTTCACATTTCCTCGAACATACACGTGGACTTAGTAGTTTTGCACCACAAATCACTAAGTAAGTAAAGTTTTAGGATAATTTTAGAGCCAAAAGTTGAAAATTTTAAGTTTATTCTAACCGAATACTAAGTGGTTCAAATCACGAAGTGTAGGGTTATAATACTTGAAATAAATCATCAATAACATTGATTAGAATCTATTTGGACTAGATTCATTAGTAATTTAAGTCTAAAAAGGTTTAAATCATGGGATTGAATTTGAAAGTGCCAACTTCGAACTTGTTCTACATGCTTCGAACGTGTTCTACAAGTCTCGAACTTGTCAGGTCTTCGAACTAGATTAAAACATCTACAAGTTTGAAGACAGACATGTTCGAATGAGTTTCTCGAACTTAAATAAGTTTGAATGTCATCAGACCATTCGAACTTAAGTAAGTTCGAAGGAACTATTTTCTCGAATTTAAGTAAGTTTGAAGGTGATTAAGTTCGTTCGAACTTAATCCAGTTCGAATAACTTAAAATTTTTTCCAAACTTGATTTTTAACATTTTAACTGATTGTTGTGTGTGTAGGAATGGCTGATCGTGATTTTTACAACAAGCACAATATGATAATGACCGTCGATCTACATGCAGCTGAGGCTCATCCATATCGACAAATGTTGGAGTTTTTGACTCAATCTAGGGTCACTTATGCTCTGTAGCATAATCCTACGATCATATTGCCATATATCCGCCAGTTCTGGTCATCACTTCATGATGACAGTTCAGTAGTGCCTCCGCTTCTGAGGGCTACAGTTAGTGGGCAACCGATCTCATATACCACTGATAATTTACGGACAATTCTTCAGCTGGGCACAGCCGATCAGGAAGATGGGCCGATTGATTTTCCGGCATCGATAAGGCAACCGGTCTTTCAAAGAATGGCATATGCTCAAGACATTACTAAAGCGTCCTACGTGAAAAGTGGCGTCATAGGCAAATGGAGATATCTGATGCACGTCATAATGGTGTGCTTTGCACCAAAGAAAGCTGGATTCGATACGATGATATCCAAGCTACAATCCTGGATAGGCCAATGGAGATATCTGATGCACGTCATAATGGTGTGCTTTGCACCAAAGAAAGTTGGATTCGATACGATGATATCCAAGCCACAATCCGGGATGATCTCCTTGATCTACAATAAGCCTTTCAGTTTCTCAGGCTTTTTCTTTGGCGAATCTGTCCATCAGATCACCGCTACTGCGAGAGAACGATTTTTGATGTATCCGCGATTTGTGATGATGATAATAAGGCAGTTTTTGCCCAATCTTCCACAACTGCCAGAAAGGCTTGTAGTGGCAGCTATAGATAAGCGAATTTTTGCGGATTGTCAATCACACAATTCAAGAAGGGCAGAGCAGGTGAGGCCCCAAGTGACTCCTCTATTTGGAGCCATCATAGATCCAGATTTTGTCGCCCCAGATGCCGAAGACTGGGAAGTTGATGAACCACAACAGCAAGCACCAGCTCAGCAAGCACCGATTGCTCTGGAAGTTCCTTCTCGACAAACAACGACAGCGGCAGCTGAGGCGTCTTCATCGGAACCTCAGGCTAACCCTATACAGCAGACGTTGGAGGAGATTTTTGTGCAAGGCGAGGCAGCTCAGGAAAACATAACTGAGGAGCTCATTAATGACATTTTGGAACCGCCTTCGAAAATGGATGATATTTTCAAAGATATTGAGGACTACCAGCCGGAGCAAGCAGAAGGGACTGTAGAGTCTGCCACTGACTCAGACTCAGATTCAGATTCTTAAGGAGACTTGATGGAAGCAGCCAATCCATCCACAACTTTTGAAACACATGGCACTCGGCTGGTTGTACGCCGATAGAAGATTAGTCGTCTTGCTTTCAGTCTTCGAGATGAAGAAGAAGGAGACGAAGATTTTGTTCTAGAAGAAGTGTTGTTGGTGACAAGGCAACAAAGAGATATACAAATTCTTGTCTGATATATTGGTAGGCATAATACATGAAGGATTTCCTAAAAGCTAATAAAATAATTAAGGAAATGTCATATGTGTAACTAACTTAGATGTACGACCAAATTGTGTTAATTTCTATGTTAGAGGCATACAGAAATGTCTATGAATGAGGTATGCAAATTAATCTGGGGGATGTATGGCTTCATCAAAATACATCTTAAACAAAGAAAGAAAAAGTTTTGTAACGTAAAGGAAGTCAAAACAATTCGCCTTGTTGTACGTGAGTACAGACCTGTCACCGCTGTTTTGACGTAAACTAGCAAGATAAGTCGCTTTGTTGTACGTGAGTACTGACCTGTCACTGCTGTCTTGCTAACATATGAAGGACTCTAAGACAAACTAAGACACTCTGTTCTATATAAATACAGAACTGTGTCCGGCGTTTACCTTTTAAAGAAAATTTGAAAATACCAAAAAGTCATAATCATTGTGTGTCTGCCTTGATCATAGAAGCATGTCTAAGTATGGGCCACATAAGGTAGTTTCTTGATAAATAAAAAGGACAAAGGAATATTCTAAGTGTTGAGTGTTTAAAATGGACAATTATACCGACAATCGACTTGGAGTGTATGTTACGGCAAATAATCAAAGGAAAACAAAATTCCTAAGTGTGAAAGTGCAATACTGAAAGTGCATTTGACACTGCTATCTGATTGAACCTTCTTTGACTATCTCACAAAAATATTCAGTTAGTGTATTTTTATCTTTAAATTGGTGCAATTTAATATCTTTTCAATAAATTTTATTTTATTTTATTTTATTTCACTTTACTTTTATTTTTAATTAATAGGATCGAGGTCATTTACTAGGATGCATTTTAAGTTGGAACAATTCCTCGAAGATTTCGACTTTAAGTTGGAACTTGTCGTAATTTCGACTTTTGGAACAATTCCTCGAAGATTTCCATATTTCCTCGAACATACACATGGAATTAGTAGTTCTGCTCCACAAATCACAAAGTAAGTAAAGTTTTAGGATAATTTTAGGGCCAAAAGTTGAAAATTTTAAGTTTATTCTAACCAAATACTAAGTGGTTCAAATCACGAAGTGTAGGGTTATAATACTTGAAATAAATCATCAATAACATTGATTAGAATCTATTAGGACTAGATTCATTAGTAATTTAAGTCTAAAAAGGTTTAAATCATGGGATTGAATTTGAAAGTGCCGACTTCGAACTTGTTCTACAAGTCTCGAACTTGTCAGGTCTTCGAACTAGATTAAAATATCTACAAGTTCGAAGACAGACATGTTCGAATGAGTTTCTCGAACTTAAATATGTTTGAATTTCATCAGACCATTCGAACTTAAGTAAGTTCGAAGGAACTATTTTCTCGAATTTTAGTAAGTTTGAAGGTGATTAAGTTCGTTCGAACTTAATCAAGTTCGAATAACTTAAAATTTTTTTCAAACTTGATTTTTAACATTTTAACTGATTGTTGTCTGTGTAGGAATGGCTGATCATGATTTTTACAACAAGCACAATACGATAATGACCGTCGATCTACATGCAGCTGAGGCACATCCATATCGACAAATGTTGGAGTTTTTGACTCAATCTAGGGTCGCATATGCTCTGAAGCATAATCCTAATATCATACTGCCATATATCCGCCAGTTCTGGTCATCACGGAAAATTCTTCAGCTGGGCACAGCCGATCAGGAAGATGGGCCGATTGATTTTTCCGGCATCGATAATGCAAGCGGTCTTTAAAAGAATTGGATATGCTCAAGACATTACTAAATTGTCCTACGTGAAAAGTGGCGTCATAGGAAAATGGAGATATCTGATGCACGTCATAATGGTGTGCTTTGCACCAAAGAAAGCTGGATTCGATACAATGATATCCGAGCTACAATCCGGGATAGGCCAATGGAGATATCTGATGCACGTCATAATGGTGTGCTTTGCATCAAAGAAAGCTGGATTCGATACGATGATATCCAAGCTACAATCCGGGATGATCACCTTGATCTACAATAAGCCTTTCAGTTTCTCAGGCTTTTTCTTTGGCGAATCTATCCATCAGATCACCGCTCCTGCGAGAGAATGATTTTTGATGTATCCGCGATTTGTAATGATGATAATAAGGCACTTGTTGCCCAATCTTCCACAACTTCCAGAAAGGGTTGTAGTGGCAGCTATAGATAAGCGAATTTTTGAGGATTGTCAATCACACAATTCAAGAAGGGCAGAGCAGGTGAGGCCCCAAGTGACTCCTCTCTCTGGAGCCATCATAGATCCAGATTTTGTGGCCCCAGATGCCGAAGAGTGGGAAGTTGATGAACCACAACAGCACACCGATTGCTCAGGAAGTTCCTCCTTGACAAACAGCGACAGCGGCAGTTGAGGCGTCTTCATTGGAACCTCAGGCTGACCCAATACAGCAGACGTTGGAGGAGACTTTTGTGCAAGGCGAGGCAGCTCAGAAAAACATAACTGAGGAGCTCATTAATGACATTTTGGAACTGCCTACGGAAATGGATGATATTTTCAAAGATATTGAGGACTACCAGCCGGAGCAAGCAGAAGGGGCTATAGAGTATGCCATTGACTGAGACTCAGATTCTGATTCTGAAGGAGACTTGATGGAAGCAGCCAGTCCATCCACAACTTTTGAAACACGTGGCACTCGGCTGGTTGTACGCCGATAGAAGATTAGTCGTCCTGCTTTCAGTCTTCGAAATGAAGAAGAAGGAGACGAAGATTTTGTTCTAGAAGAATTGGTGTTGGTGACAAGGCAACAATGAGCCATGCGCCAACGTCTAGCTCAAGAAGCTCCATCCACCTCAACCACCACTCCATCCACATCAACGAAAGCTCCATCATCATCGACTGCAGTTGCGTCATCATCCACAACCACAGATCCTCAATCATTGATTCAACTAAGAACAAAAGTTGATCTCCAAACAGTCCAAATCTTCCAGCTCTCAAAAGCAGTAAGTGAGATACAGCGGCATAATACACAGCTAGATCTAAACAATGCAAAATTGCATAATACTGTAGCGGATCAATAAGTACAGATAACTGCACCACAGTCCCTCCTGTAGCAGATTTTGAAAGCTCGTGCTGCTCAGGAGGATAGTAGTTGTAAAGGTGATCAGTTGAGGGGAAGTAGGAGAGATGATGAAGAAGGTGACCCCGATGCTCAACAGAAAGAAAGTGAGCTAGCAGATCTTACAAAACAGACTGCTCAGCAAGCTACAATACAGGGGGAGTCTAGTTCGTCTTCCGGAGGTGAGAAGGATAAAGGCAAGGCTCCTGAAACTACAGAATCCGTTCAAGACGAAATGATTGGAGCCTTGGCCGATTTGGAAGAAGAAGATGTAATGTTTGATTTTGAAGACGATCTGGAAGGGCTTGAGGAAGGGGAATTCCTTCCTGAAAAGGTTCCTGATTGGAAATCTGATGATGAAGTGTTGGTAGACGAAGAAGATGAGGTAGATGAAGTTGTTATTAGTAAGCAACCTGTCACAGAAGAATACATGAATGAAGATCAGAGCCCGATAGATCTGGAGATGCTTAAAAATGCGCTACATAATGAATCGTATACTGAAAAGTCAGATAGAGAGCTTACAAGAGAAGAGAAGAGAAAATTATGGTTTTGGGAAGAAGAGAAAAAGGCAGAATTGGCTGTGAAGGAAACAATTAAGTTGCCTAGTCCAGGAAAGCTATGTGGAGGGATTCTTAGCTCGTTCTTTGACAGGGAACTGCAACTTTTTGTTCTAAAAAGATGAGATGGGCTTCAGTACTTAAGGAGGAAACTTAAAGTTTTTAATACATTCCTAACTGTGAAGTAAAAGAGTTGGCATGGAAGAATTTGATCAACCTGGGAGACGACCAATATGCTGAAGTGATAGTAAAAGTTTTCAGAAAAGAAGGTCGGTCTGGGAGGTTTGATAGAATTAAGCCAAGGTCAAGGAAGCGAGTCATGGATGAGACAAGGATAGAACCATTGATAGGTAGACCCTGGATGAAGATGTACTACAAGCCAGTAAAATGTCTGAAGAAAGTTCTGTTAAAGTCGATGCCACAAGATGTTTTGAGTAATATGAAGTGGTGGTATGTCGATAACGAGACAGCCGAGGCGGCAATGGAAGATCATGACGAAAGGGTAATTTTGAAAGTATATGATCCATTGAATCTCATAAATCTATCTCAGGATGACCAAAAGAAGCTTCATGATCAGCCAATTTTCTATCATGAAGGCTAGAAATCTGAAGGCAGGAAATATCAAAGAGTTGTGAAGGTTTGTGTTGAGCAAGGACTCTATGCAGGTAGTAATTTGAATAAGCATAGTTCTGTCATCTAATGAATATCTTACTGGAAGCTATCGTCAAGGGGGAGTCTGTTGGTACACTCTATGTGACGATAGCAGTCTAGTTATGTAATAGATAGTCATATGTAATAGTTGATGCTTAATTAATACAAGTTATGTGTGTTAATTCACGACTTGTGTATGACATCTGCATTTTCATATTAAGTTCTAGAGTGTCAAGTTAAGTTCTAGACTGTAAACTTAAGTTCTAGAATGTGCATATAAGTTCTAAGATGAGAAGATAAGTTCTAAGGCTAAGCCACGAACTTAAGCCACCCCAGACGAACTTAGTGGAGCTAAGTTCGTAGGGTTTTGGGCTTGAACTTAATTAAGTTCGTGGGCTTGGGCCTAAATGAACTCGTATAGTGCACGTACGATCTAGAAAGGTTTTTCAGAGAGTGTTCTTAGAGCAATACATCATGTGGGGTCGTTTCTTACATTGGCTAGCATCGTGTTCGGCTCCGTGTGTGATCGATCCGTTAAGCGTCTAATGAGGATTCCACACTCGTTGGACGACGTCGCGTCAAGATCAGATCCGTAGACGTGGCGACCTTACACTGGAGCTTGGAGCTGTGGTATTTGCTATCAAGATCTGGAGACACTACCTTTACGGAACAAATTACATGGTGTTTACGGATCACAAGAGTCTCCAACATATTCTAAACAAAAAGGAGTAAAATATGAGACAACGTCGCTGGGTTGAGCTACTTAGTGATTATGACTGCGAAATCCGCTACCATCCGGGCAAAGCAAATGTTGTAGTCGATGCCTTGAGTCGAAAGGAACGGGTTAAGACATTGAGTGTCCGAGCCTTGGTCATGACTATACAGTCAAACCAGAACTCTCAAATCCTCGAGGCACAAAAGGTAGCAGTCAAGGAGGGAAACCTACTGGATGAAGCCTTGAGACGTATGGATAAACAATTTGAAATCAAAACCGATGGATGCCGATACTTCATGAATAGAATTTGGCTACCAAACTTCGGAGGGATAAGAAAGTTGGTCATGGATGAAGGGCATAAGTCGAGGTATGTTATCCACCCAGGATCAGATAAGATGTATCATGATTTGAAGGAATTGTACTGGTGGCCGAATATGAAGGTTGACATTGCTACATATGTCAGCTAGTGCTTAACATGTTCAAAGGTTAAGGCTGAGCACCTAAAACCATCATGATTATTGATACAACCGGAGATACCCCAATGGAAGTGGGAGAGAATAACCATTGTTTTCATCATGAAATTCCCAAAGACTGCTGGTGGTTATGACACCATCTGGGTAATCGTTGACCGACTCACGAAGACTGCACATCTCCTGCCAATCAAGGAGACTGATAAGATGGATAAGTTAACATGAATTTATCTTAAAGACGTTGTCTCAAGACATGGAATTCCCTTACCGATTATTTCTGATAGAGACAGTCTGTTTACATCGAGGTTCTGGCAATCATTGCAAGAGGCGTTGGGTACACAACTAGATATGAGTACAGTATACCACCCTCAGACTGATGGTCAAAGTGAGAGAACCCTTCAAACGTTCGAGGAGATGTTAAGGGCTTGCGTGATTGATTTTGGCAAAAGTTAGGATAGACATTTGCCGTTAGTCGAGTTCTCCTACAACAATAGAAGATAGTATAGATTTGGAACCGATTGAAGATTGCACGAGATCGATGAAAACTTACGCTGATATCAGAAGAAAGGACTTGGAATTCCAAGAAGGAGATCAAGTGATGTTGTAAGTCTCGCCATGTAAGGGCGTCATCCGTTTTGGAAAACGGGGAAAGCTTAATCCTCGTTATATCGAGCCATTCAAGATTACCAGGAGAATTGGTTCGGTAGCTTATCGACTTGAACTTACCCCACAACTAAGCAGTGTACATGACACCTTCCATGTGTCAAATCTCATAAAGTGCCTGTCAGATGAAACACTAGTCATACCCCTGGAGGAGCTACAACTGGATGACAAGCTGCATTTCATTGAAGAACCTGTAGAAATTATGGATCGAGAAGTCAAGAAGCTAAAACACAACTGTATACCTATAGTAAAGGTCAGGTGGAACTCTAAGCGTGGTCCTGAGTTTACATGGGAACGCAAAGACCAGTTTCGGGAGAAATACTCCCATTTGTTCTCAAATACCCAGGCAGCAGAGAACACGAGCTAATTTCGGGACGAAATTACCTTAACAGAGAGACTGTAACATCCGGCACAAACCAGGTTAGCAACTATGACTTAATCAGTAGTTATTAGCAAATTATATCCTAATCAGTGGTCATTACTAATCAATGTGATTAACAAATTTCATAAGGAAATTCATCTCAACTAGAAACAATTTCATCGGTGCGATGAAACGGCAAATTAATTAATCCGATCGATTTATGATATGATGGATTAATTCAACTAAGTACATAACTAATTTAAATTTAGTGACACTAATCATGCACTAACAAATTTACATAACATTAATTATGCAAGACTAAAACAATTCATTAAACAAATGCATTCAAAAGTATTTATGAATTTACATAAAAAGGGAAATACAAGAATACATTCTAAATACTTTAATAAAAAAAACGAAAATACATTGAAATACACCCTATAATGGCTGGCCCTTTATAGCTAGTACAACTAGCTTTTGACTTCATTTTATAATACACAACTCCATAACCAATCAAAATCAAATCCTTTTTATCATACTCTTTTATCTCATCCAACACTTCACTCAACCTCCACTTTAAAAGACCAAACTTTGCCTATAAATAGAGAACTCATTTTCACTTCATTTCCACACTTTCAACAACACAAAAACTATCTTCCTCTCCCTATTGAAATCCGGCCAAAGGCCAAACTGCAAAGCCAACATTTGCAACTTTTGTTCTTCAAGTTTGTAAGAAAGTTTTTGGTGCAGCTCTTTCAAGATTTCAACTTCTACTCATTTTCATTATTCTAACACATCAAAGTAAGTAAATACTAACTTTTTACTACTTATATTTATGTTTATATAAGTCTTGCATAATATATATAATTACCAACAACAACAACTTTCATAAAAACACAAGTTTATAAATCACTAGTTTTGTTTTAAAGTTTGTTTTCTCCAAATGTGTTTATAAATATATAAACACATAATGTAAGCTTAAATATTATGAAAATAAGTTATACAAATGTGTTTCATAACCTTTTATACATGTGGTTTTTGAATAACCAACAAGAATCACAAGTAATTTCAAGGTTATGAAATCCGGATGTTCGGCAGAAATATTACATCGACTTTGAAAAATCATAACAAATTCAAAACTTAACGAAATGATTTGATTCTTGTTTCAAAAGTTAGAGCTATGTCTTAGCTAAATATCTGGAGGTTTTCATAATTTAATATGGAGTTCTGAACCCCCAAATATTATTTGGGAACCGAAAAGTCTAACAGCTCAAAAATTGTCAACATAGGGTTTTTAACGCGCCTTTTTCCTAACCTAAACACCTCAAGAAATGGCCGTTCTTACCTTGAAAAATTCCTTTTACACAGTAGTTTTATGACTATGAATATTAAAGCCCAAATCTTTTTGGCGCTTGGTAAACAATAGCCACAAAGTAAGCCGAAAAACCTTTAAAAAGCTAGAAAATTATATATATATATATATATATATATATATATATATATATATATATATATATATATATATATATATATATATAAACTTGACGTTTTTAAGTGGGTTTTATTTATGAACTTGTTAAGTTGGGTGATTTAAAAACATAAAAATCCTTATACATGCATATTATCATATATGAGAGTTATTAACTCCCTCATATTATCTAGGACTTGGTTAAAATATTTCAAGCTTCACCACAAGTCAACAACAACACTACGTTTTTACGCTCGTTTTTGCTATCTTTTTGCGGTGAGTATTCATAGCCCTATTTTCACACTGTTATCATTTGGGGTAGAAATACATGTTAGATTTTATGGACACAGATTCTGTTTTATTTCTATTATGTATTACACATGTGGTTTCATCATGCCCTCCGATCATGGACCGTTAATTACATTTATGTAAGCGTGAATATCATATGGATAAATCTATCGGGATTAATGTCCCCCACCCGGGTTGGTTGCGCCAACTGTTAACGGGTGTGTATATATTTAACATTATAGTATTACAGCGGGGAATACTACACAGGGCAAAATCATAATTAAGTTTCGGCTGCATGATGATTATTTGTAATACATAACATGGAATTTATGCTTTATAAATTAAAACTCAAGTGTCGTTGTCCATACAAGTCATCTTTTCGTGTAATCTAATGAACTCACCAACAATTTTGTTGACGTATTTTAACGTGTATTTACAGGTAATTAAGGCACGTGCACTGCATCGGAAGCATTTCAAGGCTTCCGTTCATTTTGGAGTCGCATCATTTCAAAACCCGGAGATTTAGTTGCATCATTATTGTTAATTTAATTATGTATTTGAATCTCTGTAACTTGCGAACTACTCTTCATTTTATTCGGGCTATGTAAAACAATTTTATATTTTGAAGTTATATTAATGTATTTTTGAAAATGTCCATATAGTGGTCTTCACTTGAAACAATGTCACGGCAATCCCAAAGTATGTATCCGAAGGAATTAGTTATACATATAAACCATCATAAAAGTTTACTACCTCTAATCAGATAGCTATGATCCTCAAGTCAAGATAGTAGGTGGAGCCTACTTAGGTGTAGTAGGCCGGCTATCGCTCCCCTGAGTCCCTGAGATGCACAAGTTTAAAAATAATAGGTTAGCTAAATTAACTAGTGAGAATGCAAGTTAGCTAAATCCCAAATTCATGTAAAATAGTTTATCATTCCCTGCGTCCTTAAATAATTGCAATCCCGGTGGGATCCCCCTCCCATACACCTGGTCCCCATGACCGAACAAAGCAGTCCCGGATCCCCAATAACTGAATCCTGTTCCACCCGTAAGGTTTATCACAATTATCACAGGAATCCCGCTTTAAATCTCGTTGCAGCACAATAGCCTAATATCACAAGATCTCATAATTATAAAACACAGTGTATAATAGCATGATTACATAGATAATCCTGATAACCCGATAAAACCTGAGTCCCATGTAAAACCCCGAAATAATGCTAGGCATAGTTAATATGAAATATAAAATGCATCTCACCTGTTAGCTAACTCACGGTCACTGGATCCCTAACCCCGTCCCTATCTTGTTCCTGAATTGACCGTGACCTTGAATAACACTAAAAATAACTAATATAATATATGAGTCCCACACAATAGGCCAGACCCACACACAATAGCATAAACCCAATCCAATAGCCCAAAATGATCTAAAAGTACACTAGATCCTGACCGCGGTCGAGCTCGCCTCCACTACGGTCGCGCTCCCATGTCAGTCGCATTGCCCGAACTCCCCATCGCCCCTAAACTAGCCAGAGCTCGGTCCACCACCGCCTCAATCTCATCGCGGTGAGCGATTAGGTGGTTGCGCTCGTGCACATAATTGGTCAGCTAAGAACAGGTGTTCTATTTTGAATAAGCTACGGGTTAAATCCCAAATTTCAATTTCAGCCTCCTCAGCGGCCTCAAACACAACCAATTGGTCCCATTAACTTTAATAAGTAAAGCCCAATCGATTTCTCTTTAATTAGCAACACTAACTACAGAAAGTCAAGGGTTAAGTTGCCTTAAGAAGAATAACGAGAGAAGGTGCTTTTCGCTTCTAATTCAACTCTTTTTTGTTGTCACAGGAGTTCTAGAAACACACACACACATACACACACACACACACACTGACACACATATAAGTGAATCTTAGCAAGGTGCTTAAGGGAAATAAGGGTCAACAAACGAGTATATACCTTTTTAGCCTAAAACCGATCCGGTACCCAATAACTCAGCCCGGTTATTAATTAACACATGTTTAAATCATCGTGAGCCAATTAATTTAATGTTATCAAGGTTATAACGTTTTATTAAACTTTTAACCCAAACACCTAAACTAACTAAATAACTTCACGTGTCCGAACCCACATGTAAACCCGTAATCGTCCTAACTCAATAATATTAATTAAATGAACGAACAGGGAAATGATACGTACCCGTATTAACACAAGGATGTTATAGAGCCTCCTGCTTATAGAGATTTTGTCTGCGGAATCTGACTCGGCTCGAAAAGACGGGGGTATCGGCTATGCATCTCATCCTCTAGCCATTGGTACCCTTATGATGTCGCCACTGAACTAACACCAACAATAACTCTTTGTTGCGTATCTTCTTGGTCTTACAGTCGATAATGGCCTCATGATGCTTAACATATTGGAGCTTATCATCAACCCGGATCTTATCTAATAGAACTCTCTAATCGTCTTTGGCTAGAGACTTCCGTAGGTACCACACATGTAAGGTATTATGTACCCCTAGCTCAGGCGGCAAGTTCATTTAATAAGTCTGATCCCTAATCTTCTCAGTCACTTCAAATAACCTAATGTAGCGAGGACTCAGCTTATCCCGCTTCCGGAATCGGATAACCTCCATCCACGGTGACACCTTCAACATCACAGGATCACCAACCTGAAACTCAAGCTCTGAAATGCGGCGGTCTCTGAAGCACCTTTGACAGTTTTACATTACTCACATACGCTTCTTGATTAGCTCAACTTTATCACAAGGTCTCCTGTAACAACTCACGCCCCTGAATAGGTCACTCACCGACCTCACCCCTATAGACTGTAGTTAGATGCTTAAATCCGTAGACTACCTTAAAGGTGACATCTTGATAGTAGCATGGTAGTTCTTATCATAAGCAAACTCTACTAAAGGAAGATAAATGTCCCAGGTACCTCCAAAGTAAATCACACATGTTCTCAACATATCCACCATCGTTTGATTAGTACGCACAGACTTATCTACGATCTGCTATTGATAAGCAGTGATGAGCTGGATATGAGTGTCAAGCTTACGCTGAAACCTCTTCCAGAAAACAAGATGTGAAACAGCAATCGTAGTCAGTGGTAATAGACTTAGGTATCCTGTGGCGTGCTACGATCTCATTCAGGTACAAACGAGCCATCTGATCCATCGTCATCGTCTCACGAACAGCCAGAAAATGATAACTCTTCGTACATCGATCCACTATCACCCAAATCGTGTCATGTCCTCTCAAGGTCCGTGGCAATCGAACTACAAAGTCCATCATAATGTCGCGTCACTTCCACTCGGGTATCTTGAGTGGCTGAAGTCTGTCATGCGGATTCTAGTGCTCGCTCTTCACTCACAGACACGTCATATATCCTGGACGTACTTCCCAACCTCCCATTTCATCCCGACCACATGTAAAATGCACGAATATCCCAGTACATTTTAGTGTTTCCCGGGAGAATCGCCAGACCAGACTTACGCGACTTGTTGAGTATCAATTGCGATAGGTTACCAACACGAGGAACCCAAACCCTATGAGGAAACATAAGTAAGCCTCAGTCGTCACGTGCTAACTACGTAATCTGTCCTCTAATCCTTTCCCGAGCCACATTCTCCTCCCGTAACCCCTCCTCTTATGCCAGTCATAGACTATCTATAAGAGTAGAAGACACCTCGAGTCTTGAAGTTTGCAATGTGATAGTCTAAGGAAAGGCGCTCCGGTTTAGCGCATCTACCACCACGTTAGCTTTCCCCAAGTGGTACTGTATGTAACAATCATGGTCCTTAAGAAGCTCAAGAGTACGATATTGCGTCATGTTCAGCTCTTTTTGGTTGAACAAGTACTATAAACTCTTCTGATCAATAAACACAATAAAATGAGTCCCATATAAATAGTGTCGCCATATCTTCTGCGCAAAGACAATGGTGTCCAACTCGAGATCGTGAACAGCCTGGTTCAGCTCGTAAATTCTGAAGCTGCCGAGAGGCATATGGAATCATCCTACCCTTCTAAATAAATACACACCCCAAACTAGTAAACAATGCATCTGTTGGGAAATAGTTTAAGTATACTCAAGCTGTTAGTTTAGACTTCTCAGACTGTTAGTAGATTTTTCATGTAAGTACAAAGTTCATGCTGCTAGTTGAAGAAACTCGAGCTGCCAGTGTAAAAGTTCAAGCTGCCAGAGCAAAACAACTCAAGCTGCTCAGTTCATGTTGTCAAGTCATTCAAGCTGCTCAACAGTTTCATAAACAGAATGTGCTGATTTTCAGGAAAGATATCTACACGAAGATTCCAGCATATCTACTATCAGAGAAGTCATAGTCCTTCAAGGAAACACGTCCATAAAGCAATATAAATAGACAGAATATTGTATAGAAGTTAGGAGAAGTTTTCTGCGTATTTTGAGTCTGTAATTGCTTTATTGTTTAAGTTTTCTTAAGCCTCTAAGGTTGTAAAACCCTAAGAACAGTCTGTGTTCTTCGTCTAATCAAAACAGATTAGAGGTGATTGTAATCATTCAATTCAGCAATACAAAACAGTCTTGATTACTTCTTATGTTTTATGCTTTACTGGTTCTGAAAGTTTTTGTTAAAATAATTAAGTGTTATTCCGCAAACTTCTTAATTAAACTTTGATTCAAAGCAAGATTATTGATTTATACTCTGACAAATTCAAATCAGTTAATCTTAATTATTCATATTTTTAGATCCTGAAAAGTGATATCAGAGCCAGGTTGTTCTTTGTTTTTCAAAGTCGAAAACTTTCTTTCAAATTTTTAATCTTTTCCAATGGAATTTGAAAATAGAAGCAGTGGATCTGGGCAAGGACTTAAAGTGCCTATGCTCAAGCCCACTGAGTTTGAGATGTGGAAACTCAGGATTCAACAGCATATTCAATTCATTGATTATGCCATATGGGAAGCTGTTGAATTCCCTCCTGTAGTTGATCCAGAACTTGATGCTGAGGGAAAACCAGTCAAAACTCCTCCAAAAACTGAACTTGAAAGGAAGCCTAGAATGAATGAAGTGAAAGCACTCACATTATTACAAATAGCCATTCCTAATGCTTATCAACATCAGTTCAAAAAGTTTTATACTGCTCACTCTCTTTGGAATGCCTTAGAGAAGAGGTTTGCTGGTAATGCAAGTACCAAGAGAAATCAAAAAGATCTCTTGAAACAGCAGTATGAAAACTTTTCTGGTGGCAAGAATGAAAACCTCACTCAAATCTTTGACAGGTTCAACAAACTGATAAGTGAACTGGAAAGTGCAAAGGTCAATCTGGATCAAGATGAAGTCAACAGAAAGTTTCTCAGATCTCTTGGAGAAGAATGGACAGTCTATGCTGCACAGTGGAGAACAAAAGACACACTTGATGAGATAGAATTGGATGATCTGTATAACAGTCTAAGAGTGTTTGAGACTGAAATTGATGCTAAAAAGAAATCCTTTTCTTATAATCACAACACTGCTCTTCTGTCCTCTGAAAAATCTAATAACTGTGATTCTTTTTCAGGTGGTGATGGCAATTCTGCTGAAACTCATTATGAAGCTTTTGTTGCCAATGATGGATTATTTGCTCTAAATGTTGAAGATTTGGAACAAATTCATCCAGATGATCTTGAAGAGATGGATTTAAAGTGGCAACATGCAATGCTGACCATGAGAGCCAAAAGATTTCTGAAAAGAACTGGTAGGACCAACTTTCAAGGCAAAACAGAAGGCAAACCATCTTTTGATAAATCAAAAGTGGAATGCTAGAAATGCCATAAGCTTGGTCACTTTGCCAGAGAATGTAGATCTCAAGGTCAACAGCCATCAAGGACTTCACAGCCCATCCAAACTTCCTCATCAACAGCACTTGTCTCTCAAGAAGACAATGTGTTTGACTGGAGTGATCAGACAGAGGAAGAATTTCAAAATCAAGCACTTATGGCAGAAACATCAAATGTCTCCTCCACTGAACTACCATCTGAGGTAAATTCTAAACTCTGCTCTCAATCATGCAAAAATATGGTTAAAAAGTACAGAGATCATAATGAGAGCATGTGCAAAACTCTAGCTAAGATGGAAGAAAGGAGATATGAATATATGCAAGCCATAGAAGATCTGGAAAAACAGATCAATGATTATAAGGATAATGAGATTCAAATGGGGTATGATAGAAACTATCATGAATGGGAGAAAAAGGAACTCAACAAGAAAATAGAATCTTTGAATAAAAAGGTAGAAGAAACTGAACAGAAGGTGTTAGAGGCTAATGAGAAACTGGAATCTGTTAACATAGATCTAGGTAACTTCAAGTTAGCAAATCAGAAGCTAGAACACCTAATGGAAGTTCAATTCAAAGATAGAGTCAAATCTCAGGTCAATCCCAAAGAAGGAATAGGATACAGAGCTACTCCACCTCCATATAATAACAAGTACATTCATCCAATGAGTGAAGTTGCTGATAGACTTGTCAATGAACCACTAGATGAGTCTATGACTATTGTAGATCCTATCCTTGATAACAGTCCTAAATCAAAAGAAGATAAGAGTCAAAATAGAGACTGTGACACAAAGAGTGCACCCATAGAAGTCCAAGTTCCCAGTAAGAAAGGAAAAGAGAAGATGAGTGTATGCAATGCTACTCCACAAGTTTCTGTACATTCTAACTGTAACGCTGCATCTTCATCAAAAGAAACTAAAAGAGGTAAATCTGTTTCTATTTGCACATGCCAAAAGCATGGTGTTCAAAAGTTTCCTAAACAACAGCAGGTAAGAGGAAACCAGAGAAACAAGAACCAGAAATTGACAGACTAGTCTGGTTTTCCAATTCAAACTGTCAAAAGATGCTTTCACTGTGGAAGGAAGAATCACTTAGCCAAAGATTGTTTTTACAAACCAGCTGTTGCAAAACAGACTGTGCATCACACAAAATCAAATTCTAAACAGGCAAAGCACTCAAAAGTGAAATCTTCCACAGCAGCTCCAAAGAGAACAGTTGATCACAAATTCTCAAAAATTAATAAAAAACAGTCCACACATCAAAAACAAGTTTTGGCAAAGCCTAAATCAAGTTTTAAACAAATATGGTGTGTCAAGGACAAATCTGTTGATCACACTGCTAATGCAAAAGATCAGACTGTTAAGTCAAAATCTGATGCTGTTAGTGCAAAAACTGAAACTGTTAGCACTACAAACACAGCTCAAGCGGCTGGGCATCAAACTGGAGCTGCTAGGGAATCATCTGAGACTGTCAGAAGAAAAGATGATCAAAATAATTGGATACCTCATATTATCACTAAATACTCTCCAAAGACTCCTTCAGTAGATCTCACGAAATACAAGAAGTCAAAAACAGTTTTTAGTTATGTCAATATACAAGGCCAACCCAAAACCAATTTGGTTTGGGTTTACTCCACTACTAACTAAGCTGTTATTTGTGCAGGGCAACCACAGGTCTCCTCATAGGACAAGATGGCATCTGGACAGTGGATGCTCTAGGCACATGACAGGCAATTCTGAATGCTTGTCAAATTTCAAAGGCTTTGATGGAGGTTTTGTTGCATTTGGAGGCAACTCAAAAGGAGGTAAGGTTACAGGTAAAGGTACTGTAAATGCAGGCAACATGACATTCCATGATGTTCTGTATGTTGAACAGCTTAAGTACAATTTATTGAGTGTCTCTCAAATCTGTGACAAACAAAACATTGTTCTGTTCACAGATTCTGAGTGCATTGTTCTTTCAAAGGATTTCAAAATTCCTGAAAATCTTGTTTTACTTAGAACACCAAGAAAGGACAATGTTTACTGCCTGGACACAGCTCTCTTGACTAAATCAAATACTTTAAGCTGTTTAATATCCAAAGCATCATCAAATGAGTCTGCTCTTTGGCATAGAAGGATGTGTCACATGAACTTCAAGTCCATGAATGATTTAGTTAAAAAGAATCTGGTAAGAGGATTACCACAAAAGGAGTTCATTTGTGATGATCATTGTGTAGCATGTCTTAAAGGTAAGCAACACAAAACTTCTCATAAGGCCAAAGAAGTAAATTCAATCTCATCTGTTCTTCAGTTGTTACATATGGATCTATTTGGTCCAACATCTGTTTTGAGTTTGAATAAAAGGGCATACTGTTTAGTCATTGTTGATGATTTCACCAGATTTACTTGGGTTTACTTTCTTAGGTCCAAAGATGAAACTGCTGAGCTTGTTAAGTCTTTTATCCTTAAGATAGAAAACCAATCCAATTCCAAAGTTAAGGTGATAAGATCAGACAATGGAACTGAATTTAAAAATCAAATTCTAAACAGTTTCTGTGAGTCCAAAGGTATTGCTAGACAATATAGTGCACCAAGAACACCACAGCAAAATGGTGTAGCTGAAAGAAAGAATAGAACATTAATTGAGGCTGCTAGAACAATGCTAGCTGATTCAAATCTGCCTATGACTTTCTGGGCAGAAGCTGTTAATACAGCCTGTTATGTTCTAAATAGGGTTCAAGTAGTTCAATCACAAGGGAAAACTCCCTATGAGTTATGGGACAACAGAAGTCCCCTAATAGCTTTCTTCAAGCCCTTTGGATGCCCATGTACTATTCTTCACACTAAGACTCACTTAGGGAAGTTTGAGAGTAAGGCTGAAGAAGGATTTTTTGTAGGATACTCAATTCAAAGCAAAGCCTATAGAGTATACAACAGTGTATCTAAAACAATTGAAGAAAGTGCCAATGTTGAATTTAATGAAAATACTGCTAACATCAAAGGCACTGGTCCTGATTGGTTGTTTGATTTAGATTCACTAACAAATTCTCTGAGCTTTGCTGAGTATACTGCAGAAGCTGATGCATACAGGGTTGAAGCTGCTAATACAAATTCTCATGCTGCCAATACAATTTCTCATGCTGTTGGCACAAAGTCTCAGACTGCTGCAGATTCAACAAGTTGGGTTGATTTCACCACTCTACCACTTCTGTCATGTGATCCTCCAGGGGTCCTGAGCACTCAACATGATGCAAATCCCGACACTGAAGTCCCACTCCAAAGTTCTGCAAGAACAGCTCCACCACAAAAGGAAACAGCTCCAGTTTCTAGACTAGCAGTCCCAACAGCTTCTCAAGCTGTTAGCCTAGACACTCAAGCTGTTCCAGAAACTGAACCATTCACTGGTTCTGATGGAGATGACACAAACCTTGGAACGTCCTTTCAAACAGAGAGAGAGCCCACACTAAGAGTTCATAAGTATCACCCTCTCAATCAGATACTGGGTGATCCAAGCACTCCTGTTCAAACAAGGAAGATGGTTCACAATGAGACTGCTGCTGCTGAACAAGCAGTTCCAGAATTCAGTCTAGCTGCTTTTGAACATGCCTGTTTCATGTCTCAACTAGAACCTAAAAAGGCATCAGAAGCACTAAAAGATTCATCCTGGATTGAAGCTATGCAAGAGGAGCTTTTACAGTTCAAAATTCAGAATGTATGGACTCTGGTGGATCTTCCTAAAGGTAAGAGAGCAATTGGTACAAGATGGGTGTTCAGAAACAAGAAGGATGAGAGAGGGATAGTCATCAAGAACAAAGCAAGACTAGTAGCACAAGGGTACACTCAAGAAGAAGGAATAGATTATGATGATGTCTTTGCTCCAGTAGCAAGAATTGAAGCCATCAGACTATTTCTAGCATATGCAAGTTTCAAAGGCTTTAAAGTGTATCAAATGGATGTTAAGTCTGCTTTCTTGTATGGGACAATTGAAGAGGAAGTGTATGTGTGTCAACCTCCTGGTTTTGAAGACTACAAGTATCCAGACATGGTGTACAAGCTAGACAAAGCTCTCTATGGTCTTCACCAAGCCCCCAGAGCATGGTATGACACACTGTAATCATATCTTCTACAGAATGGATTCAAGAGAGGCACTCTGGACAAAACACTTTTCACTAAATCCATCAAAACTGAGATTCTTCTTGTCCAGATTTATGTTGATGACATCATCTTTGGCTCAACTAATGATAGGTTGTGCAAAGATTTTGAGGCCCTAATGCACAAAAAGTTTCAAATGAGTTCAATGGGGGAACTCACATTCTTTCTAGGGCTGCAGGTTAAACAGAAGCCTACTGGTCTATTCATAAGTCAATCAAAGTATGTCAAAGACATACTGGAAAAGTTTGGCTATCAAGACACAAAGGTTGCAAGCACTCCAATGGATCCTCATAAACAGCTCCATACAGACAAAGATGGCATAGATGTGGACATTCATCTATACAGATCCCTTATAGGATCTCTCATGTATCTAACATCTTCTAGACCTGATATAATGTTTGCTGTCTGTGTGTGTGCCAGGTTTCAATGCTCTCCAAAGGATTCTCACTTGGTTGCTGTTAAGAGAATCTTCAGATACCTTAAAGGCCAACCACATTTAGGACTATGGTATCCCAAAGACTCTCCTTTTGAACTAACTGCTTATTCTGACAGTGACTATGGTGGTTGCAACATTGACAGAAAATCCACAACTGGTGGATGTCAATACTTAGGAGCAAGACTGGTCTCTTGGCAATGCAAAAAGCAAACAACTGTCTCCACATCATCCACTGAAGCAGAATACGTAGCAGCTGCAAGCTGCTGCTCCCAGGTAATGTGGATTCAAAATCAGCTAAGAGACTATGGTATGAATTTCTTATCCACTCCTATTTATATTGACAATTCAAGTGCAATTAGCATTGTGCAAAACCCAGTGAAATTCCCAAAAACCAAGCATATAGAAATCAGATTTCACTTCATCAGAGATTGTAATGAAAAGAAGTTAATCCAAGTTACCAAAATACATACAGATGATCAGCTAGCTGATCTATTTACAAAACCGTTTGATGTGGGAAGGTTCACTTTCCTAATATCAAACATTGGTATGGTAAACATGGATTAATTGGTTTTCATTATTATCAACTCAATATGCTAATTTAAGGGGGAGACACTGTTCCATTGAAAAGTTGCACAATTTTACACTAACAGCATGAGTCTTTTCTCATGCTGCTAGTTCATTTTCTCGGACTGCTAGTTATTTTCACTTGATCTGTCAAAGTGTGCAGGGTATTTGGGTAATTTTTCAAATGTGTGCGCGGGACCCAACCTTTTCGAAACCTTTAAAGGTCCCGGTTTCGTTCAGTTGTAACTACCAGTTACATATTCTTCTTCCACAGCCTTCTGCTTTCTCTCTGAACGATTCACACATTCTTTTCAAACCCTAAACCCTAAACCGTCGTTTCTTCATCAATGGAGTTCGTAAAAGAACACAACTGCCTCCCATACACCCTGAAACACACTGAACTTCAACCGTTCCATGCTATGATGGACTTCCTCAGGCACTCCCATATCCACTATGCCCTCAATATTAACCCCACTATATACATATCTCATATTGAGCAATTCTGGAATCGTGCCTATGTTCAAACCATCAATGAGTGCCTACCCTGACTTCCACAATCGATGGTACAACCATCAATATCACTGAGGAGTCCATCAGAAGTCATCTGCATCTTCAAGATGCCACAGGTATAAAAGACCTATCCCTTAATGCTTTACATTCTGGTCTTCAAGATATTGGATATAGGGGCCCTGCTGATTCTTTTACTTTCTTGAAAGCACATTTTTCTCCTAAATGGAAATATCTTGTGCCTAGTATTCAGCAATGTTTAAGCCCCAAAAGAACTGGTTGGTCAGAATTTTCTTCAAATATTGCCACTGGCTTAGTGTGCTTTTCTACTGGCCAACAGTTCAATTTTTCAAATATGATCTTTCAGGGAATGTTAAGGCATCATTCCCTAAAGAATGGGAAATTTTTGATGTATCCTCGGTTTTTGGCAGACATAATTGCACACACCTGCACTACTTCTAATCTACATAAGAGGATACATGTTTCCCATAGGCACTCACTATCTTCAATCAAAAGGCTGATAAAGCCAAGTGCCAATTTTGTTAGTATAGATGCTCCATTGCCCTCTGCAATGATGAACATCATCACAATAAACAGAGGAGAGGGGCCTGAGCAGACACAGCCTAACATTACTGCTTCAACCCCAGGACCCCAACCCACTCCTCATGATACACATATTCCCTCTGATCCTTTTGTACAGCCCAAACGCCCACTACAATACTTATATAAAATGAAAAGGGGACAAGGAGCTCCTTCCTCCTCCTCCCTTAGACAAAAGCCATATATCCCTGTGCAGGAGGATACTTCTGCACAGAATATCCAAAGGGAACCAATTGAGGACACTCCCATCCTCACTCAGGAGGTGAACATCTCTTCTGAGACTGTTCATATGGGTTCTGTGGCTGGCACTACTGATGTCTCTGCACAAGAGGCACAGGACAGGGCCAACATCTCTAAGACCACGCCCATGGCAACAGCAAGTGTGCAAACACGAGCTGGAAGTCCCCAGTACCAAGAAAAGAGGGGCCCAGAGGTTTCTACTTCTGGTGTTAATGTCAGTGATAGACCACAAACACCCCTGGTGTTTTCTGATCTTGAGACTAGCCTGCAACTGATGCTCTTAACGGATCTAAAGCTGAAACCTGTTGTAACAATGCTGGAATACCAAATGTCCATCATTGCTGCACAGGGGGCACAAATACATGCACTCAAACAGGCAGAAGCTGCTCACAATCAGAAACTGGCTTCTCTACACAAAGGATTTACTCTTTGTGGGAGTAAGCTCATCAAATTAGAGCAATTGATTCAAACCCATGTGGCAAAGGTTGTAGGTCCTTCTGACCAAACCAATGCTTCCAAAAAGGGGGAGAATCAGGAAGTTCCTGAACCAGTCCAAGCAGCTCTAACACCAACAGTCCAAGCAGCATCAACAGCTCCATCTTCTAGGCTAGCAGTCCCAACAGCTTCTCAAGCTGTTAGCCTAGAAACTCAAGCTGCTTCTTCAAAAGCTACTGGAGTTATGATCAGAGAAGGCATTCAAGCTCCATCAAGAACAGTTCAAGCTACATCATCTGCTGCTAAAGACAAGGGCAAGGGCATTCTCATTGAGTCCCCAAAGCAAAAATTTTCTTCAAAAGAAGCCCAAATTGCCTTTGATGCTGAAGTTGCCAAAAGAATAGCAGAAGAACAAGACGAAGAATTGGATCAACAAGCCCAAACCCCTATGGATGATAATGAGACCTTAGGTGATTACCTAAAGGGGTTTGTAGTTAAACAAGGAGCAAAGAAGAGACATATGCCAACTGGGCATACCAAGGCTGAGGATAGAAGATTCTTAATCAATTTTGCCTTTGCAGCAGGTATTCCAAAGAAAATGGCTCAGTCCATGACTACTGAAAGGCTGCAGGCAATACATGACAAAGAAATGGAGAAAAGAAAGAAAACAAGAGTCTCTCCAGAAATTCAGCCATTACCAGAAGTTCAACCGTCCCAATCAGTCCAACCATCAACGAAACCAGTCCAAACTGAAGATGCCAATGCACCTGCTCCCACTGATCAAACTACTGTTTCTATTCCTTCATCTGTTAAGAAAGTGCTGTTTGAGCAACAACTTCAAAAGGCAATGGAGATAGAAAAGATACTTGATCAGTATGATTTCTCAAAGCCTCAAATCAATTACTGGTATTCCAAGTCACTGGATGATCGTGACTTAAGAATAAAGTTTGTGATCAGAAGACAGTCTGGACCTGAAGAGGAGTATGATACTTTTTGGCAGATAGTGCAGAAGCTGACCAGAGAAGAATTAATAAAGATGTACCATATAGGGTCAGTTAAACAAGTAAGGTCTGCTCTTCCACAGGTCAAGCAGCTCATTAAAGATCTAAGTACAGTGGTTGATTCTGAGTTTGCAAGACAAGAAATAGAGGATGCTGAAAAGAAAGGGAAAAAGATCAGATTGATCTGTTTGCCAAGTCCAAGACATTCAGAATCAAATTTACAGATGGGACTGGTATCTTCTTCAACTTTGAGTTTTATAATTTTTCAAAAGATATGCTACTGAAAATTAAGTCAGCTAGAATATCTTGTGACAAAGAAGAGTTGAAGAAAGAAATTTTGAAGGCTATAGATCAGAGACTTGCACAGTTGTAAGTTTTTGAAAGCCTTGGTTTGTACATAACAGTTTACTTATTTATTTCCATTTTTGTATAGAACTTAAAGTCTTGTGTAAAGAATTTAAGTTAGGGGGAGATTGTTGGGAAATAGTTTAAGTATACTCAAGCTGTTAGTTTAGACTTCTCAGACTGTTAGTAGATTTTACATGTAAGTACAAAGTTCATGCTGCTAGTTGAAGAAACTCGAGCTGCCAGTGTAAAAGTTCAAGCTGCCAGAGCAAAACAACTCAAGCTGCTCAGTTCATGCTGTCAAGTCATTCAAGCTGCTCAACAGTTTCATAAACAGAATGTGCTGATTTTCAGGAAAGATATCTACACGAAGATTCCAGCATATCTACTATCAGAGAAGTCATAGTCCTTCAAGGAAACACGTCCATAAAGCAATATAAATAGACAGAATATTGTATAGAAGTTAGGAGAAGTTTTCTGCGTATTTTGAGTCTGTAATTGCTTTATTGTTCAAGTTTTCTTAAGCCTCTAAGGTTGTAAAACCCTAAGAACAGTCTGTGTTCTTCGTCTAATCAAAACAGATTAGAGGTGATTGTAATCATTCAATTCAGCAATACAAAACAGTCTTGATTACTTCTTATGTTTTATGCTTTATTGGTTCTGAAAGTTTTTGTTAAAATAATTAAGTGTTATTCCGCAAACTTCTTAATTAAACTTTGATTCAAAGCAAGATTATTGATTTATACTCTGATAAATTCAAATCAGTTAATCTTAATTATTCATATTTTTAGATCCTGACAGCATCACAGTAGATGATGAAATCCTATGTCGCCTAAGGTAAGAACCAAATAAACACTCGACACATCTGTCTTTTTAACTCTAAGAAGGCACTCTCATAGTCCTTAGACAAGATAAACAAAACTAACAATCATATAAGCATTGTCATAGCTAGGTACCGCGATAAACCCAGCCAACCCAGAAAGGTATGAATCTCGGCCACTGACCTCAGCTGCTTCCATCCCATAACTGCCTCCACTTTTGCTGGATCCACCCTGAGACCCTCGCCACTGACCATATGTCCCAGAAACTCTACTTCCTAAAGCCAAAACTCGTACTTTGAGAACTTAGCGTACAATCGCTCCCGCAGTAACACCTATAACACCTAAACCCTAGGCACATGTTCCTTCTATACCTAGGCCTGTCTTTTAGGGGTTTACACAAAATACCCCTCAACTTTCTAGTAAAAAGGAAAATTACATGGAAAGGAAATAATTATATCTTATTACAAAATAAAACCACTTGATTGAAATTATAATTCTAACATTCTTCCCCTTTTCAATCAAAGCGGAAAGTGGCAAGCTCTTTCCTCTAAAGCTCTAATCCCGAGAATGACATCGAATATTTGTATAACTTGGCGTAGGTGCAATCTTTCATCAGTCAGCTCTATTGCATCTCACATATCCTGAACCTCCTGTGGCTTTTTCTTGAGTTCACTGAATTTTATGGCTTTCTCCTCTCGAAGTCTCCCGTTTTTTCTCTGAAAGATCACCCCTTGCTCAGGCGCTTGAAGACTCTAAATATAGGTTGATGATCAATCCCAATGAAGCTTTGATTAGGAGCTTTTAAACCCACATTCACAAAATAGCTCTATATAGCTAGTTGAAAGTCCTTTAAGCACATTACGGTGGATTGTTGCCTCATGCATCTTGTGAGAGGAACAAGAGATGTGACATAACTTATCTACCCTTGACTTTGTTTTCTAATTTTTTGTGCATGGTTTCAATGTCGTCAAGGGTTATAAAGTCAAAGTCACATTCATGCACCTGGTGAGAAGTCTCATCTGCCCTTAGAATATCCAGTGTGGGTGTGTAGATGCGGGCTCTCTTATACATATTGATTGAGGCGACTTTCACAATTTTGGACTTAGACGAATATTCAGACCTTGGTTTAGTTTCTCTTAGCATCATTTGATTATATTCGGACTGCTCACCTTTAGTTATATCACTTAGCTTCATGAGCAGCATCCTACTATAGTTTCCCAAATTCTTCATAAAGATGCTCTTGAATTTGACTTCCAGGTAAGGTTTAAGAAATTCTTCAGTTTTCATCTTCATTAGAAAATTCTTGAGACCTTGCACTGGAGGTGCCTCGACTTCGGTAGCAGGAATTTCCAACATCTTAGAAACTCAACCATTATGGTCGAGCCTTAACTTCTTTCTTTCTGCCAGGGGTAGGTTCCTGAACCTTCCCCTTTGAAAACCAAAGTACCCACTAGATATCCCCTTCGTCATATTTCTTTGTTGGTTCACTGGTAAACTCTTGAAAGTAGTCTACCAATTGGGGCTTAGTAGGTTGGGGTGTTTCGACTGGCTTTTTTTGGGTTATGGGTGGAGGTGGATATGTTGTAGGTGAGTTTTAGGTTAGGTGGGGCTGTATCTATGATATTATTTCTTCTTGAGCTTCATGGGTTGGAGAGTTTAGGAAGTCAAAGGAGGATGATGACCTAGATGTTTCGGGTTCAGGTTTAGGTAAATCTAGGTCAAATTCTGTACTTGTATCAGATAGTAGAACGACTTTGATTTTCTCAATTTTTGCTGATACAATACCATTGCCCTTGTCAAATCTTCATCTCCTTGGCCACCCTGGGCTTTTGTAGAAGCTTCTTCCCCACTCTCTACCTTTTCTTGTAGCTCCCCTAAACGATATGCCTCACCCTCAGGCTCAATTCAGGGGAGTTTCTCCCGCACTAGATGATCAATGTCATCTTGATCATCATATTCTCTCTTTAGCTCAGAAGCGTAAGGGCGCATAGACTGTAGAGGTTGATCACCACGGATTCCAACCTGTCCATTCTTTTGTTTAGATCTGCCTCTACCATTAAGATTAGTCGTTGCAGATTATCCACGTAATCAGAGAATATGGCAGCAGGGTTGGCTAGTTGGGCTTGAAGAGCATGGATTGCGGTAGAAGTTTAGACTGATGGGGTACCTGGTGGCGGCTCCTAAGTTGCAACTCCCTGACCCTTTAAAAGATGAAGGATAGAGGAGATCTGTTCCTTATTTCCTGCCTTGAGGGCGTCCAGGTTAGCCCAGATAATCAAGCCAGCGTCACGAAGAATCCTTGTTAGCATCTTGGGAGTAACCCTGGGATGACCTCACATGGACGGCTGTGGTGTTGTCGTGTCAGGATTTTCATCCTTCATATCTGCTCCACCAGGTGTGGAGTCACATCCTGATGTTGCAGAGGACATCACGTAGAGGTCCCTGATGAGGTGAAGTGTGTTTCGGGGTCATGCAAGAACTGTAGTCAATGGAGGTTCGGTCACCGAGGGTGGCAGGTGACTTGTTTCAATATCTCCCCCCACCGAGCGAGGGATGATGGAATTTATGTTGCTTCCCCATGAAATGAAACAAGCCCCTATTGAGAAGAGCTTGAGTGGTTAGGGGGAATGCGACGACTATTGGATTAGTAGCCTTATTTGGGCTTGTCCGGCTTATGGGTTGGGGTTCTTCCTCAACACTCATTTCCTCAAGGCCCTCATCAATATCTTTGAGAAGGTAAGAGAAGGTTTGTTCAGAATCTTCCATCTCTTCCTCTGCTGCCCCGGCTCCCTCCCTTACAGCACTCAACTCCGTCTCACCAATCCCCAAAACATTTTCTCCACCAACTCCCTCATCCTCACTCAACTCAACCTCACTATCAGAAGGGGTTGGCTCAGTAGGTTTTGACCGAGCCTCTTCTGGGAATACGCTCTCAAGATAAAAACATATCCTTTCTTATCTCCAGACGGCACAGTTTAAGAATGACATTGAAATGTCCATAACTAGAACCCAAGGAAGGTCCCTTGGCAATTTGAATCTTGACAGAGCCACAAGTTTATATACGTATGCCTCTGGCCATTAGTGTATGTCATCGTCGTTGTCCATGGCAAATTGTATAATCAGATGAAGGAACCATTAGAATGGAATGAACTTGCGTTCACGCTTCGTTCCTTTATATTTAACCGCCCTACGTAGTTCATCAAAAATGAACTGAGCATATACGTAGTAGCGGGTTTGTATGCAAAAGTGGCATACATTTTCAGCACGTGGATACTTGCCGAGTCGTGGCCAGAGTGCTTTTCGATTAAATAGCGATTGAGTATATCATAGAATACTCTCCAATGGGATTGCAGATTTTTTGTTTTGAAATCCGACGGCTTTGTTAGTGAGTCGTCTTATCCTGAAGCTTAGACTTTAAGGAGAATTTGGTCGTTGGAAGGAATGGGGGCGAAGGTGTATTTTTGGTATGAGATGTGTTCAGTTGGGAGGCGTAGAATGTAGCGGATGGCTTCGAGTGTGATGCGGATGGGTACAGAGTCAATCTTGGTTAGAAAGTGAGGGACTGCCTCATCAATGTACTTTTCGTGGTACCAAAATTGTTGAAGGTAAATGGAAGGAACGAAGATTGTTGTGGTCAAGGCATAGAAAATTGGATGGCATTTGAGGATGTCAAAAGTGATATGCTTTGTTTCTTGGTGAAGGGCTTATAGGTGAAGCTGCCAGTTGTGATGGGCAAACTCTATATACAGAGCTGGTTTTAGGAGTACAGACTCTGTGGGATGGGTGGGTTAGGAATAGTGAGGGTTGGAACTTAAGTCTGCTGCATTTGTTCTGTAAAAAAAACACCATGGTTAGTGGGCACATACTAGAAAGATATAGCATTGACACATAGTCTGAAACAGGTTTGAGATAGAATTTATCTATTTTGTATAAGAATACTATTGATAGAAATCGTAAGTCAATCGTTGAGAGACCAATGTTAGAATAGATCAATTTACTCAAATACCAATTACCAACTAGGACCAATGGTGCAAGAACAGAGAACTTACTTTTTTTTTAAGTTGACAATAGTAAAAAAGTTTAAAATAATGATAAACGTTGAACTTTGGATCAGTGAAGGACCGAAGTTTGGATGAACCGAACTTCGGATGCGACCGAAGTTCGAATGCATAAAAAAATATAAAAGTTAAAAAGGAAAGCAAACAAAGGACCCGAACTTCGGATGGACCCATATCCGAAGTTTGGATTTGGTCCAATGACACTTCGAAAAATATTTAAAAAAGACAACCCACATAAAGTATGTAGTCCGAAGTTTGGATGGACACACATCCGAAGTTCGGATGAGGTCCAACATAATATACTTGTGCAAAACTTCAGTCCAGTATGTCGAACTAGTCCGAACTTCGGATGGACTTTAATCGGAGGTTCGGATGTAGTCCTTATATGTGACATTAAGTAAGTATGCAAGTGTAAGTGTGATGTGGAACTTTGGATGTGGCATCCGAAGTTCGTGTGTTCATGCGAAACTTCGGATCAATCCGAAGTTGTACTTTGCTTTTGCATTTTATGACACTAGTTAATGTTCTTGACATGCATACGACTACAGTAGAAATTCACAAAATATGCCTTGAAAACATATCGTAAAAGCAAAATTTAACTACGAGCAACTTTAATACTAGCGAAAACTCCTAAAAACACTTAAGTCTAACATAAAAGTCACAAAACAGGAGCAAAAACCCTAAAAATTTTGAGAAATCAAATACACTATAAATGCATGTTAATGCTTGAAATAAAAGGTTACAAGTCTCACCTGATGTGTGATTAGGTAGAAATAGGAAGAATCCACGTGAAAAAACAAGAAAAATGAGGTTTGGGAGTGTTTGTATGTGTGAAAATGACGGTTTTGGGCATTATCATGTCGACGAAGCAGCAGGTGGAAGAAGAAAGGTCAAGGAGTAGCCAACCCTCCCTTTATAGGGGAAAAATGGACCAGTTTGGGCCCACCCACATACAAACAAATACAAATAATTTTTTTGGCCGAACAAAAATCTGTTTAAACTAGGAGAACTAAATTTAAAAAATAAATAAAATAAAAAAAAAGATAATAATAAAAGATTTAAACTTGGAACAAACAAAAAATCTTTTTGGGTTTTACAAATTTGATCAATATTAAAGAAAATCTTTTTGAGTTTTTTAGAAAATTTTCAACTTTAAACATAAACAAAAAATAAAAATGAAGGAAATAATAAGAAATGGTGATAAAAAATAAAATAAAATCTTTTTGAGTTTTTCCAAGTTTTTCAAATTACAAAAAAAAAAAAACAGAAGAAACATCTTTTTGTATTTTTCATATTAGTAAAAATTAAAACAAAATAAGGTAAAATAAGATTAAGTAAAAATTCTTCATTTCCCCCTACAAATGTGCACACTTAAAAATGATTTAGAAAATTGTGCAAGTTTTTAGCGAAACAAATACTCTTCCTCAAATAAATATTTATCCTATTTTACAGAAACCTATAACCCCGATAAAATAAAGAAAGCCCGACAAACCTGGATATTGGTAAGATTCCCACTAAAATCAAACATTACACATAGCACTTATCAGTTTCACCAAAATTAAAGACTTAAATAGATAAATGAACACAGAAAAGAATTTTGTGACACGTCGCTTGAGTTGAACTAACAGATATTTTTTATATAAAGAAGGGTCAGTTATGATGATAACATGAAACAAAATTATTTAACAAATTTCTGAGAATCAACTAGAGGGCGGATTCAACATACCAATATGAGATACTAAGAACTAAAAACAAGGTTCGTCTAAAGCCTTAGTAAATATATAGCGAGTTGGAACTCCGTGCCGACAAAATATAATTCTATTATCCATTTTTTAACATGGTCTTTAATAAAGTGATACCAGATGTCTATGTACTTTGTTCTTAAGTGTTGCTTATGGAATCACAGTAGATTAGGATGTTAGTGAGAGAAAATTCATAATCACGTAACTGTGTCCTCATCCACAGTACCTGAGAGCAACAGCTTGCAGTTGCAACGTACTCAGCCTCAGCTGTGGATGTGGAAACACAGTTTTGCTTTTTGGAAGACCAACTCACTAGTCTATAACTCAAGAACTGTATTCCACTGGATGTGCTTTTACGATCCATGCGGAAACCTGCAAAGTTAGCATCAGAAAAGGCAGTAAGATCAAAATTGTTTCCCTTTAGATACCATAGACCAAGCTCGGGTGAACCTTTAAGATAACAAAAAATGTCTTTAACCGTAGTAAGGTGTGATTCTTTAGGATCGACCTGAAAGCGAGCACAAAGACATGTGGAAAATATTATGTCTGATCTACTAGCCGTAAGTTAGAGTAAAGAACCAATCATTCCTTTGTAAGTTGTGTCATCTACACTTTTCTCAAAAGGATCAGTGTCTAATTTACAGTTTGATGCCATGGGAGTTGCAATAGCCATGCAAGAGTCTAATCTTTACCTCTTGAGAATATCAAGGGTATATTTCGACTGGTTCACAAAATCTCATCCTCAAGTTGTTTTACTTGTAATCCGAGGATATAGATCATTTCCCAAGTCATACTCATCTCGAACCTGGACTCCATGAGGTTTGAATATTCTTTACAAAACATAGGGTCGGTAGAGCTGAATATATTATCGTCCACATAAATTTGGACTAAAATTATGTGTGGGTATTTCCTTTTAGTGAACAACGTTGTGTCCACCACACCTTTACTAAATTTAGATGCAATAAGGAAGTTTGAGAGGCTACCATACCAAGCCCGAGGTGCTTGTTTCGAACCATAAAGATCTTATCTAGCACATAAACATGGCCTGGTTTATGTGCATCAACAAAGCATTATGGTTGTTCAACGTACACCTCCTCATTAAGTTCACCGTTTAAGAAGGCGGTCTTGACATCCATATGGTAGACTTCAAAGTCAATGTGCACTGCAAACGCCAATAAAATTCGGATGGCTTTGGTCCGTGTAACTGAAGAAAAAGTCTCGTCATAGTGTATGCCTTATTGTTGTCGGTAACCTTTAGCGACTAGCCTCACCTTGTTCCTCACCACGATTCCATTTTCATCTCATTTGTTCTTGAAGATCCATTTTATCCCGATGATTGCTCGACCTTAAGGCTTGGAAACTAACCGCTAAACCCTTAGCTGTTCAAACTGGTTGAGCTCTTCTTGCATAGATAAAATCCAGTTAGGGTCTTTCAAAGCTTCATTCATTAGCTGATGGCTTTCGAGTATGAACACCGGTTGTCAGATCACCTATGATTTGTTCGGTTTGATAATCCTAGGTCCATCTTTTTTCGTGTGGGAGGGGTAAACGTGAAGGTAACTCAATGGTTAGAGTGGGGATGGATGAAGTGTTTTATTCGATGGTTTCGAGTGAAGGTACCACTGGTTCTGGTTTAGATTCGGTGGGTTCTTACAAACGAATAATATTCGGTACAGTATGGGAAAATGTGATTTGAGTAGTCTTAACAGTTGGTGTTTGTGTAAAATATGATGAAGGTAAAGAAGATGGTAATTGGGCTGTAGGTGGTAATTGGGATGAAGATGGTGGAACTGCTGAGTTTGAAGAATTTGCATTATCTACAGGAGCTGAAACAGATGAAGAATTTACATTAGGACCAAAAAATTCAACATAAAATAGATCAAATACATTTATAAAATCAAAGAAGAAAAAGAAGTTGAGGTTGAAGAATCTCCAGAAATAGGAATAATCTGTGGTCTTGATTGATCAACTTCAGGAGCCAAATCAGTGATTTCATCGAATGTGATGTTCACACTCTCGTTGACTGTCCTGGTACGAGTGTTGTACGTACGATATGCCTTTTTATTGGATGAATATCCAATAAAAAATTCCTTGTTTGCCTTCTCATTGAACTTCCCAAGGTTATCTTTTTCATTCAACACGTAGCACCTATAACCAAAAACTCGCAAGTATTTGACATAGGGATCTTTAATTAAGTAAAGCAGATAAAGAGCTATATTGAAGCGCTTATGTATGATAGAACTGTTCTGGTTCTGTGTGTAGCAAGGAGTTGATACGGCTTTGGCCCATAAGAATAACGGTAGCTTCGAGCAGTTGAGCATGGTACAGGGGGAAAGTACAAGGGTACAGTTTCGTTTGTCAACTTTCCGTTTTGTTGACGCGTTCGGGCGACTGAGTATTGATGGTGGATGCCTTTGGATCGAAGGAAGCCCTTAACCACCGAATTCTTGAACTCCGTGCTGTTGTCAGAGATGATTGATTGTACATACCACTGCTGCTTGGTTTCGATGCTCTTAATGAAGTCAATGATTTCTTGAGCAGACTCATCCTTGGATCGCAAGAACCCAACCCATGTATATCATGAGTAATCATCCACGATAACCAACACATAACGTTTACCATTAATGCTTTGTGTATGCATAGGACGATATAACTTCATATGTAGCGGCTCCAATATTCTCTTCGTAGATGGTCGGGTTTTGGTTTGTGAGAAGATGATTTCATTTTCCTCTTCTCACACGCTTCACATAGTTGATCCTTTTGGTAGCGTAATTCCAGGAGACCCTTGACCAAATGTTTTGATGTCAACTTGTTCATGTTGTCAAAGTTCAAATGAGATAGCCGCCTATGCCATACCACGAGTCTTTTGAGGACACTTTTGACAACACACAAATGTTATCCTTGACTATCAGCTTGGCCACATCGATGGTGTAGAGGTTTGAGTTATGGGAACCGAATAATATTTCTTTTCCATCATCACTCTTCACACAACAGCTTTTAGCCCAAAATGTCACTTCTAGACCTTTATCACAAAGTTAACATATGGTAAATAGATTCTGAGATAGCCCTTCAACATAGTCAAGGTCCTTGATAACTAAATTGTTTAAGACCAAATCATCGTATCCTTTAATCTGAGCGTGGTGATCATTCCCATATCTAATTGTTCCACAGTATTAATCCACTACGTTGGTTAGTAACTCTTTTCACCCAGTCATGTGCTTGGAGCAACCAGACGGTATATACCAAATGGATTTTCCCTGAAAGTTGACTTATGTTAGGAAACAAACATAAGATATTAGTTTAAAAAACGGGTGAAATAATCCATAATGGTAATATCAAAAGGACATGAAAACCGTGTTCTTAACTGATGTTTTCCAAAAAATATGTCGGTTATGTACGGGTCTTGACTAAGTGCACAGGTTTGACACCCTTGCCACAAAAACCACCATTACAATACACCCAGGATTAATCACCAAACATATAATTACATAATGATCTGAAAGCTTAGTATAATTGTGGAAGCATTAAAGTACAAAGCAAAAATAATACAACTGTTTTAAACACCCTATGGTGCTACAAGTTTTCAAGTCTAAGTCTACATACTCAAAATTTATTACATCACCCCAAATGTATTACAATAATAATCCCACGATTCAGTTACCAAGATGAGTAGTAGAATTCTTCAAGAACTTCAATTTTATGACCTAGCTAGAAGCCCCCGCAGCAGATTTTCCTTTTCCTGTAAAAATGTCAACAACTGAGGGGTAAGCAATGCTTAGTGAATACACAGATTTACGCATTCTATAAGTCTTTATGAAGCCCCAAGAGTAACACCGACGACGCACATCGTATACTCTCTACGTACACAAATTACGGAACAAGAGCCGCAGCTCCTTCGAGCTCAAAGCTCGGCATTAAACAAACCATCTGAGACACACATAACATCGGGGATGACTTACTGCCTACCAGAACCTCGAAGGGATCAGCTCCGGGTCGTATAGCGCAGTAACATCGAAATACAGATGCGACCCGCCGGTCCGTCGATAGATGCACAACAAAAGAACGGACATGCAGCAAGATCAATGTGCGTCTAAGTCTACGCAAGTTTGTAGAATTCCAAATGAATGTGAAACAACAGGTCTCAGCAGGCAATAACTAACATAAAGCAGATATAAACATGTGAAATCATATGTACTCACAGTGGGTGCGTTAGTTAATTTCAGTTAATTTTATTTCTACTCGAGCTTTTAACCGGATCCACAAAGTAGCCCACTGTGGGTTAAACAACACCACAAGGGACCTGTTAAGTCAGTTGTAACACAACATCATGTCAATAGTTGTTTAATTTCATAAAACTTAAATTTTATAATAATTGACCCAAACTTCGGATCCAAAGCCGAATTCGGACAGTACCCGAATTCAGACCATACACTAGTTCGGACCCCATCCGAGTTCCGTCCACATATAAGTCCGGATCCTGCTTTTCGGACCCCGATCGAATTCAACACTTGGAAATTATTTTTCTGTTTTTGTATATCTGAAGTCTGGATCTTATCCGAATTCGGACCAAATTCCAGTTCATATCATTTCCGAATTCGGACCATCCAAGTTCATACTTGTGCAGTTTTGTCTTTTTCCAGATTTAATTTTAATCATTTTTGTAGTAATTCATTGTATGAAACAATTAATGCCAACCTAAATACACTTGTTTTCAACACTTTTAACACTAATATTAACACTTTTAGTCCCAAATCAAACCCCTTTTTGACCATTTTTGTTCCATCCGTCGAACACTCACACACACTAACACATAGCAAATTCCAAAATCATACTTAGAGTTTGAATCTGATGCTGAAAAATTAATATATAGCTTCCCTATCACTTGATTTAAACATTTCACGATAATACAACACATGCAACAACATATGAAAACCCGAATCTATGATTCGGTTTTCATCAAAAACCGGATATAAATACTCATAAATCCGAAATTTAAAGGATTCTTACCTCAAATCTTTGATTGCAGTGTTTGTAGTTCCTTCCTAGCAATCTAAATTCCAATTTTCAGCCTTTAATTCCAACTTTTTGATGACCCTTAATTGTTTAGAGAGAGAGAGAGACCCGAGAGAGAGTTTGAGAGTTAGTGAGAGAAGTAAATGGTTGAAATGAAAGACTTTGAAGTCTTTTATTTCCAACTTTCGCTTATTAACACCTTTAACCCCTCAACTTATCTGATTTCTTTAAATAAAGATTCCCTCTTTATTTTATCAACACTAATAAAATTTTAATTCATCATACCTAAATAAAATATTGAAATTCTAAATTTCTAAATAAAGCAACCATCTTTCATAATTAATCCAACTTAATTATATAAATTACCAAAATATCCAACTAATTAATCTAAATTACAATAATTTAGATTTAAGGATGTTACAGCATGGGCTCCACCACGCTCAGACTTCGTCCTCGAAGTTACTTGGATCCAAACAGTTGTGGATATTTCTTCATCATCTCGGTCTTTGTTTCCCAAGTGTGATTTGCTCCTTTATGATGCTTCCAACGCACAAGCACCATCTCTATCTCTTTACTTCTTAACTTCTTCACTTTGGTATCTAAGACACATTCCGGCTCTTCAACATATCGAAGCCTTTCGTCAATTTGCAACTCTGTGTGATCAGCCCAATCCTCGTTGCCAGTAGTGAATGATTTTCTGAGATTCCCCACATGGAACACCGGGTGTATGCCTGACATCTCTTCAGGCAACTCCAAACGATAATATTGGTTTCCCACTTTCTTTACTATCCTGAATGGTCCAACGAATCTCGGAGCTAACTTTTCTCTTTTAACAAATCGTGTAACACCTCTCATAGGTGATACCTTTAAATAAACCCAATCATCAACATCAAAACTGATCGGTTTGTGCTTCCTATCGTGATAGCTTTTCTGTCGATCCTGGGCCACCTTCATATTCTATCTAACCAGCTGTATCTTCTCATTCATTTCCTGTAGAAATGTCGGCCCAGCAATCGGTGTTTCTCCGGTTTCTCTCCAACAGGTGGGAGTCCTACATCTCCTTCCATATAATGCCTCAAACGGTGCTTTCTTTATTGTCGCGTGATAACTGTTGTTGTACGAGAACTTTATTAGTGGCAAATGATCGTCTCAATTACCACTGAGATCCAATATACATGACCGCATCATATCTTCAAGTGTCAGGATGGTCCTTTCACTTTGGCCATCGGTTTGCGGACGGTAAGCTGTACTCATCGCGATTCTCCTTCCCAATCCTTCCTGCAATGCCAACCAGAAATTTGAAGTTAATCGGCTATCCCGATCTGATACAATAGACTTTGGTACTACGTGTCTAGAAACAATCTCGTCCATATAAATCTGAGCCAACTTTTCTAAAGAGTAACTTTCTCTGATGGGAATGAAATGTGTTGACTTAGTTAATCTATCAACGATCACCCATACAACATCGTGTTGGCGCCTAGTCTTTGGCAACTTCGTGACAAAATCCATGGTGATGTGTTCCCACTTCCATTCCTGGATGGGAAGCGGTTGCAAACTGTCATAGGGTTGCTAATGTTCGGCTTTCACAAGCCGACAAGTCCGACATCTTTCAACATACTGACCTATATCCTTCTTCAATCCCGGCTACCAGAAGTCTGCTTTCACCTCGTTGTACATCTTTGTGCTCCCAGGATGTACCAAAAATTTAGACTGATGTGCTTCTTCAACGATCACCTTTCTCATGCCCCCAAACTTTGGTACCCAGATTCTCCCATATACACCTTTCAGACCTGACTCACTCGTTACCATAATCTTCATCTGTACCCTTATATCCTCCGCAACAATGTTTTCTTCCTTTAAGGCTTTTACTTGAGCATCTTTAATATCATCAATCTTAGTGGAGGTTAATATCGTAGACGTCATCATATAACAACAATCCTTGGCATAGGCTTTGCGACTCAAAGCATCGGCTACCACATTAGTCTTTCCGGGATGATAAAGGATTTCACAATCATACTCCTTTATAAGTTTCATCGAACGTCTTTGCCTCATATTAAGCTCTTTCTGACTAAAGATGTACTTCAAACTCTTATGGTCCGTGTAGAGTTGACACTTAGTTCAATAAAAAAAAATGTCTCCACAATTTCAATGCAAAAGTAACTGCAGTCAACTCCAAGTCATGAGTGGAGTAGTCTTTCTCGTGCTGCTTAAGCTGTCTAGAGGCATAAGCAATTACCTTCCCACGCTGCATCAACACGGCGCCCAATCCCAATCTTTAAGCATCCGTGTATACCACAAAATCTTCATTGCCCTCCGGTAGAGCAAGTATTGGTGCCTCACTTAATATCTTCTTCAAAATCTCAAAAGCTTCTTGCTGCACAGTTTCCCAAACAAACGGTGCATTCTTTTTCATTAATGCAGTCAAAGGAACTACAATCTTCGAGAAGTCCTTAATAAACCTTCGATAGTAGCCCGCCAATCCAAGAAAACTTCTGATTTCTGTAGCTGAACGAGGCGGCTCCCAATTCTTTATTGCTTCAACTTTAGCTGGATCTACAGAAATCCCAGCTCCAGATATTACATGTCCAAATAACTGAATTTGTTGCAGCTAGAACTCACATTTTGAGAATTTGGCATACAATTTCTCTTTTCTCAACAGTTCCAATAATTCCCTTAGGTGAACAGCATGTTCCGCTTCAGACTTAGAGTATACCAAAATGTCATCAATAAACACGATCACCGACTTGTCTAGCATCGGTCTGCAAATTCTATTCATCAAATCCATAAAGACAGCCGGGGCATTGGTTAACCCAAAAGGCATAACCCGAAATTCGTAATGCCCATAACGCATTCTGAATGCTGTTTTAGGCACATCATCTTCTTGTACCTTCAGCTGATGGTACCCCGATCGCAAGTCAATTTTTGAGAACACATTTGCCCCATGCAATTGATCAAACAAATCATCTATCCTCGGCAGCGGATACTTGTTCTTAATAGTCAGCTTATTCAAATCCCGGTAATCAATGCACATCCTCATCGTGCCATCTTTCTTTTTAACAAACAATACAGGGGCTCCCCACGGAGATGAACTTGGTCGAATGAAGCCCTTATCCAACAACTCCTGGAGTTGTTTCATCGTCTCTTGCATTTCGGTAGGAGCAACGCGATACGGAGAACGAGCTACCGGTGCAGCTCCAGGGATCAGATCAATATGAAATTCTACTTGTCTCTCAGGCGGCACGCTAGATAAGTCTTCCGGAAACACATCCGGAAATTGTGATACAACAGGCACATCGGCCACAGTCTTCTTCTCAGCTTTGGCATCAATAGCATATGCCAGGTAGGCTTTACATCCCTTTGTAACAAGCTTTCGGGCTTTTGCAATGGTCAACAAGCACAGATCCCCACTTCTCCTATCCCCGTATATGCAGATCTCACGACCCTCCGGTGTGGTTATCTTGATCATACGCTTCTTACAGACTATATGGGTCATTTTGGATCAACCAGTCCATTCCGACTATCACATCAAACTCACTGAATGCTATCGGGATCAAATCAAGATTGAAGACTACATCTTCAATCACTAACGTACAGTTTCGATATACATGGTCTACTTTGAGTAGTGTGTTACTAGCAGTTTCTACGTCAAGTATGGCAGATAACTTAGATAATGGCATGACAAGTCATTGTGCAAAAACAGTAGATACAAAGGACCGGTTGGCACCCGAATCAAAAAGAACTCGTGTAGGCATGGAATTTACAATAAACTTACCCGTAACCACTTCTGGGCTTTTCTTAGCCTCCTCCACAGTTATCTGAATAGCACGAGCTGGTGCCCTTTGTGACTGGCTCGGGCGGTTGACTGAACCAACACTTGATCCCCCAGAAGATCGTGTCAACGTTCGAGCAGCAGCAGCTGGATCATTCTTTCTGCAGTTTCTACTGTAATGCCCCCATACACCACACTTATGACACACATCAGCTTTCCTTGTGTAACATCCCAATTTTCAATTATGTGTAATTTACAATTATTAAGACTCAATTATTTGTATTAATGAAATGTTATGTCAATTTAAGTTAAATTTTGATCATATTATCAGTTAAGTAAGAAAATACGAAGTTGAGGGGTATAATGTGCAATTGGGTCAAAATAGAAATAAAAAGGGAAAAGTCTTTCACTTTTCAAAATCCACTCTCTCACTACACTCTCTCTCTAGCCGACTCACTCTCTCTCTATCTCTCGGGTTTTATCAAGATCACCCAAGAACTCAACAATTTCAAGTGTCAAAGTTGGAATCAAGTTGCAATTTAGGAACTATAACTGCTGCAACAAACAATTTGAGGTAACGTTTGCTCATATTTACGAATTCTTGAAGTTTTGGTTCGATTTTTAGTGAAAACCGAATCATAAGATCTATGTTGCAACTGTTAATGCATGTTAGATGTTATTGTTGCAATGTTAAAATCGAGTGTTAGTGATGTTGTATACAAAATTTCAGAAACAGAATCGAAGTCTAAGTATGATTTTGAGATATGTGTGTGTTTTAGTGTGTGTGTTCATCGAGACTCATAAGAAAAATGGACACAAATCGGTTATTTTGGTACATAAGTGTTATATTATAAGTTGATATAGTACATTTAAGCTTATATCTGCAATATCAGACTCAAAAACATGCAAAAATGGTCAAAAACATAATTCTGGAAAATATTGGAAATTTCACCAAGTATGAACTCGGTTCGGACTGATGATCCATCCGAATTCGGATCCACCCAATTCGGATCCATCAATTTCGGACCTTGCCCTATTTCGGATTAATACACAATCCGGACCTACAATGATTTCGGACCAACCCCATTTCGGTCCTATCCCAATTCGGACACCGTCCCAATTCGGATCAATAGTGAGTTCGGACCAACAGTAACTTCGGACCCCATACCCATTTCGGACCAATGCCAATCTCGGACCATGCTCAACTCGGATCACACCCACTTCGGACCAATACCATATTTCGGACAACCCTGTATTTCGGACCATCCGAATTCGGATGTGGTCCGAAATCAGTACAATTATACTTAGTTTTCAGAATACAATTTTTAAGCAATTACTGACATTACATCACTATTACACCTACTTTACAGATCATTGTGGTGTTATCAAAACACACATTGATTCAGGATCAAGTCACAAAACCAATCACTGTGAGTAACAGATTGTCATTCGAACATTTATTGTTTTTGCATTCATGTTTATACATTCAATGGCATGTTCACGTTGTTCATATACTTCATTTGGCACTCATGAAATGATTTGTTGTTATGATGCACACTCGTACTTGACATGTAACACACATGTAGCTTGCGTTCATTTGAAAGTGCATCTATTTACATCATGCTTGCACTGCATGATCATTACTTCATAATCTGATGCGACCTGGACTGGGGCTGACAGCAGGCCACTGTCGGGGACTGATCATCCCACTCGTATCCCATCAGGTTCGGCACATCCCCGATCAGCATATTGAACTGCCAACCCATGCTTGCACTGCATGGTTTTTCACATACACTGAGGCTTACACTGCCGATATTCACATACATGGGGCTTACACTGCACATGGTTAAGCATTGTTTGTAAAGAAATATTTGTTGTATTCATAATCTGTTATCTCACTAAGCATTTAGCTTACTGTTGACTCACATTGTTTTCAGGCAAAGGCAAAAGTGTAGCTGGACCTTCCACTTAAGCATATCAAATCAATATCCTGGAGACCTTATTAGCTATTGGTACTTGAATGTAATAGCTTTGGGCTGGGATTTCTACTTCTAAAACAATTATGTTGATGTAATAGTTAGACTCTTATCACTGTAGACATGTATTCTATTGCTTTAGTGTGGATTTGCTTAATTCTAATTTAAGTATTCAATTTCAATTATCATGATTATTCATTGGGTTGTTTGTCGATCCTGGTGATTGCTCCAATTATATCATTAATTAACAAGGACGTCACAGTTTGGTATCAGAGCATTAGTTTGAGGTTTCAAGTGTCCGCGAGGACTTGGACTCAAACTTAGGTTATGATATTAGAATGAACTTCTAAGTAATGATCTGAACTAAGATAGGATTGACATGCACACGGGGAAACACAAAGGGTAACTGTACACTTAGGACTTACAAATAAATGTTCTAAATATAAGTTGTTATATTTCAGAACATGTCAGGAGACGATATGACTCCTCAGCAAATGTTCCAGATGATGCAAGCTCTCATGGAACAAAACAATGAGCTACAATCCAAACGAATGGCTGAGCAGGCTCAGTCATTTGCTGATCAATTAAGGGCCAGAGATGAGGCCGAAGCGAAGCGAAAAGCCGATAAGAGAAAGAATAAAGAACATCAACAACAGGACGACCAGGAGGAAAGACAAGATACTGGGTCTTCTAACCGATCAAGGGGTTGCAGATTTAAGGACTTCAAAAGTAACGGAGCGGTTACTTTTGATGGGACTGGAGACGCCGTGACTGCATTGGAATGGATCACCACCACAGAGAGAACTTTCAGAATCAGCGACTGTGCTGATAAAGACATGGTCCGCTTTGCAACCGCTATGTTTGCAAGGGACGCTGTTATGTGGTGGGATGCAATGACACATGTGCTGACGATGGAGGTAGTGTCACACATGTCTTGGAACGAGTTCAAGGAAGTATTCTCCCAGCAATACTGTCCTACTGATGAGAAGCGCCGTCTAGAGGCGAAGTTCCTGAATCTGACTCAAGGAACGAAAACGGTTACACAATATGCCGTTGAGTTCACCCGCTTAAGTTTGTTTGCACCACATCAAGTTGACACGGAAGAGAGAAAAATAGCCCGGTTTGAGGCCGGACTAGACTATGAGATACGCCGAACGATGAGTGGGGTTCGGTATACAACGTTTGCTGGTTTACTGGAGGCTGCTCGGAATGTTGAGCAGATCGTCTTATTGTCTGGATACGTCATTGGGTCAGCCACCGCAGCACCAACTCAACCGTCGCCACCAAAAAGGCAGCGGAAGTCTGGATCTTCCCGATTCTCTCCCCAATCTCATCAACAATCATCATCACCCAAGAAGGGAAGGGCCTTCTCGGCCAGTTCAGAAATGAGAGACTGCAGACGATGCAGAAAAGCGCACTCTGGGGAGTGCAAGACCCAGGATATGTACTGCTTCTACTGTGGGCAGAAGGGCCATCATTGGGAGCATTGTCCACGAAAAGATGATGCATGCTACAACTGCCACAGACTTGGCCATTTCTCAAGGGACTGCCCGAAACCCCCACGAGATCAGAATGCTCCACAATCAACAGCAAGATCTTCTGCAGCATCCACTGCTCGCAGGGATCAATCTCATGGGGCTCCAACAAGGGCATTCCAAATCACAGCTGAAGAAGCAAAGGATGACCCGGAGGTGGTCACTGGTACGTTCTATGTTAATTCCATTCCTGCACGTGTATTGTTTGACTCTGGAGCAAATCGTTCATTTGTCTCCACTGCATTTGCTCGTCAATTCAATATGCCCACTTCGAAACTACAATTTGTACTTGATATAGAGACTGCTAGCAACATGTTAGTTAAAGCAGACAAAGTATATAGGAATTGCACATTACTTGTAGAGGATGTAGTGTTCAACATAGATTTAATCCCTATGGAGTTCGGGGAGTTTGATGTCATAGTAGGTATGGATTGGTTGGTTCACAATGAGGCCCAAATCGTTTGCAAGAAAAGGATGATTAAGATCACCACTCCTGAGGGCCGAGATATTTGTATCTATGGTGACAGACACAAAGGCGACCTATGCCTCATTTCAATTGCAAAAGCCCGAAAGCACGTTGCCAAGGGTTGTTCTGCATACTTAGCCTACGCTGTCGATGCAAAGGCTGAAGTTCAATCTCCTTCCACCGTTCCCGTCGTTTCCGAATTTCCTGATGTCTTTCCAGAAGATATCTCGGGATTTCCACCTGACCGTCAAGTGGAATTCCGTATCGATCTCGTTCCCGGAGCTGCTCCAATAGCAAAGGCTCCGTACCGATTAGCCCCTGCTGAAATGCAGGAAATGATGAAGCAATTACAGGAGCTGCTCGATAAGGGTTTCATACGCCCAAGTTCTTCTCCATGGGGCGCTCCTGTGTTGTTCGTTAAGAAGAAAGATGGCACATTGCGGATGTGCATCGACTATCGAGAACTCAACAAAGTCACAATCAAGAACAAATACCCGTTGCCCCGGATTGATGATCTCTTCGACCAGTTACAAGGCGCAAGTTACTTCTCGAAGATTGATCTTCGTTCGGGTTATCACCAACTCAAAGTACTTTCTGATGACATTCCAAAGACGGCTTTCAGAACTCGTTACGGACACTACGAGTTTCTGGTAATGCCGTTCGGTCTTACTAATGCGCCGGCTGCTTTCATGGATCTCATGAATCGAGTCTGCCGACCAATGCTCGACAAATCTGTCATCGTGTTCATCGATGACATTCTCATATATTCAAAAACCGAAGAGGATCATGCAGCACATCTGCGAGAATTGCTAGAGTTGCTGCGCAAAGAGCGACTTTATGCCAAATTCTCGAAGTGTGAATTCTGGTTGAGGCAGGTACGTCTCAACATTCCAAACAATTTCATGATCCTTATACTTAATCATAAACTCGTTGTTAGCTTGTACTTACTCAAAATTTAATTCAGATCCAATTCTTGGGGCACGTGATATCTGGTGCTGGGATTGCTGTTGATCCTGCAAAGATCGAAGCTATCCAGAACTGGGAATCACCCCGCAACGCCTCAGAGATTCGGAGTTTTCTGGGATTGGCTGGTTACTACCGCCGATTCATCAAAGACTTCTCAAAGATCGCCGTTCCGCTAACAAAGCTTACTCGCAAGAACGCGACCTTCTTTTGGGGAGAAGAACAGCAAATGGCATTTGACAACTTGAAGAATCTGCTAAGTGAAGCACCAGTGTTAGCCCTGCCTGAAGGGAACGAAGACTTCGTAGTCTACACAGATGCATCAGGCATGGGTTTGGGTGCGGTACTAATGCAAAGAGGAAACGTCATAGCTTATGCTTCTAGACAACTCAAACCACATGAGAAAGACTACTCTACTCATGATCTAGAGCTAACTGCTGTGACTTTCGCTCTCAAGTTATGGAGACACTATTTGTACGGAACCAAGTGTCAGCTCTACACTGATCACAAGAGTTTAAAGTATATATTCAGTCAGAAGGACTTGAATATGAGGCAAAGAAGGTCAATGGAGCTGATAAAAGATTACGACTATGAGATTCTCTATCATCCAGGGAAGGCCAACGTAGTGGCCGATGCTCTAAGTCGAAAAGCGTACTGCAAGGCATACTGCTATGCCTTGACTTCCACAATACTGACGTCCACTATCATAGACGATGTAAGGGCTACTTGAAGGTTTCCCCAATGAAAGGTGTTACAAGATTCGTTAAGGGAGGAAAGTTATCGCCTCGATTCATAGGACCCTTCAAGATACTAGAAAGAATTGGGAATCAGTCCTATCACTTGGACTTGCCGGAAGAGTTATCAGGAGTTCACCCGGTCTTCCACGTAGGATACTTAAGAAAGAGTCTGGTGCCCGAGAGGGAACCATGGACTGATCACTCGGACATTAAGGTTGACGAACGGCTAAGGTTCGTTGATGAACCGGAGTGCATTTTGGAGACAAAAGTCAAAAAGCTACGGAACAAAGAGATCAGGATGGTGCTGGTCAAGTGGAAGCATCATCGGGGAGCTAATCACACTTGGGAATCGGAAGAAGACATGAAGATTAAGTACCCAAGTTTGTTTAGCGCAGCATGACTTCGCGGACGAAGTATAGGCGTGGTGGAGCCCATGCTGTAACATCCCAATTTTCAATTATGTGTAATTTACAATTATTAAGACTCAATTATTTGTATTAATGAAATGTTATGTCAATTTAAGTTAAATTTTGATCATATTATCAGTTAAGTAAGAAAATACGAAGTTGAGGGGTATAATGTGCAATTGGGTCAAAATAGAAATAAAAAGGGAAAAAGTCTTTCACTTTTCAAAATCCACTCTCTCACTACACTCTCTCTCTAGCCGACTCACTCTCTCTCTATCTCTCGGGTTTTATCAAGATCACCCAAGAACTCAACAATTTCAAGTGTCAAAGTTGGATTCAAGTTGCAATTTAGGAACTATAACTGCTGCAACAAACAATTTGAGGTAACGTTTGCTCATATTTACGAATTCTTGAAGTTTTGGTTCGGTTTTAGTGAAAACCGAATCATAAGATCTATGTTGCAACTGTTAATGCATGTTAGATGTTATTGTTGCAATGTTAAAAGCGAGTGTTAGTGATGTTGTATACAAAATTTCAGAAACAGAATCGAAGTCTAAGTATGATTTTGAGATATGTGTGTGTTTTAGTGTGTGTGTTCATCGAGACTCATAAGAAAAATGGACACAAATCGGTTATTTTGGTACATAAGTGTTATATTATAAGTTGATATAGTACATTTAAGCTTATATCTGCAATATCAGACTCAAAAACATGCAAAAATGGTCAAAAACATAATTCTGGAAAATATTGGAAATTTCACCAAGTATGAACTCGGTTCGGACTGATGATCCATCCGAATTCGGATCCACCCAATTCGGATCCATCAATTTCGGACCTTGCCCTATTTCGGATTAATACACAATCCGGACCTACAATGATTTCGGACCAACCCCATTTCGGTCCTATCCCAATTCGGACACCGTCCCAATTCGGATCAATAGCGAGTTCGGACCAACAGTAACTTCGGACCCCATACCCATTTCGGACCAATGCCAATCTCGGACCATGCTCAACTCGGATCACACCCACTTCGGACCAATACCATATTTCGGACAACCCTGTATTTCGGACCATCCGAATTCGGATGTGGTCCGAAATCAGTACAATTATACTTAGTTTTCAGAATACAATTTTTAAGCAATTACTGACATTACATCACTATTACACCTACTTTACAGATCATTGTGGTGTTATCAAAACACACATTGATTCAGGATCAAGTCACAAAACCAATCACTGTGAGTAACAGATTGTCATTCGAACATTTATTGTTTTTGCATTCATGTTTATACATTCAATGGCATGTTCACGTTGTTCATATACTTCATTTGGCACTCATGAAATGATTTGTTGTTATGATGCACACTCGTACTTGACATGTAACACACATGTAGCTTGCGTTCATTTGAAAGTGCATCTATTTACATCATGCTTGCACTGCATGATCATTACTTCATAATCTGATGCGACCTGGACTGGGGCTGACAGCAGGCCACTGTCGGGGACTGATCATCCCACTCGTATCCCATCAGGTTCGGCACATCCCCGATCAGCATATTGAACTGCCAACCCATGCTTGCACTGCATGGTTTTTCACATACACTGAGGCTTACACTGCCGATATTCACATACATGGGGCTTACACTGCCCATGGTTAAGCATTGTTTGTAAAGAAATATTTGTTGTATGCATAATCTGTTATCTCACTAAGCATTTAGCTTACTGTTGACTCACATTGTTTTCAGGCAAAGGCAAAAGTGTAGCTGGACCTTCCACTTAAGCATATCAAATCAATATCCTGGAGACCTTATTAGCTATTGGTACTTGAATGTAATAGCTTTGGGCTGGGATTTCTACTTCTAAAACAATTATGTTGATGTAATAGTTAGACTCTTATCACTGTAGACATGTATTCTATTGCTTTAGTGTGGATTTGCTTAATTCTAATTTAAGTATTCAATTTCAATTATCATGATTATTCATTGGGTTGTTTGTCGATCCTGGTGATTGCTCCAATTATATCATTAATTAACAAGGACGTCACACCTTGGGCACTCATTCTGAAAATGACCCAACTCTCCACAGCAAAAACATGTGTGTCCATTAGGGCACTTGCCAAAGTGTTCCAAGTGGCACTTATTACAATACTGCTGTTCTGTGTTGATGGAATAAGCATGAGCACGACCAGAAGACCCAGATTATCGATAATAAGATTGCTACGGTGAATACTGTGAAGATCGGGAAGAACCAGAATATCCCCTTCACGTTGGCGCTTTGGTGGTGACGGCTGGGTCGGGTTAGTAGCAGCGGCGGCAGACCCAATTGAATATCCTTACATGATAAGAATTTGCTCTACATTTCTGGCAGCCTCTAATACGCCAGTAAATGTAGAGTAGCGGACGTTGCTCATAACTCTTCTAATTTCCATTTCTAAACCAGCCTCGAACCTGGTTACTTTCATTCCTTCGGTATCAACTTGATGAGGCGCAAACAGACTCAGCCTCGTGAATTCCATAGCATACTGGGACACAGTCTTCATCCCCTGCATTAGAGTCATAAACTTCGCTTCTAATCTTCCGCGCTCATCAGCCGAGCAATATTGCTGAGTAAAGACTTCAGTGAACTCAGCCCATGTCATCACAGAGACTTTTTCCAAGGTTAAGGCGTTAACCATGGAATTCCACCACATGACCGCGTCTTTGGTGAACATTGCAGTAGCGAACCGGACCATGTCCTTCTCAGCACAATCGCTGATTCGAAATGTCCGCTCAGTTGTTGTTATCCATTCAAGTGCAGCAACAACATCTCCTAATCCATTGAACTCTACAGCACCATTTCCCTTAAAGTCCTTGAATCGACAACCTTTGGGCTTATTAGATGACCCAGTGTTGTCATCTCGTTCATCATTGTTTCCCTCTTTCTCCTTAATCCTTCACTTTTCTTCCCTTCTCTTGGCTTCGGCCTCATCTCGAGCCCAAAACTGGTCTTGAATCGTCTTATTTTGCTCAGCCATCATGCCTAGCATCATTTCTTGTGTTTCTTCGGGTGTCATTCCTCCTCCAGACATGTTCTGAAATATAAAACATATAACTTGTTTAGTAACACGTCATTTATTTAAAGACACCACCATTGTCCCGTATGAAAATCAATCTCCTATGATTACTAGATCGTAACCTATCTTAGTTCAGATCATTACTTAAAATCACTACATATCATTACTTAATTTTTAAGACCAAGACCTCACGGACACTTGAATCTCAAACTACTGCTCTGATACCATTCGCTGTGACAACCTTGCCACAAAAACCACAATTACAATACACCCATGATTAATCACCAAACATATAATTACATAATGATCTGAAAGCTTAATATAATTGCGGAAGCATTAAAACACAAAGCAAAAATAGTACAACTGTTTTAAACACCCTATGGTGCTACAAGTTTTCAAGTCTAAGTCTACATACTCAAAATTTATTACATCATCCCAAATGTATTACAATAATAATCCCACGATTCAGTTACCAAGATGAGTAGTAGAATTCTTCAAGAACTTCAATTGTATGACCTAGATAGAAGCCCCCGCAGCAGATTTTCCTTTTCCTGTAAAAATGTCAACAACTGAGGGGTAAGCAATGCTTAGTGAATACACAGATTTACGCATTCTATAAAGCTTTATGAAGCCCCAAGAGTAACACCGACGACGCACGTCGTATACTCTCTACGTACACAAAGTACGGAACAAGAGCCGCAGCTCCTTCGAGCTCAAAGCTCGGCATTAAATCAACCATCTGAGACAGACATAACATAGGGGATGACTTACTGCCTACAAGAACCTCGAAGGGATCAGCTCCGGGTCATATAGCGCAGTAACATCGGAATACAGATGCGACCCGCCGGTCCATCGATAGATGCACAACAAAAGAACGGACATGCAGCAAGATCAATGTGCATCTAAGTCTACGCAAGTTCGTAGAATTCCAAATGAATGTGAAACAACAAGTCTCAGCAGGAAATAGCTAACATAAAGCATATATAACATGCGAAATCATATGTACTCACAGTGGGTGCGTTAGTTAATTTCAGTTAATTTTATTTCTCCTCAGGCTTTCAACCGGATTCACAAAGTACCCCACTGTGGGTTAAAGAACACCAAAAGGGACCTGTTAAGTCAGTTGTAACACAACATCATGTCAATAGTTGTTTAATTTCATTAAACTTAAATTTTATAATAGTTGACCCAAACTTCGGATCCAACGCCGAATTCGGACCCAATCCGAATTCGGACCATACACTAGTTCGGACACCATCCGAGTTCGATCCACATATAAGTCCGGATCCTGCTTTTCGGACCCATCCGAATTCGGACCCCGACCGAATTCAACACTTGGAAATTTTTTTTTGTTTTTGTATATCTGAAGTCCGGATCTTATCCGAATTCGGACCAGATCCGAGTTCATATCAGATCCGAATTCGGACCATCCGATTTCATACTTGTGCAGTTTTGTCTTTTTCCAGATTTAATTTCAATCATTTTTGTACTAATTCATTGAATGAAACAATTAATACCAACCTAAATACACTTGTTTTCAACACTTTTAACACTAATATTAACAATCTTAGTCCCAAATCAAACCCCTTTTTGACCATTTTTGTTCCATCCATCGAACACTCACACACACTAACACATAGCAAATTCCAAAATCATACTTAGAGTTTGAATCTGATGCTGAAAATTAATATATAGTTTCCCTATCACTTGATTTAAACATTTCCACGATAATACAACACATGCAACAACATATGAAAATCTGAATCTATGATTCGGTTTTCATAAAAAACCGAATATAAATACTCATAAATCCAAAAATTAAAGGATTCTTACCTCAAATCTTTGATTGTAGTGTTTGTAGTTCCTTCCTAGCAATCTAAATTCCAATTTTCAGCCTTTAATTCCGACTTTTTGATGACCCTTAATTGTTTAGAGAGAGAGGGCCGAGAGAGAGTTTGAGAGTTAGTGAGAGAAGTAAATAGTTGAAATGAAAGACTTTGAAGTCTTTTATTTCCAACTTTCGGTTATTAACACCTTTAACCCCTCAACTTATCTGATTTCTATAAATAAAGATTCCCTCTTTATTTTATCAACAGTAATAAAGTTTTAATTCATCATACCTAAATAATATATTGAAATTCTAAATTTCTAAATAAAGCAACCATCTTTCATAATTAATCCAACTTAATTATATAAATTACCAAAAGATCCAACTAGTTAATCTAAATTACAATAATTTAGATTTAAGGATGTTACAACAGGAGCCAAACACATTGTGTCTCGGTTCTGTACGGAGATGCACAGAAACCTTTCCACTGAAGAACGGGTTCTAGTCTGAATTAACTAGAAGTCATTTCATTGAGGTATGGGTCTTGATCTGAAGTAATCAAAAACCATCTGCACCAAATCACCCCACTTTCAGTTCCATTGAAGAATGGGTCCTTTCTTGTTAGGAGTTCTAGTTTCAGATATTATAGTGACAGATTTAGGAACCCGTATTGCATTTATGTGTGGACTTGATGCCGAACCTTTTGGCACCCACTTGAATGTGGGGCCAACTGGCTTTGAAACGTTTGCCTTAGGTTTAACCTTAGGCGAAATACATGCTTTATTTTCAGAAGGGGCCGATGATGCATTATTTTTAATTTTATTTTTACGAACTCATTTCTCATGATATGGAACATATCTATTCATTTCAGGCACTTGACATCTAAAATGAGTAGGACATAAAGAAAACAATTCAGGTAATAAATATTTAAGACAAGCATTAGAATTCATTACATCACATTCATTGTCTTTCTAAATTACAATGATCCTATCAAAATAAACAAAACTACATGCCATTCTACCTTCTTGACAAAGAAACATCTAAAATCTTGCATGGTTGTTTTTGGAACCCTCCTTACATGAGTAGTAGGAACAAAATGAGAAGTGTCAGTATGTTTGGAACCCTTCAGTTTTGAAGTATTTGAACACTCAGATTTTAAAATTTTTAGTGGATCCTCAATTTTAATTTTACCTTTGTCAGATGATTTATTTTGGACATTAATAAGAGAGGTGATTTTTGAGACATTTAAGTAAGAAGTTAACTTTCCCGAGACAGTGTTAAACCATTCTTTGTAAATTGTTAATTCTGTATTTTGTTCAAAGAGTTCTTTTCCAAAACTTTCCTCACTCGCAAGAAAAGCTTCTTAAAAGGGAGAGGCTTTCTCACGAGCAATATTTAATTCCTCTTCTAAAAATTTAATTTTGTGTTGAAAAACAGTGGTAGAAATATAAGGATGAGGAATTGGCTTAATGGGTTTAGCTTTCATTTCTGCCATTGAATAGCTATTGAAGAAGTCATCCTCAAGAGTGGGTACTCTGTAAGGATAACTGTCGTTCAACTTTTCATAGACAAAAGGAATTTGCTTGTTACCATCGTCATTCCTTTTTACTTCCTCTTGGGCCACAACTACTTCTAATGAATGATGAAAGAAGGCCTGATACCCACGTCCCATATATCTACTGTCAAATAACATGGGTGAAACTGATTGAGCCTTTTTCAAAAATTTAGGGTCTGTATAACCAATTCCTTCTTTGGAATGATAAAAACCTGGTTTCTTTTTGGTTGATTAAGGTGAATAGTTTGATCGTTTTGACCCCATTTGAGAAATTTGTCGTCAAGGTCTTTTATGCGAGAGTACAAACCTATTCACTCTCTCTTAATCATCTTGTATTTTCTCTCATTTTCCAAATTTCCACATTTAAAGACTAAAGGCATTTTGTCAAAACAAGTAAGAACTCTTTTCCTCGGTAATTGTATCGATATAATTCTTAAGGTAAGTGTTCTTATCCTTAGCCATAACCTTTTCACGCAAGAAAGTTTTTATAAGATTATGTTCATTTAGCCAATTTTTCTCAAAAGTTTCTGCTTTTTCAAGAATTTGTGTGTGCCATTTACAATCATTACTTACAAATTTATCATTTAAGGATTGATAAAAGTAAAGGGAATGTACCTCACTAGTTTCGGAACCTGACGTGGACCATTCGGCGTCGGAAGAAGTTGTCATCAGACAGGCTGGAGAATATTCAGCGATATTCCCCTCTATAGACTCGTCTAATAGGTATTCCCAGTCTGTAGCTTTTGTGGCAAGACCAATTCTCTCGGCCATATAGCAATTGCGAGCACATTGTTCCTCATCGTCAGATTCTTCGTCGACCCAGTTGTCCTCCTGAGCCTCTAGCGCCATCGCATCTGCCCGTTTCTTAAGCATGACCACCTTGCGTTCATAGTAACCGAGGTCATGCTTGTATTGATTTTTCTCGAGAAAAATGACCCTGTTTCCACACTTGTAGCACCCTCTGTCATTCGCAGGTTTGGCTGGCTCATCTCTCGACTGATCTTCTCTTCTTTCTGGACTCTTTTCTGCTCGATGGGAGTCTCGGCTGTCCTACTAACAGCAGTATTCTCTCCTGTCATCGTCTCTCTTTCATCCCTGTAGTCTCGACGGACATCATACCGTCTCTCATATCTCCTTTCTCTCTCTCCGGTCATCGTACCTTTGATCATCTCTCTCTTCTCTCCTCCATTCATCTCTCCTCCTATCCTCCCTATCCTCTCTTCTCTCCTCCCTCCTCTCATCAGGATATCGCCTTAGGTTCGTATCATACCATAGCTGGTTGTTGGTCTTGTTCTGATATAATAACTTTTGGTGAAAGCGATTCGTCAGCAGGGCCATTTGTTCGTGTGTCTCAGCTTCCTTAGCATCTAACGGTTCCCCATAGGTAGGTATCAGAGGTAACGCATATAGTGGGTATTGGGAGGAGGATCCAGCCGAAGAATATACAAACACAAGTGGGGTGGTTGAACCAGCTGAGGAATAGTTGTTTTGTTTGAAAGCAAGGCCAACGGGTCATTAGTATTGGAAATATTCTTGACATTGAGTAGTAAAGATGCCAAAGAGTTGGCCATCTGCTTATGGGCATCGACATCGCCCTGGTATTTCCATAACATGGATATCTTGCAAAGGTCGAGACCCAGTTTGACTGCCCGATAGCCAATATCCCATTCTGGTGGCAAAGAAGACAAAAACTGGATGTTGATATCATCCCTATCCTTAAAGATGTGCAGCTTGTTGAGTTCGTTTAGCACAGTGCAAAACCAAGTGAATGTAGCCTGTAGGATTCTCCGTCATTGGCCCTAACTTCAGAAAATTTGGAATTAGCCTCCTCAATCTTTGCCTGGTCATTCAAATAAGCTCTAAGCATTTTACATCTCGAGTTCGTCTCGCATATCCTTACCAAACATATTGCTATCAACACTTACGAAATGTCAGTGGGCCTGTTACAAAAAGTGTTATGCTTTATGATCGGCAGCCTATCTCTCTATTTCCTTGTCATCCTGTGGACCCCGTTGCTCTTTGGTAGCAGGGATGGGAGCAACAGTAGTGGAAACTACAGGAATGTCATAGTAAAAAATAGCAGGTCCTTCCTTAATTGACTGAATGATGAGATACCCCATAGCTTGCATGCTCACAAATTTCAAGAACCAGTTTTTCCATTGCTCATATTCATCTGGATAGAGAAAGGTAGTCTGTTCACAGATCCTAATACAAGAGCTTCTCTTGACATGATGGAAGTTGATAGTGAGTATTTTGAAAAGTGATCTTATAGAGTGGAAACTGAAGTACGGATGTGGGATCCGAAGTTCGGATGGGTATGCGAAGTTCGTATGAGACACGAACTGTGGATGAGAGGTGAAGTTCGGATGGAACTTTGGGTGGTTGTTAGATTTATAATTTCAATCCTGTGGGTTTATTTTGTAATAATGTGTAGTTTCCTTGTAGTAGTCATTTAATTCTATGTAATTTTGTATTTTAGTAGAAAATTGAGGGGTAGTTTGTGTAAACCCCTCAACCTTATGTCCTAGGTATAAAAAACAAATTTGACCTAGGGTTTTGTAACTTTTGAATATTTTGTAACTTTTGCAACTTTGAATATTCTGAGAGAAAAAGTGGCGGCCGCACATGTTTGGTTGACATTGATAGAGTTGAATATTCTCTTTGTTTTTTTGCATGATTCAGTCAATTATCCTGTAGAAATTTGTGTGAGTGCATAATATATGTTTGGGACCACTACAACAATTGGTATTAAAGCCTTCGGAGTGGATTTCAACCGAATCTGAGGACTTTTTCTGCCACTGTCGCTGTTCATCTCAAAACCTCACGGTTTCTTCGTTTAGCGTCCTATATACAAGAGAACAGAGGTCCTCCTACCTTCAATATCATCCCAGTTGTGTACTCTAGATTTAAATGCTTTTTATAGGTGCAGTTGACTTATCCAGTAAATATAGGATTGCATTATCAATTCTCCGGATTGTGGATCCTTAACACCAAATGCTTCTGCTCGGTGCCTTCCTCCATTTGACTCAGAGGGCCTGTTAAGGTTTGGTTTTACTTAATTCCCATATATGATACGGATCTTGTAGAAATCGACTCCAATTCAGTTTTCTTCTTTATAGCTTGATTGATTTCTCAGAATCCGCCTCTAATGCATGGAAATCCTGATTATGTTTTTTGATCATAACACTCCCAGCTTCCATTTCACTTCACCTAGAAGCCAAAATACTATGAGTATCAGTTTTAATCATAGTACTTTGAAGTTTTCTTCTTAATTATAGGGTCATACGCAGAGGATTATTATATGGTAATTAGTGTATTCTTTATCTCCGCTTATCTTGGGATATCTTCTGATGGTAATAGGTATATTCTCTTTCCTTAACATCCTTATATGCAACTTACTTTTGAAATTTTTGAAGATGGAAGGGATGTATAATAATAATATTTCGTCATGCACAATCGTTTCCCAGGCATTCCTTTGTCAAAACCATTACACACATTTAGCTACATGTGCATCACTTCAGCATCCTCTTGATTTCTATGTTTTACTTGGTAAGTTTGTTATTATAAAGGGTTGAATCATGATGATGACCATCATGCCTCTTTTCGCTCTTACATGGATTGACTAGAGTGCTTTGTTGGGGTTATGGGAATGCTAGTTTAGTAGCAATTTTGGCCTAAGTGATGGGACTTGAGCAAAGTTTACTCGAAGACAAGACATATTTTTTCCAGTTGTTATGCAAACTTGTGGTTTATACGAGGTAGATTGCAAAAAAAAAAAATAAAAAAGAAAAGAAAGAGACCAGTATTTTGAATATATGGGTGGTCGATGTAGGTTGACATGATGCATATTCAAAAGGCCACACTAGTGTTTTTAGTGGATGGGGATGAATACTCTCATAGTTTATGCTTTAGCTTCTTGTGACATATTTCCAGTAGCTTTACAAAGAATCTGTTGGCGTCCACCCACCTTTGTATTTGTGTCATCATTTATCTTTATTAACTCAAGACTGCAGGTTAATACCACAAACTCGGTGATTGAGACGCACTTCATTCTGAGAAATGGGGTGGTGGTAATCTGCAGGTTTTCGTGGAAATTATATTCTGGGGTTTGCAGGATTTCTCCATATAAAAGGGAAATTTAATGTGATTATGATTTTTTAAGCTTTTATTTAACAAAATTTTTCTTGTTTCTAGTTAATGATAATCTGAAGCTTTTCAAAAAAATTGAATGGTTTTTAACATCAAGAATGATTTGAATGTCAAGGATTTTCGTTAGTTACCATCTAGTTTTATAGTTAGAATTTCGAAACTATGTACTACAAATACTGATGAACTTATCATGTTATTTTTCTATTAAATCAATATGATTCAAGTAATAAATTACTTTTTTTGTAGATGTTATGTAATTTTAATTGCTTCTAGTATATAATATAATTAAATAAAGGGATATTTGTGCAAACAAAAACATTGAAGTTGAATAATTTTTATGATTAAAACCGCCAACCATTTTTCATTGCGCAAAAAACACTCAACCAGCAAAATCTCATGAAATTGAGATATTACCGGTTGTAATCGATTGAAAGTTACACGCCACCGTCGACAAGTTATCAGTGACTACCAGAATTTCATCGAAAAAAGTAAATTTCAACAAGAAAAAACACACAGATTTGAACAAAAAAATCAATAAGAAATGTGAATTCAAATCATATAACAATGACAAGTGAGTTCGCTGAAAGAAGGTTCGTCAAAAACGAAATGGTGGTCAGCAAATTGGAACCGGTTCATCAGGTTGTAAGTCATTGTTTTTCTAAAAGGGAAGTTTGTGTAAAAAAACCCTAAAGTTTGACCATTTTTGTGATTAAAACCCCTAACCATTTTTTGTTGCACAAAAACCTCTAACCGGTAAAACCTTTTGAAATTAGGACGTTACCTGTTATAATAGGTTGCTATGCTTACATGGCACATACCTGGCATCCACATGGCAAACCCGACTTACGTGGCGCCTACGTGACACTACATGTATAATTCATAAACTGAATTTTTGCATAAAAACCCCAAAATTGGTGACTTTTTCGATTAAAACCCTTAACTATTTTTTTTCTCACCTCTAACAAACAATCATATTTACCGTTTCTCTTCTCCTCTACCACCGGCAACTCTGATTATTATATCCTCTCTTTATGCTCGGTGTTGTTTATTTTATGTATATATGTTCGATTAGCTTTTGCCGTTTAACCTCGAATTTTAACTTCAATTGTGCCGATGGAATCGAATTTATTTTGTAATCACGAGTTTCATTTTTAGGTTCGGTTTTATGTTCAATTTCGTTTATCTATGTTCCATTTGAGCTTTTGAATATGATCATCCAGAGCAGTAAGGTTCGCTAGAGCCTAGAGGGTGGAAATTTGTTAGGCACAAAAAGACCTCAGTCAAACCTGTTCTGCATCTAAGGGGGAGATTCTTAATCAAACCTGTTGATGCACTTGAAAGGTATAATTTAAGGCCTGTTTATGCCTTAATGAAACCTGTAAAGTGATTTGCAATATTAGTTAAAGTTGGTCTATATGTTGCATGTGTTACAACAAAGGCAGTTTGTCCAAGCTGTTCAAACACCATTCAGTAAGTTTGACAATTAGCTCAAACTTTGAAAATTGTTCAAACACCATTATGAATTGCAGAAAAATGAACTTCCAAGATCTTTTCTGGAAAAATGAGTGAATTCTGATAAAACTTTGAGAATTATATCCGAAAATGATAACTTGTGAAAAAACAGATTTGAATTGACTTTTTGACTTTTAAATTTCAGCTTTTCTGCAGAAAAATGCCCGTAACTTTTTTTTGAAGTGGATTTGGGCCTCGAAAATTTACCTGCTGGTTCAAGTAATTGTAGGTCTCTGTTCAAGCTTCGATTTGACGTATGGTAGGCCTTCTAACGATGTTCCAGTCAAAAGTTATGGCCAATTTAAGCAGCTAAGGTCAAACAGTCAAAAGTATGATGAAACTCGAATGAATAAGTATCAAACTCGAACAATGAAGGCTCAAACTCGAATAAAGAATCACCAATATCGAATGAAGAAGTATAAAACTCGAATGATTGAGAATGAAACTCGAATGAACTTGTAGTCCAACTCGAATTACTCTATATGAAACTCGATTGATGAACAATGCAACTCGGATGACTCTCTTTGAAACTCGATCAATAAAGCATGAAACTCGATCAATAAAGCTTGAAACTCGGTCAAAGCTTTATAAAACTCGATCACTTCTTTGTAAAACTCGAATAACACTATGAATTCAGTGTTGCCCGAGTTTATAAAAATCAAGTTCAAAAACACAATTTTTCAACAAAAATTCACCAAATGACCTCAAATTATGATCGAGTGTGCGTTTTTCACACAGAAACAACTTTTGTTAAACAACTTTGTCTAATTTCAGATTAAAAATCCAAAAATAAACAAAAAACGTGAAGAACACAAAAGTTTTCCAAAAACAGTAAATTTCAAATTACTTTCCGTGTATTTGGAATTAGAATCTGAAACTTATATCAATTAATTCGAATTTAAAAACGTCACCTTCGATCCAATTATTACTTCTTTTCATCCACAGAATCAAAAGCCAAAAGAAATTTTCTAAAATCTCAAAATTTTGATGAAACAGTGCTGTGGAGAATTCAATTTTTAGATTTAAATTCACTCAGATTTTTCCATATTAGGCTCTCATACCAATTCTGAATTCAGATTTCATGCAATTCATATCAACATTAACAATCATAAACATATGAACAATTAACATCAATCACAATATATTGAATGATTAAAGAGAGAATATTACATTGGAGGTTTCGGTGACTTGCACAACACTTCTATTCTCTCTATATCCGTGTACTGCTTTTGTGATCTATATATTATTCTGTCAACTGAACTATATATATATATATATATATATATATATATATATATATATATATACACCCAATTTACAACTATTGTGTATTTAGAATAAAGTCCCTAAACTATTACAAAATATTATTTTCAACTCTATTTATAAGTGTACCCAACAGATAGGGGCGACTATTTAAGTGTAACATGACAACATGAAACTCAATTCATTTTCTATAAGATGTCACAGAATTATAATGAACACACTATGTTATATTTGTATTATTTTTTGGATACTTATTACAACAATATTTGCATTATTTATTTATGTGATAAATAAAAGAATAATAATAAATAATTATGATCTTATATATGATTTAAATTTATGAAAATCAGATGACGTTCAAAGAAGTTCATAATTTATATTTGTATCCAAATTTTGTTAGAGATAGAATAATTGGATTATTAAATCATATATAATTATTCATAAAATAAACGGATGCAACTTTTTAATATTACCATTTTATTTATCAAATAAATAAAGAACTAATTATCCATGATTAGATCATAATTATTTATAATATTATTCATTTATTTATCAAATAAATAAATAACAGAAATATTGTTGAACTAAGTATCCAAAAAATAATACAAATGTAGCATAATGTGTTCATTATATTTCTATGACATCTTATACAAAATGATTTGAGTTTCACGTTGTCATGTTACATTTAGATGGTCGACCCTATCATACCTATAAAACACGCCTATGCATGAAAAAATGACACATCAAAATAATCCTCAATTTTTAATGTCTCTAAAAAACATATTTTTTAATCCTTTTATAGGCCCACATTGCATTTGATTTATTTTTAACAAAATTTAAACAAAAAAAATGTATTATGAACTTATTTGATTGTATTTCGATTTTCATAAATTTAGTTTTTTTTAAAGTAATGATTAGTTAAAAATAACAAAATTTTAATTTGATAAGTTTTTATTATTGGTAAAAAGTTAAAAGTCGTTGCTATTATTGGTAAAAATATAAAACATTGTTGCTATTATTAATAAAAAAAAATAAAAGTTGTTGGTATTAATTGATGGTAAAATGCTATAGTAGGTTTCCAGGTCAAAAGTTGGTATAATCGATAAAAACCACAAAAGTTGTTGCTATTAATGATAAAAAATAAATAATGTAGGTATAAACGGTAAAACTACAAAAGTTGTTGCTATTTTTGGCATATAACCCTATTAAAAACATTGGTTTAATCTGAAATCTTGAAAAAAATCGAATTTTTGGCCGTTTCTCGAACTTGCGGCGCTCGAACTTAAGGGGGTATTAGGGTTTGTAGGTCCCGAGAGGTTCCCAAAGTATATAGCTTTAATTGTTAATTACAAACAAGCTTGAATGTGGAATGGTTCAAGCTGAGATGACAGATACAACAATATGTTCACTAGTCTAAAACAGACTCAAACTAGCTTACAATGAATACACTCACTAAGAAGCACTCACTACGTTTACAAGACTTAGAGGGACAGCTTATGTAGAACAGCTTAGACACAAAGAAACTGTATTACACAGGCAGGCTTGCATGCATGAAAAACACACTTGCACGTTCACTCTTGGCTTCAGCACTTAGCTTTTTTTGCCTTATCCTTTCTGACCTTAGAAGCTTCCTTTTATAGTCACTCAGAGGATCTAAGAGAAACTTCTTCATTGGACGGAATGAAAAAGGAGAAGTCTTGTTTGAAAAGACAACATAACTTTTCTGCACTTTTCTGAAAAGCAGACTTGACTTCACATGTGCAGAACTTTTGTCTTTTCACTTTGTCTACTGTTGCATTGCCTTTAACCAAATAAGGAATGTCAACTTTGCGTCTTTCTTCCTTGTAAAGGCCTATTTTGATATAAGAAAAAGGTCTGTCACCCTTTTTCAAATAACCTTTTATCTTCATGTAACAGAACAGCTTGGGCAGGCTGAGCAGTTCTGATTTCCACTTTGTCTTCGACTTTGTAAACTGATCTTGTAGCCAAAATCAATACATGAGGACTTGGAAACACATTCCATAAAGTGTTTAGCCTGTTCACAAAGAACAGGTTCTGTTCACAAAGAACAGAACACTTGTAAGCTGCCCAAGCTGTTCACCAGTGTAGAGCAGCGTAGACAGTTTATGTCCAGCCTGTTCAGCAGACAGAACAGCTTGGACAAACTGTCTTAGTTGCAACATATGCAACATATAGAACATCTTTGGACAGATATTGCAAATCACTTTTTAGGTATTATTAAGGCATAAACAGGCCTTAACTTTTACCCATCAAGTACATCAACAGGTTTGATTAATAATCTCCCCCTCAGATGCATAACAGGTTTGACTGAGGCCTTTTTGTGCCTAACAATCTCCCCCTATTTGCAATAACCAGTCTAAGCTGATCTTGTCAAGAATCACTATATATTTTTACAATGCATTTGTTGAAATAGAATTACAACATTAACTTAATGTAAAAGATCAGTTTATATATACACTGATTTTTTATTACATTAGAACAACACATGTTCTTACAAAAGTACAACTAATGTACTGATGTATATTACAACTAATGTAAAGGAAATTACAACATATGTAAAATAGAGTACAACTAATGTACAATGGACTGTTTTTGTTGGGAGCAGAAAATGGTAAGCCTGTCCAACTGATGGACAGCTTCCATTCTTCACCTGCCCAGATGGCAGATGGACTTCATCACACTGGAGAGGGATCTTCAAACATCTTCTCCAATTGCTCTCTAGTATCCTCAAGTTCTTGAATTTCACTTCTTATAAACATGAACTTGGGATCATCAAGTTCACCTCTTTCAAAGAAGCCTATGTGCTGATCCCAGACGGCTGCTCTCCACTTACTAGATTGCCTGAATGAAACTGCAAGTCTGAAGGCCACAAGTTGTCTTAGATCAACATTGTATAGATCTGAAGCTCTTTGAAAGAATTTCTTCTGAGTTAAGGGATCTACAAAAAATGCCACCAGCTCAGGCTCTTCAATGATCTTGCCATCTTCAAACTCTATTCCACTAGGCAGGCTGTGATCAGCTCCTTTCATTTCAATGGCATAATCGCCTTGTTCAATCAGTGTAAGGAGTAGTTCCATTTCAGTGTCTTTCCTTGTCCTCCTGGCCTTAATTTTTGGATGTGTCACCAAGACACCTTCACTTGCTTCTTTGGAGATCAGGCCAAGGTTCTTTACTCTCTCCATCAGTTTCTTGACATATGCCCTGATTGTCTTAGCCGTTTCTGACTTTGACTCACTCAGAGCAACTTCCAGTTCAATCAATTCTCTGTACCCCATCTGTGCTACGTCAGTGTAGTCATATGTTTCCAATTCAGGGCCTGTTGCACCCATCCTTGTTATTTTTAACTTCCACGGACTGCCTTTCTTGATATAGGGACAGCTTTGACAATTGCTTCCTTGGCAAGCCTTCTTTCAGCAACATCTTGAAATTTTTTCTTTGCAGGTTGTCAAAATGGTACTGAACTCTTGCATGAGGCACTGTAGGCTTGGTCACTGAGACCAGAGTACCTTTTTCTTTCTCTGCTTCCTTCTCCCGTTAGCAGCTTCCAATATTTTCTTTTGCACTTCCAGAGTAGATATTTTAACTTTCTTTGCTTCTTGAAGTGCAAATGATTTGGCAGCTTTGGCAGATTCTTCTTCTTTTCTAAGAACTTCCAGGTCTTGAAGCTGTTCTTCTCTAAACTCAAAGTACTTGTGCATACGAAGACCCATGTCTTTGGCCCTGGCTTTGTGAAATTGGATTTCTGCTTGTTTCTGCTGTATGAGATCATCTTCTGCTATTTCTTTTCCTTTAGCTGCTGTAGTGGTAGCAGCTTCAGGACTTTCCTCCTCTTCTTCTTGTTCCTCTAAGATCAGATGCCTCCTTCTGCTGCTTGGCCTGTCCTCAGGAATAGTTTCCTCCCCCTTAGACTGAGCAGGGATTGGAGATTCAACCTGAGTAGGCTTAGCAGCATGAGAAGCACCCTCTACTGTACCTGTTTCAGAGATTTCTGCTGATTGACCAGTTTGTGCTGCAGGCACTGGTTTCTCCTTAGGAGAGGAGGTTTTCTCCCCCTTAGACTTAGTCTTAGAGGCAGACGACTTCTCCCCCTTTGAAGGAGATGGACCAGCACCTTCAACACCCGGTCTGCCTGAAGACACAAAGTCAGCAGGTTTGCCAGCAGTTTTGGCAGCAGGCCTGGGGCCAACAAGGCTAGTCACTAAGAAAGCCAAATTGTCCTTTACCTCTGCAAGCTGGGAAAGACAGGTTTGAAGAGAAGAGGAGTGTGTATCAGCAAGGGAGGTCAGCTTAAGAATGGTTTCCCTATCAGACTCGGTGAACAGCAAACTTTGAAGCTGTGCAAGATGTAATTCGAGAGAATCTTGCACATCAGCAAGGTTTGATGACATAGAATTAGATAGGGAGCCAATTAGTGTGGTCAAGCTGGCCAGAGTGGCAGGAAGAGTTGAATTGCAAGAGGTGAGGAGAGATGACAGCTGTTGGGAAATAACTGTCATTGAGGACACAGAGTCCTGTTGTAGGGAGAGAATGGAGGAGAGGGAGTTGGACACAGTTTGCAGCTGTGCAGTAAGTGCTATCAGCTGTGAAGAATGATCTGTTTGTGGAGTAGCAGAGAAGGAGTCTTTGAACGAATCAAAGAACCCCTGAAGCTGTTCAGACACAGAGTCTGAAATAAGAGAGGGTAGAGAGGTCATGGTAGTTTCCAAAGAACCAACTTTGTTGGTCAGCAGGGAAAGTTGATCCTTCAAAGGCAGGTCTTTGGGAGATGGAGGTGTATGGGTTGACTGTTTAGATTGGGTAGATGGAGAAGATGATGATGAGGCTGAAGTATGTGGATGTGATGGAGAGGGAAGAGGAGCATTTGAGAGAAGCTCCATAGCCTGGGCAAAAGTAAGATGGCCCAGCTTGGAGGGGTCAAGGGGTCCCTCAGCAGCGGCTGTAGCTGCTTCATCAGGAGAAGGGGTTGATGTTGGGGGCCTTTCAGATGCTGCTTGTGTTGCAACATCCTCATGAAGACCAGTGGTGGTTCCCTCTGCAGTGCCTTGGTGTAAAAGCACCTCATCATTGGGAGATGGGATATGCGTTTCGACATCAGCAGTGGTGAAACCTGCTGATGGAGTTTGCATGGAGGGAACAGCCTAAACAGAGGGATGGTGTGATCCCTGAGGTTCATCAGCTTGGGTTGTTGGTCCCTCAGCAGCTGTTTGGTGTAGAACAGCTGTATCATGGGGAGCAGAAGTTTGAGGCTGAGTTGTGGATTGGTCTATACCAGCAGCGTGGGCACCTCGTGCAGACTCAGGGTGTGAGGAGATTTTAGTGGGGGACAGTGTGGACTCAGTATGGAGTGGAGAGGACTCCTGTCTTTCAATATCCTCAGCCTGTTGGGAGGCTGGGATAGTTGATGTGGCTATCTCCGTTTGTACAACTGGTTCCTGTTGGGAGGAACCAGAGGGTCTAAGCTGACTCTGGGTAGACTTAGATTGGAGTGAAGCATGCTCCAATGGGGCTGAACCTTCTCCCAATATAGGAGAGGCAGCAGGGGTGGCTTCTCTTACAACTGAACCCGGTTGAGAGGGAACAAAGGAGGTGGTTGTTTTGGCTATTTTCTTTTTGGAGATTGATTTTCTTTGGTAGTGGATGGATGAAGTAGGTGATTGGGGAGAGGTGATGAGGGGTTCAGACTGGACAAGTTTTGAGACTGGGTCAGAAACAGGTGGGTTGGCCTGTTCCATAGTCTCAGGTGCCACTGAGGCACCAGCCACAGAGGCTTGAGGTTCAACAAATGAACCAGGGTGAGGAGTCTGCTCCCCCTCAGCCACAGAGGCTAAAGGTTCAGACTCAGTCTGAGTTGTTTTGGCCTTCTTTTTCACAGGCCCAGCTTCAGCGGTTGCCAGGGTCCTCTTAACAAGTTTGGACCTGGCTTTGGATTTTCTTGTGGGAGCAGCAGCTTCTGGATCCACCCTCACAGCAAAGGGTCCTTCCACCAGACCTAACAACCTCCTCATTGGTGTGGACAGAGGAGGCTCATTGGGTAGAACAGGGGTATAGAAAACTCTATTCCCGATGACAGGGAATGCAACAGACTTAAGTAAAGGCTGAGAGTTGTATAGATGCTCACCACAAACATGTCTGAAAATGAGGCTCTGAAACCTGGGATAACGGACAGCAGCTGGTCTTGGCTCTTGCTGCACCAGGTTCCTCAGGTTCAGAAAGATCCACTTAGCCATATCAATGGTAGTCTCATCCACTAGCTGTAGGACTATTGGGACTTCATCTCTGCTCAGTTGGTCAAATGAACCAACTTTGCTGCTGAAGCTCATCATCACAGAAGCAAACAGGAAGCTGTAGGTAGGAGACAAATCCTTCCTGTACAACGTTGCTCCAATTTTGGGTTCTGCTACACCATAGAAGCGTAGCAAATTTCCCATTTGCTCGTTCTCAGGCTGGGGCATATCATATGACTCAGCAACAGGCAGATGAAGAACCTCCCTCAGAAGATCAGTAGTAATCTCAATGGTCTGAGTCCCATTGAGAATAGTCCCCTTGATGACTTTGGTGTTGGGGTTGTAGGCACAGGTGTACCAGAACTCGTACACCATCTCCTGGTACAGGACACCAGGAGTTGCAGTCATCGCATAGTTCAACGGATGAACTTGCAGAAACTCCACCATTTGATCGTAACCTTTCCCCACATAGTTTTTCGGGATAGTAAGGTTTGCAATGTAGTTTGTGGGTTTGATGATCAGCCTTTTGGTGACTGATGAGTGTTTGACTACATCATCACCAACGAACACTGGAAGAAAGGGATTAGGTCTGTGAGCCATTTGGGAAGTGTTGAGGTTTGGAGAAGCAAAAGACACTTAGTCGATTTTTAGGGTTCTTGAGGATTTCTGGAAATGATGAGGAAGACGAAGATGAAACAGTAGTTGGGTATTTATAGGATTTGAATGTGAGTGTGTATGAGAGAGAAAGTTTTTGGCGGTTTGATTTGAAAAAGTCGTTAACGGAAAACGGAACGGTTGTCCATGTCAGACCACTTGAGTTCCTTTTAATCACTAACACACGTAACCCACATTATCCGCAGTAATTAAGTTAAATAAAACATTAATTAAGTAACTTAAGTTTGAAGAAAGGTAATTAAAATTGTTGGTCTAAGCTGTTGGTCAAACCTGTGATGAGCAAGGTCATCACAAGCTGTTCAATCTTCAAGCTGTTCATTTTTCAAACTGTGCCTTCAGCCTGCTCTCTTTTGTAAGAGCAGGATGTGTTCAATAGTTGAACAGGTTACAAGACAATGGCTTGTGAGACAGTGTGAAGGAGTGAACAGGGTGAAGATTGGACCATCAGAGCAGGCTGGACTAGTAAACTATGATTGTTCAGCCTGATGTGTGCTCAAGCTGTTCAAGTTTTTCAGACAAATGGCTAAGTACAGAACATGTATAACCTGTTCTGCCTAAGCTGTTCTAAGAAACTTGAGCAGTGTGAAACACACAAAGTCTTAGACCTTTGAGAAACACTTAGTCACTCTTGTTTAACATGCCTAGCTTGCTGACAAGGTAATTAAACCTTGTTTCATCCAGAGGTTTGGTGAAAATCTCTGCAAGCTGTTCATTTGTGGAAATAAAACTTACCTCCACATCACCTTTCTGAATGTGATCCCTGATAAAGTGATGTCTGACTTCAATATGCATTGTTCTAGAATGAAATACTGGATTGTTGGAAATGGCTATGGCACTTGTGTTATCACACAGAATAGGAATTTTCCTATACACAAGTCCATAATATTCAAGCTGATGCTTCATCCACAGAATCTGCCCACAGCAGCTTCCAGCAACAATGTACTCAGCTTCAGCAGTAGAAGTAGACACAGAGTTCTGCTTCTTGCTACACCAACTTATCAACTTACCACCAAGGAGTTGACATCCACCTGTTGTGATTTTCCTGTCTAGCCTGCAGCCTGCAAAATCAGAATCTGAATAACCTGTTAGTTCAAGGCTGGAGTCTTTGGGATACCAAAGACCCAAACCTGGTGTACCCTTCAGGTATCTGAAGATTCTTTTAGCAGCAGCTAGATGAGATTCCTTTGGATCAGCTTGGAACCTAGCACACAGACAGGTAGCAAACATAATATCAGGTCTACTAGCAGATTAGTATAGCAAGCTCCCAATCATGTCTCTGTAAGCTGTTACTGAAACAGCTTTGCCACTGGCATCGGCATCCAATTTTACATTGGTTGCCATTGGGGTTTTAATAGGAGAACTTTGATCAAATTTGAACTTTTTCAAAAGATCTAAAGTGTACTTTCTTTGATTTACAAAAATTCCAGTTGAGGTTTGTTTAACCTGTAATCCTAAAAAGAAAGTGAGTTCTCCCATCATACTCATTTCATATTTAGATTTCATGAGTACTGAAAAATTCTTGCATAGCTGCTCATTAGTAGAACCAAATATTATGTCATCCACATAAATTTGAACAAGCATAATATCAGATTTCACCTTCTTTATTAACAGTGTAGTATCCACTTTACCTCTGGAATACCCATTGCTCATAAGAAAATCAGTAAGAGTGTCATACCAGGCTCTAGGTGCTTGTTTGAGACCATAGAGAGCTTTGTCCAACTTATAGACAAAACCTGGATGTTGTTCATTTTCAAAACCTGTAGGCTGCTTGACATAAACTTCTTCTTGCAGCTTCCCATTCAAAAATGCACTCTTCACAATCATTTGAAATACCTTAATGCTTTTATGAGCAGCGTAGGCTAGATACAAACGAATTGCTTCTAGCCTGGCCACAGGAGCAAATGTTTCATCATAATCAATTCCTTCCTCCTGTCTGTAGCCCTGAGCAACCAGTCTTGCCTTATTTCTAATGACATGACCTTGCTCATCCATCTTATTCCTGAAAACCCATTTAGTGCCAATTATGGTTTTACCTTTAGGAGCAGGGACCAGTTTCCATACATTGTTTCTCTCAAACTGATTGAGTTCTTCTTGCATGGCAGTGATCCAATTGGCATCTTTTAGTGCTTCATCCACCTTCTTTGGCTCCATCAGTGAAACAAAACTAGAGAACATACAAAGGTTCCCTAAGCTGTCCCACCGTGTTTGTACCCCTTTGTTGATGTCACCAATTATTTGATCATTGGGGTGACACCTGATCCACTTAGGATCGTTTTTCAATGATGATTCACCAGAGTTGTTAACATCTTCAGCAGGTCCTGTTGAACAGCTCTCAAGATTTTCAGACACACTGTTGTCTTGAGCCTGTTCACTTGTTGAACATGTCTGACCACTGTTGAACATATCAGCAGTAGAACTGGGAAAATCAGCATTGATAGGTTCAGGACATGCATTTGTAATTAAGTCAGTACACTTATTCACACAGGGTGTATTGTCATAATCATCATCATGCCCATCATGATTAACAGGTTCCACACTGGGTGTAGTGGAAGCTTTTGAGTCCTCTTCACTGTTTGAATGCGTCAGATCATCAAAGTTAAGTTCCTGAAACTGATTCAAGAACAGCTTTGGTGGAAGCATTCTTGGACTCTTCAAAGGTGACATTGATAGATTCATCTATCACCTTTCTTTTGTTGTTGTACACTCTGTAGGCTTTAGAGATAGCAGAGTAGCCAACAAACACACCTTCATCAGCTTTTGTTTCAAACTTTGACAGTTGATCCCTTTGATTCAGAATGAAACAGGGACACCCAAACACATGGAAGTAACTGACATTTGGCTTCCTCCCTTTGAGCAGCTCATAGGGAGTCTTGTTGAACCTTTTCACCACTAAGGATCTGTTTTGGGTGAAGCAAGCAGTGTTAACAGCTTCAGCCCAGAATGATGAAGGTAAACCTGATGCACACAGCATGGTTCTAGCAGCTTCAATGAGAGTTCGGTTTCTCCGTTCAGCCACTCCATTTTGTTGTGGAGTTATTACAGCTGAAAAGTTTTGAGTGATTCCTTTCTCTTCACAGAAGTCCTCAAGGGTACTGTTTCTGAATTCAGTACCATGATCACTTCTAAGCTGCTTCACTTGGGCAGAGTTCAGCATCTCCATCTTTTTCACAAATCCAATAATTTCTCTAGCAGCCTCTCCTTTGTTCTTCAGAAAGATCACCCATGTGTACCTGGAGAACTCATCAACCATTACCAGAGTGTATCTTCTTCCTCCTAGACTTGGGACATTTACAGGTCCAAACAAGTCCATGTGGATTAAGAAGAGTGGAGTATCAATAGAGAAATTATGTTTGGATTTAAAAGATGTTTTCCTCTGCTTGCCTTTCTCACAAGCTGTGCAGAGTTTATCTTTGAAAAAGGTCATAGAAGGCAAACCTGTCACCAACTCTTTCTTACAGAGTTTATTGATGTTCTTGAAGTTCAGATATGACAACCTTTTGTGCCATAACCAGTTTAAGTCTGCATTTGTTCTTGTGAGAAAGCAGGTTTCAGTTGTGGGATCAGCAGATTGCATGTCCACAACATATACACCTTTCTTTCGTCGAGCACATAGCACAACTTTGCCTTGGGGATCCAATATGTAACCCAGGTGCTCATCAAAGTTAACCTTGTAGCCAGCATCACACAGTTGGCTTACGCTAACAAGGTTATGTTTTAGCCCAACCACATTGGCTACTCTTTTGAACAATGCAGCACCAGCTTTAAGAGTTCCATATCCCTCAGTGGATCCCTGTACATTGTCACCAAATGTGACTTTTGGCCCTTTTTCAGGCCTGAGATCACTCAGCAATTCTTTACAACCTGTCATGTGCCCTGAGCAGCCACTGTCCAAGTACCAAACCTGGGAAGGTTGTTTTTCCTGCAGAGTGATAAGAGAAATATTAGTTATTTTTAGGGGAACTCATCACAGAGATGAGTTCTCCTACTTCATCAACATGTGTTGATGGACTTATAATTTCCACACTAATATTCCCTATTTAAATGGTATCAGCTTGAATACCACTTTCATTGACTGAGATGTTTCCAATACTGCTTGTAACAGCTGTGAGAGAACAATCAAAGTCAACAGGCCTCATGTCCTCAGATTCAGGACAGTCCTTGGCTAGATGTGTCTTCTTCCCACGTTTATAACATTTTCTCTTTTTAGAATTTTTGTAAGAAGAACTTTCAGAAACACATTCTGAGTTATTTTTGTTGATTCTGTTAGCAGGTGTAGCAAATTTATTACTATTTGATGAATCAACATCTTGAGTGGAGGGTTCAATAGCCACAGCTTTGTTTGTCTCTTCTTTCATCTTTTTAGGAGGACAAATGTCAAAGACAGGAAGCTTAATTGGCTTTTGAACTTCCACAGGTTTGGGGAACTTATTCCCAAGGTTCTCAGGCTGAGCAATGGCTTTGCCTTTGCCCCTACTGAGATGTGATTTATGCTGCCTATCAGCATAATCATAATTTCTGGTTTTGAAAAACTTATTCTCATTTAAAACCAGTTTACCACTATGATTAGAAAACTTATTAGAAATCACAGCAGGTTTGCTTTCAACATGAGACTTGCCCTTGTTGAAAACATGCTGCTTAACTTTTGAAAACTTATTTTCAAAATGTTTAGCATCAAAAGGATTATCATGCCTTTTACCAACAGCTTTGGACCCAGAATCTGTTCTGTCAACAGGTTTAGTATCCACAGCTGCAGTTTGGACATGTTTTCCTTTCTTTTGCTTGTGTGGATCAGCAAAGCACTTAGCAAGCTGGTTTGATGGAAAACATACTCCCACACCAACTTTTGAGCTAGGTTCACACGAGCTGTCAATATTTTGAGGCCTGACAAACCTGTTTGTTGAGATTAGTTTACCATTCACTTTTTGAACAAAAGTGTTTGGAAGCTCACCAAGAGTGGATAAATCTTCTTTCAGATTATTTATCTGAACAATGGAAGCTGCTGTGTCAAGATCCCCTCCAAGATAGGCTTGAATTTGTGCAGGGATTTGTTGACTTATACAATGGCTGACTTTTTGTGCAGATTGGCACCAAGAGTTAACTATCTTTTGAAGCTTAGCATGCTTTATATCTGTTTCTCTCTTTTCTTCCAGTAAAATAGAGTTGATGTGTTTTAATTCATCAAGCTCAGTTTCCAACTTATGAAAATTGTCCAGTTTACTGGAGTTTGTTTTAAGATCAGTTTTAAGCTTAGAGATTTCAGATAATAAAGCATCATGCTTCTCAACAGCAGCTTTCAAATCAACTAGCATATATTCAAACATTTTAATCTTTTCTTCAGAACTGTAAGCCATAAAATTTTGTACCTTATACATCATTGTAGGATTCCAGTTCTCCAAGCTGCTGAAAGCTTCAGCTTCAGCCAGATCCTGTTTGAAACTGCTTGTTGATGGGACATCAGTGTTGGCCATCAGACATTGATTGTCTTCTTCATCAGATGATGAATCAGATTCCTCCCAGTCACAAGTCTCTGCCATGAGTCCCTTTTGGCGGTTGGAACCCACTGAGTTTTCCAACTTCCTCAGCTTAGCCATGGCCATAAGGTACTTAACCATATAACCATCATCCTTGTTTGTCTTGTATGGTTTGGATGACTGACCAACAGCTTTTGACACACAGTCAGCAGCTATATGGCCAGTTTTGCCACATTTGAAACACTCAGCCTTGGATTTATCAAATGCCTTCTTTTTGCCAGCACCTGAACTTCCTTGCAGCATGTTTCTTCCAAACCTTTTCTTGTTGAACCTTTTGACAAGCATAGCTATCATTTGCTCATCATCCTGTTCACCAAGATCTGCATTATCTTCCTCATCAGACACCTCCTCCTTATCATCATCCTGTTGATCAGGTTGAGTGAACACATCACTCACCTGACTCACAGGCTGTCTCACATTAGCCACAAAGGCTGCACCTCTTTTAGACATCTCCAAGGCATTTCTCTTCTGTTGCCTTGACTGTTCATCATTTAGTAAAGATCCATACAAGTTGACAAGATCCATACTTCTGATTGTACCTGAATTTCTTAAAATTGTTGAAAAGTAATTCCATTCTTCAGGGAGGATGTCCAAAAACTTGTTCACCAGAGTAAGGTTGTCCTTAGTGATCCCAACAGCTTTGAGATCATTCACAAGAGCAGTAAACCTGGTGTAGGTTTCTGTGAGAGTTTCCTTTGGTTTTGCAAAGAAGAGTTCATACTGTCTAACAAGATTGTTAATCCTGTTATCCAGTGTGATTGTGGGTCCATCATAGACGGTACACAAAGTATCCCACATCTCCTTGATAGTCTTCATCTTCTCAACCTGTTTGAACACATCATCAGGTAGAGAGATGACCAGATTGTTTCTGGCCTTTGCATCAAGAGCCACCAATCTTTTGTCTTCATCAGACCATTGAGCTTTTGCTTTCTTAAATGTTCTGATCTCAGGAGCAGCTCCTTCAACAGCAGGAGTTATTGTTGTAACAGAGGTTGGCACATAGGGACCCTCCATTACAATTTCTGGTAGTTGTACATCCAGATTCTCTAGGTAGAGCATCATTCTGCACTTCCAACCAGAAAAGTTCTGATGATTGAACTTTGGAGGTTTGCCCATTGAGCCATTGTCATAGTATGAGGAATTTGCAGCACTGTTGTCCATGGAAACTTGGGAGAATGAGAGATCTAGAATGACACACACTCTAAACTGCTCTGATACCAGTTGTAGGTCCCGAGAGGTTCCCAAAGTATATAGCTTTAAGCTGTAGAGGGGGGGTGAATACAGCAATTCAAAAAACTACACACTATTTTCTCAATGTTTGTATGTATTATCAACAAATTGTTAATTACAAACAAGCTTGAATGCGGAATGGTTCAAGCTGAGATGACAGATACAACAGTATGTTCACTAGTCTAAAACAGACTCAAACTAGCTTACAATGAATACACTCACTAAGAAGCACTCACTGTGTTTACAAGACTTAGAGGGACAGCTTATGTAGAACAGCTTAGACACAAAGAAACTGTATTACACAGGCAGGCTTGCATGCATGAAAAACACACTTGCACGTTCACTCTTGGCTTCAGCACTTAGCTTTTTTGGCTTGTCCTTTTTGACCTTAGAAGCTTCCTTTTATACTCACTCAGAGGATCTAAGAGAAACTTCTTCATTGGACGGAATGAAAAAGAAGAAGTCTTGTTTGAAAAAGACAACATAACTTTTCTGCACTTTTTTGAAAAGCAGACTTGACTTCACATGTGCAGAACTTTTGTCTTTTCACTTTGTCTACTGTTGCATTGCCTTTAACCAAATAAGGAATGTCAACTTTGCGTCTTTCTTCCTTGTAAAGGCCTATTTTGATATAAGAAAAAAGTCTGTCACCCTTTTTCAAATAACCTTTTGTCTTCATGTAACAGAACAGCTTGGGCAGGCTGAGCAGTTCTGATTTCCACTTTGTCTTCGACTTTGTAAACTGATCTTGTAGCCAAAAACAATACATGAGGACTTGGAAACACATTCCATAAAGTGTTTAGCCTGTTCACAAAGAACAGGTTCTGTTCACAAAGAACAGAACACTAGTAAGCGGCCCAAGCTGCTCACCAGTGTAGAGCAGCGTAGACAGTTTATGTCCAGCCTGTTCAGCAGACAGAACAACTTGGACAAACTGTCTTAGTTGCAACATATGCAACATATAGAACAGCTTTGGACAGATATTGCAAATTAGTTTTTAGGTATTAATAAGGCATAAACAGGCCTTAACTTTTACCCATCAAGTACATCAACAGGTTTGATTAATAATCTCCCCCTCAGATGCATAACAGGTTTGAATGAGGCCTTTTTGTGCCTAACAGTTTTTAACTTATGTTTGATTTTATGTTTGATCTTTATGTTTGAACTTCTTGTAATACGTTACATCAAGTTCAAACATACAATCAATAATAATTATCAAACATATATAAACATATATATCAAACACTTACTAAAACCACAATGTTGGATCACTTAGACTGCTATCGTCACACAGGGTGTACCAACACAATTGTGTGATAAAGGATTGGAAGTCAAATTCAAAGCCAATCGGTGCAGCATCAGATCCGGAGAAGGTAAAGAAATACTGGCAGGAAACAGGAAAACCAATTTGTACTCCATTGACTTAGCCTCTATTAATCTGAAGAAAGATGTCTGCTTACTGTCAAAAGCTACATCTAAAACAGCATGGCTATGGCATCGTCGCCTTTCACATCTGAACTTCAATGAATTAACCAACCTAGCAAAAGGAGGGTTAGTTAAAGGGCTGCCAACTCTCAAATTCCAAAAGGAGCAGTTATGTGCCGCATGTGAAAAAGGAAAGATGACAAGAGCTTCACACAAATCAAAATCCGAACACTCATCCACGAGAGCACTGGAATTACTACATATGGATTTGTGTGGACCAATGAGAGTACAAAGCATTAATAAGAAACGATACATATTGGTGAAGTTGATGACTATTCACGATACACATGGGTTTTCTTCCTAAGGTCCAAATCAGATGTAACCGAAATTATCATAGACCTCATCCGGAAAATACAAGTGAAGTTGCAACTCACAATTCAATCAATCTGCTCAGATAACGGAACAGAATTCAAGAACAAATCGCTTGAATCATTTTTGAATTCTGTAGGAATCACACATCAGTTTTCATCTGCTAGAACTCCACAACAGAACGGTGTCGTTGAACGAAGAAATCGGACACTAGTGGAATCAGCTAGGACGATGCTGGCGTATTCAAATCTACCATTATTCTTATGGGCCGAAGCAGTTGCAACAGCTTGTTTCTCACAAAATCGTTCAATCATTAATAAAATATTCGGAAAGACTCCTTATGAATTAATAAATAAATGAATACCTAATATTAAATTTTTCCATGTCTTTGGTTGCAGATGCTTTATTTCAATCATTAATAAAAGATTCGGAAAGACTCCTTATGAATTAATAAATAAACGAATACCTAATATTAAATTTTTCCATGTCTTTGGTTGAATTCTGTAGGAATCACAAATCAGTTTTCAGCTGCTAGAACTCCACAACAGAATGGTGTCGTTGAACGAAGAAATCGGACACTAGTGGAATCAGCTAGGACGATGCTGGCGTATTCATCTCTACCATTATTCTTATGGGCCAAAGCAGTTGCAACAGCTTGTTTCACACAAAATCGTTCAATCATTAATAAAAGATTCGGAAAGACTCCTTATGAATTAATAAATAAACGAATACCTAATATTAAATTTTTCCATGTCTTTGGTTGCAGATGCTTTATTCTAAACGACAAAGACAATCTTGGAAAGTTTAATCAAAAGGCAGATGAAGGTATTTTCATCGGATATTCAAAGGAGTCGGTCGCTTTCCGTGTCTATAACAAGTGAACCAAGACAGTCAATGAGAGCGTCAACGTCAAATTTGATGAAGGAGTGGTAATGGCTTCTTAACACACCAGTTCAGGACCCGAACCTAACACGCAGACTTCAATGGAGTCACCTGAACAGAATGCTGAAAATTCTGAATTACATAGGTTGTTTGAGAATTTTTATGAAGACTACTTTGAGAAGCCCGGTACTAAAGTTCTAAATTTGGTGCCTGACAGGATTACTGAAGATCCCGTCGTAGTCTCTCATCTTTTTCATCAACAAGTGTCAGAAGAAACTGGAGAAGCCTCAACAACAAATGTGCACTTGCCAACTGAAAGTGCACAACCCATTGAACCTCCAAATTCTTCTGAACTTAGCATCCGAACACTCAGAAGCTCCTAACTCAGATATCCTACCTACTACATCTGAAGTAACCCCCCGACCAACATACTTAGATCGTAATCCCATTCAAGACCACATAGAACCGTTTCCACATACTTTTAAGTGGACGAGAAATCACCCAATAGAAAACATTATTGGTGATCCATCCGCTTCAGTCCAAACCAAAAGAGCCACCTTAAACGAGTGCCTATTTTCAAATTTTCTAAGCAAAATAGAGCCTAAGAATGTGAAAGAAGCACTTCTGGACGCTGATTGGATGTTGCGATGCAAGAAGAACTGAATCAGTTCGAACGGTTAAAGTTCTGGAGACTTGTTGAGCGCCCTAAAGACAAATCCATCATAGGCACGAAGTGGATCTTTTAAAACAAGAAGGACGAACATGGAGTAATCATTCGCAATAAAGCTCGCCTCGTTAAGGATACAGTCAACAAGAAGGAATTGACTACGATGGAACATTTGCACCAGTTGCACGAATCGAAGCGATTAGAATGTTTTTAGCTTTTGCCGCTCACAAAAACTTTACTGTTTATCAGATGGATGTTAAAACTGCGTTTTTAAACGGGGAACTAACCGATGAAGTATATACATATCAGTCCGAAGGTTTTTCTGATCCTTCGAAACCTGATCATGTATATATTTTAGATAAGTCCCTGTATGGCCTTAAACAAGCACCGCGTGCTTGGTATGATGCACTTTCAATATCTGTTAAAATGTGGATTCAACAAAGGTGCAGTTGACACAACCCTGTTTATAAAATGTCAGGGGCCGGATATCATAGTAATACAAATATATGTAGATGACATAATATTTGGGTCTACAAATCAGGAATTTTGTAAGAAATTCGCATTTTTAATGTCCCAAAAGTTCGAAATGAGCATGATGGGAGAAATAAATTTTTTCTTAGGATTACAAGTTAAACAACTGGCTGATGGTAATTTTATCAATCAGTCAAAATATATACACAACATGTTAAAGAAATTTAACATGATTAACAGTACTCCTATGAAAACTCCCATGGCTCCGGATTCAAAGTCAAAACTCGATGAGGACATTTCGGGGAAACCTGTAGATGTGATTCACTATCGAGGTATAATTGGGTCATTAATGTATTTAACAGCAAGTAGACCGGATATTATGTTTGCTACATGTGTGTGTGCAAGATGTCAGGCGAATCCTAAAGAATCACATTTAACAGCTGCGAAAAGAATTTTAAGATATCTCAAGGGAACTCCAAACCTTGGTTTGTGGTATCCCAGAGAATCTTCATTTAATCTAACTGCTTTTTTTGACGCTGATCACGCAGGTGATAAGATGGACATAAAAAGTACGTCTGGAGCAGTGCAGTTCTTAGGTGACAAACCCGTATGCTGGTCATCCAAGAAACAACATTGCGTCTCATTGTCTACAGCTGAAGCAGAATACGTACGTTGCTGTATCTTCATGCTGTTCTCAGGTGTTGTGGATGAAAATCCAACTACGCGATTACGGGTTTACACCAAAGAAAATACCTATCTACTGTGATTCTCAGAGCACAATAGCTATTGCATCAAATCCGGTGCAACATTCAAAAACAAAACAAATTGACATTCGGTACCATTATATAAAGGATCATGTTGAAAATGGAAATATAGAATTATATTTTGTGCCTACTGAATATCAACTAGCTGATTTGTTTACCAAAGCGTTAGATGAAAAAGGTTTAATTTTTTGGTATACAAATTGGGTATGTTGAATCATTAAGATTTAATAATTCAGTAGTTTCAATTTATAATTTTAAATTTACATTTTTTAATTGATTTTAATCTGATGTTAAATTCTTGAATCTTAAAAGTTCAATATTCTTTGGAATTTATAAAGATCTGTGTAACAACTGGCCTAAAAATAAGGTATGGAACTCAAAAATTAAACTAATATAAAACTCGAATAATGAAGTAATAAACTCGAATGAAGTTATATGAATCTCGAATCATATAATCAATAAACTCGAATGATATTACATGAGACTCGAATCGTGTAAGTGTAAACTCGAATGAAGTTATATGAAACTCGATTAAGTAAGTGATAAACTCGAATAATGAAGTAATAAACTCGAATGAAGTTATATGAATCTCGAATCATATAATCAATAAACTCGAATGATATTACATGAGACTCGAATCGTGTAAGTGTAAACTCGAATGAAGTTATATGAAACTCGATTAAGTAAGTGATAAACTCGAATAATGAAGTAATAAACTCGAATGAAGTTATATGAATCTCGAATCATATAATCAATAAACTCGAATGATATTACATGAAACTCGATTGATGAAGCAAGAAACTCGATTAAAGAAGCAAGAAACTCGGGCAATGTTGTATGAAACTCGACTATAGCTATATAAAACTCGAATGACAAAGGCACAAAACTCGATCAAAGTGTGATAAAACTCGGGCATAATGTTATAAAACTCGATTGACACTGCAACAAACTCGATTCACACTTGAATCGAGTTTACATTCTAGAAAAATTTTCTAAGTACGTATATATATATGCAGTAATAATAAATGCTGCCACCTCTTTTGCACGCCTTTTTGTACTTTTATTAATATAAAAATTGAAAAGCCATACTACTTATCACTCTAAAAAGTAAGTTGTCCTTTAAAGGACAACTAGCTTGTACTTTTGTATTATTATATTAATAAACTCCATGCAACATACACTCATTAAAATCGGCCACACTATTTTGTCCAACACTCAACCGATTACCTTTTTACTTTTCATCATTTCAATAAATATTAATTAGTTTATCATTATTTTTTTTATAACCCTTTTTCTTCTATAAATAGAAGACAAAACCCATTTCACAAAAACACACCAACATACATATTCTCTCAAAGAAAGAAAAATCGGCCAACCATATCGATTTCAAGTGTTCTTCCACTTTTGTAAGTTTTTATTATTTACTTTATTTTCCACCTTAAATATATTTACTAAAATTTACAACTCGGTTTTCATAATACTCGTAAAATCATCATGCCAAAAATTTTATATATATACTCTATTTTCATGCACATGCACATGCTCACAGATACATATATATTTATGAATATATGTATATATATATATGTATACATATATACGTGAGTATGCATGCATGCAGCAAATTATTTTTTAGAAATAAATATCCATAAATCGATATTCACGTATAAAATCCACAAAATTATTCATACATCACAAGTACATGAAAATAATTACGAAGTACTCAAACTCGTATTATGATAATATTGACCCGAACTCGTAAAAATATTAGGACAAGTCTCAACTATACAATCAAGTGTTCAACTCAGATCCAAAAACATCATCAAAAATCAACAAGGTGAGTCTTCATAGTCCCATTTTTCACATTATTATGCTTTGGGATGAAATACATACTTCGTTTTTATATGGACACAAAAACTTCTCGATTCTATTATGTATTACATATGTGATCTCCGCCCTTATATCATGAAATCGTTAGTTGCATTTGTTTGCAAGCGCGAATATATTGTGGATAGATCTATTGGGAGTCATGTCCCCCACTCGGGTTAGTGGTTTAGCTAACGGCGGGTGCATATATATTCAACTTACGGTATTACGTATGGGAATACTGCTCGGGGCAAACTCATTCTAATTAAGTTTCGGTGACATGATGGTTTATGTAATACATCTCATGGAATTTATGATTTTATAAATTCAACTCATCTGATATGTCCATACAACTGGTCTTTTCGCGTAAACCTATGAACTCACCAACAATTTTTGTTGACGTATTTTAGTATGTATTTTCAGGTAATTAAGGCAAGTGTGCCTTCGGATACACCAACTTTCAAGCTTCCGCATTTCATGGAGTCGCATGCATATTTCGAAACTAACGGAGATTTGACTGCATTATTTTTGGACGCATTAATTATGTATTAGAATCTCTGTATTACGCGAACTTCATTTCTTTCATTTTGTAAAACATTGTTACATTCTTAAATTTTAATGATGTATTATTTCGAAAACGTCCATATAGTGGTCGTTCGTTATAATTATGGTTACGCTTCCGCACTCGTCACGTCTCGCTGCCAACCAAGGTAGCAGGGTGTGACAGATTGGTATCAGAGCCATAGTTATAGTGAACTAGGTTGCATTAGTACCCTAGACTATAACTGCACATAAAATTTGCTGATTTTAAATGTTTTTGTAACTAACTAAAAGATTACAAATGAACCTTGTTAGCAGAAACTATGAACCATCCAGAAATTATCATTCTATCTGACTCAGAGGAGGAATACACTCCCGCAAGTCCCACGGCCACAGAAGTCTTCCCAGAAGAAGAGACCTCGGAGGAGGAGGATCCCTCGGAAGATCCGATGGAGGAATCCGAAGAAGAGCCGATGGAGGAAGAGGATCCTTCACCACCGACGGTCCCTGCTCGCGTCCCATACCACCCGGCCGAACCATCATATAAGCCGTATAGGCCTTACCCTAACGGCCCAAAGATGCTGTACACACCCCGGAAACGGGTAAACATACCAAGAAGGGAGTCTATTCCTGTCCCGACTCCCCAGCCCAATCCCCCGACACCACACCGACGGGTAGACGCCCGGCGATGGACCTGGATACCGGAGACCCTCCGCGAATGGAGGCAGAAGGAGGGAGTTCCCCCAAACTTCGAGATAGGAGGACCATCCTCCGCACCTGTCTCATCGCTCACCCAAGAGCCTGCCGATCAGACCATACCACTTTTGATCGCAAGGTCTACCAGGCATGACCACCAGATTCGGTCACTTAACCTGGATATCGGGGAGATGACCGCTCGTTTAGAGCGGGAGGAGTTGCAAAACTCCAACATATATTGGGCAAATCAGCACGCCCTTGCTATACAGTAGGACGGACTGAATGAGCTCCGGCAGCAACTAGCCGAGAGCCAAGCCCGGATCGAGGAGCTGACGCAGCGCCTCAGTGCAATGGAAAAGGGAGAGACCCCTGATCACTCCCACACCTAGTACTTTTCCATTTCCTTTGTATTAGTAGGAAAAATATCATGTAATAGCATAGGATAAAAATTTTCGGGTAATAACCCGCCCCTAATGTAAGAAAAATTTCGAATGATTAATGAAAATTCCCAAGATATTTATGAGATTGTGCTTAATGATTATAGTATTGTGCTGCATCTTTAAGATTCAACTCCTTACACTAAGATTTTGTTTAAACTTCAAGATAATGCCACCAAAACGAGCAATGAATGCAGCTGACATTGAAGAGCTTGTTGCGCCAAGGGTGGCTGCTGCCATAGCTACCTACGAGGCAAACCGGAATAGCACAGCCAATGGGGATGGTGGTGCCAGTCGCACCACGGGAGGAACTGAAACTCACACGAAAGGTTGTGGGATTAAAGGGTTTTTAAGTTGCAAACCCCGGTGTTTCAATGGAACCGAAGGAGCAGTTGGGTTGATCCGTTGGTTTGAAAAGTTAGAATCCGTATATCGTGTCAGCGGGTGTGCTGAAGGAGACAAGGTGAAATTTGCCACTCACACCTTGCAAGATAGCGCTCTCACATGGTGGAATTCCTACGTCCAGTCTGTAGGTATTGACGAAGCCTACCAGCTCACGTGGTCCACGTTAAAGCAGATGATGACAGACGAGTACTGTCCGAGAAACGAACTCCAGAAAATGGAATCGGAGTTCTGGAACCTATCAATGAGAGGAACGGACATTGCAGGATATACCAACCGGTTCCATGAACTAAGTATCCTATGTCCGCAAATGGTAACTCCGGAATACAAAAAGATTGAACGCTATATTTGGGGACTCGCTCCTCAAATACAAGGAAACGTTACAGCCTCCAACCCATCCACCATACAGGACGCCATCAGAATGGCCAACAACCTTATGGACCAGGTATCCCGGAGGAACGAAGCCAAAGCTGGGGAAAACAAGAGAAAGTGGGAAGAAAAGACCGGAAAGAACGCGGGTTCACAGTCCAAGAAGCCCGAGACCGTTAAAGCCTATGTAGCAGGAGTTGAGCCAAGGAGAGCCTATACCGGTACCAAGCCTTTTTGCACCAAATGCACCTTCCACCACAACCCTGGCCCCTGTCCAACCCAATGCGGAAAATGCAAAACGTTTGGGCCATATGGCAAAAGATTGTAGATCCGGAGCCCCGGGTGCCAGTGGTAGCAACCCGAGGGGCTGTTTCGAATGTGGCGCAACTGGACACATCAGGAATGAGTGTCCGAAATTGAGGAACGAAGGAGGAGCTCAGGGGAGAGCATTTGTGTTGGGAGCAGGAGACGCTCGTCAGGACCCCCACGTGGTATCGGGTACGTTTTTCCTAAACGATATTTACGCTTACGTACTCTTTGATACTGGGGCTGATAGGAGCTTTATATCTGATAAGTTTAGCCAGCAGTTGAATGTTACCACTCTTCCCTTAGACAACTCATATACAATAGAACTGGCGGATGGCAAAATAATAAAGGCAAGTAGTATCATTAAGGAATGCACACTAAAGCTAGCAGATCACTCCTTTAAGATAGACTTAATGCCTATAGAACTCGGAAGTTTTGATGTGGTGATTGGTATGGACTGGTTGTCACATAACCAGGCTGAGATTTTGTGTGGAAAGAAAGTGGTGCGAATACCACTCAGTAAGAAGAAAGTCCTCACGGTCCAAGGGGAAAAGAAGAACTGGCAATTGAATGTCATATCCGGCCTAAGAACATTGAAATGTCTTAGGAAGGGTTGTCATGCAGTGTTGGTCCAGATCGTAGAAAAAGAGTCGAAGGAAAAACGACTTGAAGATATTCCCGTAGTACGTGACTACCCGAAGGTATTCCCGGAAGACTTGCCTGGGCTTCCTCCAGCTAGGCAAGTAGAATTTCAAATCGATTTGGTGCCAGGAGCTGCACCGGTCGCAAGAGCCCCATATAGGCTCGCACCTTCTGAGATGCAAGAACTATCCAGTCAATTGCAAGAATTGATGGATAAAGGATTCATTCGACCAAGTTCCTCACCTTGGGGAGCTCCGGTTTTGTTCGTTAAAAAGAAAGACGGATCCTTCCGAATGTGCATAGACTACCGAGAGCTAAACAAGTTAACGGTAAAGAACCGCTACCCTCTCCCTAGGATTGATGACCTGTTCGACCAGCTACAGGGATCTAGCTTCTACTCAAAGATTGATCTGCGCTCCGGTTATCATCAAGTAAAAGTTCGGGAAGAAGATATCCCCAAGACGGCATTCAGAACTCGTTATGGACATTACGAATTCCAGGTAATGCCATTCGGTTTAACCAACGCACCAGCCGTATTTATGGACCTCATGAATCGGGTGTGTAAACCATATCTGGATAAATTTGTAATAGTGTTCATAGACGATATCCTAATCTATTCCAGAAGTAAAGAAGAGCATGAACAACATCTCAAGTTGATCTTGGAGTTGCTAGAGAAAGAGCAGCTATACGCCAAATTTTCAAAGTGTGAATTTTGGTTGCGAGAAGTAAAATTCCTTGGGCATGTGATCAACAGTCAGGGAATTCAGGTTGATCCATCAAAGATCGAGGCCATAAAGAACTGGGCAATCCCTAGAACCCCCACAGAAGTCCGCCAATTTCTAGGACTTGCCGGTTATTATAGGAGATTCATTGAGAACTTCTCGAAGATAGCAGGTTCCTTAACGGAGTTGACCCGTAAGGATGTGAAATACGTCTGGGGTGAAGAGCAGGAAAAGGCGTTTCAACTGCTTAAGCAGAAGTTGTGTAGTGCACCAATTCTGTCCCTACCCGAAGGGACTGAAAATTTTGTAGTCTATTGTGATGCCTCGCACAACGGATTAGGTTGTGTGATCATGCAAAAAGACAAGGTCATCGCTTATGCATCACGACAGCTCAAGATTCACGAGGTAAACTATACGACTCATGACCTGGAACTGGGAGCAGTGGTGTTTGCTCTCAAAATATGGAGGCACTATTTGTATGGAACCAAGTGCACGGTGTTCACGGACCATAAAAGCCTCCAGCATATTCTGGATCAGAAAGAGTTAAATATGAGGCAACGACGTTGGGTGGAACTTCTTAACGACTATGACTGCGAGATTCGCTACCATCCAGGAAAAGCAAATGTCGTAGCTGACGCCCTAAGCCGAAAGGAACGGACTAAGCCATTGAAAGTCCGAGCTTTGGTCATGACTATACAGTCAAACCTAAACTCTCAAGTCCGAGAGGCACAAGAAGAGGCAGTCAAGGAGGAAAATCTGCTGAATGAAGCATTAAGAGGCATGGATAAGCAGTTTGAAATTAAGTCAGATGGATGTCGATACTTCATGGGCAGAATTTGGTTACCGAAATTTGGAGGCGTAAGGAAACTGGTCATGGATGAAGGGCACAAAACAAGGTATGCTATTCATCCAGGGTCGGATAAGATGTATCACGATTTGAAGGGATCATACTGGTGGCCAAACATGAAGGCTGACATTGCTACTTATGTCAGCAAGTGCTTAACGTGCTTAAAAGTTAAGGCTGAGCATCAAAGGCCGTCAGGATTGCTAGTCTAGCCAGAGATACCCCAGTGGAAGTGGGAAAATATCACCATGGATTTTATCACTAAGTTGCCAAAGACTTCTGGAGGTTATGACACCATCTGGGTGATCGTGGATCGACTGACCAAGACCGCACACTTCCTGCCAATCAAGGAGACTGACAAGATGGATAAGTTAACACGAACCTATCTTAAGGAGGTCGTCTCAAGGCATGGGGTGCCAGTATCCATTATATCAGACCGAGACAGCCGATTTACGTCAAGGTTCTGGCAATCATTGCAAGAAGCTCTAGGAACGCGTCTAGACATGAGTACAGCCTATCACCCACAAACGGACGGTCAGAGTGAAAGAACGATTCAAACATTGGAAGATATGCTAAGGGCATGTGTCATCGATTTTGGAAAAAGTTGGGACAGACACCTGCCATTAGTTGAGTTTTCTTATAACAACAGTTATCACTCGAGCATTAAGACCGCCCCATTCGAGGCACTCTATGGACGAAAGTGTCGATCACCTCTTTGTGGGGCCG